>OY770128.1:15141386-15790583 GCA_963669345.1 Gortyna flavago
AATTCACTGTTTCAGTTTTGTTATTATTTTAAGATAGTTACCTAACTTTTCCCGGTATTCTTTTGTTAGAACTTATTGTTACGAGTTACATTTATATACGTAGATAAGTACATTATAGTTTATGAACTTACTTCAACTAATAATTCGAGTGAAAATCGAAATATTCTGTCTAGACGTTTTAATAATTTCAATAATATCTATAGTCCACCGCAATTTTTTTTTATATTGCTGTAAACCTCGAATAATAAATCATAATAAATCTGCTACACCTACGCTCGACTGTTTATACCGTCCAAGCAGTAACAAACAGTTCAAGCCACCTAGAGTTCAAATGTTCAAACAATGGTTGTCAATAATATCATTCAAACAAGGTTATTCATACCTAGCAAATTGTTACTAGTGTAGTGGTTTTTTGAACCGAAATATTTTCGCCTGTATGTAGGGGCGTACCGCGTACCGTGCTTGCTCGAGGCGGTTTACGACACGTGTATCTCGTGTTAACGTTTACCTGCCGCGTGAGTTTCAAACACATCACTACCGGGTAGAGAGACAGTGGGTGTTTTGATGTTTTAGCTTAGTTTCTTTCACCTGTATAAGTCTCGTTCCCGTGGGAATGTCGGGATAAAACCCATTGTTCTAGTCTACCCATGTGCCAAATTTAATCCAAATCCATTCAGCGGTTTTAGCGTGAAAGCGTAACAAACACATACAAAAATATTTTATTTTTCTTAAATTTTATTATTTTAGTTAATTGCGATGTGTTTTGTGACGTATGAAAACAGATGGTAGGTTTCCGCGTTCGTTTTGTTTTGTAAAAGCTCAACCAGAACGAACGAGTTGTTTTTAAAGGGTTTAGTGACACGTATAACTTGGACTATCTTGTTGGTTTAGGAAAAAGAACTAGCAGGGGATCGAGGAGAGGGGCTGGAGGGGGGCTCAGGGGATCAGACCGGAATAAATCGTCGCAAGCGCTACTGCTCAGCAAGAGGTCTTGGGTTCGTTTCCCAGGTCAGTAAAATGTTATTACGTGAGTTTTTCGACCTGGAATTTCTTAGTAGTAGCACGGAGACTAGATTTGTGCCTGGTTGGTGCTAAAAAGCTCCCCCTAGTACATGTGACAAAGATAACCGGCGAAATGTTGGGGTTCTAATACACCTCTGCCCAACTTTTCGTGGAACAAGACGTGATGTTATGTTACGTAACTTGGAAATGTCGGTTACATAAACCGTGCATTTCACACATCACTAGAAAATGAAGAAGTGCCATGTGCTGCTAAACTTGCTAATGCACACGTTACGTTAAGTTCTACAACCTATGTAAATTGTTAACGTTAATAACGCTTACTACGCTTTGCAATACCACCGTCTTGGGGCGTATTCCACCAAACTTTTATACCTAGAATGAGTCTTATCCTGAGAATAAATTTTTAATTTCTGACAAGTTTGTCCATATTAGAACTGTCAAACGTCAATTTTATTCCACGGATATCTGACTAAAAGATATCTGACTTTGGTAAAATTAGCCCTTAGGGGTAAAATTGTTTATAACATACCTGGTATGCGGTTTATTGGCGTGAGATAAGACACATGTTTCTTGTGTTAACGATACCTGTTACCAACTTCGTAAAATCACTAAGGGGTAGGTAAAATCGCTCGTGTACATACTGAAGTTGCTTACTTGATGGTAATGTTTGACGGTTTCTGCAACATATTTAACTCATGTTAACGTACATCGCTTAAAATCTTTGAACATATGGGTTATTGTTAAATTTTTGTTCACAGAGAAGGCATAAGTACACAGTCTAGTCTCTGTATAAGAAGCCTTCGCCCTGCAGTGGGACAATAATAAGTTGGTATTATAGTGTAACTGACAAAGATGTGTAAAAAAGTTTTAATAAGTACCTATGTACAGACGCCAGGCCAGCACATCAAGCTACCCGAAACTGTCAAAGTTTCCCAATCAACTTTGAACCTTATGCTTTAACAATAAAGTTGAAAATCTATTAAAGAAATTTGACAGATTGTAGTAGCTTGATGTGCTGGCGTCTATATATTAAAAGTGTTTCTCGACATATTGTGTTACTTGTGTTTAACAATTAAATACTCACTTCCTGAGACTTTCATATCCCTAGAAGATAGGATATTTTTTTTAGATGAAATTGCCCGATGCGTATATACCAATACCTACTTTACTTTTTCACACAAACTTTCAAGCCCTTGTTTTTCGATATGAATGAACCGATTTTAATTAAACTTCATAGACTTCAGGATACAAAAGTCTAAAAAACTACTTAAGAACATTTTCGAAAATAGTGTTACAATCAAATTAGACCGATTTAAAATTTTCCATAGAAACAGAGATTTCCAGTTATCTTTTTATAAATAAGACATTTCGAAAATGTTCTTAAGTAACTTTTTAGACCATTTTATCTTGCTTATTCGTGAGAAGTTTCATTAAAATCGGTTCATTTATTCCGAAAAGCAAGGGCTTGAAAGTTTGTATGAAATGCCGTACGGCGTAAACGCTGTTAATTAGCTTGAGTCAAAAAAGTACACACCTCTAACACAACTTGACCCAATTTAACTCACAAACAAACGGCACTAAACATAAAACAAAACAAACCGACGTGACATACAAACACATTCGCCATAAAACAAGCAAGTTACATCGGCATTATTCACAACAAAATTCATCGCGCAGAGTTAGAGCCAGATATTAATCTCTCGACGGCATCCGAGCGCTGGATTCGCCATTTTGCGCCTAAATATGATAAACTTTCCCCCGAATTTCTTCATCCCCCCCCCCCCTTTTCTTGGCAAGAAAACCCCCCGCGAGGCGGAGGCGAGCCCCACCCGAGCCAAGTCTTACGGCCCTGCTTTTAAACTAAGCTCGTTAATTAATTACAGCCAAGTCGACTGCCGAGGGTACTGCGTTATGTAGCGCTATGTGCCAATTTAATATTGCACTGCTACTAGTAATGCTCAAGCACTAAGCATTGTGTTAAAAATGTTTCGTAATACTACCGTTATTCTTTTTTTTCTCGGAGATTAAAAATGTCAAAAAAACTTTCAAGCAAAACTTTATTGCCTGTATTTTTTAGTTCTTTCTTCGTAATTAAACATCACTAAAACAAAATGTTGTTCCCATACAGCAAGCATACGTTTGTTAAGTATCATACTCAAAGTTCCATACCAAACGTAACAGTTAGTAACACGTCAAGCACAATTTACATTGAGCTGATAATTACACCCGACTCTAAAGACAATACAACAACCGTGAACAAACGGCTACACCCTATTAGTAGTAAATCATAAAATAATTCACAATAATATTAATTACAAAATCACGGGTCGAGTATTACTGAGAACACTTCCTCGGCTCCATAATTAATTGCTACTAAATTCGGCCCGAATTTGAATCCGGTTACCAAGTCCGCGAAGAAACTTACGAGGTACATAAGACTTAAGGGCAGGGCCGGCCGGAAGGAGGGTAAAATGGCGGCGGAGGGCGCGACCCTCCCGGAGAGGGGGTGCGTCGAGGGGGGAGGAAGGACGTGAGATTTACTCTAAGTAATTGCAGTAATAAACACGCAAATATATCACGGCGGGGTAATGAGAGGAAGCGTCGAAAATTGCCGACGCAAATTGCGTGTGTGAGATAAGCTAATTTTTTCTCTCTGTTGAACAAGAGGAAATTTTCGGCCTCTTGTTTTTCGTTTTCGGCTGTTCCGCTCCGTCTGATTCGTCATTTGTATTATGAACGAATAATGGCGCAGTCAAACATTTATTTACACCAGAGTTATATTAAAAAAGCGGATATACCGAACTTTTTATTTTGATTACAAACTAGTGGCAACCCTGACTTGTAAACTAAGAAACTTTCAAGTACTTGTAACAATAACAATACCTACCTACTACATTTCTCTGGTTGTCCATATATAACAAATATACAAAAAGCTAATACAGTAAATTGCAGATACTCATTCATTAATAGGTACCACTTGCCCAGAGCCAAAATTTTCAGCTATAGGAATTGAACAATTGGCCGCCAATTATCCCTCGCCGCCTACACAAACGTTTTATGCAAACTAGACACATTTCACAGGTCTAACAACACGTGCATATAACAGGACACCATGTTCTGAAACTAGTTTTATCAACTAAACTCCCTATCTGCAACTATTTTAATGTTGGTTCCATGTTCCAACACTGGCAGTTTGCTATAAGTTAGTCTCAAAAGTTGGTGTATCGTTGTTTTGCAGGAAATTCCAATGAAAGTTTTGTTAGGTAATTACATAAAGCAAAAATGTAAAGCCACCTGTCGAGCAAAAGCTATTGTTTCAATCAAACGTCCCCATGTTCTTGAAGGTGACTTTCAGCAACATTATTTCCATCATTAAACCCTTCGTTAATCAAAAGTTTTTCTATTTCACTGACTTCCCTAAAACCTAACCCCCGTTAAAAAACAAACAATGGCTACCAGTGTTTTTTACTTGCGAATTTAAACTTGTTCTAAATTGGTTAAAACAGAACTAATACAAAAACCAAAAAATTAAACGCAATGTGAAAATATATCAACAACAAATTCCAACCCGTTAGTTGCCGAGCCAATTTTGCGTTCAACGCCAGCGATAATTTTTGGCAACAAAACAACTCGCGACATAAGAAGCTATGGCATTAATTATTCTAGCGAGACAAGAAAGGGGCGCCCCATTTTCAATATTTATGTGTTGTCGATGACTACGCGAAAATATTGGGCGTCGACTGCTTTTTAAAACGAAGAAAGGGCCAAGAAAGGCCGCCGGGAAACCGGGCCTTCTTAATGCACAAACACCACTCTGCTCACCTGCCTTCCTTGATTTATTAGACGGCTTTGTTCGCCGCTCGTTACAAGCTTGTTGTTGCGTTTTTAATTTATTTCCTTAGCGAAATTTTGCACGTTAATATTTAGTTAGATAATGCCCCTGTAATGGCTGGAAATCGCTGCGTTAACATATTTTATATAATGCTTACGTTTTCTCACTGTATCTCATTTTTTTACTTTAGTACGATACTGCAGGTGTGGTACCTACTGCGTTTGGCATAAAATGGAGAGTGGCAGGTTTACAGAGTCACAAACCGTTTCATAAAAAACCGTCACGCATGCAACACTGAGTGATAAAAACTTCCTACAAGCATCACGAATCCTAAAACGCCACGAGTGCCACGACCAAGACCGCTCCTCAATAAAACCAGATTCCAACCACCGTCCAGCCGAGGGTTTGTTCTAAATTGAAATAACGTAGCGAATACATTAACAGGCGTCGGCGGCGCAACAGCCGACTGTGGAAATGGGCCGTGAATGAATGCGAATTGCCGTTGCCGCAAACGGACTGGCCGATTGTCGACGACACGACTCATTGCCGATTCAACGGCACGCTCGATGATTTACTCACAACTGTACGGATTTGAGTCAATCTGGTGCACCTTGAGGTTTCTCTGATGGTGATTGGTGGTTGATTTTTATTAGAATTATAATTGGAGCGAATTTTGGGGATTGTCGCTCTTTGTGTGACCACTCAAAATTGATAATAGAAAGCTACGATCCATTAAATTAATCCGGAAAATAACTAAATAATATCTGTCCATTTCAAATCGCGACTGTAAATCTCATTGAAGACCCTACAAAGAAACAAAGCATCAATACAATGTCTCCTGCAATACCAATCCGAATCACAAGAACAATGGAAAACTCCGTTAGATACCGCCCGCCCAAGACGCGGGAAGGGCGGAAGCGGATTAGCATATGCGGACGCAGTTAGCATCACAAAGCAGGGTCCGTCGCACCCAATATTTATGTGACGTCATCGATTGGCCGTATTGCCCGTCTCTATACATTGTAGCCTGTAGCGGTCACAGCCGCATTGACTGGTCATGAGTACGCATAATTTTCTAACATAATTGATAATGAAAATTATAGCGTATATTTTGTCGCTCATGTGTAATGAGCCTAACGGATTGTTTTATGGGTGCGGTTCTTTGGTAGTCATGATGAGAAGACCACTCTCACATGACCCGTGGATCGTGAGAAGTGAAGGACAGAGTTTAATAAGCATCTGTGTCTACTCTAAACAATATGACTGTTCTGTTCATCTGTTGCAATGATAACACCATAATATTCTGACAGGATCGTATCTGCGTGGTAAGAAGGATGAATAAGTAGTCATTATGAATATTTCAACTCACAAACTATGCCGGAATCAACAAACTTTCCTGAAAATTCTACACAGCCTAACCCTTTAGCTCCTGCTCCACATTTGCTTATCAACGAATCAAGCTATCAAGATATAATTCAATAAGCACCTGCTACACCCATGTCCACATTAATGCGACATGTAGAATACAGGGGCGGTGACAGGCTCATGGGCTGCTCACCCTTCCTCATCAGTCATAGCGGCCGTCAGCCGGCTAAGCGACCGCATTCAAATTGCCATCCGATGACGACGTGCTTTCGCGACCCCTGGCTTGCCTGTGGCCGAGGGCAATGATTAGAGAGATGTGCGTTGGATGTTTCTGCCTATTTAGAAAGTAGCTCTGGGATGGCAGGAGAAATATAACGGCCGGCGAATAAGTGACAAATCAAAACTTCAATAATAAAATTGTACCCATAAATACATATTATGTAACCACATATAAGTAGGTTCTGAATTAATTGACACTAGTATACTTTTTGTAATCATATCTTAAATGATTTCAGCCTCTACCAAACAAATAACCTTAAAATTTTGAATAATTTATCTCATTAACACGTTCAAAAAGTTTTTTTTTTTAAAAGGCTACAATGACAAACGCCTACATTAATCATACTAGGCAGAAAACAAGCACGATTAATACTTACCAAGACTTAGGTACAAACCTTGTCTTATCGTGGTGCACCCTCTGTTTTGTTCCCTACTCTTTCCATCGGCCTCGACCAGCATTACATAGCGGGGACATACTTTTTACGTCATTAGACATCGCCGGATCACCGCGAGTTACTGTGGTGACGCTAAATCGATTATGAACTGACGCTTCAGTCACGGGGGTACTTTCTGACTACGTTGGTTTTAATTGTTAGAATAACCCCACTTTTGAGATCTTTGAGGGTGACATTTTTTGGCGATGTTGAGTATTCATTGATCACTTTTTTTTGGGTTTAACGTCCGTTTCATATAGTATCATCCTTTTCATGTTATTAAGTTTTATTGTGTGTCTGTTTTGTGGGCAAAAAAGCTTTAGGTAATGTTCTATGTCATATCATAATTAGCCTAATATTTTCCCACTGCTGAGTCATAGACCTCGGCTCGGTGAGAGGGAGTGGGCTGTAATACACCACGTGGGCCCAGTGCGGGTTGGTAGATGTCGCATGTTTTCGAATTTTTGGTTCTAGGACATGCCGGTTTTCTCACAATGTTTTTCGTCACTGTTTTGAGAACAGTGGTGATAAAATAATTTACACAAAGTACAGTGCCTGTCTGGGTTCGAACCTACGACCTACAACTCGTAAGTAGCGGTCGTTACAGGGCCACCACTTCTCTCCTGTTTGTCCTTCGTCATCATGTGTGTTACGTCAGACACAAAATCTTTGAGGGATACATGTTTTCAGTACCTATTACGTCCGGCATGGTCCGGCATAACACCTATTTATATTCAAGCTGATACCACTATGCTAATTAATACTGAGCAGCCAGAAACCATCAGAAGAACAAGTCGTGCGGTATGGCACGCTACAAATTACTACAAGTAATAACTTTTATGATACATACAAATACATCACAAACAAAATGAATCACAAACACGAACGTGAGGTCACTCGACCACCATTAACGTTATCCCAATGCTTCTTTAACAAAACGCAAAAAATCTCCTGGAAATAATTAAAAACTACAAAAAAATATACACATGCAAAATGTAAGTGCATTGTGTAAACATGGGCATTCGCGCCCGCCGCGCACGAATATCCTACATCATTGAAAACGAAACGGAAACGCTGCAATAAACATTCATTTCGAAATTAAACACATCTACCTGTGTATTTACCATCGCGAAATCACTAAAATGAATAAAACAGTGAGGAATTGGACGCCGTAAATTCGCATTCGAATATCAATTTGGGTGAACGCCGCGGGGTGGGGAGGGCCGATAAATAAAAAATATATAAAATACACAGTACGCAACGTGAAAGCGGTGAATGGCACTTGTGAAAAATGGACTTGCCGCTCTTCCAGGGAAGCAATCATTCAAACTGCCTGTTGTCTGTTTGCGCCTCTGCTCTTTTTCGCCTAGCCTCGGATATTTTTTGCAATTTTTTGGCAATGTCATTCGCAGAGTTCAGGTGTGGGGACACGTGGTCTTGACAAAGAAAACAAATATTAATAACTGGCATTTTTTAAAGTCCCCGTTTATTGTTGTCAATATTTCGTAAATGATTGTAGTGTGATGCGGCGTTTTTTTGCAGCGTTATATCGCGTCGCCTCGCTTTGTCGGCTGGTGGGTGGAGCCGCGCTAACGCAGCTAAATTTTGTACTTTGTTGTGTTTATTGATCGCTTATTGGACAGGTTAACGTAGCGGTAACTTTGTAAAGAACTTATATTTTAACTGGAAGGTGCGATTCATTCAAGTCACAAGAGCAGTCATCGATGAGAGCAGTGGAGCATTTTATGCATACTTATTATTGTACAGGTGAAACATGTTTATTAACAAGATGCTTCATCATTAACTTGTTTGTCAAAATTAAATGTCCACAAACTAGACATAAGTGCTTGTTTTGCAAAACAAGCACTACCTTCAATCTGCATTTACAAGCTGAAATCCTGCATCGCGAAACACCTACACAAATGTACAAATCAAATTGTACAAGCAGGTCAAAGTTTGGATTGGTATCCCAGGTAAAAGGTATCATAAGTACGCTACACACGAACTCCCATATAAAAGTACTCACACACGCACCATTACTTTAATCAAAGCCTCGCCAACTTGCTCAGTTAGCCCTCCCTAGGTGAGAGGGGCCCACCATTTTTCCTAATTAAAATAATGCCTTCTTCTCATTCTTCGTTCCCCAGTCATTAACCCAATGTGCTGTAGATAAACGTTATTTGCCCGGGAGGACGTTTCTTTTACAAATATGCCTGTTTTTGCCCGCTTACCGAAATGAGGCGGGAATTTTTATCGTAAGCTTTTTTTGCAACACATTTTTTGGGAATGTTTTTAATTAGCTACTCTTTTGAGACTTCTAATTAATTAGATGTGTTATTATGGCTGTTCAATTAGATTAAGTACCTGTCTTGTAAGATTGTGAAGCCTGGAGGAAATAATTAGGATCTTATGTGAATATTTATAAAAATAAGATTTTAATTAAGTTAAGCTACACAATTTTACACGCTTATAGGATTAAAATAAACTTAGTGAAGTTATACCTACAGCAAGTCTTCTTGTAGATATGTGTGTGTACCTTTATGGAATTTATGAAAAGAACATCTAAAGAGCTTAGGAAAGTTGCCCTGACAACGTTGATACGTAAATAGCCCGTTTGAGTGTGAACAGAAGTGAGAGTACACAAAGTTTCCAGATTCAAGAATGTGATATGATGAAGGGGCGATCCTGGTGACAATATCTGTGGTCTAATTAACCTACTTCCTATAGGGGATCACACACATTATTTTAAGATTAAAACAGCTTATAATACTTAGGTCATCATCATCTGCCTAGCCTTTTCCCAACTATGTTGGGGTCGGCTTCCAGTCTAACCGGATGCAGCTGAATACCAGTATTTTACATGGAGCGACTGCCTATCTGACCTCCACAACCCAGTTACTGGGTAATACGATACCCCTTGGTAAGACTGGTTGTCAGACTTTCGGGCTTCTGACGACCCGTAACGACTGTCAAAGATCCACGAATGACAGACGGGACCAACGGCTTAACGTGCTTTCCGAGGCACGGAGGGGTCTCGATATGTAAAGATGGTCACCCATCCACAGACCAACCGCGGCAAGCGTAGCTTAACCTGATCGATCGACCTGTGCGGCTGTTATTATTTAGCCACGGGCCCCACGGTATTGTAGAAAAATACATACAGCCCTAACCCTATCGCAACGCTTTTATGATGAAGGAAAAATAATTTCTCAGGAAAAAGTATGGTCAGTCAAATTAATTAGTGTTTTGTCATGAAAAAATTACCACAAACTCGTTTTTCAGTTTGTGGTCATTGCTTCTTATTTGGGGGAGTATACTGGCCAGTGATCATGTCAGCAATTTGGGGTCATAACAGATGAAAGCCTTCGCTTCTTACCCCAGTCCCTTGTCACGTAACGTTAAGGAGTAGTCCTCTAACCAAGACTTCTCGAAAACCGATGAAAGCATATATTATCATGCACAGTAAGTTACAACTACTAGTAGCATAATCAGCCTATAATGTCCCCACTGCTGGGACACAGGCCTCGTCTCGGTGAGAGGGAGTGGGCCGTAATCCACCACGCAGGCCCAGTGCGGGTTGGTAGATGTTACTATATGTCTTCGAATTTTTAGTTCTAAGACACGCCGGTTTCCTCACGATATTTCCTTCACCATTTTGAGAGCAGTGGTGATGAAGTAATTTACATAAAGTAAAGCCACTGTCGAGGTTTGAACCTACGACTAGCCTAGCCTAAATAACTACAAGTGGTGACCATCAGACTTTATCCCAGTACCTACAACTAGCTTCAACTCTCAAGTATCAACGCAGACACTGAGGAATATTTCACATTTTTGCAGTAGGCAGTCGACAACTCGACCTCACATTTAACCCGAATTCCAGCAAACTGCATAATTTCGCCACTAATGAGAAGAGCCGGCCTGCGTCTAATTAGCGCAGCCGAGTCGGTAAGACGCCCACTAAATAGAAGCCAACGTAGGACCACCAACTGTCGAGGGTTTTTGTGACAGTTTCCCGTTTTGTGGAGCGCCTTAGGGTTTGTGGAAGTGCTGTGGTGGAGGAGTTAAATTGACACTGGTGGTAATATTTGCAGAGATTAATAATTGTAATTTGTTTTCTTTTTTTATTAGTCTGTTTTCAGACATCTAGCATATATGGCTCTGTCTGTATATTTTAAAGCATGTTCAATGATTCTAGAATGTATTTGTCGTAGAATGTGGGAGTAAATGGTGTTTGTCAATACTTATCTACTAACTTCCGCTTAACCGCGACCGATACTCATTAATTTATTAAGCTCTCACACAAAAAGCTTTATAAAATGTGTTACGTACCTACTGAAAACTATCTAGTGTTGGCCTTGATGAAAAAGATTATGTTACTCATGCTTTTCATTTGTCAGGCACTGCATACCTACTTTATCAAATTATGCCTTACTTTTATTTTCGCAATGAGCCAAACACTTTACAAATGGTGCTGGAATAACCAACTAGCTATATAGCCTGGAATAAAAGCAGAGGGATGAGGAGCATAGCCTGAAAAAATATCTGGAACCCTAAAACATATATACCACTGAACTCAATAAACGAATACTATTAAACTCACAGCGTTTATTTCAATTAAACCTGACCTTTTATGATGAAGGAAAAATAATTTCTCAGGAAAAAGTATAGTCAGTCAAATTAATTAGTGTTTTGTCATGAAAAAATTACCACAAACTCGTTTTTCAGTTTGTGGTCATTGCTTCTTATTTGGGGGAGTATACTGGCCAGTGATCATGTCAGCAATTTGGGGTCATAACAGATGAAAGCCTTCGCTTCTTACCCCAGTCCCTTGTCACGTAACGTTAAGGAGTAGTCCTCTAACCAAGACTTCTCGAAAACCGATGAAAGCATATATTATCATGCACAGTAAGTTACAACTACTAGTAGCATAATCAGCCTATAATGTCCCCACTGCTGGGACACAGGCCTCGTCTCGGTGAGAGGGAGTGGGCCGTAATCCACCACGCAGGCCCAGTGCGGGTTGGTAGATGTTACTATATGTCTTCGAATTTTTAGTTCTAAGACACGCCGTTTTCCTCACGATATTTCCTTCACCATTTTGAGAGCAGTGGTGATGAAGTAATTTACATAAAGTAAAGCCACTGTCGAGGTTTGAACCTACGACTAGCCTAGCCTAAATAACTACAAGTGGTGACCATCAGACTTTATCCCAGTACCTACAACTAGCTTCAACTCTCAAGTATCAACGCAGACACTGAGGAATATTTCACATTTTTGCAGTAGGCAGTCGACAACTCGACCTCACATTTAACCCGAATTCCAGCAAACTGCATAATTTCGCCACTAATGAGAAGAGCCGGCCTGCGTCTAATTAGCGCAGCCGAGTCGGTAAGACGCCCACTAAATAGAAGCCAACGTAGGACCACCAACTGTCGAGGGTTTTTGTGACAGTTTCCCGTTTTGTGGAGCGCCTTAGGGTTTGTGGAAGTGCTGTGGTGGAGGAGTTAAATTGACACTGGTGGTAATATTTGCAGAGATTAATAATTGTAATTTGTTTTCTTTTTTTATTAGTCTGTTTTCAGACATCTAGCATATATGGCTCTGTCTGTATATTTTAAAGCATGTTCAATGATTCTAGAATGTATTTGTCGTAGAATGTGGGAGTAAATGGTGTTTGTCAATACTTATCTACTAACTTCCGCTTAACCGCGACCGATACTCATTAATTTATTAAGCTCTCACACAAAAAGCTTTATAAAATGTGTTACGTACCTACTGAAAACTATCTAGTGTCGGCCTTGATGAAAAAGATTATGTTACTCATGCTTTTCATTTGTCAGGCACTGCATACCTACTTTATCAAATTATGCCTTACTTTTATTTTCGCAATGAGCCAAACACTTTACAAATGGTGCTGGAATAACCAACTAGCTATATAGCCTGGAATAAAAGCAGAAGGATGAGGAGCATAGCCTGAAAAAATATCTGGAACCCTAAAACATATCTACCACTGAACTCAATAAACGACTACTATTAAACTCACAGCGTTTATTTCAATTAAACCTAACCTTTGAATTGACAAAGAGTCGGTCAGTTAAGCTGCCCATTCCAGGTGTGTTTCGGAATTAGGTAGTGAACGATGGTAATGGATGGTCTTCCTCCTACCTCCTCTGCTACTGAGAACATAAAAATGGATGACAGAAAAACAGCCTTTTTCCCACAGCATGGTGTCCCTACGGCGTCGCAAGGAGCGTCGAGGCGGCGACGGCAGCGCGGAGGCGCGGAGGGCGGGGGGAGGGCGGAGGAGCGCCGCGCTCACCTAATGAAGTGTTTCGCTTTGACACGCGTGTTCGTTAGCAGACCACTTCACGATACCGAGCTGTGTTCAGATGACAGCTTCCTCGAATTTACCACTTAAGTGGCGTGCAATGCCACTGCACTTGTTAACTAGTTTCTGTTTAGTTGGCGCGACTTTATTGGGAGACACCTCTCATTTTAATGGATGTGAAAGAAGTTGTGTGCGTAGTACTCCTGAATGTCTTTGGGGGCTTAAGAGATGTGTGTAGGTGACGGGTTCCTCGAATTTAACGCTTAAGTGGCGTGCAATGGCGCTGCAGTTGTTAGGTAATGTCTTGTTGGAGTTTTGGTTCGACTTCTGAGACGCAAATTTCTACATAAACGGTTCTAGAGTTTTAAAATTAATGGCAGTACTGACACCTGTACTATAGTTACATCTCTACCTGACCCTTCGGGGTATACAGGCGTGTTGTTACGTTACTTACACCATAATGTTGTCGCTCTCGTCCTATTGTAATTTTTATATTTCCTATAAAATATGTAAAAAAAAATAATAATCAAATAAAAGCCACAGTCCAAAATTACCAACCTAATTTGAAAAGCCGCGATAAAACAAGATGTATCATAATTAACATCTGCTTAGCCTTTTCCCAACTATGTTGGGGTCGGCTTCCAGTCTAACCGGATGCAGCTGAGTACCAGTATTTTACATGGAGCGACTGCCTATCTGACCTCCTTCGATATAGCGAAGGCGTTCGACAAGGTCTGGCACAATGGCTTATTATATAAGCTGTACCTGCTAGGTGTGCCAGACCGTCTCGTGCTCATCTTACGAGATTTTCTGTCGGACCGCACTTTCCGCTACCGTATCGAGGGCGCTCTCTCTCCCCCTCACCCCATCCGCGCCGGAGTCCCCCAGGGTTCCGTTCTGTCTCCCCTCATTTTCACCCTGTTCACTAGTGACATCCCGAACAGTAAAAAGGCACAGTTGGCGCTCTTCGCCGACGACACTGCCATATACTGTTCGGGTGTCAACCAGTCATCCATAGCTCGAAACCTCCAAACCTCTGCAAGCGCCTTGAGCGATTGGTTCCGGAAATGGAGAATCGAGGTCAACCCCGATAAGAGTCAGGCGGTCATCTTCTCGAAACCGCGCAAACTACCCCCCCCCCTCCCACGCCCGATCTCTATGTATGGCAAGCCGATCCCCTGGGGAAAGCGAGCCAAATACTTAGGTGTCATCCTAGACCACAACCTCACCTTCAACGAGCACATAAAGACGGCGCGTTCGCGCGCCTCTTTCGCTCTCGGTAGGCTCCACTCTATGATAACTGCCCGCAGCAAATTGTCACTCAAGTGCAAATTGCGCCTCTACACCGCGGTCATCCGTCCCATCATGACCTATGCTTGCGTAGTCTTCGCACACGCCAAGCCGCGATTTCTGCATAAAATGCAAACCCTCCAGAACCGCTTCCTCCGAAAGGTCACGGGAGCCCCCTTCTATGTCCGAAATGTGAATCTGCATCTAGATCTCAGACTCCCCACCATCCAGCAGTTCATGAAACGCCTTTCCAAGCGCTTCTTCGACTCTGCCATAAAGCACCCCAATCCCCTGATTGCGGCGGCCTCCCGATACACTCCCTCCCGCATAAGTAGGATTCGCCGACCAAGGCATACCCTCACCATCCCCGACGACGCCACTACCCTCCTCCAGGAGAGCAGTAAGGCCACGAGTACTCTCAGTCGACAACACAAAAACAAGCTCAGACATCCGTCCTTCCGTCCTCGCCGCCGAGGCCCGTCGCGACGCCCCGCACCATCACCGTGCCCCCCCCGACCCTTGCTCGAGCCAGCCCGCGCAGCTGAGCCTTTAGTTTTAAATTCGCCCCTAAACACCAATAATAATACCGATCCAGCCTGTCCCTTGCTGTCCTCTTCCAGCGACGCCCTGAGCCGAGGTCCGAACCCCGCAGGGGGTTACCCTTAGCGCTGTCGCTTAGTTTTTAAGTTATTGTATGCCCTGGCTGGAGGCCTTAATTCGAGGCATCCACAGGAAAGTCCGGTTAAGCAGTAGCCATCCTCATAAAGGATGAACTGCGAGATGCCATTTATAAAAAAAAAAAAAAAAAAAACTATCTGACCTCCTCAACCAAGTTAATGGGTAATACGAAACCCCTTGGCAAGACTGGTTGTCAGACTTTCGGGCTTCTGACGACCCGAGATATATATAGATCCTTAATTCCTGAAAGTCCTACGTAGTTTTACATCTTATCTACCCAATGCAAGTACTCAATATCATAGAAAAAAATATAGTTTTTTTTTCTGAAAATCAACCCCAAAACACCGCCTAGTATAAGGCGAGGTCGGCAACAAATCCCGGGGCCCGATATAACGCAGCTATAAAGTCTGTCTAATACTTAATTGCGTCCTATGTCCGCAACACAATGCTCCGCGTAATCAGCCCAACGCCGCACAATATGAACCTGTAGTCATCGCCAGGGTTATCAAAACTACATAAAAATATCGGTATGAACTATAACAAAGAAAGAAAAATGTTTATTTGGCACATGTAAAGAATACATTTCAAAAAATTTAAACTTAAAATAGAATTAAAATATAGGATTAGTCTATTATGTGCGCGTGAGACACACAATCCTTATATTTTTTTATATGGCGTACCTACTCCTACACAATGGGCTATTGTAGCATAAAAGAAAATAATATAGTTAATTCTTGCGTTTAAACTGAATTGTGCTGAGAACTTGATAAACTAAAAAACTTGACATAATTACGTGTGCCCTGACAAATAAGCATGCATTGCAGCAATAATGCAACTCTAGTACATACTGTGTTATTGTTCTAGCACCTTTCTAGCACGCTAGATTGTTCATTAATTTCATAGGTACCAAATATTGCCTCAACATAAAATAAACGAGCTTTTTCAGAAGACTGAGCACCAGCAATGTAAATGACACGTAAGTTGAGAATTTATAAAAAACTCTGCTCAGATATCCATCAAAAGTTGGCCGTAGCATCTCAGCGCTGATTTGCTGGATTCGTTTTCTCCTCTACCGATATTTCTTTTTTTTTCTCCTCGCAGTTCGTTTTTTTTATATGTATGTATGTATTAATATTTATTCTTGTATTTTATAGTAATTTCCTAACTATTTATCACGTATGTTACACCTGCCATGTTTTGTCTCTGCATCACCCTAAGGTTGACTGGTAGAAAATGCCTCAGGCATTAAGTCCGCCTTTGTACAGTATTTCTTTTACTTGTGCATAAAGTTTTAATAAATAAATAAATATCGTAAAAGTTACCTGTCCACATTAATTTCCTGTACAACTGGTAAAATTATGACAAGCAGATGATACGTACAAAAACTACTTTCATTTCACACGAACGTTGGAAAGTGTATAAAAACGATTTACTCCAAAATTTACCAATGTGTATTCGTTTACGATGCTTTCTATTGTCATTTAATACATTTACTTTAAAAATAATTATTTCGATAACTGATACTTCGCGTGACCGGCTGACTCGTTCTTTGCCATTCAACAATGCATTCAATATGCGAATGGCAATGATGTCAGTCTTCTGGGCACGTTTCCGGATTACAGTGTAGTGATGTTAGAACTGTGACAAACCACGCACGAGCCGAATTGGTCGTACTCTCGCAATTAATCTAGGGCACCCGCACCAAGGCGTAGTTTAGATTAAAAATGTGATCAACCGAGCGCGAGCCAAGCGAGCGGTGCCGCGGCAGCGACCGACGAGAATTACATCCAAGTTGGTCGCAGTTACTTGGATATTTAGTATTTTTAGGACACCAAAATAGGAATAATTTGAGGTTCACAAAAAGAGATTCATTATGTTAGAGTGTTCAATAACATTTTTAACAAAAGGAAAACGGGAATTAATTGAGCTTCGATTAGATACATGATTTTTTCATATTGGTGATAAAAAACTGGCATACAACTCGGGTCCATTCGCATCAAGTAATAGAGTTGGTTATAGAATTCAGACCGCAGTTGCTTCTACTTTGCCTGGATGCCGATTGCCAACTGTAACATAGTTGCATGGGAAATTATAGAACGATGATGAGCAAACTTTTACACCAGATATGTAATGATTATTTTCAGGACTAGTCATTTCCCTATTCATACATGTGAAGAAAGAAATTTATTGTCCTCATATGGCCTGACCAAGATTATGTCTGGACTTTAAAAGATTTTTTACTCAAATAGGACACACCGAACTTATCCTAGTTTAAAAAAATGATGTTTTTACGTATATAACAATTACGTAGTATATAAATGATGTTTTTACGTATATAACAATTATGTAGTATATAACAATTACGTAGATAACAATTAAATATAAAAAAGTATTTTACTATCTCAATGTTGACTTCAAAACAAAATAATAACCAAAAACGCTCCGAGTCAACCCTGCGCTCGCCCGTAGGTCGCGTAATCCAACTATTCAATTTTCAGCCGAAAAGGATTGCCGCGTCTTACGTTTTTTATCTCTGCTGATCCAATACAAGCGGTTATTGCTCTGTGTATACTCATATAGTCTTAGTACGATTTGATTGTGACAGGTATGATATGATTTTTTTTTAGGGGAGTGAGCAAAACGTTTGCATTTCAGAAACGCAGTTCCTAGGAAGTGATAAAAACATCACACAAAAACTGTTTAAATTTAAGACCTGAATTTACTTCCGAAACTTATAGGTATATTATTAAAACAGAGGGTTTGTGTCTTTAAAAATACAAGAGCGCTCATAATATCTAATTCCCGTTTTCATCAACATATTTCTAACTATTTCGCATAAATCTTGTTCCCGTGGAAATATAGGCATAAAACTATTCTATGTACTAATCCAGCTCATGGTCTACCCATGGGCCAAATTTCATATAAATCCGTTCCGCCATCTTAGCATGAAAGCGTAACAAACAAACATACAAAAAAACAATCTCTTTATAATATTACTTTAGATTTTAAATTTGACCAAAACTGACTACTAATAATTGCTGTACGGTACATAAAATCCTTGTAATAAAAAGTCACAACTACCCGAATTTTCATCTCAACTTAAACTTTCCGTAGCTGCAATTGTACGATGATTTATACGAAGCTCAAAGTTAGCGGCAGAAAAAAGCAATTATATCCACTGTTTTATCGAGGTGAGGAACCATATTAAAAAACTTGAAGGCACTGTCAACCCCACGAGTGCTACAGACACTGATGGCTATTAATTAGAAGGGTCGGATGAAGATATTTCATTATTTCTTCTCCTCTTTCCACTGTTTTTCACCACGAAACCTTTTTCAAGTTTGTAATTTTAACGCGGAGTTAAAAGGGTTAGTTTCTTTTTTTTTAGGTAAGTTTTTGTTTAATTGTTTTAATTTTGGAGGATTAGGTTGTTAATAAGTTAGGCATATAGATTTACATTTCAAGTAGTGCAAACTCTTTGAAATTAATATCGTATAGGTAATTAACTATCAGTTATATAGGTACTCCCTAAATAAACGTCAACAGAAAATAGTACCTAGTTTAGTGAATCTATAGAATATTTTTTCATCGTCTAAAGTTACTATACAAACACAGTGCAACGCTTCAAAAACTTTTAACACGCTTCCAAAAAAGGTTCAAAAACGTGAAGTATTTGTCAGCGAACAAATCCAAACGCAACACTAAAACAAGAGCACGCACTTATCAAACAATCTCGTAATCAAACACTGCACTTTGTAAACAAGGTGCTAACTCCAGAATTTATGTAAACTGTTCTCTGCTCTCTACACTTATCTGAGATTAAAATCAGGCTCGTGCCAGAGGTAGGCGCACAATCACTCCTCAGGGAACCAGCTTTATTTGCGGCCTTATCATCACTTAACATATCTGCATATTCATTAAGAGATCAATCAAATTATTGTCTTCACAATTTTACGTATGCATACGTGATGATACGTCTGGGGATTAACTTTCCTCATTTGGGGCGTAATCGTCGCTTTAAATGCAATTTATTTCGGTTGGGATGTTTTGGGTAGTTATGAGTGTTCTGGCACAATAGCAGTAGTATTAAGACTTAAAAAGTTGTTTCTAAAAGAGAAGTTATAAGATAATTTGCACAATTTTTACATAGACGAAACGCTTTAAACCTGAATGAATTTATGTCAAGAAGACACAAAGACACCCATTGAGACAGAATTGCCAATAAAACAGCTTAGATCCTGACCACCTATACACCCTTGACTGCACAAAAGATATTGTTTGATATTCCATTCAGAAAACGTCGATCATTGATTGTTTTAAACAGACACTCCGTCGCCGGAGACCGAGCGGATCGGGCCGTTTCGAATGGCCAGAAAACTGCATATTTCTGCCATTGTACTAAAATCGCGGTACCTCTATCAATCAGTAGACCCCCTGGGCCCGTTTCCGACCAGGTGTCCTTTGGAATTTGCGCCGAAAAACTGCGCTTTAAGGATTTTAGCTGAAAAAAATGACGCGCATTGTTCGTTTCTGCGTAGTCTCGCGCTCGCCCGGTGCGGCAGGTAGAAGGCTCAGAGATACCTATGTACTCGATTTATGAGTATGGTTATAAAATTACGCCTACTTACCGATAATATATCAATACGTAACGTATCAGCACAATGTAAATAATGAAGCCGAAATGAGGAGTCGATAAAAACACATGTCTTACTACAAAATTTCAAATCCCACTTGAAAGGTCTACCTAAATTTAATTAAATTTATTATGAGTACACCAAATAGATGGCTGTTTTCCATCATACGATCATCATCAACTTCTGACTGTTCAAGTTTGTAAGAAATCACATGGCAAGCTCTGTTTGAGCTGATAGGTACTACTAGCACAAAATTCTCCCACCAAAAGATTTTTAAATGTTACATCGGTAACAGTAACAGGTAAAACGTGACCATAACGCGTTACCATTAATAGAAAAAGTTAATTTGTCTTCCAAATTAAAGTCGAACCACATTGACGGACACAAAGCTAATGAATTACGACTCGTCGTAAAAATCAATGATATACGACAACCATCGGACGCTGACAATTGTAAAGCAATTCAGGATAACACTGCACGACTTCTGAATTTTACCAACATATATTTTACACCCCAAAAATATGATTTACCCCCTTATGACGTAGATCATAAGGTCCATGGCACTGATATGTGAAATGTATGTTTGTTATAAATCATTAAAGGTTGTAGCAGAGCAGTTTATTGGCAGGTAAGTAATGTACTGTCTTTGTGGGAGTACGTGATATATGAATGGGATACTTTCCTAGTTTTGTGCAACGAATCGGTTTAGTGTAGAAAGGACGAGTGTTGGGGAGCCACACTAGACAAGGTTATTTGTAGAATTTTGAGGCAGTTGATAAGAGTTGGCAAGAAAAGTTTTACAAATGTTTTAATGCTCACAACCATAGATTCTCACAACAATGACCTAGACAATTGACAAGCATCTACACTGTTAATGTTTCCCTAATAAATACTTACATATTGTACGAGTCAGATCAGATGTGACATGATATCAGAAAAATTTAAATATCGCATATGCAAAAGATCATTCTGGCGAACTTGATAAACAACCACACCAATAGTAAATCATTGTCTGCCAAAAATGGCAACAAAGCACCTATGTATACATTATACAATC
This sequence comes from Gortyna flavago, assembly GCA_963669345.1. NCBI lineage: Eukaryota > Metazoa > Arthropoda > Insecta > Lepidoptera > Noctuidae > Gortyna > Gortyna flavago. Next base: position 15,162,307 of record OY770128.1, read on the forward strand.
ACGGCCAATTTACAGACAGGTGCGTCCAAGTCCCCGAATCACCGTATACCTACCTACCATAGTGTCACCTCGAGAATAGAAGCTACCTTAAATCAAAGCCCATAATGTCCCAACAATGAGACCTTCGGACTTCTTTGAAGACGCCATTATCTTTGGCCACGTGGGACAGGTGATGCGCGCACGTGCACAGCTGCTCGCACAAAAACTGTGCTTGCGCAAGATTTTAATCGTATTTTTTTAATCGATGACAGTTCTCTAGGCATTTCGCGCCTATCTAACGGCCTCCCGCGGGCAAGCAGCTGTGCCTCTGTTTTTACCAAAATTCGTGTTCACACTGCATTAATTTCGGGTATCTTTCATCGTGGATTAGGTGTTGTTAACAGGGGAATTTCGTTTAAAATAGATGGGCAGATGATAAGTTAGTTATTGCTTATATAACACTAACCCTAAACTCTATTTCAATAATAATATTAACAACAAAAGAGTTTGCCAAAGGTAACTTCCAAAAATTCAACTAAAACCGCAACCGCTATTGCAATCATTGTCTATGACTAAACTTGCCATTTTGGTTCTTCATCATCATTTACAGTTATTACAGAAAATTTTCAGCATCATCACATCTCACGCCATTAGCTCCAACAAAAACTTTCCATTCACCTCACGATCTCAATAAGAATCGCATTTATAATAACCAAGTAAGTAAGCTTCAAGTGCGAATGCGCGATATGTTCCACAGACGTAGGTACGAGTGAGTGCGAGTACCAGTTGTCACCCCATTAGAATAGGCACGAGACGGGAATACGCACGCGGCCGCGATTGCCTCGCATCGGATCGCACAATGAGGTACAAAACGCGACTCAACAAAACGATTACCCTCTCGCCCCGTGAGAGGTACATACCATGGCTTCGTGAGTGTGAGATGAGCTCGACTTGATACTTAAAGATACCTGTAGCAAACTTTTTTAAGTTTTTCGGAATAATTACTTTAGTACGTTGATGTCTTTCGTGTACCCTGCAAGTTTTTTCAATACCTGTTTCATGGAAATAGTTGTTATAGAATGTACTTGGTTGTTATACAGTAACTCTGCAGTATCTACCTACTGCTAAGACTTCACTTTCACAAGATAAGCTAGATGTCCAGCCATTCACAGGTAGGCTGTTTTGACTTATTAATTCAACCACCAAAGCATGAGCATACTCCGCTCTCACACCTTGAAGCAAGCAACTTTCTATTATCAAAATTCCCCACACTAGACCAGGTATTTAATAAAACCCCCGATAAACGATCAAAACTTCGCACACGGCATCCGGAGCTCCTGTTTGTGAGGTGCGAATAAGTGGTTCCGTGGAAATATTTCAAATCAGAGCGGGCAATGGCGGCGCTATACAGGCAATAACGATTGACGTGACACGCGTGCCGCCCGTGTGTAGACTGCCTAATGTGTGGATGAAAGCCGGGCCTTTCACCCTATTTATTAGGTCTATGTTTTGGAAAAGGTATGTTTCAAGTATCGCATACATAATATATCTCACCTATCCGTCTTTAGACTGCGAGAGAATTTTCTTTTGTAGTTTTTGAAGCGTGTTTTTTTCTGAAGTCCAGTCATACACGATTTTTGATAAAGGTAGCATTTTATTCCTTTTTTGGCTGGATTGTGTACAGCATTGTGCTTAAATATAATATTTGATTAAGCTAAACTAGGGTACTCGTATGTCAGACGCCGTCCTTAGTTCAAAAGCCAGCCAATAGAAGTGAGCTTTCCGCAAAATTCCGCAAAATGTATCGCAAAAATTTCACCTCTAAATGGAAATCCGTAATATAGATCTACTTACTTAATGTCTACTGCCTAGGTACTTCAAACCTCAGCCACCTTGAACCACCTTGAACTATGAGAAATTTATTAAATAATCCTGTAAAAAGTAACAAACGGGGCTCAACAAACAATAAACGTAGGTACCTTCAACTTAAAGCGGAATGTCGCTGACCCCATGAGCGGTCACCGTCATCCCAAATACATGCTCATTATTGTTATAAAAACAATGAACAAACAAAAAAACAATTAGTTACGCCACAAATAATATAACGTTTAGAATCTCATTAGTGGAAGATTTTGGTATGCGCGCGGGCAATATTCGACGAATTCGACCACCGCGAATAACCGAAAACGCCGAATCCCGAATGCCGAAAAGCCGAATGGTCGGACCCCGCTCGGTGACATATTGGAATGCGACTCCATTTATCCCCGCATCCTATTGGAATCCGGAGTGACGCGGCAAATTGGAAATTGCGGTACCATTTTTGGCGTTATTGATAGATAATACTGCTTGTAACACGGAACTGGAAATGCAAATTTATCGGTGAAATGTTATTCGGATTTCCGAATATCCGGTCAAAACCTCAACTGCGTATCCATCACAAAAATCCTCTAAAAATCTCGTAACATGGGTCTATTTATTCTATTTATAGAGACAGTACAAAGTGCATGAGGTGAACCCTTAACCGGATCGGTCGCGGCCCGTCGCACGCACTGCACGCATCGCACGTCAAAGCTCGGACTACCCCAGGACTATATTAAATCACATTTTGACAAGCGTACCGTGAAAAATTAATCGAGTGTCGTCGAGTGAGCGGGCGGCAGAAAAAATAATGAAAATTATGAGAACGCTAATATGGTGCGGGTTCCGTAGAATATCGTCCTCTCAGAATTTAATTTTCGTACAGAATGTTGAAAATAGTCAAATACAAGGTTTACCAAGAAACACTATGGTCAGAAGGAAAGTATAGGTAGATACAAACAAACCAGAATTGATCAACACGTTGCTTTTCCTACACAGCCTATTCTTAGTTCTCCTCTATCCTGTTGGAGTCCTTTCCCATTTAAAACCCATTAAAACTCGTAAAATTATTTCTGTTGAGTGGGTAAGCTTTACAAAGAAAAGTATTCAGCTTATAAGGATTTCTTTTGCAACCTAGTCCAACGTTACCAATATGAACGGAACCCTAAAAATGAAAACATGATGGCATTTCACTCGGTCCCCGGAGCTAGAAAGGTCAGCGGGCAGTCGCTCGTGAAATGTCTCGCCCTCCGGATACCGGCGGCGACTGCTGGCGACTGTACCACTGCGCCACTGGGAATACCGATCACCTTAACATGTGGAGACAAAACAATTAACGATTATAATGCCTTCTAAATATTTGTCAAATATTGTAAAACAAAAACAATTGAAGAAGGATTCAGATTTGATTGAAAGGATCGATTCCAAGGCTGCACATATCGGCCACAGTGATGGCTATCGTGAAAATGATGACAGCGGCAAAGATTTAAATCATAAGATTCGCCCTACCGCATCAAAAGATAGTCGCGTGTCTGTTTTATTTTGACACATCTGACACACAATGACGCAATGACTTGACTTGATCGTCATTGAAACGCTTTTTAATGAGATAATGAGTGAGCTCACTCTTCTCAGTATGGACCATTTTTCTCGTGAAATCTAGCGATTTCAATCTTCGGCAGCGGGGTTTGACTTTACGCAAAAACGCTCTCTCGGAAAACACACAAACTTACTTTTTTCCACATTTCTTTGAAGAAACCCTAGCTTTATACCAAAGAAAAGTATGCGCTTCGGGATTCATCGTGCATCTTCGGAAATAAGAACGCACGATGATGAGATCTAATATAGAGCTGAAACAACAACTTGCTATTGAAAATCAGCGGTGTGCTGTGGGTGGGTTATAGTACAGCAACATGCTGAGTGGAAGCCTTTCTGTCACAGTCATGACGTGCAGTCGTCGACTATCCTGCTTTGTGCTCGTAATTATAGATAGTATATATTTTGTTTTTATTTATTTATTTTTCCTTATTATTAGAATTAATATAATCTTTTTGTATGCATGTGTTTCTGTGACAAATAAACCTATTTTTCTTTATTTCTTTCTTTCTATTCCCATGTTTAAAAATTTGTCAAAACCTTTGAATAACAAATGACGATCTGAGACCTGAGTAGGTAACGGTAATACAAACGCGTAATGATAGGTGCAGCACTTACTGTTAACTTTTCTATTTATAACTTTTACCAAGAAATTAGTAAGAATATAACTTATACATCAGAATAACACACAGGATATGCAGGTGAAACCGCTAGTAGGAATAATATACACGGCCGACAACTGCACGAAATTCCATCGAAATCACGAGAAGACATCCTTACATCCCATACGATAACAGTAATTACAACAATAATTCACACAACCATTACATCTTGTGATAAACGAGATTCTATAATTAAATAGAAGGGTGTATCCCCTAGATAGTTGCCATTAATACTGACGTAACACGAAATAATGCAATTAATCTCGCACAAACTGTTTTACGAGATCTATCGTGAGAAGTTAGCACTTGCGTTTTGGTTGGGGTAAAAAACAAGGAAAAAATACGGCTCAGGGATGAAAATTTAGCGTGGAGTTTAGACGGGCGATGAGAGGCGATTATGGCACTGAAACATCAAAAGAAAGGGGCAGTTTTTTGTTAGTCGTATGTGTAAGCATTGGGAAATGTTTTGACTATAAATAATTTCAAACAAACGATACATAGGTATACTAAGATATATGCATTAAAAGATTTCACATTGACATTGATGAGTGAGACAAACATTGCTACATGCATTAATTTGCTTTTAGGAAATCTGTTAGGTGTTTTTCGTACATTCTTATGAAAATGTTGAAATAACATACAAACGACAACTTTTCACGGATGATTGAGAACCACTAAACATTATTTTCACGTACCTACATCTAATAGAAAATCTCCAAAAATTCAGCAACTTTCTGCAGCGTCCGATCGCCCGTCTGTCCCGACCGCAGGGTAACCGCGGTCGATCCATCACTCGCCTCAGATTAATGTTATGATGTATGCGATACATTATACATTGAATAGACGCTGATACGCAGACAGTCGCGATTCTTTCATGCGTAAATCGCACGTGTGTATAATTATCTGTTTTTTTTTTTGCATACGTAGAAAATTGACGGTCCTTGGGTATTTTTGGGTGTCTATGCAGCCTAATTAACGAAGATCAAATTACTATTTACATGCGTGGGTCAAGTAGACCTTTAGTTTACTTTGTTTGTTTGTTACAAGAGATTTTTTTTAAATTTAACGAGACGGGCCCACGTTTGTACGCGATTCGTCTTTTCTTTTCATTGAAGTAGCGAAAGAATGAAACAAATTATTTAATTAGATCACATTTAATAAGTATAATCTAAGGACGTGATAGATTCCTATGTAGATATCGTTTTCTCAGTTCATTTTCAGATGATTTCTTAGTAGGTCGAAAAAAGAGGGGCAATTACCTTATTTTTAAAAACGGTCGCATTCTGATGTTAGTCTCAATATTTCAAAAATACCTCGAGTTTACTTACATTTTTGTGATTAATTGTCGCTGATTTAAGATTCTAGGTAGATTTTAAACGTTTTTAAATACAGTAATTGGCCTTCAGATAACGGACGCAGATTCTGTGGCCATAGTGGAAAAATAAACCAATAACCATTGCAAAAATAACAGCTTATAATATTATCACCTGCCTCAAACACCATAAGCTCACATAATACTTAATAATCACTATACGTCGACAACATCACCCGAGGCGGCACACCCCTGACCGCCGTACGATTCACGCGCGAATGATCTCACAACAATATCCGACACTAATAAAGGCCTCAATCCATTCAGTGCGCAATATTGTCTACTCTAATTGGCATTAAAATTCGTCGAAAGAACTGAGGTAACCCCAAACAAGCGCTTATCACCACATCAGTGCACTAAAACCCTTCGCTCTCCCCCTCGGTCCATACCCCGCGCCCCTCGGTCGGCGGCTAATGAATATAATAGAGGGCCCCCAGGTATGTAAGTTTATCGGTTCATGGAGGACGCTCCAATTGAGGTAAGAAATTGATACGAGTATTTTTGGTAGTGGCAGTCTCTATTTTTGTAATAGGTTTGGTCTTATATGATATTCAGTTGTAAATAGTATGTGTTACGTTTGCAACATAAAAATGTTGACGTGAATGTAAATTACATTATTATTTTGGTTATTATAATTATTAGCGTTCTATTTTCCTGTTTCTATTTGCAAGTTATAAGTACTAGAATAGCTCGATGTTAAAAAGATTAACCAATCAACAAAGTTGATAGTGAGCCTGAACTTTCAGTTATCAGCCTCGGATAACATCGTTACTTGTAAAGAATTTACATACAAATCTCGTACATCCAAGTGACCACGCTCTATCTGACAATTATGTATAAGTTACCAGACTGCAAAAACCTTTTTCTAGACTCACAAATACGACACGTGTTATACTCGAAGTCGTATTGTTACAGCTATTGAAGCATACATTCGTTAAGAGAATTGACGTAATCTTGGTAATTGGTGTTTGCGGTCGGCGCGTGGGCAGCCAGCCTCTTGTCTCATACAAAGAGGGGTTAGGATCAGCTTAGGCTTAGACAATAATTAATACGATAATATATAGCCGGTATTTAATAAAGAATTTAACTTATGTAAGGTCTATTGAGCATTTATTTAATAATAATAATAATCTCTTTAATTCAGAATAATTTCATAAACACAAATTACAATAGGTACCAAGATGTTAGTAACATAAAAACTATGTTAGTAGATTTTACCAATATTTACAGGAGCATGCAGCAAAACACTGGATTAAATCATTGAATTTATTTTTATTATAATTAATAGTAGTGCAGTGGTATCGGCCTCGACTTACCAGTTGTAGGTCGTGGGTTCAAACCCGCGCAGACGCTTCCCTTGTGTAAATCATTTCATCACCACTGCTCTCGAAACAATGAAGGAAACCGACATGTGCTAAAACCAAAAACTCGAAGACATGTGACCACCAACTGGCACTGGGCCCGCGTGCTGGATCAGCCCACTCCTTCTCGAAGAGAGGTGGCCTGTGTCCCAGCAGTTGGAACATTAAAGGCTGATTATGCTTACCTATGCTATTATGCTATAAGTAATAAGACCTAAGTATCGAAGTGGTTTAGTAAGTGACCGATATGTAAGTAAGTATATCTAGAATAGAAAATAAAACTTGTTAATAGATTTAAAAATCAATAATAGATTTCTAAATCTATTATTGATTTACCTATAGAGATGGTATTATTTTGAGCCAAAAAGTAAAAACTACCTTTTTCTCAAAATAATTTTAAAATTGATGCCAGAATTTAATATTATTGAAAATTCAAATAATGTTTGGACACACACGGGAGCACAAAGCCGCAGGGTGAAAGCCCTCAAGGGACGCACATATTATATTATAACCGAGCATAATATCTGCGTCGTCACTCAAGCGCAATAAATACCCAAATAAAGCGCAAATAATACCCAAATCGCTCATCAGCGCAACCCAACCTCCCCCAACTATAATTATCTATAATCAGAATATACCCCATCTATAATCAGAGCGAACGCATTGCAATTATTACTATTACCATGTTTTGCATGTGGGCACCGCCGTGATTACCCCTTTGCGCGCCAACCGCTGACGTTCTAACGTTTGTCCAATCAAATCACATTCAAAATATACATTTTGCAAAAGAACCTAAACACGTAAACATTTTTCCCGCGATATATCGTGCGACAGGACAGTTTTGGCACGTAGCCATAAATTATTCGCAACAGAGGGCCGACTGACCCCGACCTCCAGTCGATTAACCATCACTAGGTCTTCCTTCAATTTCATATTTATAAACGGGGATTACGCAAAAATGCCAGTGTAATGGATCACCTACAGGACTTAGCAGGGCGGGCCGTTGTCGGACAGCGGGGGGGTGGGGAAGGCAAATTTGAGAGGGACGGGGGTATGCGGCAAGGGTCTGATCGTCGGACTCATCCATCACGCGGCTCACGCATGTGAATTGGGGCGTTTTATCTGGAGATAGCCGCGGATGGATACCTATTTAAATATTTGGTCGCTTAGCGAGGCGGCCGACGTATTAGGTAGCTACATGACGCTGCCGCTAATGGTGTCGTCCCGTAGGTACGCAAACACAAAGTGCTGTACGCTTAGCGCGGATGCTGGGAGTATTTCAGAGCTTGTGTAGGTAAATATTAAATAGTAGGGGCCCGTTCCTAAATAAAAACAGCCGCACTGGTCTAACGATCAGGTTAAACAACGCTTGCCGCGGTTGATCTGTGGATGAAGACCATCTTTACTTACCGAGACCCCTCCGTGCCTCGGAAAGCACGTTAAGCCGTTGGATCTTTGACAGTCGTTACGGGTAGTCAGAAGCCCGAACATCTGACAACCAAGTCTTACCAAGGGGTATCGTATTACCCAGTAACTGGGTTGTGGAGGTCAGATAGGCAGTCGCTCCATGTAAAATACTGGTATTCAGCTGCAACTAGTTAGACTGGAAGCTGACCCCAACATAATTGGGCAAAGGCTAGGCAGATGATCATGATGTGTAGGTAAATATTATAGTGAGTAAGGTGAAGGTTTACTACTCTTTTAAACATGATCAGCAGAGCTTTTTTTTATACCATCCGTTTTGTATGGAGGTTTACATTGGTCTCCTACCGACTAAATCATCACTAAGTCTTCCTTCAATTTCATATTTATAAACGATGATGATGATGTTGAAGAAGCGTTCGTTTACCTTCTAACCCTAGATGGAACGACAACTAGTCTAGTTTAATTCAAACATTTCTAAAACCATCGAAAAATTAAACAAAAGACTTCTAACACAGAACCTACATAAAAGCCACGTTACACCGAGCGAAAAAGTCGTCCACGTCGGAACGACGCAGTCAATCGCGTTCATTTAGCTGTCACGTCGTCGCGTCGTGTAGCAGTCGGCGGTGACACGTCGCGTCGCTTACAAGTCGACAGTGATCGACGTTTAGACGTGACACAGAAATGATGTGAGCACCAGAAATGACGTACGACAGTGATTTAAATTGTAAAATTTGAGTTATGTATTTTTGACAAATTAGAATATAGAGATAGGTTAGAATGCGAAAGTTCTAAAAAAAAAGGAAATTACTCCCCTCTGGCGTTGGAAAAATCAGCCCTGACTCGTATAGCTTTTCATACTGTGCAGTTCTGTTAACTCATCTGCCTAGCCCTTTCCCAACTATGTTGGGGTCGGCTTCCAGTCTAACTGGATGCAGCTGCTGAATACCAGTATTTTACATGGAGCGATTGCCTATCTGACCTCCACAACCCAGTTAAGTACTGGGTAATACGATACCCCTTGGTAAGACTGGTTGTCAGACTTTCGGGCTTCTGACTACCCGTAACGACTGTCAAAGATCCACGAAGGACAGCCGGGACCAACGGCTTAACGTGCTTTCCGAGGCACGGAGGGGTCTCGGTATGTAAAGATGGAGAACTGTGCAGTTCTGTTAACTCAGTCATATTAATCGCACCGTCCCGACGCGGGCCCATAGCGGGCCATTACAATAAAAAATCAATTGTGTCTCATTAGCGGTGATTAAGCGATTAAAATGTCCTTCAAGATCGGTTATTTAAACTTTCTACGCGGTCAAAATGTATAGAACAGCGGTTTTTTTTTTTATAACTGATGAAAAATCTCAACGCGCGGGTAGTCCAGAATCATGTAGGTACTTAATCCATGTCGATGTCCCTGCAACCCTTTGCAGTGTACAGAAGCTGTTGGTAAACTTTTTAAAAGAAATACATTTTCTTAAACCGCTACATCACCCCACCACCCCAACATGTCATAACCCTAAGCCAATGACCTGAAGGTTAGAATGACCCGAATGGCCGCGTCGTGCCTCTATTTGTAATAGATATACATACTTAACTAGTATGCATAGTTTTTTGCGCTATTGTATTAACTTGTTTGTTCAAAGTAACGGAGGCTTTAATGATACAAGCTCATGAGTGGTTCAAAAGGTTTTGATGAGCATGGACGATGAAAAAGATTACCTGTTTAAGATGTAGGATCCTGGTGAAAAACGACATGACATAGCATATAGCCTATAACGATCCCACTGCTGGGACACAGGCCTCCACTGGCCCCGCGTGGTGGATTACGGCCCACTCCCTCGTTACATGTCTTTGAATTTTTGGTTCTAGGACATACCGGTTTTCTCACGATGTTTTCCTTCACCGTTTGAGTGCAGTGGTGATGAAATAATTTATACAAAGTCCTGCCTGGGTTCGAACCTACAACCAACAATTCGGAAGTTGTAAAAGTCATGAGGTGTTGTTTAATGTATTTATTACTAACTTTGTCGATGTCGGAAAATATCCCACGGGGACGTAGTACTCCGGGATTAAAACTACCCTATTTGTCAATTCAGGTTATGCACTAACTTTATGCCAAATTTCATCCAATTCCATTCAGCCGTTTTTGCGCCAATCCGGAACATACCTAGGTACCTACATCCAGACAATCGAACGAACGGACAAAAAAATTACTGATTTTACCAGGAAAGTGAAAACTAAGTGAGTATTTATGTAGTACAATAAGTTTCAGAACAGATTAATCAAAAGGATAGACCTTTTGATTAATCTGTTCTGAAACTTATATACCTAAGTTAATGTTATTACTACATAATTATTCGAATATAATCGAATACTTTATTTTTATAATCCCTAAAATCTACATAACGTGACGTTATATCTAACTGTCCTACTTTTCTATTAAAAGTAAGAGAAGTCTGCCGGTCGGTCTGGTAAACCTAGGTAACGTAATATCCGTATTATATTAGTAAGACGTGATTTATTCATTTGGCAGTAAATTACCTCCTCAAAGTTGTCTAAGGACAATAACATTACAGAGCATATAATCTAGAAGTATAGAGTGAATAAATTGCCTGCACAAAAGATCCAAGCGTCCTTATTGACAGACCTACGACCTCTCATTAAAATAAATCGCAGCAACAAAATAAATCGACAATAAAACGAGTCATAAGGATCCAGTGAGTCATCAGAACGAGCGACCATCGACAGCTGTCCGTCAGTGGTCAGAAAAGAGCTTTCATTAAGTTTATAAATAGCCGGGAACCCAAACAAATCCGCGTGCGTCGCGGACCCGCGGCAACCGGCCTTGAACTGAGCCGCGGAGGCTCTCGCGCGGTGCGAGGCTCGCGCGGGGGCGGGGCCCGGCCGGCCAATCAGCGCCCCTTCACATTTTTCAGCCCCCGCCCGCATCGCCGGACGCTGCCCAAAAACAAAAGGATCAAAGTCGGCGAAACCTATCTCTTTCTTTGTGAGGCCAGCAAACGGGCATCGATGAGAGGATAGATACAGTGTGTCGCGCGGGCGCGAATCGATAAAGCGCGGCCCCGCCGTCGCACAGGCTCCCGCCTGCCCGCCCGCCGCCAGCCCGCCCGCCACGGCCATTTGCACGGATGTTTACTATTATATTTATTGAACGGACGCTCCTAAGTGGCGATATAAGAATATTTACAAATCATAAGCACCCGATTTGGAGCAATTAGGCGCGTATCGCCGGCGCTCGCGCGGGTCCAAGTGCCGCTGAATACACTCGACGCTCCTCGCGGCTATCCTGCACGTTTCTTGCTCTCATAATATAATAAATACTCGTAAACCGGCTTACACCGAGAAATTCAAAGGTTAATTTGAGAGTGATCATTTATATTCAAATATTAAGTAGGTAGGTGCCTATTTAAGTAACTACGATCCCACGCAGGAGTATTCGAACATTTATTGCTTTCAGGATATTATTATGTAATAAAATAAAGGAAACGGACGAAATAAAAATAAACCCTCATATTTTCAAGTTTCATTTTAAATGCGGGAATGATATAACATTTAAAAAAATTGTTATGGTCCTGAAAAGTTGTTAGGGTTCTGAAAAATCCAATGTTTCGTGTATGAAATAAATATTAATTGATACAGGAACTACTTACTCGTAGGATATTTTTATCATTAAAGGTAGTAGGTCATCATCATCATCTGCCTAGCCTTTTCCCAACTATGTTGGGGTCGGCTTCCAGTCTAACCGGATGCAGCTGAATACCAGTATTAAAGGTAGTAGGTATTGGTACGTAAAAAAATAAAGAGCGACGTAACAAATGATTAGGTATTTTAAATTAACTTTTTCAGTGCATTCTATAATAAAATACAATGGGTTTGGAATAAGAATAATTTATAGTCTACAAGTGGGTATATTTTTTAAACACGATTAAAAATTTTGAAATAGGGAGATTATTAAATTATTCAAACAATTACCTACCTAACTGATGTGGTGTACCATACCTACCTACATGTCTCCCCTTTCTACTCTTCAGGGAATACATTATATATAATATTTATTATATTACTGTATGTTTGGGTGAAACAAAAATAATCCCTAAATATTTTTGGCACCAGAAAAAGCAACGTCTCTTATTGGTTTTTAGTACATTGAAATTACAGTGTATCTTAAGATACAGTGTATACCTACTGAATTGATACTGTATCTACAGTGTAGGTATTTTCATTGCACTTTAAACATTCAAATGAGTTCAAATGTAGGTAAGTACCTACTTATCTAAAAAAGTAAGGCACTGTAGTGTTTTAACAGAAGTCAAAACACTGCATTGATTGAATGTTGTATGTATTTATAGTATTTTTAAGTTATACCTATTATTATTGTATTGTATTATTGTTTCCAGTCCATTTATAATAAAAAAACATCTATACCTACCTAAATAGTAATGTTGTTGGTTTCTCTCTAAACGGCTGTTCAGATTCTACCTACTTAATCCAATTATAAACATTATCCAACATTCAAAGAAATCGATTAATATTTAAGAGTCTATGGACAATTTCCCAAGAAAGACGTAAAATAGCGGTTTCTGAACAATGCTTGTTTTTTAGATACTTACAGTTTATTGTCATTGCACGGCAGTACCTATTTTCTAGATATTTTCTCTCTCTTGATTCATGAAAATTTATTGAACCTACATATGTATTTCACGTAGAATATTTAAGTTACCTTTTAGTTCAACTGTGTAGAAATATGAACCCATAATTTTTTGTAATTATTGTCTAGATATGAACGGCAGTGAAGTATGGTACCTATGACAGGACCTATTGTAGGTACTTAGGATTAGGTAGGTATACTTGGAAAAGGCAACTAGCTTCATCTCTCTGACTGACCGACCCCTTGACAATTCAAAAGTGCCTCCTTTAATTGGTTTATTTGAAAGAAATGCTTTGAGTTTGTTTACGATAAAAACAATTTTGCAGAAAAATATAAGTACCTACTTACCTATTGCAGGTGTGCGAGGTTATTACCATAAGTTCTAAGGGTTTTGACTTGTACGTAGTTAAAAACCCTCAAAAGTTTACAACTACTTAAAATCCATCTGCATACTAACTTTCATGAGAACCTACCTCTTAAGAACATGCTCACACATACCTACCTACATTATAATTATTAATATTTATTTTAGATGTATGTACCTACGTCTCTACATCACGTACATATAGTATGACTAGTATGACTACATATAGTATGATTCTGACGTTCGAAAAGTGCTGATTCTCAGCCTAGTTTGAATAAATGACTTTTGATTTTGTTTTTTTTATTTTACTTACTAAATTCTCATATTATATGTTTTATTTAAATAAGTGAACTGTTTTTTTTTATTATTATTGTTGTTTTTCTCTTCTACTCTTACACACATTGTCTACATAATCTTTATTTCTACCTACTTTCCAATCTTAGCTCGCAAGTGCCTATGATGGAAGTGATTTCTTTGGTGATAAGCATCATCTTCCTACGTATTTTTCTGTTCCTTTCTTCTTGTTTGTTATTGTTTATGTAACGGTTAAATAATTATAACAAAATAAATTAATGTCCAATGAATGCCTACAAAATTTACCTATTATCGACAGTTTTCTATAAGATTGTTGGAAAGCAGTCTTCTAAGTACTACCTCCACGGAGTACGATCAACCGGTCAAGCTCCTCGAGAAACCTGTGTTGTGATACAATGGAAAATCAATTGTATCTCATTAGCGGAGCTTAATGAGTTAAGCACCAACTCGATAAACAACAACTACATTTATAACAGGTAAGTAGGTAGGTACCTACCCAGGCTCTACTCTACTCAAGTAACGAGATCGCGAATATCGCGATCGATCGCCATGTGATGGTGGACAGGCAAACAGACTACATGTGGACACAGTGGCCATACCTTCTTGGTCGTACGTGTAGATACCTACCTACATTAGGTTGTAAATATTCGTATGCCGTTATTAGCGGCGGATGTGTTGAACTTAGGTACCTATCCATTTATACCAACCAACTCTGTACCTACCATATCCGACGAATAAAATTTCTTTGTCTTTGTCTGCTCTCAAAACGGTGAAGGAAAACATCGTAAGGAAACAGGCATGTCCTTGAACCAAACATTCGAAGTCATGCATGTGACATCTACCAACCCGCACTGGGCCCGCGTGTTGTATTACGGCCCACTCCCTCTCACTGAGTCCACTCAGTACACAGACCTCCAGGTCTGTGTCCCAACAGTGGGAACATTAGGTAGGTATAGGCTGATTATGTAAATCCACCGCCACTTCCAAGTTAGATTTCTTACCAACTAATTCAGATTTGTTAACTGCCCACAAGTAACTACCCGTTCATTGTAGGTTAATTATCTATATCATTACCCATTTAAGTATTCTCTTGTTTGTTATGACTTACTTTTATTTAGTTTACTGCTCAGTTTTAACTGCCGAACTTGTTAATAAAGATGCATACCGTAAAACAGGGCTACTTTGCTCATATTTCGATAGTTTTTTGGGAATTACTTTTTTTTAACAACCAAAATTAATGATGTTTTGTTCCAACAGAACAATGTGTCCTTTAACTATCAATCCCATACCAATATCAAGCCCTACAGGCCCCCCACAATTATATATATTTTTATTTTTCATGAGTCAAAGTAACCCCGAAGTGGGTTTCTTTGACAAGGCATTAAAATGCAATCAATGGCAAAGATCTAAAGTGTACTGATTACTTTGACATCATATTGATAAAAAAATATTAATATTTTATACATTTCAGGGGAAATAGAAATAAAAGCAAAGAAGAAGTTGAAGGTCACTAGCGTTCGTTTCGCACACGTTTAAATCATTATTTGGCGCGCTGTTAAATTAGCCCCATAAACTGTTAAAGTTACCCTTACTGTTAAAGTAACCCCGTTTTACCGGTACCTACTGTAACTTTTTTTATACCAAAACTATAATAAAATGCCGCTCTATATCCGTGGCTTGCAAAAAAACATAATTAAAACCATACGTACTTTTATTATAAAAGGCACCTGCTATTTCTAAATACTCAAATACTCAATACTCACCGTTAAATATATAAAGAAGCGCCATCTATCAACACACGAGATACCTATTTGAAGTTTGGACTGCCCAAGCATTGCATGCTGCCATCTAGCGTTGAGTAGAAGAATGACTTCACTGTGTTAAATTCCACAAAAAGCTTGAAATCAACACAGATGGCGCTGTACACCATTTCAAAGCATTGCTACTTTTAAGATGTATGCTTGCTGTAAAAATAGGTCTATCTTGATATCAAGGATAAAATTAAAACAAAACACTATTTTTGACTTCACTGTGTTAAATTCCACAAAAAGCTTGAAATCAACACAGATGGCGCTGTACACCATTTCAAAGCATTGCTACTTTTAAGATGTATAACAAAAATGCTTGGTGTAAAAATAGGTCTATCTTGTTATCAAGGATAAAATTAAAACAAAACACTATTTTTGATGAGTGATAATCCTGATAAAGCCTTTTTGTAGTGGATTTCATTGCTGCGTAATAGACTACTTTATCGACAGAGCTATTTCCGGTTCGCGCTCGACGACATCACGCAACGCAAACTCGCGATTGGAGCTAACTTCACTTCATAAATGTTCGATCTGTTTCAACTACATCGAGGCTTGAGCTTTTGGGATTACGCTTTTCGGTAATTATTGTTTTACTCGTTGAATACAGTGTGGTTTTGAAATCCTTATTTGTAAATCTAGTCAAAGGTGAGTGACGCGTTATTTCGAGTGTGGTGTAATCATAAAACCGTAACAGTTTGGCGCGTTGGTTAGATTCTGTCAACATAGCTAATGTTCACACGCAGTTGAGTTTATGCACGTGTAATTACAATACAAACGTGATTTTCTATTTGCAGACATGGCTTTGAGCGTTGCACTACCGCTGGCAGGCTTGGAGACAGAAAATTTTAATTCGTTCAGTTCATTCGGGCATATCATAGACATAGCGGGCCTGTCTCAGTCCCAGTCGAGCCCGAGTCCGTCAGTCTCCAGTGAATCTAGCGGTATCGGGTCGCTGGGGTCGCTCAAATCAGAATCAGTAAACAGCGACTCCCTGCCGTCTAGTCCTCAAACAACAGAGAAGGTAAGTGCAAGTTTTCGCACTATTTTGTTTGCATTCGTCCTGGCCTTGACCTCTCTATTTTCATAATATTCCGTAATGGCGAATGTCTTACGCTATCAATGTTGTGTACAGTATCGACGTGTGATAATGAAAAGATTTCGGATACTTAGGCTACGTAGAAACATTTTAATGTGATCAAGTGTATTTTTTTATCTGTGAATAATATACCATGGATGGGTTGGTAGTGTAATTAAATTGTGCACTTAGTCTTGTTAGGTTTTTGCCAAAGTTATTTTGCAAAACAATAGGTAAGGAGTGAGTTAAATTGGATGTTAAGTACATAATCTCATTAGACCGCACCTCTTGCTAATGTCGATCTTAGCATTGGAAGCCTTTGTTATTGTGTGCATTTTTATGTGAAGTAATGTTGCTATGTGTCAATTTGTGAATTATTTTCAGAAACTATTTGAGCCAGTGGTGCAGCCTCAGCCGCAGCCGCGTCCTATAGAGAAGAAAGCCGATGATGTCAAAATCACGTATGGAGGGCGCGACATCCTGAACTTGATGGGTAATCTCATGGACCCGCGGTGGAGCTACCGCCCCACGGTTCTCCCGCCGAATAACCCGGCGCTGTTCTTCGCCAACCGTTCCCAGTATCACCGGTTGGGTCCGTATGGAACTCGCACACAGTACGTAAAGGACTCTTGCCGCCTTTGCGGCTTCTCATGGGTCGTAGCTGCCACAGATTGACATGACTATGAGTCAGCTTAAATCCTGAACAAACGCATGTTAAGTGGGTATGACTGGAACACATCAGGGAGCATATCAACATCTCTAACTCTAACAGTCACTTGATGGTACTTGGAACCATTATTCTGGACCATGACTTTAGTTCAGACATTTCTCATGGAATTAACTGTGACCGCTTGTTATTTTTCTTAAAAATGGCAAATGATAATTAATTTTGCTCATTGTTATCTTTTTGACTTAAGTTTTTTTATTCTATTTACTAATTTGTTATAAAAATAAGCATGAAATGTATTACCATGACAGACAAAAAAAAATCAGTTCCTTTAGTTGAACTAAAGCCAATGGTTCTGTGACACTTTCCTATAATAATATAGTTTGTTTTTATGCTTGCCTGTTGTGCTCCAGTTATACGGATGACTGTGGAATATTATGTATGTGGCCATCGTCGCGCACATTCGTAGAGTTACATTTTAAACGTGACTTAATACTGTGATCTTAATTTAAACAAGACAATTTTTGACAAATTCTGTGAATGGAATGCGTGACGATACATGACTTCGTTCTTGTTTTTAACTTATTTAATTGTGTGATAAAGTTAGGCTTAATTAATACTACGGACTTGCAATGCCATAAATATTTCCAGATTTATTCCAAAAAACAGCATTTCTAGGTCCCAGTCTAATTAAAAAGACAAAATTGGATCAAAACTATAAAATCTATATTCCATAAATCAACAAATTAAACTATATTGTTATAGTAATAATATATTACGCTACACTTAGTTCCTCTTAGAAATGTTAATAATTTGTTATCCAAAGAATATTATATTAACTATAAATTGTTGAGTATACAATTTATATTGATTAGTATAAAATACGAAGGGTGTAACTCAACCCATGGATTTTGTGTCCAATTACTCTTAAAGCAATATTTAAATTATAGACATTTACTTATGATATCATAATGAGTTATTTCCCACCATTACAAGTAACAGTTATTATTTAAATATTGTTTTATAATATTCTTTAGTCTCTAGGAGATAATTTAGATATATTCCACAGTCATTTATCAATAGGATTGTCATTGTTTATAGAAAAGGCTGCTTCTCGGATGTTATTTAAATTTTGACGAGATAGGCACGAATTTAAAGCCAGGCTGTAGGTTATTTTTAAGATGTAATTATGATGATTGTTGGATTTACCGTCCGAGCATTACATAATAATAGTGATGACATATAATCTAGAGGATACGATCTTGACACATTACCCCTAAAATCAACTTCTTATCAACTCAACTATAAAGCTTTGAACAACTCATTTGTAATTATTATATGATGAGCCCATGTGAACATAGTCAAAATGGGTTATCAGTGCATATCATCACAAATTAATGCAGTGATTAGATATTCTAAGGTATTACTAGTTGTTACAGACCGTTTTAAAACGTTTGAGTCATTGATATGCCCAGATGCTGGGCTTCTAGTGAAATTATAGTAAGTGTCGTTAACAGACTGGCAATATCTCTATGTATGTGCATATATAAATGTAATATTCGTGGTCTCTTAATTTAGTCAAGATATTTAATAGTGTGAGTCTCTTCAATTACAAATGTAAGTAATGTATAACATACTAACTATAACAAATAATTGATACTGTCCTTTTGTGCAACTTTAGTTCTGCTATGTTGTGATCAGCTTTAAATTTGAACTGGAGTATTTGTACACAATAATGATGATATATTTCCCACATAGTTATTTTTATAAAAAATGTTGATAAGAGACAATACAGTATGTAGTTTTCAAAAATTCTCTTTACAACTTATAGTTTGCTTAAAGGTTTGGCAAATATTTTGGAAGGGACCAACATGTGCGAATTGTTTTCTCTGGACATTAGTTTGTCAGCATAGAAGTTCAGTTCCGAAGTAGTTTTTGTCGTTCGTGATTTAAGTTCACAATGCATTTCCAACGACTAAGTAGGTGATGTCGGGCCATATCCACAAGCTTTCATTTCTGTTTTGTCTTTAATCAATTAACCGGGCTATGAACACAAAACTTAAGCAAGTAGTTGAAGTTTTACAAATATTTATTTACATATTTAATGATTCAGTGGGTAATGACTGAACATATAGCATGGATCTCAGAATGCAGCTAACAGTGATACACATTCTTTATTGCCTTTGTAGGAAGCCTCCCCTTAACGTGCTGTTGGCGAATAAATAAATATTATATCAATGTTCAGGGGTGGCTTCATTTGCCTAGTGTGCTGTATCCTCAGTCACACGGACTCACAAAATGGTTGTTATTGGTTATTTTAAAATCAAGTGTTGCATTCAGATTATTTTTAGTTATTAACTTATAGAATGACAAAGCTGCAATCGAATGTAGTTCAAAGGAAAGTATTTGGAGCGATACGCACAGTTGAATAGACTAGCTCTTGTTGTGAATGTCTCCTTAAGTTTAGTGGTGGTCCCCGTAGCCCGTAGGCATGACCGGCGCGCGGCGCGAGCAACAAGAGAGGCCGAGGTGCGATGCAATATTTGCATTCCAGTTTTGTGTTTAAGTTAGCAGCCGAGGGTAGTAGTAGTTAATGTTTATTTAATCCACATTGCCAAATAGTTTGGTTGTTGTGCTATTTATTTAACAAAATTTTCTATAATATCAATTTAGTACCTTCCATTAATAAGTGTCTGCAAGTGATTTTACAATGTTTTAATCATTTCAATTTTATGCATTTTATTTTGTTTTAGCCAAATCATTATTATACATGATATTATACATAATATTACCTATATATTGTATTTTATCTATTGTTCATTCACATGATAAATATTTTTTTCTCATTGAACTGTAGTCAAATGACAGTATTTTTATAATGAAAATTGTATAAGGATGAAGGGTTTTTTGCCTGACGCGCGTTGCCAAAGCCCGCGGGCTTGCTCGCAAGCCCCGGGCTGCGGCGACGCGCGTCTTGTGGGTATTACGTATATCTGATAAGCATTATGTAGGTTTAGCGAAATAGATTAACTCGGAGATGAACTCCAAGTACCAAAACTTATTGGTTCAATGTTGTTCTCGTATTATGGTGATATAGTGCGTCGCGCGCGGCGCAGAGCTCAATATTTTTAGTAACCCTTAAGAAAATTAATACCTCTTTTGAAAAAAATATAATATATATAATATAGTATACCCAATCGATAATCACATATTATGTATTTCTCTGTTTATTTTGATGTGATATCATAAATGACTGATCTGAATTTAGTTTTTAAGTTGGTTATTGATATGCAGTGCTATTTCGAGAGTGTAATTAAGATTTAATATTGAAAGTGCCAATGCTCGTAATTTAATCTTTATGACTGTTCCTTTATCGTAGTTGTTTGTAAGGGCTCAGCCCGCTACTCCTTTGTCAACTTCAGTACTTATAATTAATCTTCTTTCTTACACTAAGTTTTCAATTTATTGTTACTTCGAAATCACGTAACGTGCACAATCTCAGTAATGCTTGCAATATTATGTGTAACATGTTTTATTCCTCATTTATAATTTATAATCCAGCGTAATGTTAAGAGTACAATATGAGATGATGTTATATCATTCTAGTATCAAAATTAGCCGAAGATGTTAATATTATTAGTTAGGTAAAATTTTAACATAGCTTTGTATAATTGGAATGTTTTAGTATTTAGTAGTGTATAATTACGGCGTAGTGGCAAGCAAAATGTCTCGTGAATGAAGTTAATAATGTTAGTGGCAATAATACTCGATGTAAGTTCCCTCATCCCCTGCCAAGAGACAAGTACAGGGTCGCGCGCCGCCGCCCGCGCGCCCGCGGTCACCGGCGGGCAGCATACACAACTGAACGTTAGGAACTAGGCGTTTATTTGTTGTAATTATAATAATAGACGTAGGTATTTTATCGTACTTAAATAATTATTCTTGCGATGCCTTAATTCTGGTTGTCAATTAGACATGTCTCTGCCTAGAGTGTTATCATTGTTTTTATTTATTTTAGTTTTTGCTGTTCCGGTTTCCTCCGTGAACTTCCAGTCCAGGCTGTTCTTTTGAAATGATTTTGAGGTCGATTTATTTTTACCTAAGTGTTCTTATTAAATGTTACCAAAATGTTTTTAATAAAATATTTTTATATGTATCTTGTCGTTTAATTTTTTTGTATTCTATGAAGAAGTCGCGAACAGCATTTGTCGTAAACACCCGCCTACATTCAACTACAAATACCTGTCAGTAATGATGACTTAACAAAATAAAAATAGCTTCGTGTTATTTTTTAGTCCTGCATGTGATGTGATATAATTTTGTCTGCTACACGCTTCAGCAGTTACTAATAAAGTGGTCACGTTCCTTGGCGTAAACATTTATTTTTTGGCGAATAGCCAATAACAAAGAAATGTTTCTGACAAAATAATGTTTACGAGTCGAGTTAAAAACGCTTCAATATTTTCTTCGCATTAATTAGGTAGTTATTGTTTGTTTACTAAAATACAGTTTATTATAGCTTACGTCATCGCGTTCTGTGATTGCTGCGCTACACAATTTTTGTGAAATATGGCCCTGAAAGTGATGTCGGAATATTCCGCTGCAATCCTCGATTTATTGCATTGATACCTAATTAGGTATATTTATGTGCAATGAGTAGGTTCCTAAGTACTTTGTACCTACAACGCGCGACGTGTTGGTTTGCGTATTTCGATGTTATTGATTGATCTCTACGTATAATCTGTGGGCGATAACCCCAATGTGTGTTGCTACCAACGTAGGTACAGACGCCAGCACATCAACCTACCCGAAACTGTCAAATTTTCCCAATCAACTTTGAACCTTATACTTTAGCGGCAAAGTTGAAAATCTATCAAAGAAATTTGACATATTGTAGTAGCTTGATGTGCTGGCGTCTGTACCTATTTATTATCGACAAGAACATTTCAATTATCAGCTTTAAGTATACCTACCTAAGTACGAGGATTGAGGATAAAGGCAAATTATCCACGCTATCTACTTGATACCTAACATTAATCCATAAAATTGATTTTTATCGGGTTATGTACAGAGGCCAGCACATCAACCTACCCCAATCTGTCAAATTTTCCCAATTGAATATGAACCTTATTCCTTTGCAGTAAAGTTGAAGATCTATCAAAGAAATTTTTTTTTGCTATCAAAAAGTTATTTTTGCTATCAACCGGGCACAAATCAAACTCGGGCTGCTATTGAGAAATTCTAGATGGAAAAACAATATTACAGACACTCCCGACCCCAAGTAACATGGGACAAGGGCAGGAACATGATGATGACTATCCGACCTGGAAATTGAACCCAGGACCTGATTTTTGTAGGTAACGCTTGGTCTAGTGGTATAATGAGTTAGACAACTCATACCTTCACCTAATTCAACCGGTGTGGATAATGATGATACTTATTTGCAAACATTCCTCATTTCGCTAATGTAGCTCCCTACATACAGCTGGACCAATCCCAAACAAAGCTACTTTCTAGTAAATGACTTTACTTATCTAATGAGCGTTATGCTCACGATTGATGTTGTGTGATTGGCACGTAATAAGGCTGATACTGTTGTCTATTCCTTAATAACATTGCCCTCAGCAGTGGTCCGGAAGATTATCTATAGGCTGATTCTGCTAGGTCATGGCGAATAGCCCGGTCAAGTTAGCTCAAAAAATTAATTCGCACAGAGCTAAAAATTGGTACGAATGTTGAGAGCACCATTGTAAATGAATTGTGGAAATTCCCCATCGATCCCACATCTGCAAAAAAAGTTATTCAACGACAAAGTTCGCAAAAATGTTTTTTTTTTTTTGCCTTTTCAGCCGAACGGTAAGTTTTATTATAAAAATACAGCACACAAAAACTGTAGAGCACTGAGCACCTCATTAGCTATTGAAAATGTCCTTACTTTTTTCCCTAAGAATTTCCGTTTTTGAGATACCTAATATAGCGATTCTAAAAGTTGAAGAAGTTGCAATCTCCAGAATATAAGGTACTACCTACACGAGAAGAGAGAAGCTGAAAGAAAAAACCGGCCAAGTGCGAGTTGGACTTGCACACGAAGGGTTACTACCATACAATATTTAACCACCACCATACAATATTTAAAATAACTTGTAAAATAAGTGCAATGAAATCACGTTTGTTGTATGGGAGCCCCCCTTAAATATTGAGTTTATACTGTTTTTAGTATTTGTTGTTATAGCTGCAACAGAAATACGTACACATTCTGTGAAAATTTCAACTGTCTAGCTATCACGGTTCATGAGATACAGCCTGGTGACAGACAGACGGACAGTGGAGTCTTAGTAATAGGGTCTCGTTTTTACCCTTTGGGTACGGAACCCTAAAATATGCAAAAAATATTGGTCTGTAATTACTGCTGACCATCAGGTCCTATGTTCGATTCCCGGGTCGGGCAAAGTGTTAGTGGGTTTTGGGTTTTTCCATCTGGAATTTCTCAGTAGAAGCGCGGACTGATCTAGATGTGTGCCCGGTTGATAGCAATAGGCTCATCCTCTGTTAGGCTTATTTTCCATCAGCAGATGTACGATGTACTATGGTACGTTGCTATGGTTGCGATTGATATCCACCAATCATATTCATTGGTCCACATAGCATAGCACTGGTGGCAACGGGTTCAACTAAGCTATGCTTTTTATACGGAAGGATGCGCGAGTGGTGCAGCTATGTGCAGAACAGAGAGTTACCTACCTACTCCCCGTGCCTCCACGGACCAACCGACCGATCGACTCGTGCGGCTTTTATTACTTAGCCACAAGCCCCTTTTTTTTAAAGTAAGTACCTATCATAACCAAATTTTGTTTTTTTACGGTCGCGCTCACCCACTAACTTTGTGGGAACTTTTGATGATTCTTCAAAAGCTAGGTGTCGTCGCTTTATTTTTTGTGTATTTTATTTAAAGCTTCTTCAACTAGCTTTATTTCAGAACTTTCGCTTTGCAAACATTGAAGATATTAGGGGAGGCGGTATCTTCATCATGCTGGTAGATAGGTACCTATAATAATTCAAAAACTATGCGACATACCTAAATGAAAATAATTACAGAGGCCAGCACATCAAGCTACCCCAATCTGTCAATTTTCGCAATTGAATAAGAACCTTATTCGTTTGTAATAAAGTTGAAATCTTTCAAAGAAATTTGACAGATTGGGGTAACTTGATGTGCTGGCCTCTGTACCTAATGTGCAAATGAAGCCCTTACCTTTTATAGATTAGGTAGATAGGCCCCATTAGACCTAGTACCTAGATCATTACTTCAGAATTTACCCCCCCCCCCCCTCCCCTTTAGGCCCCTGATGCAATGAAACAAGTAATTATTTCATTTCTTTCACTTGTGGACTGACGAAATGTTAGGGTAGCTGGTACTATGCGGTCTATACACCTCTGCGCAATCCTACGGGGTTCCTACCTACACAGTGATATTATGTTATGTGTTTAATAATGGTATCATTATCTAACTGTATGTAGATACGATGTGGCTAAATAATAACAGCCGCACAGGTCGATCGATCAGGTTAAGCTACGCTTGCCGCGGTTGGTCTGTGGATGGGTGACCATCTTTACATATCGAGACCCCTCCGTGCCTCGGAAAGCACGTTAAGCCGTTGGTCCCGGCTGTCATTCGTGGATCTTTGACAGTCGTTACGGGTAGTCAGAAGCCCGAAAGTCTGACAACCAGTCTTACCAAGGGGTATCGTATTACCCAGTAACTGGGTTGTGGAGGTCAGATAGGCAGTCGCTCCATGTAAAATACTGGTATTCAGCTGCATCCGGTTAGACTGGAAGCCGACCCCAACATAGTTGGGAAAAGGAAGGCAGATGAAAAAAAAAATGTAGATACGATGATAAAGATGGAAGGCTCGTCTTGTTCACCTATAAGAGGCTGATACTAGGTATCTACACTTTAGATAATAAACCTTAGGTAGTTATAGGTAGCGTGTTTACATTCCATTACAGTACCTCTAAGAACCTACTTTTAATTACATCATACCTCACTGAAAATAACTAAGTAAGTAGGAACATAAGTATTAAAACATTATCTAAGTACCTGTTAGATCTCTATCAATCTGCTGCTAGTGTTAATCATTGTGACCATTATTAAAAATTTATGACTGGGTGTGAATCATTATTATCCATTGATATTGAGTAAGTACCTATATTATTAAAATACTACACTGATGTACCGGATGTACGGTACCTGTCCTATTGCATAAAATTAAACAACAGAAAAAACCAATGAGTACATAGCTAATCTCCTAAAATGTGAAATTCTTATCAATGAGGAAACAACAATGATAAATGTAGCTAGATACATTAGCAGCCACGTTTTTCGTTTGTCCGCTAATTCGATCGAGACATAAAAGTACTCTGTGGATCGAGATTAGCGGTAAACATTGTCTATTTACAAAATGGATGCCTCGGATCGGGCGTGCATAAACGCCATCTTCCAAGCATTGTGAACATCGCGAATATCGTAGTGCAAAATATTGGCGTGTTTTGTTTTCAAGCAAAGTAGCGAAGCCTCAGAGCAGCGCCATCTATTCGTTCAGTGAGTAAACTGGACTTCCGAACTGCGCGTTGCTGAAAGTTAGCGATACACTGAACAACAGGTGGCGCTGCAATCGCCAAGCTTTGAAATTGTTCTCTATATCCGCACAGAGATGGTGCTACCAATTCTTTTTTAACGTGATTGAATCAAAGTTTAAACGCCAAAACCCTAGATTAGGCTGAACCGAGTATTTTTATAGATGACTCGGTCATAATTTAAGCAAATAAAAGCCTACTCTACTGTAAAGTACTAGTGTAAATACATTTACTATGATAATGTTAGTAGGTGGTTTTTACTGCTACCAATTGGCACCTTGTAATAGGCTCAGACCAAATAAATAAATAAATATGTAGGTAAAATCTAATATCTCGAATGCTGTGCTACCGAAGAAATGGATGTGAAATAAAATGTTTTCTCTTACAGCCTGAGACAGCCACGTTTGTCTAGTGGTCCAAAGTAATTTTCAGGGTTAATCACGGAGTTCAAATAAACTACAAGGTAACGAGGGTACACAATATAAAAGAAGGTACCAACTACATAGTTATTGTCTAATTTGTTTTAAAAAGATCGCCCCCCTACTCGACCTGCTCTAGGTTTTTTTTCATGTAGGGGGGACTATTACGGATACTTTTGGATGCACAATGGCCTGGGCCAGGAACAACTTTCTGTCATAACACGGCCATGAAATATTCCATGCGAAAATCGAACCCGTAACCCGTTACGTATTTACGTTGTTCTGACTAAGTAATACTGCGCAATCTGTGCCTACAAGCCACATAATTTGCCCACGAATGTTGTTTATTACACAGTGGTCGTAAGCGGGACTCCTGAACGCAGATCTTCGATTCAATTTCCAGGTAGGGCACAGTGTTATTGAGTTATTTTCAACAGAAATTTTTCAGTATCTACCTACCTACGAAGTTTGTAGAAACTCTGTTAATGGTGATAGGCTCGCTCTACAGGCTCGTTCCCTTGGAACATAATTAGCCCAATGTGGGTGTAAATAAAAATATACCTACACCACTGACTAATCCTTTGGAGAATACAGGCATGTTTTTATGTTGCCTCTCTGGTGCCGCTTGTAATTTGAATGGAATTTCAATCAAACTCGAAAAGGGAAGCTATGATTTTATCATACTGTATATCAGACTGGTGTACGCAACTCCACGTCCAAGGCCCGTATTTGGCTTACGGATCTATGGATGCTATCATTTATTTAATTATAGCACTCCAACGACTTATTCACTAATAAGTACATTTTTTGAGGTAAATAAAATCTGGAGTGAATTTGTCACTCACACCAACGTGAATCCCGTTAAAGCCCAAAATCGCGATAATCAACGGCGTTTCCCGTTGGTGGGGCCTGGCATCACATGTGTGCACATAAATTATTTCTGACTTTAAATTACCTCCTTTATCTCCCTATTTCGTTTGATCCACGACTTTTTGACCATCCTGTATATAGATCCTTAAGCCTAAAAATACGTATTTTAAACTAGCTGTGCCCGCGACTTCGCTCGCGTTCATGTCGGAAAACAAACTGGATTTCATGGGTTTTAAGTTTTTAGCGCGGAACCAACCCTATTTCTTTTTCTAAAATAAAACTCAGTTACTCTTTATGGCATCAGCTATCTGCCAGTGTAAGTCCTGCAATCAGTCCAACCGTTTCGAAGATTTGCCGGAACAACCAGACAGACAGACAACATTTAAAAAGAAAAAATCTTCTAAGTAAGTACCGTAAGTATATCTAATCTAATCTAACTCAATCATTGATATAACTAGCCTGTATAGTTCCACTGCAGGGCAAAGGCCTTCCTCTCTCTTTTCCACACAATTCTGTTTTTTGCGAGTGCTGGCCATTTGGTAGGAGTCAAGCTCGTCCCGCCATCTTCGTCTTGGCCTGCCGCGAAGGCGCCATGCGTTTAGTTGGGACCCAATCGGTGGTTCTTTTAGCCCAATTGTCATCTGACATGCGACAAAGGTGTCCGGCCCAGTGGAACTGGGCCGTAAGTTTAAACTTTTTTTATTTTATTTCTTTCGTAAAAAAAGTAGGTAAGTATTTAGTATTTTATTTATTTGTATATATATATAGGCAAGGTCGGCCTTTTGATGATCGATTCTGATAAATATGCTCCTCGAACAGCTTATTCCACGAATCAAATAGCGACAACAATAACCAAATTTCAAATAAATCATTACGTCACGAGCCACCAATCTCTTTCGTAAAAAATAAATTTTAACAGCAACAATAAATCCAGGCACCGCGTCGATTCCCAACATTATTCGCGACAAAATACAATTTCACCAACTACATTGTTCGAAATCATAATGGAATATAGTCCGAATTGTTTTTTACGCTCCGTAATAACCGCGGCAATGATGTTTTTGTTTGGAATAACCACTTTTGTGTAACCATAATGGGTGTATTCATTCAGACGGGAGCAACTGAAAAGTGTCTCTTTTATCAGTCGCACAATAGGCGGGAATCAAAGAAATTACGAATTCCACGGACCGATGTTCCAGAGTGTGAAATAAAGACGGGATTGTGCCGCCTTTGTTGGTTTATAATATTTTCATTGTTGAATAGGTGGGCCTTATACAGCTTCTGATATTTATGATAGATATGCATCTCAAAAACAATGGGGCGTTATGTACGTTGCGGTAAGGATAAAATGTAGGTCGATGTTAATAAATTTTAATTTTATTTACGATCGACGAAATCTCTGATTCTATACTTAAGGAAACTTAGACTTATCTACTGAACGCATTACAAGTTAGCCACAGTACTGAAACTATATTTTGATTTAAAAGAGTGTCCGTGGAGTTTTTCTTGACAAACTCCCACGCTTCGGAATGGGCAACTAGCTTCAGTTTTCTGACTGACCGACTCTGTGACAATACAAAAGTGCCTGTAATTGGTTTACTTGAAATAAATGCTTAGAGTTTGATTTTGAAAGTTACCTAGTAGACAATACAGCTCGTTATCTGTCCATCTATAGCTAGACCAAGACAGTTAAGGTTTTTGATATAATATAAGATAATAGTAATAGATGTTAGGTATGTAAAACAACTTAAACGCAATATAATTATGCTAAGCGAAGAGCGTCTTGTTGAATAGAGCGCTTTTCCGAAGATTTGCTCTTGTTTGTCACCTCTTCGTACTCAGACGTCGTTTATGATTATCATTGCTCATCCCAGTCTTAAAATAGGTATCCCCGAAAAATATTAAACCGTCACTTAAGTAAAAAAGATCGTTTTCATAGCAATTGAAAATCGTTCTGAAGTCACCATTGTTTGGAGGACTTAGGACTTCTTAACGCCAGAATTGAGAATTTAAAGTCGAGAACTTGTCAAATTCTAGCAATTTAGCATTCGGTAAAACCACACGAAATTCAAAACCTACGAAATGTTGAATGTCGCGTGCTACATTTGCCGCTATGATGCTAGAAATCGAGAAGTTCTCACCTTTCAAAATTCTCAATTCAGAATCGGGGTGTTACTTAAGCAATTCGCAAACCAAAATACGCTGTCCAAATAGATACAATCTTCAACTCTGTCGTTATCATATACCTACCTAGTGAGGCAGCTCATCGCATCAACTTTCCAAACGCGTATTCCACATTGGGTACCCGCTTAAATGGCACCTGAGTTAATGTGCCGCTGTGTATCAGGTGCATTCACTCAGGTGCCATTTAAGCGGGTGCCCAATGTGGAATACGTCACTTTCCAACATATCTACCTACTTTCCATGAAAACCTCACTCGTTCTTACTTCCCAGTGAAACCTACATCCAATTAAACCTACTGAACCAAAATCAGCGAATACACTTGTACAGTGAGCAAAATATGTGAATAGACTGAAATTGAAAGCCGCGGGGCGCTGATTGCCAGCCACATCTTGAAGGTATTGACATTCATGAGCCTGTATTGCGACGCACTCATCAAGCCTTTTATACACACAGTATACCGTTTGATATAAAAATGTTAATTCGATACGTGCTTGAGGGGAATTTTAATTAGGTACTTAAGTAGAATAGGTGCTGAAAGATTTCTACATTTAATATTTCTGTACAGGGTCAAATTAAATTAGTTAGCGAAACTCCGCAGACGTGGTGGGTATCGTTATCTAAAATCTAATCTCTACAATCTACATGCTAAAACAAAAAATAACTCTTTGATAATGTGATCGATTTGTCGTAAACTTCACAAAAATAATGGTTATCGATATCAAAACACAATTTTGAACAAATCATTCTTCAAGTCACTGCACTACCAGCGGTCGTTGATCCCAAAAAATATTCTTCAAATCTTTATTTTTACTTGCGTGTATGACCTATGATGTTTTTTACATTTCTATGCCTATGATCGTGTACGAAAGCGAAGCAAAAGGAGTAGTCTATTCAAATTTGTTTCAAATTGATGTTATTTCAAGTTAAACAAATTTCAACTTTATTTTATTAGCAATTAAGTTGATTTCAGAGTGACTAGCACTATTGAAAAAGTTATTAAAATGTTTGAACTTGTAGCGTAAACTGAACTGTATTGTCTAGGAATTAAAGTTATTTTTCAATAAACTCATATTTGTTTACATTTTTCGCAAATAAATTGCGAATGCAAGTTAGGTATGTCAGGAATTCACGATAGCGTAGCAAGTGACGTTCTGTAGTTCCTGCCTACCTCTATTGCGAAAGAGGCGTCAGTTTATCTGGAAATATGTATTACATGGGATTCAGTAGGTATTTAAAACCTTTATTAAGCTTTGAGTCGGCTTACGTTTCTCTAACTTACTTTACTAAATCTAAACTTATAAAGAGATTTTTTTTGTACGTTTATTTTTACGCTTTCACGGATAAACGGATTTGGATGAAATTTGGCACATGGGTAGACCGCAACCTGCATTAGGATATAGGATACATTTTGTCCCAAAATTCCCACGGGATCTAAACTTATGCGGGTGAAACGGCGGGGCGAAGCAAGTATTTTTTAAAACAGAAGAACTCTTACCATTCAATCAGGAAAGCGAAACTTAACAGTGTCCTAATATGGCTTCCTAATACCTACGCCAACTTTGAATCCTCAGAGGACTAGCTTTTCAATAAACATATCATCAGCCTGTATTCCTCGAAGGGTAGAGCAGAGGTGCTGCTATAATCTCATGTAAACCAAATTCGTAGGCACGGTTGGTACTGTTGGTAGAGTCGGTAATCAACTTCTGCGCTACTGATCGTGGTTTCGACTCCCGCGTGAAACATGGTCTACAGCCATGCCTGAGTGTGACTGGGGCCCGTGTAATCTAATAGAAAAAACTGCTGGTAGTTGAGTGAGGAAGGCATCCTCTTCTAGTAAACAGCTGCATCCGGTTAGACTGAAAGCCGACCCCAACATAGTTAGGAAAAGGCTAGGCAGATTGATTGCGTGAGGAAGGCATACAAAAGAATACTTCAGTAGTTAAATTTAATTTAAAGTTAATGTTCAAAACAATGTTGTTATTGTAGCTACAAATTATAAATAAGTAAACAATTTTTATGAAAAATATCTTACTACAAGACATACATTAATAACGAAATGGTTTTTCTGCGTTCTCAACGGCAGGAGTTCCGTACCTCAAGAAAAAGAAAAGAAAAAAGCCTATTTGAATGACTAAGATCAGAATAAAAAATCCTACTTTGATGTAGCATTTTGAGTCTATGGATGATGCGCTGCTTGCTGAACGTGAATAGCTGTTGCTATTGCTACTGTCGCTGCCACTGCCAGGCGACTTCTTCAATGAAAATACCATGTTTATGCAATTTTTTTTCAAGAATTCCGTATCGTATTATCAAGTTCCATGGGTTTCAAAATGCTGAGCATTCTTATTTCTAGAAGGCAGCTTTTATTTCAATTTTATCGTTCTCGAAAGTCTTTTTGCTTTAGATTTTAACTATAATTAAACTAATTATTTGATTTTGTAACAGTAATAGAAAGAGTAAATAAACGTGTTGTTGGATGACAAGCTTGACATAAATGTCACAGACCTATAAAATATTGAGACATGACAAACCTCTTTATTCATGAACTTATTATAAGTCCATGTCTTTATTATCAGTTTTTTTTTCTTACACAACCTCACTCTTTGACAGTTGAATAGCATCCTAAGCAGGCTATTTTCTTTCCAGCCAGCACTATTGTTCAGAACTTCTTTTTAACGTAAGTAAGACTTCACTTTGAAATAGAAGAACAAAATCGACTCTCTTGGCGAGTGAAGATGTTTAAAAAGTTCCCTGTTGCCTTTTTACATGAGAGTACCTGTTTTTACAAAGAGTCTCTCGTATATTTTGAATAGGAATCAGAAAATAGGTATCGCTCAATGAGTAATGTTAAACAGTAGTCCATTGAAACGGCTGAAGCCTTTAGAAAATCACCCTCCTTTCGAGTCGCTTTTTGCAGCCTCTAGGTATTTATGTTTTCCACATTTTCCATATAGAATTTCGTGCTTGTGATGTCGACCGAATCTTCCATTGAAATCTCACACTCGGGAGTTGGCAATTCAGTAGTAAATTAACACCATTCAGTAGCGGTCTGGAAGATGCCTGAAAGGTCTGTTTGTGACTTTTACTAATATAATATGTAGGGCTGAAATTTTTTTTCTTCATATTACTGCTCAGCCAGCATTCAAATATTATTCTCACGGTAATTTTTATAACATTGGAGATACACAAGTGGCTTTGAGCTCGATTTTAACTATTTTAAATACGGTGTAGCAGCATCATCCGATAAAGTCATATCTAATAATTATGCAGAGCGTTTTATGATGACAAAGTTATTGATTGGCCAATTGTTGGATAATAAACTTCGATTTCGATTAAGAAAACGAAGTGAATAGACAATCTCTCATTACACATAAGTTTTCAGACTCAATGTAGCTAACGGTTTAAAGCCCCAAGGCTAATATAAGGACAATTACTACTAAGTACTAATAAGGACAATTTCTACTGCGTTTCTCTCAATGGATGTCCTCATTAAAATCATCAATAATGTTCTTGTGTAGAGCTTTTCATAAACATATTTAATGACTACGCAAAACCTGTTTCCAAAGAATTTTCCATTCAACTCATTTTCCTATTTGGCGAGACACAAAAAGCGGGTAGCTGGTAACACAATTGGGCCAGCTTTTGTTCCACGCCGCTCCGCCAAGCATTCTTTTACCAGAGGCTGGAACAACTGTTTCTAGTACGATAGCCTCACAATGCGAACTATTGTCGCCAACGTAATTGTACCTTGCTTCATCTACTCAAGGGCTAGCTAATAGCGCCGTAATTTAACACGTAATTGCTCAAGAAATTGCAAAAGCAAGAAACAAATGACAAACAAACGCCAAATTTATTTTCGTACAATATATTCTAGTATAAAACGTTTCATGAAGCTATTCATCGAGGCAGCTAAGGAGTGGATCTTTATGAATGCGACCAAATTGTATGAAAGTAGTCCTCTTTCAAAACTTCCCATGAATAGTGTTAATTCGCTATAGCGAGTTTGCTCGGAGCTCGTCAATGAACTATTTGGAGACTTGAGAAGCGCGCCGCCTCACAAAGTCGCAATATTGTGTATGGAAAACGCGGGAAATATGAATGGTGTTTCGAGGCGACACACGAGTGTAGGCGATTTTGTAAAGAACTCACAACGTTAGAGAATATTTCAACGGTGTCTATTCACACGTGCCGCTCTTGTAGGGCTTAAGGCTATGCCAAATATGAAACGGATTTATAGAAAGGATTGTGTTTTACTTATGGTGCGCTTACATGTAGTTGTGTCCACAGTGAAAGTTCACATGCAGTTACAAGTGAAATAATAAACATGTACTCATCCTCATTAAATGTCAGTTAAGTTAGGTAGGGTGATACTACTACCATTGCAGTAACGTATTATGCATAGTCCTTTTCAGTCGTGGAGCGGGTTTTTTTTTAAACCGTCTAATTGCGTTAGTCGGACCACACACAATGAAAGGCGAAGGGTTCCGTAGGATGAATTTATCCCAAAAACAAACTTAACATTCTAGTTGAAAAACATGTTCTCCCATACATCGGCCATACGTCACGGTCAATTCTTCATCTGAAAATGTAAGTTTGTAATCGAAAAAAAAATGTCATTAAACTACAAATTAACGATGTTCGGACTTTTAGCATTGAAAATGCTTTTTCACTGGCTCCGGATAGAGGCCCTCATTTTACGAAATAATGGAATTTGGCTAGGGCTTCGTGAGTTTTAGGGCTACGTGAATGATTGACGTCTCAGAAAATGCGTACTGACAAGAGCTACAAGATAGGGTAAAAAATGTTTGCAAAAGTCAAAAACTTTTTTTTGGAAAATGCATTTTTTTTTATTCACATTTTTTTTCATGTCTTTTGTGATAAAATTGTCCATATCTCAAAAACTAAATGCGACATCAAAAAAAGGGAAAAATCTAGGGGTACCCTCCAGGTTCTTTTTTTTGAAAGGCTACATTTTGAAAAAAACAGGACCTCTTTTTTTACGGTCTAGGTGCTAAGGTGCCCTTTGTGTAGCCGTATTTTGGGCAATGCGCGGAAGGCACGTGGTGTTAAGTCGTTTAGAGTACTATGTTAAGGGAAAATAAGAGTGCAACAGCAAAAGTTTTCTTTAGCACCTGCAACTTAACGTTTTTTTGACTTGACACACGCCGCACGCATTCCTGAGAAAAATGGTCTTGACAGGCCGACAGACTGAGAGACGGACAACGAAGTGATCCTATAAGGGTTCTGTTTGTTCCTTTTGGGTTACAGAAGCTTAAAAACAAGGGTACTCTATTTACTTTCTGTTTTCCTGTCTATATTCTCCTTTCCGCATAAAAACGTACGTAAACAAGTGCGCATACACCACCGTTCTCTCTTTCACTCACTCTTTTCAATATTGCCGACCAAAAAAAACCAACCAACCTCTTCCATATTGTCTTCACATTTTTAATGTAAACTCCTTAATTCAAGACAAAACCCTGATAATGTAAACACAGAGCTACACCTCAACCCTTGTAGCTCCGGCCCTTAGTTTTTCAGCGCCGTTTCGAAGGCGAAAAGGAAAAAACGAAGCGTGCCCTAACAAAGCGAGTCACACAATGGAGCCGTGAACAATGCTAACTAGAGGAGCTTGTATCATTTGTAGATAAACACGGGTAGATATCGATATGATCAATATACATGATAGCTTGTAATGTGGGAAAAGGATTGAGATTTCAGGACGTGATTACGTCACGAAAGATGGCTGCGTTTGCGACGTCGCACGTTACGATTAGCTTGACGAACTGTCGATTTATTTAAAATATCTAATACTGTGAAAACTTATAGGTGAAGTGTGCTGTCAATAGCGTCAATGCCTAGCATCAGGTGGAATGACAGCTCACTTCACCGAGTTTTCACAGTGAGACTTTTACACAAATGACCGGCTGAAAATTGTGGCTCCTTAATGTTTTGAACAAGATTATGGAGAATGGAATGCTAAAGAGAAGGCTATACATTAAAAGCCACCAGTGGGATGGTAAAGGCTGAATATTACTCGTATTTGTGATATCCTAATATTTAGAAATCAAGTTTTAAACAACTCCTTTCAGGCATTTTTGGTCCTGCAAGCACTGTAGAAAAGAGTGTTTTTGCGAAAATAATATGTGTCATTGAACAAAATGTTTTTATACAAACCCATTCGTTTTCGTAGAATTTCAGTTATTTTTGTATTGTTCACAGAGGCTGTAAAATTAATTTCAACGCCAGATGCATCGGAAATTGGAAAACGGCGGCTCTCTGCATCATAGACATTTAACAGCTTCGCCTGAAATACAGACGTAGGTACTGCATGGTAACAATAAGTAAATGCATTTCAGATTTTGATAAAATAAAATTATGTGGAAGCGCATTGATCGGGTACCTCTAATGCTTACAAATACAAGAGGGTAATCAATTAACTTAAACATAGAATTTTTTTTTGTTTTTCTTCCTTCGTTTTAATATTACCTAGTTCTTATTACATCGAGTCATCAATACAACCCCCTACGTTCATTTTAATCCTATTGAATGACTATTTCATGAAACAACAATCAATAGGATTGTATGAACTTAGAGGGTTGTATTGATGATTTTAATGATTATAATTCTGTAAATACATACTTCTTAAGCTCGCGAATCATATTTTGTTCAACATACAACCTGACACTGACCTGCAAATTGCAAAAAAATTAAAGGAAATTTGAATTTCGCGGGCTACCTAGCTAGCGCATAGTCAGGTGTCAATGAATCACACACATAAAATATGCAAAGTAAAACAGGAACTAACTTCCGAAAACAATACTGAACGTACTTTACAATCCGCATGAACGAGAGCACCAGCACAGAACTATCTACAGACTAGAGTGTCAATGAACGAAACAAGACACTATCACAAAGCGAGCCCACCACTCACTACCTACCACACTTTCCGTCGTATTAAAATTCAAACGATACTTAGAACATTGCACATCCGCCAGCTCAGCACTAACGACGAAGTCCACAACAATGTGCCCTCTGAAGAGGCCCGAACAATCGAATGAAGACAATAAGCAGCGATACTCCGAGACAAAAAGAGGCGAAATAAAGGCTCACTTGTTTCCTGGCCGCATTGTGAGGAACGAGAGAGGGCAGAGACAAAAGCGTAATGTGCCACGGCCCCAAACAATGGCGGCCGGGCCATTATTGTTACAGTAGCGCCGCTTTGCGCTGTACCTACGAGGTGGCTCCGAACTTGACATGAAGCTAGCCTTGTCGGCCGCGGCGCCGCATGCGTCGCATGGATTTCTTCTTTCGTCTTGGATTTATCTGTGATATCTATTATCATATCACCATCTGCCTAGCCTTTTCCCAACTATGTTGGGGTCGGTTTCCAGTCTAACCGGATGCAGCTGAATACCAGTATTTTACATGGAGCGACTGCCTATCTGACCTCCACAACCCAGTCACTACCCTTTGGTAAATGATAAATGATTTATTTTCTGTAAGTAGGTTTGTAGAAACACTTTTACACGTCAATCATATTTTTTTAAACTAGATGAGGGCGGCGTTTCCTATCTGACTATTCTGAGAAGAAAGGCCGAAACAAACTCAGAGGTCACAGTCTCTTTTAAAGTCCAGACATAATCTTGGTCAGATCATGTGAAGACCATGTAGATTGGTGTCTGAAATGGTCTTTTGAGGAAAGAACCACACAGATTGAGCGAACCTGTCCAGTCAGTGCACGCATTTGTCAAAAATCGTGCAGCTCAACTCAGAGGTTGAGGAGCTCAACGATTCGACGAACAATACCAAAGAAAGGACATTTGGGTAGGCCGCGTAATTTACTCAAACTGCGAGATCATGATTAAAACTAACTTAGAAGGAAAACAGTAAAAAAGAAATGACCCACATAGTCCTCACATTCACAACAATTAAATAAAAAAATAAAAAATAGTCCAGTCCAGGTAAGACTGGTTGTCAGACTTTCGGGCTTCTGACGACCCGTAACGACTGTCAAAGATCCACGAATGACAGCCGGGACCACGTGCTTTCCGAGGCACGGAGGGGTCTCGGTATATATAGATGGTCACCCATCCACAGACCAACAGCGGCAAGCGTAGCTTAACCTGATCGATCGACCTGTGCGGTTGTTATTATTTAGCCACGGGCACCTCATATTTATTATTAAATATCTATACTAATAATAAAGCTGAAGAGTTTGTTTGGTTGAACGGGCTAATCTCTGGCTGGGACCACCAGTCGGATATGAAAAATATTTTTGCATTTGATAGCCCAATAGTAACCGACCGACCGATAAGCGAAAACGAAGTAATAGCGCGGGCAGGCGATGCGATGCGACGGGGTAGGTCGGGGGAACAAGAAATTTCACGCGAACGAAGTCGCGAGCAGAAGCTAGTAAGCTATATTTAAGGAAATGAATATAATAATACAAAATTCTATGATGCGGAATTTTGAATTATGAGAGAAACACATCCTGATAATGATTTCAGTAACAACCACTAAATATTAATACGGATTTTCAATATTCCAAAAAATGTTCCATTCTCTTAATTATTTTTTTACATCTGAGCGTTGTCTTTCCTGAATACTTAGACCAATTTGGATCTTAGATGTATTATCTTATTTACATCTCATGGACGTATCCACTACATATTATGTTATGTTACACTACCTATACATAATTTCAGACAATAGGTACTTGCTAATTCGGTAGACCTCGAGGCCCTCGTGAGTCCACCGGAGAACGCGGTGGAGAGTATCATTTCACTATCGGGGTCAAAAAGACCGGCCGCCGTTTGATCTCTCGCCTTTATGATTTCTGCAAAGCCGGTGGCCAATCGCACAGTGTGTCGCCAGCCGAATCTATGTAGACACAATATTTGGGGTAAGTAACGTAAGAGGATTATTATTTTGAATATTTAATAATTATATTATAAGTAGGTATTTATCTATCTTGCATTATGTGAAAATCGCAGAGTAGGTCTTGCTATTTAAAAGCAGACAAAAGAACTCTCAAGAATACGGTATCGGAATATGGTATCAATTTGAAGGTTTATTAGTAAAAGTAGGCTATGAATTGCCTATTTAGTATTTTGCAAAGCAAGCATCCACACTTACAAACTAACGAAAACGAAAAAAAATATATAATATCTCTTTAAGCTGATACAGAAAGAAAACAGAAAAAGTACCATATATTACTTTGTTCACCTACGTAGCTGTATCGTTGCAATGTGCAACACGCCCGGGCGACGTTGAATAGCGACCGCGGGGCGAATCTGTGGGACGCATACGAGACGTATCAAAATTCAATCTCCCACTAGATACGATTCAATATTAAAATTGAATTTTACTGGTCATGTTTCCAACTTCGTTTTGAATAATATCTGCTGCATGAATCGCTACGGAGTTTTGCACAAAGCTGCTCTGATGAAAATGTAAAGTTTGTTGGTGGAATGCTAAAGGAGCTCTAATATCAAGCAGAAGTAAATATTTACGTATTCATTTGCTACAACGTATTAGTAATTAATGTTATTTCTGATACATTTAGCATCTTAATTGTGTAACACATTATGAATTTGCTAATCCATTGTTACATATGTTCGAAAAAATTACGCCATTTTACACGCTTTTATTATGTGAAAATTTTAACTTTTTGTTACATACATAATCAATGTATTAAACTGAATTCAATATATAAAAAAAACATTTCCGACTCGGATTTGACTATTTCAGTAACGATGTCTGATGAAAATTCAACGCGGACAGCGCAGCCCTATTACGAAGCGCAATTAATAAAATTTCGCTATGGACAGAAGGGGTCTTTTGTCCACTTTATTCATATGCTAACTCCAGCCGACTCCTATTTTATCTGAGTACTTCATTGTACTTCAAAAACAATAGAGAAATTGCGACGCGAGGCGACGCGGCAATTGTTGTGACGTGTCTGTAGATTGTGAACCATGTACATAAAAGTTTTGTATTTTTGTTGGAAATAATTATTATTGGTATACCTATGTTTATGAGACTACCTCAGGAGTATCCGAGTATCCATGCTATGGAAAGTCTTAGAAAACTGTCTAGTGAACATAATTTG
Source organism: Gortyna flavago (assembly GCA_963669345.1). NCBI lineage: Eukaryota > Metazoa > Arthropoda > Insecta > Lepidoptera > Noctuidae > Gortyna > Gortyna flavago. Next base: position 15,201,675 of record OY770128.1, read on the forward strand.
GGTTGGATATATTAATTAATACAGAAATCCGTTCAGTGGTTTAGGCGTGAAAAGGTAACAGACAGACAGACAGACAGAGTTACTTTCGAATTTATAATATTAGTATGGATAGTATAGATGGATTTTGCAACGACTTTTTTCGTTTTTATTTTAGTGTGCTGCGAAACCTTGTAAATGGCGTTCAAATTCATATTTTTTGGAGGACACTGTATTTGTTAGCTGTAAGTTTCCCGAAAAGAATAAAATAAAATGAAATAAAGCGTATTTTAATAAGTAGTATGATCAATATAAATGTGAGTTGATGTATTTTTATAATTTATTTGTTCCTTCCCAGATGGTTTGTTTGCCTTTTTGTTGCGAAATAGCACACATTCCTGATTTTTTTTTTACACTCTCTATTTCTGTTTAATCTGTGTTCAGAAAATAAATAAATTGGGACAATAGGGCGCAGGATTTTCTCGTTATACCTATTCACAGCCAGTGTCTCCGCATAGCCTCAGGTGATAAGAAAATAACAGAAAACAATGCAATAAAGAGAACTTCAAAATTAAAAACACGGACTCACTAGTCACAGTATGGAATGAAAAAAAACCGGCCAAGTGCGAGACGGACTCGCACACGAAGGGTTACGGAACCCTTCGTGTGCGAGTACACAAGGCAAAAACGCTGAAAAAACACGTTTCTTGTATGGAGCCCCCTTTATTTTATTTTCATTATTTGTTGATACAACGGCAATAGCATACACACTCTGTGAAAATTTCAACTGTCTATCTATTACGGTTCATGAGCTACAGCCCGCTGACAGTCAGACGGACGGACAAACAGCGGAGGCAGTAATATGATTCCGTTGGTACCCGTTGTGTACCAAATATGTAGAAAATGTCTGTTTTCAATATATTTTGAGATTGTCTTAAAATTCGAAGAATAAAGTTGAGACGGATCATTAAAATATAACGAACAAATCTACTCTGTTGCTATATTTTGCTGTTGTCACTTTCCCGATACCTTTTCTGAAAACACACCGATTCATACATACGGCGACATATCAAGCTATACACTTCCACTTTTAGTTGACCTCGCATTGTATGTATAGGCTTTTCGTACAATGAGAAGACAGCCAGGTATCAACCAAAATAGCCTAACTTCAATATGATTTTTCATGAAATTGATGAGACTTAGGTATAAAATAAAAATAACACGAATAACTACATGATATTTCCAAACTTATTGTGGAACAGAAAGACAAAATAGTAAAATTTTCTCTAATAAAAAACATCACGAAGTCACCTCCAATTTTCACGACTTTTCGATTTGTACTTAATATGCTTATGACTACTAGAATGAAAATTTGATGATTAATTTATTAATATAAAGCGATTTAGATTGTGGAAGCATTTTTTTTTTATTACTTTTATTTGTGGTTTTATTACGACGATAAGCTTATAGCACTTACGACGTTCTTAGTTCGTGGAAGAAATCATCTTCCGTCGCACGTTGCGGGAACTTCAAACATATATGTGTTTCACAAATCAGTCGCCCCCGCTCTGTTGAGACGAGAGGACTGCGCTCAAATTTTCGGCTGCGCTGCTATTATTTAATTTACGTAAACAATATTTTCGTAATTTATCACTTTGTAGGAAAGACACTGTGAAACAGAAAACATGGAAAAATAACTAAAACCACTCCCGAAACGATTATTAAAAACAATAAAACTTGATAAACTAAACAAATACCGAGGCAAAACTATAAAATAAAAATATTGAAATAATTCAATGTTGATATTTGAAAAGTCAAGATGACATACATTTTATTTGACAGATTTTTGACTGGTATAGTACCACTAGCGCCATTGTTCTGCACTTCGGTTCATTTTCTTGCGGAGAAAATTTGCAACATAGCCAACTAGCGTTCATTTGAAAGTTCGTGCTGGAGATTTTAGACCTTACTGTGATTAACTCAAAATCCAAATTCGTTTTCTTCCACTTTTCTTGACAAACTCCGTATAAGGTTTTAGTAAGTACTATTCCCTGAATCAAGTTGAAACTCGAAATTCAGCGTAAAGGGTATATTATTATTGGAGCATACAAAAGAAATATCGGAAATTAAATACGTAATGAGTTTATTGTGGACAAAAGTACGAAACGGTGTGCTCATGAAATATTTCATACAGATAATGTTCTCATGACTAGCCTTCTTTTTATGGTGAGGATGAGTAAAGGTTGTGACGGATCAACATGTTTGGGATTGTCGGCTTCGCCGATAAAAGAGTTAAGCTCTGAATGGGTGCTAAGTTCTATAGAGTTGAGAGAAAGTCTAAAGTTCATATTATAACTTGGCAAGTTCTTAAAGCCAAAGTTTCAACAGTTACAAAAGAGGAACCTAATGAACTTCAGACTTTGGAACCCATTTACATAGATGCCATATTGGTAAATCCGACAAACATGTACTTCTTTTGTTCCGAACTTAGCCTCGTTTTCCACAAATGTTTTCGGCGGGGATTTTTTCCTACTCGCACTTCGCGCAGGAAAGGCTTTATGACACATGCCGTTTGACGTTGCATAATACAGTGCAAAATCCACCATACGAATATTATTTTTTATTTGGGTATCACTGTTGCTAATTTATTGACTTTGCACGATCCTGCAAAGAAAAATCCACGATATACAAATATAATTTTTTTCTTGGTCAACACTGTTTTTCATCAAGATGTGGTGACGTCCAACTTGTAGGTCCTAAACAAAATTTGGTTACATTGGAATTTGAACTTTGTCACGTCAACATTGAGTTTCTAGTTCCAAAAAAATACTAAGACATTATTCTTAGATTCTGAATTCAAACTTAGCGTTTAGTAAGTATAAGCAAAATAAACAGATGCTTTTACTTAGGGAGCATTCAAGTATTACGTAACGCAATTTGGGAGGGAGGGGGGTCTCGTAAAACGTTACGATGCGTTACTGGGGCGGGAGAGGGTCTTTCTTACAAGACGTTACGTAACATTGTTTCTTTTTTTAAATAAAAATTTAGGGAATTAAAACTCCCAAATTGGCAACCCTTTTCGTTTACGTTTTACGGGGAATCCCTCGATTGTATTATAGTCTGGTCGTCATTTTTCATTTGTTCTCGCAAGTTGGCAAACCTTTTCGTTTATATTTCACCGGGAATCCCTAGATTGTATTAAACGTCATTTAATGTTGTTTTCGTTGTCAGTATTCGTTTCAGTTTATGCAGAAGCACATTGCTCTAGTCGGTATTATAATTAAAACTATACCAAGGACAAAAACTATAACATAACTTTTAGCGCCTTTAGGGTAAAAATGGTCACTTGAGTGTTACGTAACGTTTAGAGAGGGGGAGGGGGGGTACAGAAAAACGTTACGGTGCGTTACAAGGGGGGGAGGGGGAGTCCAAAATCTTCAAAAATTGCGTTACGTAATACTTGAATGCTCCCTTACTAAAGAATTGCATTGAAAATAAAGGGAATGAACAATGATCATATTTCGTTTAAATGTTGTAATTTGAGAAACCAATACGAGAAAATTAAATAGGGTTGCTCATCACTGCGGTGCGACAAGTTTTCTAAGATTTTTGATATATATTTTCAATCATCTTTGTCCTTAATATAACCATTACAACGTCGTCATTCTAAAAAGGCTTGATTAAAATAGCTCAAAAAAAAAGTCGTAAGATAAGCGATGGCCTTTATATTGTTAAAAAAACAAATTGGTTGAGTTTGTTTTTATCATGATTTATGATTAGGAGTATGTAATATAATTCTTTGATGGAAGTGCTTTTGCTTTTTAGGGTTCCGTACCTCAAAAGGAAAAATCGAGTCGATCTTAGATACAGGATAACTTCGTTGTCCATCCGTCTGTCCCTTTTTCTCAGGAATACGTATTAAGTTGAAATTGATATCAAATACTTAGATCTACGGTTTCTTGGAGCTGTAGAAATATCAAGCCTCTAAGACGCTGACTTAGAAGCTGGCATAAATTGCCATTCATGTCGCGTGTTTTGAAATTTAAATCCTTGGGTGTACCTTATAGGTTTTAATTATTCCCGTTGACCTAGAATAATGAAAATTGGCAAGAAACAAGGTCTCACAGCATAAATAGGTACAGGAAAATATCCAAAAATCGTTCATTTTTCGGAATCGAAAATGTATAGGCATTCAACTCGGTTTGCTATCTAACATAAGATTTTTTTTTTTACTGTAGTTATAGTAATGTTAGTTCTTCAATCCAGAATTGGAAATTCATAGATAGGCTGTATTACATGTATGTCCGTGAATCTGTTACCAGCATCGGAACAGATTCGAGACATACAATAATATTGCCCTATCAAGATATCTACTTGCACAGCCTGCTATAATACTTAGGTACATTGAATAGAGCCGTTTCATCTGATTATTGTGCATATACTTATTACAGAAGATGGAAATTCAAACAAAAATACATATATGATTTATACCGATCTGTTCCCCTGAGACCCCCCCCCCCTCCCCCCTCGATCCCCTGCTAGTTCTTCTTCTGTTTTAATCTTTGGCTTACTTGGCCGGGCGAAAAGTTTCCGCTGGCGGGAAGGGATTGTGTTTTGTTTTTGTCGTGTTTGATGAGAGGGGTAGGCAAGGAAGCGCGGGTGAAATTTGTTTTTTTTCTGGCTTTATGCCCCCCCTTAAACTGAAAATATATATTATATAGCTTGCTACTCGTATGTCGTCGTGCGTAAGTACCTACTACATTGTTTGATCACGTCATGAACTGGTATATTAAATTTAGCGTCCACTACGAACTTGCAAAACAAACACGAGGTTTCTGAAGAAATGTCGAACTTTTACGAAAGTTCTGAGCGTTGAACGTTTGCATGGTTTTGTTTACATTAGCTTTAACGTATCCAATGCGGCTACATCTATATCTCTCTATTTCTTACATCGGACTATACTTTTTGTTTGATGTTCTATTTACGTTTATCTGATGTATCTATCTGGTGTAAGTATAGTGTTTAAATGTATATTCTTTCTTTCTTTTCTTTCTCTATACATCATCATCATCATCATCATCATCTGCCTAGCCTTTTCCCAACTATGTTGGGGTCGGCTTCTAGTCTAACCGGGTGCTGCTGAATACCAGCATTTTACATGGAGCGACTGCCTATCTGACATCCACCAACCAGCTACTGGGTAATACGATACCCCTTGGTAAGACTGGTTGTCAGACTTTCGGGCTTCTGACTACCCGTAACGACTATCAAAGATCCACGAATGACAGCCAGGACCAATGGCTTATCGTGCTTTCCGAGGCACGGAGAGGTCTCGGTATGTAAAGATGGTCACCCATCCACAGACCAACCGCGGCAAGCATAGCTTAACCTGATCGATCGACCTGTGCGGCTGTTAATATTTAGCCACGGGCCCCTTCCTCCTCCCTCTCTCCTCTATCCTTCTTTTCTTTCTCTATACATATATTATCCATAAATAAATGTCGCTTTTTATCTGGCTGTGTGACCGCGTTACGGATTTTGATGCAGTGGTCACCATCATTTAGTTAGAGAATTTACCGAAAGGTTCAGGTCTATAATACGTCAATATTAAACGTGCATGTACTATAGGTACCTAATAACGAAATCTGGATGTTTAACCGTGCAAAGCTGGGGCGGGTCCCTAATAATTAATTAGCATTACCTACAGTTTTTATTTTTATTAAAGAGAATAAAAATATATACACTGGATAAACTTACTATCCTAAATTAACTAACAAACTATTAAAATAAAAGCCTAACTAAAACTATTAACAAACTAAAATATGGCATCGAAAAATTCCTTCGCATCGCTATCGATTGGTAATGTATCTACCCAAAAGAATTGCGGCATTACCACGTTCAATGGCAATTTTTAGGCTTAGGCCAAGGTAAAAGCCAGCCCTTTGGTCACGGGAAGCCATAATCAGCCTATACTGTTCTAACTAGGATACAGGCCTCCTCTCTCTTCGAGATGGAGTGGGCTATAATCTACCACGCGGGCCCAGTGCGGATTGGTAGATGTCACATGTCTTCAAGGGTCACGGGAAGTGTCAATCGTTTTTTTAAAGTCAATAAATACCACACTATTTAGCATAACCCCATCAGAATATGAATTATATTATTGAATTATCATCAAAATCAACTACAATTATGAATTTATCCTTTATCTGTCCGCCATAAGGTCAACCTGCTGAATCACTATCGCCAAACAATAGATAGTGGTCCGAAACTCAGGTTCTATTGTAATGAATTAATTAATAAAATCAGTGGGACGGGCGGGGGTGGCCATTGTCCAGCGAGGATGGATCTGATCTCATTAACCAGTCATTGTGGTGGTGGAACAATGGTGGTCAGTCCGCCACTCGTGGTGGCTGTCGCGTCATCCCTCTGTGCTTCGTAATGAGGGTAATATTGTTTTGATTTTCGTGTTAAGTTTGTGTGATGGTTCCACTATATTCCAAACTCAAACTCAAAGCATTTACTTCAATGTAAACAAGTACAGGCACTTTAAAATAGTCAAGGAGTCGGTCATTCAGAAAGATGGAATGGTCAACTAGCCCATTCCAAAGCATAGTAGGTTTTCCTATGGAGAAGAACGGACAAGAAACCATGGAGTTTCACACTCTTTTAAGTAAAAATATTGAAAAATACTGTAATAGTTAATGGGATGTCGTGGTAGATCATCATTCACGAAAACGATAATTCGGTTGTCGGGAATCTAAAGTCCTTAAGCTGTCACGGTTTTACCGTATCATGGGTGTCTAAGCACGACAAGGCACGTTTATAACTTTTTATTTATTGAAGTGAAAACTTCTTTAGGCATTAGGCGTACCTACTTGGTGCGCTGTTCAGTTTTGTAAACAGTGAACGGAACGCACGCTCGGGTCGGTGACGCTGAATCAGGTATACTCAACTCAAGTCAGTCGCTGACGCTGAATCGCGTATACTCGGCTCCAGTCGTAAGGTTTTACCCCTATCGTGTGGTCGTAAGCAAACACCGTCTTTTTACTAAACAAACAGGTTTCAAAATTATGTAAGTACCTACATTCACATAATCATCACAGCAGATTTATCGGTGACGCCCAAACTGAAAATATACTGAAAATAGTGAAAATCGTACAGTTACGAAATAACAAAACCCAATTGTTATGGTTTCTGGAAATAAGAAGAATTCTGGGAATAAATAAACAACAAACTTTATTAAACAAAAGTATAACTTGGCGAGTTTGACATAAAGTATAAATTACAATTTTGGAAAAACAATTAAATCGATACTTGCGAAATGCGAAACCATACTTATTGATTTGTTTGTACTAAAGAATAACTTGTGAAAAGTTCGTAGCGTTCCGTAGCCGTGCTACGCAACACGAGGCTACGCGGGTTTTCATAAAAGCGAAAGTTACGTGAACTGTAAAGGCTCTCCCTCATCAGGAGCATCAGCCTATAAAGTTCCCACTGCTGGGACACAAGCCTCCTCTCAGTGAGAGGGAGTGGGCCGTAATCTACCACACGGACTCAGTGCGGATTGGTAGATGTCACAAGGACATGCCGGTTTTTCACGATGTTTTCCTTCATCGTTTTGAGAGCAGTGGTGATGAAATTAAATACACAAAGTAAAATGACTCACAAACTACAACACGCAAGTCGGGGCCGATACACTAGGTCACCACTGCTCTTCAGTCATTCTTCATCAGGAGCATTTGCCTGTAATGGAACAGCCCAAGATTCCTCTGTAACGCCTAGGGCTTTGCAAGTAGACTGCGCTGGCCGTCAACTGCTAGGTAAAAAAGAAAGAAAATACATAAGCACAAAAAAAAGAGGTATTCCACTCAGAGCACTGATTTGAACCACATTTGGACGAACCGCACCTGAGCAATTCCACTAACCGCAATGAAACAAATATTTTTTGGAACGTTATTTTTTTGTGATGGGATATACTTTTTTGTTCAAGGAACTTGTAATTCGGGGGAAAATATGCGTCACATCCACGCAAAACGGCCATCGCTCAATATGATGCTACGACCTTATGCGAGACAGAGCTCCAGCGCTGGTTTTCAGCCACAGCCGGCGTTGACGTGATGACCTCATTTGGCGGTGGCGGTGGTAGAGGGATAATTGGAACCAGCAGGATAGGTTCATAAGTGACACGGCTAGGTCGCGCGTAAATCTTACGGTAGATAAAGTCAAAGTCAAAGCATTTATTTCAAATAGGCACATAAAAGGCACTTTTGAACGTCAAAACATACGCCTTTACAATATTTTATTTTACGGAAACAAAGTTTTTATTGTAAAGATTGATTGTGATTCTAAATAAACAATTTCGAAGTTACTTAACGGTTTTATTCCTGGTAAGTTGTAAACAAAATCCAGGAAAATTTACTTTCGTAGTAGACACACATTTAATTTCACGACAAAATAAAGCCGTGTTGGATTTTGTTATTACCTACATGTGACGTTAGAGTTTGTTAATTTATTAGTTTGCCTATGCTGTTTTGCCTGCCATTAGATGTAAAATTTGTTTTTTTTTTACATAGATATTTTTGTTGGGGTGTTTGTTAATCACAATCGAAACTCAGAATAATAAATTGTATCAGTTAATAGACCTACCTACATAATACATAACATCACACCTGTTTTAAGTAACAACAAAACAGAAAAGATATGTATTAGTATTCTAGCTATTTCTCTCGTACGAGTATGTTGCACCTGCCATGTTTTGTCTCTGCATCACCCTAACGTTGACTGGTAGAAAATGCCTCAGGCATTAAGTCCGCCTTCGTACAGTATTTCTTTTACTTCTGCATAATGTTTTAATAAATATATAAAAGGGTAAACAGGTGGTAGGTACCATAGTGCAACACCATTTTGCCATGTAGACGAGGGCGAGCCTATTGCCATCAACCGGGCACAAATCCAGACCCCGGGCTGCTACTGAGAATCAGTCAGTCAACAGTTGATGTTTCCCGCTAAATTAATTTATCTATCTATACACTGACTGACTGATATATCAAAGCACAGCCTAAACCGTTGGTCCTAGAGACATGAAATTTGGAGGGTGTGTTCTTTGTGAAGAGTAGGTATCCCCTAAGAAAGGGTTTTTCAAAATTCCAGAATGGGAGGAGGGTGTGCGGACGAGGTCGCAGAAGCTAGTATAGATTACACTAATCCATACTTCCATATACTTAATACTATAAATTCGAAAGTAACTCTATCTGTGTCTGTATGTTATCTTTTCACGCCTAATTCACTAAACGGATTTCAATAAAATTTGGCAGAGAGATATATTGCATCCCAGGAAAGGACATAGGATAGTTTTTATAGAGATACCTCGCGGGCGAAGCCGCGGGCGGAAGCTAGTACCTATTAAAGCTGAAAAGTTTGTTTAAATGCACTAATCTCTGAAACTACCTGACGGATTTAGAAAATTATTTTTGCATTTGGTAGCACAATTCTTAAGGAAGCCTATATTTACCATCACGCTATAATTTCTGGCGGACGAAGTTGCGGGTAGAAGCTGGTCATTTTATAAATCCTGTCACCTAATAAAATTCGATCTAGATTCTAGAATTCTTTATCGCTAGTCTACACATGACTTCAATTAACACTATACACAATCCCTTATTGTAAGCCATAAACCGTAACAAAAAACTATCCGACCAAACGCTGAAAAGGAAAGAAAATTCTTACACAAAAGTCTCCGCGACGGACAATAGATGGCGCTTGATCTAGATAACGATATGTTAACATTGTCACAATGGCGGCGGTAATGGTGCGATTGTACTGCTTGGCACAATGCTTTTAGATGTCACCTCCAACAATGGACTCGTTCGATATCTGCTACTGTTGTGCCCGCTCATTCAAACGGCCAAATCGAATGAAAATCGTTTTAGTAACTAACGTTGAAGTCGTGATGAGATCCGGGACGCGAGACGCGACTTGAATGTCGCTCGCGACTCGAGTCTCGCTTGCATGGGTAACTAAAACCCTCTTGTCTTCTCATGTGTCGCATCACTAGCTATGCCATGTTTTCCCCTTGTTAATATTGCTTTATAGGTCTGATTTTCTAAAGTCTATCCACGGATAAAAGATATATAACTAAATTGCCGTCTAGCAGTTATAGCACGGAAAAACTCAAAAATTCAATATTTATTCTCAGGATAGGACTTAATTCTAGGTAATAAAATTTGGTGAAATTCGCCCTTAGTCGTCTAGTCAACTTGCTTGTAATAAAGTTCATCCAAGAAGTGACAAAACAAGTATTTTGTGTAGTTATCCTTTTGATTAGTTTCTTTAACCGGTCATTGAAGTCATTTCGTATTTCATGGCTAAAATTTTTTTAATTGGTGGAAATAACGTAGAATAAGAGACAAAATAACGAAGCATCTTCATCATACGTGCTTCACATAATAAAAAAAAGCTCATCAATTCCTCACAGTCGGAAAAACGCAGGAGAGCTTTGAGTACCTACCCTAAAGTAATCATTGATGCATAAAGTCGACTCATTAGAGATTCCCCAATAAAAAGCTGCTATACAAAACCACACCAATACTTTCACCAATATTTTGCACTGACTTTCGATTAAGGATCCACAACATATTGCACAAAACTGTGCAAACATTCTGGCGCCACTACATTCATAAATGAGTCATCATCCATTTGTTAGGAGTTGAATAATAAGCGATTGATAAAATCATCCGACTGTCTGTGACAATTCGCACTCGAATCCGACGCAACAACAATGGTTCGGCACCACCAGATTACCCTGGACCCCCTCCCCCTTTCACACAAAACAATACTTGGTTTAAGAGGGGTCCAAAAGGGTGCTTCTGGAGGTCTCCGAGAGCTGGTCGCGATTCATAAGCCGCCCACCAACTATTCAACGTGATGTTATTCAACTCATGATGGATCACAATTTCAGACAACATTGTATGGAAACAAATGGAGTAGTACAAAGGGAATGGATGTGATTTGTTTAAGTTTTGTTGTCTTTTTAATTGTGTTAGGGCAAATTTGTTTTAAGGACGATAAAAAGCATTGCTAAGTAAACTGCTTTTTGGTACAAAATGGTCTTTCAAAACACGAATGTTAAAAAAATTAATAAGCGCAATGTAAGTATACCTACTAAAAGCTGTTTATAGCTAGCTAGCTAAACTTGAGCCTAGTTTGATTTAATTGGACTTATGGGACTCTAATTTCGCAGTTGTCCAAATTCCCTTTAAAGATGAAATCAACTTCAACTTCTACTAATGAGTGCATGAAAATAGCCTATAAGAGGGACGATTTTTTTAATGTAATTCTATCGCTGCTTGGGCTAGGACCGATGGAATTACATTTAAAAAAATCTGGGAGTGCTCTACTTTGTTGACTTGCACATATTTTTACCAAAGCAGAGAACTGCTGACTATTGAATGTACTATCGCGGACATTCCCGCCTGACCACCACTAAGTTCATTTTTGCTAGCACTCTCTAGTAAGCGCGCCAAGGTCAAATAGTTCATCCGAAAAATTCACAAAAGGAGTACACGTGATGCGTCGCTAAGCTGCGCAGTGCAGGTTGCAACTAATTGCGTTATCGCTTTCCTAATAGGCGAAAACTTTAACGGAGTGTGACTTGACGCCGCGCCGTAGGATAAAGGCGAAAAAAAAATTAAGTGATCAGGTGGAAAAGGCCGCGCTATTTATTACAAAACAAGATTAATCTTTAGACTAAAGCCCAATTTACACAGTGCAAGTGTATCGCCTGCCCTATTGCATACCTACCAATTACCATAAAAATGAAGCAACAATTGACTGGCACCGGCTAAAAACACTCACAATTATTGAACGACACGGGCAAGTTAGTAGCCGGTGAAAACCGGTACAGTGGTGTCAACAGCTAGTACTGCAATGAAATCGCATTCAATTGTGGGATGACCATTTTCTATCATTCAAGCGAACAAAACAAGTTAAAAAAATCTTCAGAAGTTAATCATTAAAATTGAATGAAATATTTGCAACCTCAAGTTTTGTAATGGAGTTTCGTAGAATGCTATAGGTACACCTCTGCCTAACTCTTCAGGGATATATACACACATCAAAAGTGTCTAGGGATCAACATATATTTTTGCAACAACTTTTCTCCTGATTGATATTAATTAAAATTTTCTTTAAGGATTCATCAAATAAAGTGTTTTCGTTTGTCACAGTAACGATAAACCAAGTCACCTTTGCATTAATAAAGAAATTTGCCATTTTCCTAATAAAGGGATTTTTGACATTTGAACCACTAACACAAAAGTTCGAAAAAAAGACTGAAATAACAGTTTTCTTTAAAATTTTATTGGGTAACTTAAACAATTAATAATCCGTGTTTCTACCGCGAACACTAACAACACAAGAACATCGGTTTGGCATACTCAAAATGAGTTCATCCAAATCACGCTGTGGAATGGCCGCCCATGTTCGTTGCAACAACAAAAAAAGGTCTTCTTGCGACTGGATACCCTCCATATTCGGCAGAGCTCTTCTCTGTAGCATATCCCATGCATGCTCAATCGGGTTCAAGTCTGGCGACTGAGCAGGCCAGGGCAGGACATTGATGTTAGCTGCGGCGAGAGTCTGTCTTACAACTCTTGCGGTGTGCGGTCGTGCATTATCATGCATTAACTGAAATAAGGGACCGATTTGCACTTGTAGAGGAACGATGACGTCTGATACAATCGTCTCAGCATAAATTTGAGCGTTGAGGTTGCCTCTGATCCAAATCAACTCAGTTCTTCCGCCGATCCAAATACCCGCCCATACCATGATGGTTCCACCACTATAAGGATGGACTTCCTGGCAGGATTTTAATCGCTGTTGGCGTCCAGGGGTTCTCCAGTGTCGTATACGTCTTGTATCCGGTCTCATACCAAAACGAGACTCATCAGAAAAGCACACGAAACGCCATTGTTCTTCTGCCCAATTTCTGTGTTCAAGAGCCCATTGATATCGAATCCTACGATTGTGCATTGCTAAAGGTGGTACCCGTAGCGGTCTTCGGGAATGAAGGTTCACTTCATGCAAGCGGTTTCTGACTGTTTGGTCGCTAATTAAGTTCCCTGAAGAGTGATGAAGCCTCACGGCTAACATCATGGCGGTTATTGTTGGAGCTCTTCGAGTTAAGATTTGAATGTATCGGTCTTGTCTCCGTGTGGTGCAGCGATACCGTCCTCCATGGCGCTCAGCCACGGTACCAGTGCTTCGGTAACGTGTCCAAAGTCGACTGATAACACTCTGACTTGTATTCAGAGCTAAAGCCACAGTACGTTGCCGGGAACCAGCTTCTATCATTCCCACGGCTCTGAGCATTTCTTCCCTGCTTAAATGACGTCGCCGCTCCATAATAACGTTGGTTTTAATCAGTAGTAGGGAAACAGTAGCACTAATAATGTCTTCAATGCGTTGTATGTTTTTATAGGGAAAATATTGACAGCTGATTTTCATCTTTTACTCGAATTTGATTCACAGTTCCTGATTCAAATTATGAAATGCACCAAAAAGGATCCATATAAATTTATAAAATCATAAATTTATTACAAAGCCACATCTCAATCTCAAGAAATCCGCATAAAAATGCTTGATCCCTAGACACTTTTGATGTGTGTAGGTGTGAAACTGACAAACAGATGAATTGCGTGATATGAATTGTTTTATGATTTTGCCAAAGTGGCCTTATTAGGCCCCCTGAAGTCGCATGCAATTATTTGTCCTATGCCATTTCATGAAAATCGCTATCCGTACATACTTGCATGCAATCATTCTTGAATGGCAATAATTAAACGTGCTTTATGGCATTCGATTATTGCTCTTGAATGTTTCAGAATCTTTCAACTTGTAGATAGATAGATAGTTAAAATACTCTTTATTATGCACACCATATAAATGGGGCCCCTTGTAAATGGGGCTTTAGGTTTAAGTAAGTCACTTTATTCCGACACGTAAGTTGTAAATTTTGTATTTAGAACTTGACCTCATTCGGAATAAGGTTCGAAATACAAAAACTGGCTCGAAAGTTTGAGATTGGAGTAAAGTTAGAACTCGTTTCGTAACAGTTCGTGTCGAAACGGAACTTTAAAAAAAAGTCTTAATAAAAACGCCTACGTACATACAGTACCTACCTACATAACCTAACCACCCAACATGAAATACAGGAGGTTTACATTAATGTACTCCGGAAACAAATATAGGATGTATACAGGCATATCTGTCGATTGACCGAGAGGAATGGTGCGATACCGGAGATATGGGTTATCTGTGTCCTGACCTATTGAATTGTTATCGAGACCTGTAATTAATGGAGTACGCGGTTATTAATCGGCTTAGCAAAATATTTGACCAATAAAATGTACCGAATATTGGAGGTGGGTTTTATTTTATACCGTTTAAAAGTTGATGTTGACTTGACTTTTTCTGCTGGTCTTGTATCTTGCAACGCGATTCAACTAGGTCAAGGAATCGACCTGGATGGTATAGGTAGATATCCTAGTCACTGTAACATTTTATTAACTTTAAGATTATCGTACTAAAAGCGTCAGTAACTCAGTACTAACATTATGCAGTCATTGCTATAACATCACATTTTAATGCATAACATAATTATATAACATTCCTGCCTTGCCTGTATTCCAAGAAGGCAGAGGTGAAGGTAGACACCCACATTTCACCAGTTAAAAAACCCACATATTATTGCCCTACCTGGGAATCGAATCCCATACTTAGCATTCGGGCTATCGCCCACAAGACCAACAAGTCAGTCCCTGAAACACAACTCAATCCTCCCATAACAAGAGACAGCAAATTACGACAATAATGGAACCCGTTACCCGCCAGACGATAACATCCTATTCCTGCTATATTTCAATTATTCGTGTAGGTACATATAGGGTACATACTAACAAGTGGGTATATTGTTCATACTGCCATGATAATAGGAAAATCTGTCAACACTGGAACAATGCAGGAAGTTACATGGATCAGGAATTAGCAGACATGGTCCTAGCACAATGGAGTGCGGCCGGCGGAGACGTCGCATCGCAATATAATTAGATAATATTACTATTACTACATATTTCGTATTTGATTGTGGGTTTGCTTATGGAATAAACTTTTTTTTTGGGGTTTTTCCTTGCTTAGTGTTTTTATAAGGTTTCTGGGTATTTCTGGAAATTAGATTTGCGAAAGTTCCCACCGTCACATAAGAATAATATTTTGTAAAGTTAATCCGTAAAGTGATTTGTTAAATGATATTTTACTAGCTTCTACACGCAGCTTCGCCCGCGTTGATGTCGGTCGTCGGAATTTGAAAGTTTTTTTTTTTTTTTCAATGAAGATTTGGAATCCGATTTGCTAAGTGTACCTGATCTGCACCTATTATTAAAACCGAAGTCTAGGTATTAGGTAAAACTGCACAAAAAATCTAGTGAAAATTGTGTGAGCAGTTACCAAAATTCATTACAATCATCAAACGACAAAAATTATACCCAAATTCATCACACATAACTCTCACATGAATGTTAAATAAAACAGTCCAAATAAAAGTGAGACACGTGAAGTGATATGTATTTCATATTATTCCCCTCCAAAAGTGTAAGAACGCAAATTGAGTGTTTGCAGTGCACTTCATTTTGAAAGCTTCCTGTCGCCACAGTACTGCAGTTCCTCTGCTATTTGAGATATATGTCACACACCGCATCTGTAACTTGATAATAATGTGTGAGGGTGACAAATGACAATCTTCTCGATATATAACACGCGTGTCAAATGTTTTTGACAACTTAATACATGTACATAGTGTTGCCTTTGCTGCGATGATCCGATGGAGAAATATTTATATCAGTTTTACAAAACGTTGTTTGTTGTAATAGATGCTGAAAGAGATTGTTTTTGATATTATCTACACATATTATAAATTAATGTTTTATGTGTATACTTATCCTTTCCCTCTCACAAAGAGGAGGCCACTGTCCCAGCAGTGGGAACATTATAGGCTGATTATGTTTTATGTTTATATGTACTTATACTATTTATTATTACGCAATGTTAATGTTTAATTACATTAATATTAAAGTTACTTAATATAGCAAACAAATCTCGATGTTTCGTCAAGTCGTAAAAACCGTGCGAAGCAGGTAGGCAGGTTTATGCGTATCTTTATATTTAAAATATTTATTCCTCAATTTTCATTATTGCACCTACCATTGTTTGTCTCTGCATTACCCAAAGGTTGACTGGTAGAAAATGCCTATTTCATTAAGTCCGCCTCTGTACATTTTTGTGCTTGAAGTATTAAATAAATAAGCAGGGGCGGGTCGCTAGTTCTGTATAGGTATGGGTTAGATTTTTGAGACAGGGCAAATGCCCGAACCCTCAAAGTTTTTTGCAATTCCTGATTTTTCTAGTATTCAAACCTCAGTTGGTCTAATAGTGTTTCGATCGTTATAAGAAACAGGATCGATTGGCATCAAAAAAGATTTTGTGAAAACTGAGCATTTTCTGGCTGACTGTATTTTTTTTATCTGTGAACGTAGATTAAAAGTCTCAAAAAGTTAAGGACAGCCTCCTAAGACAGTTTTCTTGTAGCAATAACCACCTGTCCTTACTGAACTGCTTAAGTAGGTAGGTAAGTATGTGGTGTTATGGATTCTAGGATTCATCCTAGGATCGAAAAAAACTAAAAATACTCTGAAAGTTTTTTCAGGCCCTATATTCAGCATTTTTGTAACTTCTAAAAGTACAAAAAAAATACATATTATATATTTACAATAATCAGCTGACAGGATTCCCATTACTTTCATACAACATCACCATACGTCACTGTATGTATTAACATGACGAAATTACAACACGAGTCTATTGAGAACTTAACAATGCCGTAACTGGCTGAGTTGACGTGAATATAAATTGTATAATTTTGTCGCAGCCTGCGACGTCACGTCACGAGACGTATGCTAAGGTATTATATTATCTGTGGCTAAGTATATTCAGCTAATGGTGAAGTGATCAAGAATGTGACGTTATTATAAGAGTTTATTTATGGTGTGTTAGTGGAAACTTATTTAGGCGCAGACGGTTACCTGCCTTTAATATTCTGTAAAACATAGTTTGCACTACGGCGCAAATCGCGATGCTTGTTTTAGTGCATAAGTTCAGAACGTGGGTATTTCAGACTTTCAGGGGGCAGTTTAAGGTTCAGAGAAAATTATATATGTCTCACAGCTATATAATATTAAACGTTTAAATATAATCGTGGCAATAGCTGTTTCAGATTCGTGAAAGATGGCAAGAAAAAGGGCCCTAGAAAAAAAATATATCTCAAAGTGGGCGGTGGGTAAAATAAGGTTGAGAACCTATGTATTGTTTATAGTGTTTGAGGCTCTTGAGCCGGATACATGATGATATAAGACATGTTTATTTCATTCCTTAAACAATAATTTTAAATAAAACCGACCAAGAGCGAGTTGGACTCGCACACGAAGGGTTCCGTACCACCATACAATATTTAACACTACATATTTACCAGCTAAATAAACACGCTTGCAAAAAACTTTTAATAACCTGGCTAAAATCGAAAACATATCTAGAAATT
The DNA here is from genome assembly GCA_963669345.1 of Gortyna flavago. Classification (NCBI taxonomy): domain Eukaryota; kingdom Metazoa; phylum Arthropoda; class Insecta; order Lepidoptera; family Noctuidae; genus Gortyna; species Gortyna flavago. The sequence continues at coordinate 15,219,295 of OY770128.1, forward strand.
GAAAATTTACTTTTAACCCAAAATAGGAACCTTTGAATAAATAAATAAAATAATAATAATAAACAATATAAAAATAATAATTGAAACAGTAATGTCCCTAAAACAATGAATTCAATTTAAGTAAAATAACTTGATCAGAATAGAAAAACAAAAAATGTAAAAAGTCGCAAGTTCATACATTCAGTGGTCCAACTATTTGTTTTTTTAAGTTGTCGGTATTTGGAAAAAATTTACAATGACAAAGTCAACAAATTACTTATAATATTTCTATTACATTATACCCGCAGTAAGAGTAGCCGCAGTTTAATCTGTATTTTATTATATTAGTTGCATTATTTATTGTATTGGCTTAATGTGCAAAAGTTGTTTACAATATAAAATTGGATCTTAATGTACACGTCTGTAGATAGTTACCCGGGAAAGATCTAACGCCTAAGGTACAGGCTCGGCCTAGTTTAGGTGTTAGTAGTCATTTGAATTGTGTTCAATTGCAGAATTGTACCTACTGTTTACCAAAATCTTTTTGTAAAATATTTTTGTGTCAATAAAGCTTTTTTATTTTATTTTATATAAAATAACGGCAAAAAAATCACGTTTGTTAAATGGCAGCCCACCTTCAATATTTAGCGGCAACAGAAATACACATTCTGTGAACATTTCAACTGTCTAGCTATCACGGTTCATGAGATACAGCCTGGTGACAGACGGACAGACGGACAGTGGAGTCTTAGTAATAGGGTCCCGTTTTTACCCTTTTGGTACGGAACCCTAAAGAGCACCAGACAAGGCTTTACATTATAATTTTGTGAAATATCTTATGAAGTTATGACACTAACTTTGAATTTACTCTATCTCATATTTCTTTGCTGTCGTTAGGTTTCCCATTTTCTTATTCATTGTTGAAGTAGAGGTACCTAATGTTACCTAAACATGAATTTACTAGTTATTATGCTTAAAACTTTATAAACAAGTAATGTTTTTAGATTTTCCCTGAAACTAGTTTATAAAAATTCTAAAGTATAAATTACTAGTTTTATTAATCCCCCGATCCACTCGTCGCATCGCATCGTCTGCCCGCGCAACGTATGGCGTTCTTTCTGCCTGTTTTGTTTTTGTTCGGCTGCTAAGGGTCCTAGCGTGATGTTAAGTCAAGGGTCAAGAACCCCCCCTTCGTCAAGAATTGGGCTATCAAATGCAAAAATAATTTTTCAAAACCGACTTTTAGTTCCGGAGATTAGCGCGTTCAAACAAACAAACAAACTCTTCAACTTTATTATTAGTATATACATATAGATTATAGAAACTGTATCGGTAAGATCAGATAGAAACCATTAGAAGTAATTTAAGTCGCCTCATATTTTAGGAAAACGCTCACCGTTTCAACCACTCTACGGCATAAATGCACGGGCACTATTCATCACTACTTAGGCATCCTCTGCAGGACAAAATTAGTTCCTTAACAAATATCTTTTAATATTTCGCGTATGACATGTTCTTCAAGTTTCCGCAAATCAGAAGCCTCACAAGTCACAAATCTTTGATTATAAGTTGACAATGCTGAGAACGGAGAATTAGACACAATACGTGATCACTTTGACTTCTCCGCTATGTGCGGTTCCTCTATGTTTGAAGGTTAACTGTCTCTAATGTACTTTATATCGATACTAGGTACTAGAATCCCAGATTCTCCTAATTAAAGTAGAAAAAGAACTAACTATTTCTTTTTTAAGGGCTCTATTCATTTGCACCGTATTGTAATGACAGCAGCACCCTAATTGCGTAAAATAGTTTCAATCACAATCTGTATCATTTTGAAGGATATTGCTAAACCATTGCTTCATATGTTCGAAAAACTTGTCTACTCAACAACGTGAATAACGCAATGAATATTATTAAACTGTCAAAATGAAAGCCATTCCTGTTGTTTGTGTGTTATGCAATTACTCCGCTGGGTCATCTCTGACTGCAGGAAAAAATTAGTTCCACAACAATTATTTTCTAACTAGCTGTGCCCGCGACTTCGTTCGCGTGGATGTCGGAAAACAACAGGTAATGTGTCGCTTAGGAAAGGTGTAATTGCCACTCCTTCATTGAAAAGGAAGAATCATCAGATCTTGCCTGGTAACGCTTTCCTTACCTAGGGTTCGCTACCACGGCCCTTTCGACTGCAATCACTGCGTCTTCATGGTTCATAATGACAATGCGACGAAGTGTCACTTTGATTTTTGAGAATAAATTAAAATAAAAGCGCCTGCTCGAGGCTGATTATCTAACCAAACAGCCATAACTATGTCCATTAATGGTATTTTAAGACAGACGCAAAATATTTTTTTTATTTTGCGTCTGTCTTAGAATACCAACTTGTAAAATCATATCACCATTTTATCTAAAGTATATCTGAGATTAGTAGGTGAAGTTTGAAGTTAGTTTTTCTAAGTCTTGGTTTCTTCTCTGTGGTAAATTTAGAATTTCTTAACTTGGTATTGAAGATATCATATATACCTACCAATATTATGCCTTATAAAGCATCGAGATATCTAGATGATAAAAGGAAGAATACATTAATGGTAAGAGCTTCTACATACAGTTGCCCGTGTAAAAAGCAACCCATTAAACTTTGGTTATATTTGACACCGGCCGCCATTTAAACTACGAAGATGAAACCCATGAAAACTTTAAACATGATTTTGATTTAGACCTTATTCTGCCGAAAACCAGAAAAAAAATTGTAAAGATAATTACAAAAAAATATAACCGACTTCCATAAAAAACCCTACAAAGTGCAAAATAACCTTAGTTTGGGAAGACGTTGCGCGTTGGCAAGAAATTACAGACTTCTGAAACCAAAGGTCTATTGCACTTTGAAGTGTGTTTTTAAGTCGGTTGTATTTTATTTTATTTCACACAAAGTCGTGTAAGTTTTTATTGAAAACCATGAAAACGACACACATGATAAAAAAAGAAAAAGAATATTGCAGCCGCCATCTTCGATTTTCATTTTGACGTCACAATCGGCTTCAGCACTCTCGAAAACCATGAAAACGACACACACTACCAATTTTTCGATTTGCAGCCGCCATCTTGGACTTTCATTTTAACCAGTACTGAAACGTTTTACCAACAGTCGATTGGTCCATGAACCGTTGGTCAACACCATTAACTTTTCATCCAAAGGACTTGTGACCCACGAACGTTTCCCCAACAGAACTACGTCAGTGAATGCTTAACCAACAGAATGTTTTGACCAATAACTTTTCACCCAAAGAACATTTGACCCATGTCAAATAGAACTAAGGATGCAAGGGCGAGCGAAGCGAGCTCGGGACTTGGGGCACCCCGACTCGGACAGGTAGGGTTCGAAGGGATGATGGCGGCTCAAGTGAGCGAGCAAAGCGAGCGAAGGGCACCGTGAGGTTAGGCTTGGTTAGGTTACTTTATACCCTTTTCACAGAAATAAAGGACTACGTCTTATTATTATTTTACTTTCATCTTCCCCGGCGTCTGTTGGCTTTGTTCTTTGGGTGAAAAGTTATTGGTCAAAACATTCTGTGGGTAAAGCATTCACTGACGTAGAGTTATGTTGGCAAAACGTTCGTGGGTGAAAAGTCCTTTGGAAAAAAAGTTAATGGTTTAAAGATAATGTTCACCAACGGTTCATGGGCCAATCTACGGTGGGTAAGCCGTTACAGTTTCATTTTAACCTCACTATTGGCTTCAGCACTCTCAAAAACCAATAAAACGAAACCCATAAAAAAAAAATTGCAACCTCCGTCTTGGATTTTCGTTTTGACCTGCCTATCGGCTTCAGCACCTTTGAAATCTATGAAAACGACATCCATGACAAAACTTTTAAAAAAAATGGAGCCGCCATCTTGGGTTTTCATTTTGACCTGACTATCCACTTCAGCACCCTCAAAAACCATGAGAACGACAAACGTGATAAAAAAAAATTGCAGCCACCATCTTGGATTTTCATTTTGACCTGACTATCGACTTCAGCACCCTCGAAAACCATGAAAACGACACCCATGACGAAAAAGTTAAAAATTTAGGCAACCGCTATCTTTGATTTTCTTTTTGACCTCACTTACCGGGGTCAGGATCCTTGGAAACCATGAAAAATAGCTCTCTCTCTCTCTCTGTGTGTGTCTCTATCTACCTATTACTTTGAAAAATGAGGCATAACGCTTTTTCGTTATTTAACGATTTCTCCCTTAGAACTCCTACCGCAAGCTCCATATAAGAACTTCATTAAAAAACGCTCTGCGTTACTCAACTTTCTATATCAATAATTATCTAACTTCTCTATCGCTCAGAACAACACATTAATTATTATTATCTTACATTATCCTCACTTTTTGTTTAAAATTATTTTAGCGCCACAGGCGCCACTAAATAAACCATCAATGGAAAGTGATTTTGTTTAATATTATAATCATTATCATTACATTTTAAAATAACATAGACATAAGTAGGTATCTGTGTTATTTCGTCATTTAAGTAAGCATAAACTAATAGGACGTGATTATTCACATCACAACAACAATATATGTTTTCGTTAGTAGGTACTATATCGCGCCAATAGATGTCGTTACGTGTTACTAAAAAACGTAAAAAGTTGTTGTAGAATACTTTAAATTGATTATATCTTTTGATAGAGTGAACCGATTGCGATGAAATAAAAACTAATCACTGCTCCGAGTTCTACACCATATTTGAGTATAAAAAGTAACCGTATTGGTTTGGTACTTTTTACGTTGACCCTGTTCAAATCAATAATCTGTCACATCCAAACAGACAAACAGACAAACCGACAAACAGACAAAAATTCCAAAAATTGATGAAATGGCATCTGTTGGTTATCCTTTAACACCCAACTATTTTTTTGGAAATATTTTCAATGTACAGAAACGTCTCGTCTACAGATTTATTATATGTATAGAATAGATATTTCATACGTGACGTGTTCTCAAAGTTTCCTCAAATCAGAAGCCTCACATGTGTCATAATGTTTGAATAAGAGTTGACAATGCAACCCTGCGGTCACTTGAACTATAACACGGTAATGTGCGGGCCCTCTATGATTGAAGGTTAACTTGTGCTAGCTTTTTGTAGTCTTTGTACTGTACAATACTGATATGAGTTCACTGAGAAATTATCTGTTATCGTCTGCGTAGTCGTTTGTTTTGGTGGGGCGTTGAAGAATTTAAAGTGTTTAGAGGAATTTACTATACTCTGTTAATTATTTTTTATATGCAATGCTTTTTATTATTCGTGAATATTGTTTCAAATTAAATCAAAACTTTCAGTAGGAAAACTTTGAAAGAAAATTATATCGGTTATGATTTTTTTTTCTGAAACTATTGCTGATAATATTGGTGGTTGTTACCAGTTTTACCGAGGGACTCGTGGCTAAATAATAAACGCTGCACGAGTCGATCGAAAGTAAAGCTATGGTTGCCGCGGTCGGTTCGTGGACCATCGTTTCGGGTGACCACCCACCCATTAAACATCGAGACCCCCTCCTTGCCTCGACTGTCATCCGTAGATCTTTGGCAGTCGGTACGGGTAGTCAGAAGCCAAAAAGTCTGACAACCAGTCTTACCAAGGGGTATCGTGTTACCGTGTTACCCAGTAACTGGGTATAAGAAGTCAAATAGGTAGTGTCTCTATGTAAAATACTGGTCTAGCTGACCAAGATTATGTCTGGACTTTAAAAGAGATGACCTCAGAGTTTATTAGGCGACCCCAACATAGTTGGGAAAAGGATAGGCAGAATAATATTCTGCTTACGCATAATCAATGATTATTATAAGTTATAACATCTTTTGCTCAGGGGATCAGACCGGAATAAATCGGATAACTTTATTCATTTCAATTTGTTTTTGTACCTATTGAGCCTAAATACTTACTCGAAACATTTTCGATGTTCCAACCGAGTGGCAGACCTACCCAAAAGCTAAATACCAGCCATCAATATGCAGATTAGCTAATAAATACCGATCAACAATCGAATCCCCACACGCCATCCCGTTAAACACCAACATAACAAATAAATACGCGCTGTAGATAAGTTTTCCGCTCAGAGACGATATGAATAGAACGTGGAACCGCATGCGTCTACTGGCGACAATCGCAATAGAATATAGGTAGAGTCCGCACAAAGTTCTTTTGTCACGATTATCGTGGAAAATCCGATCGGGGGAAGTGTGGCGGTTGCTTTCAACATCGGCAAACTGCATTATGAGCTATCTGAGCCATTGTTGAGCAGCGCAACTCTATAATCTAGTGTTCTGTGTTCTGGCGGGACGGCGGCGGGCGGCGTAACTTTGCGTCGTCCATGCCTGCTCGATTGTGAATCGATTCGACGATTATCGTGCTTTAAGTTTCCAGATTTAGAAAGCTTCCATTTTCTCAGTTGTTTCCTCCATTTAGACATTTTCTTTGACGCAGCTTTTGTATAGGCTGTAAGATTTCCCATTAATGAAAAGATTTTCTAACAAAAATTTAACGAAATGCAATAAAAATCATTGAATCTGAACTTTTAGCTACATATTAAAACTAACCTTTACAGACTGTACCACATTGTTACACAGTATGACAGTATGTAAAGAAAATCTACTTTCCAAAAAGCCATAAGCGATAATGGGCAAGAGTTCGCAACTTCATTCACCAGATTATAGCCGATCCATTGAAAATATCCATAAAAGTCGAACATTACCCGAAACAATGGAGGGGTGGGCTGGGTATTAGGTGCTTGCGCTATTGAACAACTTTTGTCCCATTGTGTTGTCCACTAGAGGAGGTAGGGTGGGCCGGTGGGCCGAACAAAGACACCGCGCAGACATAGACCGAAATTCATCAGCAACACGATTGTTTGCTACATAAAGGACGCCATTGTCGACAAATATGATATCGTAACACAATGTGGATGTAATAATTAGAGCACTAAGTCGACGCTTTTAGCACACGCTACTCGCAAATCTGGACAGATTAGAGAAAGTGCTTGAAAATGTTGATGTTTTCGTTGAAGTAGATATCCCATAAATGATGTAACTCATTTATGAGATGGGATTTATATTCCTTTGAATTTTGGTGCTAAACAACCAATGACTTCTTAGCGGTTCGGTGTCTTCATAAAAACTCAGTAATAAAATTAATTTTAAAAAAGTTATCATTTAAAAAAAATACCTACAACGGTACAAGGATCTTTTGGTGCATGGCGAAAATTTTAACGAATGCCGCCATTATGCTTTTTAAATACAATTCACAAATGTTTTCCAAGAACGCCCCCTGTCAATTCAGAATTAACTCTACTTATGTAATTAAATCTTAAACTTTTTCGTCAAAAGTGAATAAGCATTGGCCATTTACATCGAAAAGAAAACTGGAAAGCCATGAGCCCACTGGACCTCTATTAAACAAGTTGTATAATACTGGTCAGTGCATGAGCCAATACCAAGTACTCTGTGAAGAACACTGACCTCTATTAAACAATGTATAATGTCAGTGATGAAGAATGTTTTTTATACGTTATGGCCAGTGTACTTCTTTCAAAAAAGTTCCTCCTTTTTTAATATTTTCATGGTAAATCAGCAGCATAATAGGTGTTAAGCGTATAGATCGAGTTAGAAACACCACGCTGCGCTCGATAACTCAAGTAGCGGACGTGGGAGAAAAAACAGACAGGCTGATGTGGGAGTGGGGCGGAGCCGGACACGTCTCACGAATGTACCCGGAGAGATGGGCAAAGATCGTCACTCACTGGACGCCTGGGGAAGGATATCGCCGTCGAGGTTAGACCAAGGCGAAGATGGTGTGACGTTCTAATATCATTTACAGGGCCAACATGGCCAGAGATCGCACAAGACAGGGAGGTTTGGAAGAAATCAAAATCAAAATATTTTATTTCACATAAACCTACATGGGCACTTATGAAACGTCAGAAGCTAGGTGCACGGTTCCAATTGGTCGTTTCCTATGGAGAAGAACCGGCAAGAAACTCCACGGTTACTCTTTTAAAAATATTTGCGTTTTTACAATGTTTTCAAGTTACAATAGGTATGGGAGGACTGCATAGGCCTGTCAACAAGTACCAGGTACTTGATAATATAAAAAACCATATACAGATCTAAAGTCTAAAAGGCCTACAAAGTCCTCACATTTACAAAATTAGAATCCATGAAAAGGATAAAGTAGTTATCTCATTAAAATGAATCATTACTTGTGTTCCTGAAAGTATCAAAAATGCATCAAAAGAACTAGAAGTTACATTAAAATGCTTGACGATATAATCTTCTGCTAAAAAAGAAACAAGAGTACTTACGCCATCGGGAATGCCACACTATGGAAAACGGCGTCCACGGACGAACTGAGCAATTATTATTTAAATCGTCGAGTTACGCACAGAAACAAGAGATGAACATTTGCAATACAAATACATCTACATTTTTTTTAAAGCAACCATTGTGTAGCTTTAATACATGACATAAAAATGATAGTTTTCTGAATAGGGCGGTAATGAGCGCGGATTTTAACGGGTCGTTATTAGGTGCGTTTACGTTAAATAATAAAATTTATAAAAACCTACTAAAACCAAGTGATATGATTGACATTACAACCACTAATAAAGTGGTGAAAAATTAGAAATGTCTACCTATACAATGTCAAATAATAAAATTTTATGTCAAAGAAGTATATAAAAAATAAACATCTTGATTTGAGAGCAATTAATAGACATTTAAGCAGTTATGCCGTTAATGAGATGCCAGGGAAGCCACATGTGCAGAAGGAATTATTGCCAGACTACCTTGTCTTCAACGTCAAGAAAAAAGGGGAGGCCTTTGGCCAGCAGTGGGACACAAAATAGGCTATCAAATAAATGGTAAATCAAAACATGTTCCGTAGTGCGACTCCGTACATCCAAAAGAAAGCTGATCACAAACCCACTAAGTTAACAAAAGTGATCAGGTAAATATTGTCAAAATACAAAATAAGTAGTGAGGTTAAAAATGTAAAGCTCGCTCGTGTGATGGCAGCACTGTTGAGTGTTCTGTCCTGTCATTACTGAGTTTCTGTTATTGTTTACACTCACTGACCTCTATTAAACACAGGTCAGTGTTTACACTGCTGCAAACTGCAAAGAACTTTTGGCGCTCGAATGACGTTGACATGGGGCCGCTGTTAGTAAATATTTGTGCAATTGTTTTGTGAAATGAATAGGAAAATCGTCCAAGTGCGGTTCCGGAGTTGGAATGAATTTATTCAAGAACAAACTTAATATATTGTAGTTCAAAAACATGTTCTCCCATATATTCCAACTGTAGATGGTATAGTTTGTACGCTTGAGATTTACCATGTTATTTTAAGACCATATAGTTCTTATAGGTTTTCCAGTAATATACATATAAATAAAAACCTATTTTCTGAACTTACGTTTTTTTTTTCAAAGTTTTAAGCTCACTAGTTTCAGGAATGGTTTCGGGTTTTGGAATACTCAATTTTTACCTATTTTCTTAAATAACCGGAAAAATATTTATTTCAAAATTAGGTATGAAACCAACTTAGCTTGCAAAACTTTTTCAGAATGCTTTAAAGCATTCTGAAAAAGTTTTGCAACTAAGAGGGACCAAAATTCAAAGGAATATAAATAAGATTCATTAATTTTTTCTTCATCAAACATTCTGAAAAGTGAGCTTCTCAAAAGTGATCCCCATATTCAAAATACATTTATTTACTTTCACGTCCGTGTTTGGGTCATAGCAATTCATAAGTGCACCAACTCGATCGGTCCATTAGATTTGGAGCAGAATGACTGTGACAGACAAACAGACAGATACACGAGTGATTCTATATGGAATCCGTTTAGTCTTTCAGACATACGAAACCCGAAAAACAAGATGGAGGCGTTAGTTCTGATTTTGGCCAAGCGCCTGAAGAACCTTGTAGCGCTTTAGTTTCTTTTAGACACAAATCAAAATTAAACGATAATAAAAACAACCTCCTTAAAAAACGAACTCAAACGTGAAAAATAATATTTTATTCACTTCACTTTACTTAATTTTAAAACAATAATTTAGGATCCGGACCATTGGGGAGTAGAAAATTACTGGTTTTCAAATGTTTTCTTTGCCGAGCTTTCATCCCTTTTTTTTTCTTCAGTTAACATACATATTTGGGAATAAAGGAATTCGCATATTTTTTAAATCATAAGCTGCGCAAATGGTCTTATTAATAAATTATACGTAAAATAAGTACATAAAAGGATTTTAAAAAAATACCGATAGTATTTATCCAACTTTTTTAATAGAGGTATCTTCGTTCAAACTGAAACTTTTTCGTATGTATCGAATTATTAACTGGCCATTTTGGTCAAATAAAAACCGAAAAGCCAGGCCTCGATTAGAGGAAAAAACATTATTTTGTTTGTAAATCAAATGGCATTATAATATTTTTTACACACGTTATGGCCAGTTTTAGACAATTAATTCTAAAAAGTTTGTGAACCAAAAAAATTGCAAAAATGAAAAATTGCTGCTACTGTGACAAAAGGTGAAGCAATGCCTATTGATATTTTTTATTGATTGGAAAATCCTTTGTTTTTTTTTCTATGTTTCAGACGTAATGTTAATTTTTTTGTAATTATTGTAGTACAGCAAAAGCAAATTAGCCATTAATACTAAATGAAATGAAGTTAATCCTATCACCCAGCTATAAATATATTAAAATACTAAATGTTATGTATAACAGTGTTCGCAGACCAAATAAAAATAAACTCCAATTTCTCTGAAAAAAAAAACATAAACCCTATTCCAAATAGAACGAAATATTCGTAACCGATCCAATCCGAGACCACAGAGTAAAAAAGTTAAATAAACTTGATAGTAATTACATTTACCCGCTGGCTCTTCCAGTGGCATACCTCCCCCGGCGTGTGCCAAAGTGATTCCCAGCGACAATAGAAAGCCACCACTTTCCCTTTTTTCATATTTGAACTCACTTAAACCTCGCGATTTGTGGTTTGCTACTTTTGTCTGTTTGTTTGTTTGCTGGCGGATTTCCTTGCGTTTTTTGTACATGCTAAGTGGTGGTATTGTATCGTGTTACTGACTTACTGTATGTGGTTTTTGTTGAGGATTTACGGATTTTGGTTTCGTTGTTTCTTAAAAAAATAAAAGATTTGCATATGTTAAAGTACCTAGTTAACTATAAAATAAGACTTTTCAATGTGCGTACTTAATATACAGAATGGCAGTAAAAATCAATCTGTTGTTCCATATTAAATACAATAGGCACTAACACGATCAAAATGTATGGAACTATTGATTTTTGTTCATATTTCAGGTTGGCCCAGTAGTAAAAGTTTTTCCTTTTCATGTGTACTGAAAGTAGGTATAACGCATTAACACTTTTTTTAAAGAGAAATTTCAGTTTTAGCAGATTTACTAAGTTCTTGGTCAGACTGGCAGCGCGGGGCGGGTTCTGTGTGTTGTCGTGTCCAGTGTTTGTCAAAACGTAATATGGATGAAGAAGACTTATTTTTACTAGAAAAAAGCTCGAACTAGTTTGAGAACCCCGGACCCCGCGCGGGCCCCGCGCACTCACTACGGCCACTTGTGTGAATGAGCTATGGCGTGAGTTGCCGCACCAAGCAGCCCGCGCCTACTATGAACGCTCAAATGACGTTCAACAAAATGCATAGATACTGTATTGCACATGTGTTTTAATATCAATCGGTTTCTTAAAGAAGATACCTACAACCATAAATCCCGTACTTCATACCCATCACTAATAAATTCTCTTTCCAACTGCAAATTGAGATTAGGCAGTTTATAGTTCTTTAGTGAAATACATTTCGGTATTATTTTAAAATAACTCAATATTCAGTTCAAGACAAAAATGTCTTTGGTTCCAGACAGTTACAGGTTTCGTGACATGATTCGAAAGACTTTGAACTCTACCCACATACAGATGCTTTCCATCGCGAAAATTGCGTATTATCGCCTTCAAAAGCGTATTTAGGCTGGCAGATAACATCCGAGGCTCGGCATAATCCGTCAAGAGCGGACCCCTGCCTAATCTACATCGCTTGCCATTCACAACTATTGTGTGACGGCCCGTCCATTGTTTAGTGCAATCGATAAAAATGACACTTTGGCCCTTTTCCAACTATGGACACTGTTGGTAAATGCAGATTAGCTTTTCTAAAAATATTGCCTGTTAAAAAATTGTTTCGGTTTTTCCTGTATGAATAAGCAACATAGAATGTGAGCTCACTTTTGACAATAACTTTGTTATCCATATACGCTTTCCGATTCTGAATAAAAAACAGACTGGTAGCTTTGTTTATGGCAGAGTTTAAAAAAGGAAAATTGGCAGATTCGCAAAACTCGACGAAAAACGGGGATCAATAACGGGGAAATCTAATAATACCTAAGTTTATTTAAGGGTTTTATTTATAAACGTGGCTATAGACGACATGAACGCGAACCGCAAGGGTTGGTTCGAGGTAGCTCTAAGAAACGATGCCTGGAAGGATTTAAGGGATTCCTGTGCTTAGCTAAGGATATTACAGGCTAACTTAAAAAAATGTATATAAACGTTGCTTAAGTTCAGTTGTGATTAAAAAATAACGTCTCTCGGTTTAAATAAATAAACCATTATTTAACTGAATAAATGAATTTACGAAGATCACAAAGATTGTTCCACATGATACGTTTGATAACGTCACATTGTCACATTCCCTTCGACATTTTCTATACCCTAATTTAATATAAAAAAGTAAAAAAAGCCCACACATAGCCGTCACCACCCCACATTACTGCGTGAATGGCTACTATTGAATCACATTAAGTTAATACAGCCATGAATAATAGGAACGCTTTATTACAATTGTTGTCTCCTGGTTTTAACCGTGATTTTGATTCCGAGGGTTGAACTAGGGGTAAAAGTGCTGTAGACATTTTTATTTACTAATGAAACACGATATCGATCAAAATGGATGAATAAGGTAGTGTGATTCATAGAATGTATAAAATCATTTGTACTTGTTTAAAATTTTTGTTATAGAATTAGCTGACATGCGAATTTCGTAGGTACCACCTCAGAATCAATAAATGTTGTGTTAAATCAGTCAATCAATTCTCGAGATATCATCAAAAAAGCTGTTCCATACAAAATGTATAAGAAAATTAATTATCTTCATTATTATTTTTCGTGGTCTTTTTCTCATGTTTTAATAGTTTTTCTGCTATTATCCGGTAGGCTCTTAAATCCTTACCTATCCTACGGGCACGTCTTCCCTACCGTTACCGCGCCCCCGGTCTTTTCCTTGATATGCAATGGTCGCTGTGTATAGCACCGTGAACATGAGTCTACAAGAGCAAGTGCGAATCTTGGGGTTCATTCGATCGAGTCTGGTTTAACCACGCTGGGATCGGTGCAATTCATTCATTCATTCATATTGACTCGGAGACAAATCCAACAAATCAGATATCATAAAAATCGAACACCGAAGAAATTCAATAGGTTTTAATTGGTGAAAAAAAATTCGAATTCGGATCAGAAATTCAAAGATTACCCCTACATTCAAACTCACAAATTTTACCTGTTTATAATATTAGTATATAAAGATAAAATATAATATTATTTACTCAATTCAATAAGTTGATTTATTGAATGAATAAACTTATAGACATCAGCAACCAATTAGCGAGTAATTTTGTTTCTTTCAGGGAAATATTTGGGCTTTGTATAAGTTACAAGCGGAAGCGGGTCGCCATTTTGTTATTTTGATGTTACTAAACCTCTTCGGTATCAACTTCATTTTGGTATGTTTTTCTAAGTACCTTTTCATTAAAGTAAATAAATTGTTACAATGCTTGACATACTAAAGCCGTTTAACCATCATAACATAAGCATAATCAGCCTATAATGTTCCCACTGCTGGGACACCGGCCTCCTCTCTGTGAGAGAAAGTGGGTCACAATCCACCACGCAGGCCCAGTGTCGGCTGGTGGAAGTCACATGTCTCCGTTTTTGTCGGTTCTATGACATGCCGGTTTCCTTATGATATTTTTCTTCACCGTTTTCAGAGCAGTGGTGATGAAATACAGAAAGTAAAGTGCCTGACTGGATTCGAAGTCACGACCTACAACTGGCAAGTCGATGCCGTTACCACTGGGCCTTAACCATCACAAAAGAAGCAATTCTACTTGATCCTATAACTATACCAATGGGAAAACCGTATTAATAATAATAATCTCTTTAATTCAGAATAAATCCATACAATTACAACAAGTACCAAGATGTTAGTAACATAAAAATTTAAACTAAGTTAGTAGACATAACCAATATTTACAAGAGCATGCAGCTGACTCAAGTACCAGATGAAAAGACAATCCAGTTTGTTGGCAATGACACTCAGGAGACTGTTGTTACTGGCACGCACCCTGTGCAAGAAGGACGCTGCTCGCTTGCGCCTGATTGCAGCGAAGCTGTTAATCCGGGCGTCCACGAACATCCCTGAGGCACTACAGAAGCGTGGCAGCCCCAACAGCATCCTGAATGCTGTGCTGCGTATTGCAAAGATGATTGAGACAAGAAAGAAAAATAGGATATGAGGATTGCTGATCTTTTTGTTTATCGGAGAGCTAAAAATATGTTTTTGCTTTCACATTACCTGAGGGGCAATTCTCGTAATTTTAAGAACGTTCACAGTCTGATCTCAGTCTCAATCTGTCAAAAATACCTCTAATTTTCCTACATTTTGACAAGTTTTTGACATTTGTTTGTCGCTGAGATGAGACTGCGACTAGATTTTGAACGTTTTAAATTACGAGAATTGGCCTTCTGATATCAAAACGTCAAAATGATTTCAACTGTTTTGACATATTAATATCGCGTCTTTGCTTCTCATGGAGGTAGGCATAAACTACATAACGCCGTGCTACGTCGCGCTACGTTGCGCTACGCCGAGCTACGCCGTGCTACGCTGAGCTACGAAATTCGCAAACAACATACAGGGTATTTTTCCTAATAATGTTTATTGAGGAAAATCCGTTCAAATTATATGCTGCTACAAATTGAAACATCACCTACGTTCGAGGATGGCTCATTGTGACCAATACAAGGCCGACCCCGCTTTCAGAAGATCTCAACGAATAGGTACTTACCTATACTTTTGACCTCACCTAAAACTTGACACATTACACTTGGTTTGAGATCAAGGCAGAGTCAAAGTAGTCTCAATAGGTACTGGCTACACTGAGTGATATTTTCTACCAGTCAACCTTTAGGTCATGCAGAGACAAAGAGTAGTGGGTGGAACAACGAAAAATCGTTTATGAGCATTATGACCTTTGATTTAAGTAGGTACATAAAGAACAATTTTCTTGGATTGTCCAAACAATTCTTATTGATTAAGTCTACTTAATCAATAAGAATTGTTTAGACAATCAGTCAATCAGTTTCTAAACTGCAAAATTTTATTATTTAATTACACGGTTGCTTAGAATTTGAAACTGAAAAAAAAAACTACCACCTTACATTTACTATAATTACATGAACGGCCGCAAAGCCTCCATGGCCCCATGATTTCTATATATGAATAGTAAGATTTGTAAGGCCTGTAAGAGTAGGTTACCCATTTTTCTACCCCCCTTTGTGTGTCGCCCTCGTTCTCCGGCGCTTTGCCGAGATGTGGCGAGATTCCGACGTAAAGTGCCGCCGACGCTTTTACGAAACTTCTGTAATGCCTCTGTGATTATCCTTTACACTTTAGAGTTAGTGCATTGTATGGAAACTGTTTTAGTAGGCTTGGTTAGAACTGTAGGGAATTGAAAAGGTATGATTAGTTCGCTATTGAAATTTCGAATAGAGATGTGATTGAAGTTTCGAGGTTACGTGTCTGTCTAGTGTGTCTAGACTTTAAGTCACGACGTTGACTTTTAGCATTGCTAAAGTGCTCAGATTAAGCTTATAATTTTCTTATCAGTAAATTTATTATGCTGCACATTAACGTAAGTAATAGTTATTATAATATGTCGCCTAGCACAGGGATTGTTGAGAACAGTTAATTAGATGTAGATATTTAATAAAGAAAGACGAGTCTGCTGCCCATTTTTTTGCTGTAATGTAATGGAAAATCTAGTGGACTATATTTTTAGCTGATTAAATCTCTGAATGGTTGTCGAGAAACTGTAGAAGGGGCGTTGGTAGATCAATAGCCAAGTGAATGACTTACAGAAGATCGGGAGGAAGACCTGAATGAGACTCGCAGATACCAGGGAAGCATGACACAAAAGGCCTTTACTCACCAGTGGGTAGATCAAGGCTGCCAATAACGACGATGATGAAATCACAAAGCCGCTGACACAACTCCATTTCTTCGTCATCTTTTATGACCCACGAATGCGGATTTTGGATGTCAATTGCTGCATTACCAATATCGCCAAGTCAAACGCAACAGAATTACTAACGTTGTATTTCAATAAACCCGGTACTTATTTTTATTGCTGACGATCCGTCAGGAATAAAAACAAAAGAAAAAGTAGATCAAGAAAGTTTATAGTGGATGAGACAGAGATTAAAACAGAAGAAGAACTAGCAGGCGATCGAGGCGGGGGGGGGGGGGCGGAGGGGGTTCCGGAATAACTCCAACCGACGACAACTGTTGACAACGATATGACCGTTGGGATAGACGTGTTCTTGAGTGGAGACCCCGAATCGGTAAACGTTAGGTGGGCCGCCCTCAGCTAGGTGGAGCGACGATCTTCTCAGGATGGCTGGTAGCAGCTCTGGATGAGAGTTGCCGAAAATCGAGTTGAATGACGTGCAATAGGAGAAGCCTATGTCTGGCAGTGGACTGCTATAGGCTGATGATGATGATGATGAAACACAACAAACGCTACCACAGACATTCTATTAATCACGCATAACCTACATTGATACTTCTGGTAGCAAAAGCTCACACAGTGATTGCCAGTTCGATCTCATTCAATCAATGCACTTGATTGTACCGAAGTAGTAGGTAATGACGCGATGTTAATGTTAGCACAAAGAGCTCAGTGCTCCTTACATGATCAAGATAACAGCTATTGATCAGGGTGACAGCTTTCAAAATAGCTATTGTGGCTATTGTTGGCTTTGTGAAGGCTAATGACACACTTATTTAGAAGATATATTGAATACATTTTCTTTAGAGAGCTTTAAAAATAATTTAGACAGAGTAACGTTGTGTTTGTTAAAAATGAAGTGTTCTTCGCTATAAAATAACTGTCAAAACCTCTCTTGCTGCTTGCATTAAGGGAATTGACGGATTATGTTTGTCCAGTTAAAAAAACAAGATTTAGTCACATTTGTAAATAGAAAAGTTTCTTTCAAGTCAGATGCGGAAATGTACCTCCCATAATTTTTGAATTGAATTGAATAAAATAAAATAATTAAATAACCATATAACTGGGAAAATAGAAGAAACATGTGCATTTCTGCACGCGAATGAGGTCCATTCTACGATAACTAAACAAAAATATATTCCTAATCCAAAAACAGCGAAAACACATACAAACACCATTAAGAAACGAACAATCAGCGCTCTGATGAATTTCGGTTTATGTTCCACGTCGTAGAGTCTTTGTGGCTCTACTTTCAGCTACACAATAGGGACAAAAGTTATTCAACGACAATGCGAGCACCAAATACCGATCGCCCAGCCCCCCTACACCCTCTGGTACCCTAGTACCTAACCATTGTTTACTTTAATACTCTACTTTTATGTATATTATCGATAAACAGTAGAATCGCGAATATTGTCAAATTAGAAAATGTTGGCGACAATTTTCGTTTCAGATATTTCGGCGCGAATGGTCTTTACAGTTGAGTTGTGTTTCAAGACTTATTAGGTCAATTGATTGAATTATTTATAATAAATGATAAAATAATATCATGAATTAAAGTAAATTATAATTTTATTAGTATATACTATTCAGTTTTCAAATTAATGGACCGATAAGAAAAAACAATCCGCTGTGTATGTCATATCATTCATGTATAAAAAGTGCATGAAAAAGCTAAATAAAAAAAAACTTATGGACCGATTAAGTTGAAATTTGGTACACACATGAATCTCTGTGACCCAAACACATAAGTGTAACTTAAATAAATGAGTTTTGAAAATGGGAGTCACTTTTGAGGGGTAAATAGACAATTAAAAAAAAAAGTTTCGCAATCTGTACCGTGTGACATATCAACTTACATTTTCAGTTGGAATGTATGGGAGAACATGTTTTTCAACTACAATGTAAGGTTTGTTCTTGGGATAAATTCATTCCAACTACGGAACCCTTCATTGTGCGTGATCCGACACGTACTTGGCCGGTTTTTTTTTAGATTAGGATCTCAAAAATCCCGAAATTAATGTTTTGGTATTTCAAAAGATTTGTTTTAGGATTCTTTCTTTTTTAGATTTGGATTTCAAGTATTCTTGAGACAGTCTAAATTGCAGAGAATGGACACTTGGCACACTCCACACGTACTTGGCCGGTTTTTTTTTTTAAAGAACGTGACACCGACATTCTAACTGAAAATGTAAGTTTGTACGCACAATATTGAGAGATTTACCATGTTGTTTCAAGATCATAGACTTCTTATTAATTTTCCTGTAATCTATAGGTATAGAACTATTTTCTGTACTTTTTTCAAAATTTTAGGCTCAGTAGTTTCGGAGATAAGGGAGAATGGTAAATTTCCGTCTATTGTCTTAAATAACTTTAATACAATTTACTTTAAAATTATGAAAAAAATATATTTGAGATCCTCACGGTAAGCCCTTTCATTTGATATGTCACACGGTACAGATTGCGAAACTTTTTTTTTAAATTCTCTATTTACCCCTCAAAAATGACTCCCATTTTCAAAACTCATTTATTTACGTTACACGTCTGTGTTTTCGTCACAGAGATTCATATGTGTACCAAATTTCAACTAAATCGGTTCATAAGATTCAGAGCAAATTGGCTGTGACAGACGGACAGACAGACAAACAGACGGACAGACAGACAGACACAGGAGTGATCCTATAAGGGTTCTGTTTTTTCCTTTTGAGGTACGGAACCCTAAAAAAGGAAACAAAATACTGGCCGTAACGCGATATATCACCACCATTTTCGGATATCACCAACTGTCAAACTAATTATCACCACCGGCTTTCTCAGTACCATCAAAATAGATCACTGTCTGCAAGATGAAATCATGCTTAACAATATTTCGACAGTTACTATTCACGTCCGCGTCGGCAGCATTGTTACAAAAAGCCTGAGCGTTCCTACAAAAGCTGTAAAGAATGAATGGGACTGGGTGAGGGGGGGGAGTCAATTCAATAGGAAAAAGGAGGGGTGTGTAGTTATGTAAGTATGTTTTGTGGTGCGTGTCGGGATCCGAGCTGAGGAAGCTGATTTTTTTAAATTTAAACGAAGACTTTGTATTTGTTGTGAATGTGACGTCAGTTGTCATGACATGTGTTAGCTCTATACTTGTGGATATGAAAAGATAATTTGATTATATTGCGCAATTTTATGAATGGTTTGAAATAAATTATGGATGGATGGCCAAACGAAAATCTTTGATTATCTTGCGTCTTGCCGAAAGACCAAGGAACATTGTTGTATACATAATTGAAATCGGTACGTAGAAAAATAAGTATATAAAATTCAGCTAAGTATATGTATTTCAAATTGATAATGAGATCATTGCACTGATAGGAATTGATCACAAAGGATCAACTTTACACCATATTTTTGAATAACAGTAGTAGTTTTTTTTAAGCGCGTTCGCAGTGCCTCTTCAATGAATTGTGATAAAAGATTCGTTCTATCAAGTTTATTCACACTTTAGTGATTTGAAAGAAAACCGAACACAAAAGATCTTTTTGATGGATTTAATAAAATATGACCGCTATTTTAGTGTACCAATGTACTAGCTACCAAACAATATTTTATAATAAACTGGCTGTACCGTACATAAATAAATAATAAAGAAAGAGTAAGAAAGCTATACGAATAATAACTTAATTGACATGTCAATTGTGCAGTCTGCACTAAAGAACAACATTTTGAAATCCTCCATGTTTCCGAGTGACGATTATATTTTCAAATAAGCATGACTAATGATTTCTTAACAAGCAGGTTCTTTTACTAGCCCCTCAGTGTACGCTAAACAAAAGTCGTAGACTCACTGGCGGTTTTACGAACAACTTTAGTGTGACCCCACAAAGCAATGGAACGTCATTTAAATGCACACGTTTCATTGGCTCTGAATGCTTCAGGGAAGTAGAAAAAGAACGGGCCAATTACGACGCTTTTGTGACGCATACTCTTTGGGTCTCGAGTGTAACTTTATGTGGGGATCTGTGAGTTTTTTATTCGGTTTTCGTCTGTCTCCGCATTTCACCCATAACGGAATCTTTTGCAAGCAAAACTTGGCCAAGTGCGTGTCGCACTTGATTTATTGTAGGCTTTTATTTCAAAGCTCGCTGCACATCATTATTCTTGTTTAAAGAAATGCACTAACAGTGATGCCATGAATCTTATGCATCTTATATGAGTACCTATTATAAACAGTATGTTATAATTAGGTATATTGCAAATGATTACAAGATACTTCTTGTAAGTAAATGAGAGGATACAAATTTACAGGTTTAATGCGAAGACTTAGGCGGTTATCACACTGCACCGGACACAGCTCCGGAGTGCGGTGTTGCGGTTTTTAACTTTGACTGAAAAAAGTCACAAAGTTAAAAACGCAGCACCGCACACTGGAGCGGTGTCCGGGGCAATGTGATAACCGCCTAACACGTTGCCATCTTAGCTATTGCTGCTCCTACTAACTATAAAAAACCTACTTTTAAAACGTATCTATCCTCAAAGTTTACAGAAGATTCGTCAAATACTACTTAAAGCGATGTTTAAAAACTTGTGAGATTTTTGAAAAAACTATCAAGACGCCAAGATACGAATCCGCTAATGGCCGGCGGCCGCGGCTGGCCTGAGGCGCCACCGACGACGCACCTCAAAGCGTCCGCTGACCACCTAGTCTCCTTTACCTTCCTCAGCCTTATTTTTTGTAGAAAAAGAACATGCTGCAGTTGTAACACCGTTGGTAAATTGAGCTGTAATTGAAAAGAAAATCGAAAAATTTCGCGTAATCAGAATCCAATCAGATTTAATTAATAAATATTCAGTTTCAAATGGTAATGGTTTTTTGGTATTTAATAATATTCTGGTGTGATCAGCTGATCAAGTCATCAGCAAAATAATGTTTAAAACTTAGGACTCTTGGCGTTTTTTAAATCCATGTGTGTTGTAGGTAGTGCTCTAGATGTACCTGAAAAATGTACTTCCTGCTGTCTTTTATGTAGATAAGCAATAAAACACTTTAATAACAAACAAATCGGTAAGCACAAAGTTACATAACCACGCACCACTGCCTCGTCTAGATCAAGCCCACATAATCTGTGTTCCAATCAAAATGCATTTATGGTGTTGGTCGTTCGTTAGCCGGCCGTCAATACGGCTCTCAGTCCACCGGCTATAAATTTAGTATTGAGCGGACACAACAACAAAGCGCGTTTTGTCTTGCAAATGAAAACGCGCACATTTCGCGGTATTGTGCGCGGCTGTTTCGGTGCCCGCCATTATTAACGGCGAACATGAAAGACAAAAGGTTCGTCTGCAGCACTGAGGCTGGCCTAGATAGCGGATTATTGTACTAACACAATGGGAGCGTTAATTCCGCGACTCGTAGCATTATTTTGTTGTTTGTAACTTTATCGCGTTTATCGATGGGCCGCGCGATTGGTTTTTTGATGTTTCGTTTGGTTTGCTGTTGTTGTTGTATTAAAATTATATTCCGGGGTCGTGATGGTCCATAGTAGGTGTATAACATAAATAATATTATTCGTTGGCGGCAATTAATTAAATTCGTGTATAAAATGTCTGAGTTATTCACGCATAACATAATTTTAAAACTCTTTTCAGCGGTTAAAATAATCGGATAAAATAGACACCGAATGTACCTAATTAAGTTAAGAACTCTACCACATCAATAAATTAACATTATAATATTGTATTGAATTAAAATAATCGGATATTGTAATCGGATAGAAAAGACTACGGATAGAAAAGTAACTATAAACTAATTAAGTTGTTTTAGTAGTAACTAGGTACTTACCTGAATGCAGAGATATATTTTCGGTGGATAAATAAGGTTGGTAACCTATAAATAAAATCCATTTAGATTCTGATTGCTCTTAAAAATAAAACTCACCGCAATAATCCATAAGCGGTGTCAGTTCCAATAAATTCCCAATAATAGCACAATACATCACGAATCCACATAAAATTCCACTTAAAATTCACACAAAAAATAATTCTGGCACTCAACAAACACGATCACACCAAAAAGGAAAAACAACATTCGAAAAAAGAACGTGGCGGGAAAATAAGTTTACGAAAAAGTTCGGTCGGACAATGGCGCTAGTACCTAGCGTTGGAACGAACGCGTGTCATCGGAGGCGGGCACAGACTGGCTGGCGAGCCGGCCGGCGCGTGCTTGCCTCGACAACCGGCGCACGGTCTTCGCGCATCTCCGAATATCGCAGTCAACATTCACCCTTTCGCATACCCTTGCATAATGCACTTCCCTCTTACAATGTAATTAAATGTTTATAATACATTAACGTTCGTTAAACCATTGTTTGCTGACGGGGAAGCAGTGCGGGCGTTTGGTTCGGTTTTAATTACATATTTCATAAGACTTAATCAAAATTAAACTATTGCCGAAATGCACCAGAATAGTCTTGTGCATTTCGGCAACAGTTTAATTATTTTGATTAACACATAATTACATACACATACACATTTACATACACATACACATTACAACATTTATTATTTACATATACATATTCATTGATTTAGTATATTCTTTTAAAATAAAATTAGTTTACTTAATATTTTTGTGACCGGGGGTTTCGACACCATAGTCAATAATCAGCTTTATATATTTGACTTCCAAACGCTATTCCGTACCTATCCTTTATATAGTCAAATTCTCATTGAAAAGATAAAGCACAAAAACGCTCTTGTGCAAAGTTGTTATTTTCATATTTTTACTGACCATCTTAACCGCTTATTGTAGGTAGGATCTCAACACCTACTGGAAATAAGTCTGCCTCCAATAAAAATAGTACCTATTCTTGTAAGAATCGTCCTACTCAAAAAACATGAATAGTAAGTCCGTAACACAATAGTGCGTACGACAAATAAGATATGTCCCATCAAAGGAAGAAGCCAGAGACAGCAGGAGCAGATACAATGTGGCAACGTTGGGTAATATGTCCGACTACAATGGCGCGAACGCGAGACACAAAGCCGCGCCGCGTATTGTGTGAACCTGCACAATAAACCTTGCATACACATACATAACCACTAATAGTAAACTCAATACACTAATTGCCAAATCATAAACCACCTTATTACACATACCAAAAAGATTCAATAACGCTTACTCTAGTACAGTAGTAGTAATAGTAGAAACAGTAGTTTTCTGTATGAATTGATTTTTAATTTTATGCACACGGCCTTGTTGATTGTTAAAAGGTCGTTCCAGCGTGGTTTTGTTTGATTTGTACAGAGATGTATCACTTTGATGGCGATCATATGACTGCATAGCTAGTTAACACGAACTGGAAAAAAAAGATATAAATAAAAATTAAAAGTACTATTCACAAAAATATGCCACCAATTCGACAAATATAAAATCCAGACAAAAAGTAAACTCCAATAAGAGAAAGACTACAAAATGATTCCCGTAGACGCTACGCTGCGTAGCATTTCGTAGCATGCGTAACCGTAGTCTACCTACGGACACGCAGCTAGACTCATGTGTTTATCTGTTATACTTTTTCTTGGAATGTGTATATTTCATAGATGATAATATAAAAATCTACAGTAACAGCCTAACTATCAGACTTTCTTATAATCATCATGTAAAAAAGGCGCGTGCTACGACTCGTAGCCGCTCGTAGCGTCGAACATGTCAGGCTATGTTGAAAAAAATGTGTTTTTTCTATTTCGTGAAACTTGTTAAGTATGTGGAATAGCGATTTAACATTTTAGTATATGTTTTTTGACTCTTTGGTCTAGTATCGTGTAAAAGGAATACACGATTCAATGATTTTTTCTCGATACAAAAAAATTGCAAAGTTGTATCTATTTTTTTAGTTTTTTCGACATCACACGGCGTAACGCTTAAGAGTTATTCAATGGAATTTACTTTAAAACATAGAGAATTATCATATCAAAGTTTACTCAAAGAAGTTTTAAATTTAATTTTTTTTTTTTTTTTAAGGTGTAAGAGTGTTTTGGCCCGTACGTCGTTTTATTCCGAGCGCACGCACATTATAGCCATCTCTCTTGTTTTGCGTTTCAAAAGGCATCACTTTCGCTCGCTTAGTAGGTTTCGAGGATTTTAGATTTTCGAGGTAGGGCCTGAATCCTCCAATATTGAAATAAAGCGATATACATTCAGCTTTAGAAATCTTTTAAAAACCACCGCAGAGGCCGATCAAAAATATGCGATATCTATTGTAGTGCGAGGAGGTTTTTTCAACAGCGAACAAAAGCCTTTGAGAACGATACACTGTTATTTGTTGCCACTAGATACTATAACAAATAATATAGTTATAATTTATAACTGGAAGCAATTTGGTAAAGGATTTCGAGAAAGACTCCAAGTATTTTTCATGAAATAATTATAACTATCTTCCATATATTATAGTTATAAATATATTCACATAAAAAACCAACAGATTCCATACAACACCAAAATTATCCATTTAAAATCTATTTTAACAACAATGGCAGGCACACAATTGTAAGCATTCACGTGTAAAACTTGAAAGTAGATAGGTACAAAAAATAAATAAGTGTGGAGGAATAAAATAAGTTTCGCGGTGGACCATTGTACGGAGTTACGGAGGGCGGGCCGCCTCCTAGTCCAAACAGTATTTCCATTGTGTCTGCCATTACCTAGCCCTCTTTTCGTCTTTTGTATTCGGCTCTCTATAGAAGTGAGACCTTCCCAATGACGCTTTATGGCCGCTTTGAAGTATGCAAGATATGGCCGGGATATCTACGTTATTCTAAAATATTAGGAGGCTACATTGTGTTATATCCTTTAATATTCTGGAGAAAAATATACGTTATTATGGTTATTAAAGATTGTGTTGGGTTATCGTAGATTCAATATATTTATGATTCGTAGATTTTTATTTTCAAACAAGATACTACTCGTATTTGCTAAGCATAAGTGTATGTATCATCATCATCTGCCTAGCCTTTTCGCAGCTATATTGGGGTCGCAGTGTAACTGGATGCAGCTGAATTATGTATTTTACATGGAGCGACTGTCTATCTGATCTCCAAAACCCAGTAACGTAAACTGGTTGTTAGACTTTCGGGCTTCTGACCTGTAACGACTGTCAAAGATCCACGAATGAAAGCCACGACCAACGGCTTAACGTGCTTTCCGAGACACGATGGGGTCTTGGTACGTAAAGATGGTCACCCATCCACGAACCAACCGCGGCAAGCGTAGCTTAACCTGATCGATCGAACCGTGCGGCTTTTATTACTAACTGTTGCTGTTGTTTTGTTATTATAGTTGTTGCTATATTATGTAGGTATGATAGGAACCTACAGGTTTACAATAAAAAAAATGAAAGCTAAAGGGGAAAGAATCATAGGGCTTCAAAGAATTCGTCCACATCGGTGTCAACATTAAAAGTGTAAAACAGAACCTCCTGTTTTGAAGTCTGTTAAAAAGGCTTTGCTCCGTTGTATGGCAACCCCGTCACAACATTTTCCGGTAGTGTCCCCTATCTAATTACTAAATTAAATAAAATTACGGTTTTTTAATTACAATCCTCGTATCAATCTCATTACTTGGTGAACATGTATTTAGCAACTGTTTTGTTTCCTAACTTTTATTTTCTATTATAACAAAAAACGTTACAAAGTGAAAAATAACTTTAATAATGGTAGTTTTTTTTTCCAATTTTTTGTTGTGGCTTGTGGTACCTTCCCACTGACCTGTATTATAGAAGTGTTTCTGTTTAATAGAGGTCAGTGCACCTACCCCACACCAATTCGTATCCACAGAGCATGTAACCTTTTTTCGTATGGTTCGTTTCGTTCTACTGTCTATGTAAACAACAGTGAAGTGACAAAAAGATTTAAATACGTATGTACTACTTATTATTGAAGCTAACTCAAAGACTACCCAAGCAATGTTAAAATAAAATTTATACAGGACCCAAATATTTGCTCGACAAGATTAGTTCTCGATTGTGCTTATGCTATTCACGTTTTGCTATGCATGCTATGCTATGCAAGCTATGCTATATAAGCCATGCTGTGCATGTGCTATGCGTGCTATGCCATGCATACTATGCTATGCGTGCTATGCTATGATGCTATGCATGCTATGCTATGCGTACTATACTATGCTATGTCATGCATGCTATGCTATGCACGCTATGGTATGTACACTATGCTATGCATGCAAAAAATGCTCCTCCATTTTTTGGAATCGGTTCAAAAACAGCAGTAGAGGAAATAATTTTACTGTTAAGCTCACTCGGTTCGGCGTAGTCCCTGTATTCCGATCTATTTGGCAAATTAAATATAATAATTGTAATCTGAGGGGCAAACGTCTGATCTCAGTCTCAATCTGTCAAAAAATGCCTCTAATTTCCCTACATTTTGACAAGTTTTTGACATTTGTTTGTCGCTGAGATGAGACTGCGACTAGATTTTGAACGTTTTAAATTACGAGAATTGGCCTTCAGGTATCAGCTGCATCTGGTAATACTGAAAGCCAACCCCAACATTATAATAGTTTGAAAATTGCTAGGCAGATGAACTAATGAAAATGATTGTAAGTTCCTCTTTCAGTGCCAAAAGCCTCGGTTACAAAGCATATTTACATTCAATCATAATTGGACACCGTTCTCGAATTCATTCAAAGTCATTCAAATCATCACTCTTTCGCAGGATTCATTCAATTTCATTCGTGACGTCGCAATTGGTCGCCATTTTATTGTAAAAGTGTGGTGGACTGTGTGGTGTTTTCAGTAAAATAAAAATATTTTTCTTCGTGGCATCGTGGAATAAATATAACTAAATATTGCGTTAGCAAAGGTTAGTCGTAATTTTAGAGATCCAGTCGCTTTTAATACTGTGAACCATTCCGGGTAAAATATTACCAAAATGGCGTCGTTAATCGGCGTTCTTTTACTCTTACTTTCATTGAAAATATTTCGATCTCCTCATCTCACATTACGTTTTTGTTGTAGAACTGCAACATGGACCCGTCTCTGGATGCGTCCTTAGTGTCGCAGTCCATCAACTACCATGGTCAACAGTTGCAAAAAACGTGGGAAGCAGAGAGAGGAGAGGACGATTTGTCTAAAATTGGCGTGGGTGGTTTGGATTTCGCTGTATACCAGTCGAGGCACAAACACCTGACTTTCCAGGATCGTGGGAAGCGGTTGAAACTACACCAGTTCATTGCTAAAGAGGCCAATGCTTTGTTTGACACCTCGGTTATGGAGGAAACCCCGTCATCATCTAGTCTTGGCGCTGACGCTCCTACCCCGGAAGACAGTGAGTTTTTTCCGTCACATGATTTGTTGCTGTTCTCGCTACGCTCCATGGGAGTTACCATAGCAACAAACTGCACACCACATACTGTTTACCTAATGATTTATGATTTTGTTGCCCAAGGCCGGGTGATAACAAATACCTGTTATAATTATGTAAAACATTTTTATTATATGGAGAGTATCCTGGGTAAATTGTATCTGTGCTGTTTCAAATAGAAACGTATTTGTCACTTTTATAAACTTTGCTAGATCCTTTTTTGAACCTTCCTTTTAGACATATAAATTCCATGCATGTAATTGAACAGAAATTCCAATTGCCTAGCCGAAGTGCGGCTACATCTAGTTTTAACCGGGTACAACTAGGTGCAATATCCTATGATGACGGAGCCCCGGGGAGGGCTCATATTTCTGTAAAGGGCTTAAAGTAACCTAACCTCGTGGTACCCTTTGCTTGCTCTTGCATCCTAAGTTGCCTATGGTCCGACCGCAACCATGCAACCGATGTCATCCGAAGTACACACAAACCGCATGTGGCCTGCTGCACCTAGTTGTACTCAGATAAAACTAGGTGTAGCCGCACTTCGGCTATTAGTCATGACACATACACAAAGGCAGTCAGTACTTCAGAATATATAAGAAAATAATATATATTGACGGTTAAGAGGAAATAGGGTAGGTTCAGGAGAGCCGTTCAAAGTTTTAAATTTTAGAAAAACTGACGTATTTTGTCATTTATGATTTTTTTTGCTAGGGCATAAAAGCTTTAAAAGTCATCGTAGAGCCATGGGAGTGAGCGCATTCGAAAGAGCGGAAAATTTTATGTAGGATGGCATATATAACTCATTTTTGCCCAAAATGTTGTTTATGCCCTACTTCCTTTTTACCGTTGATATATAAATATACAGATCATTGTCTTATATATTTTGCATGACTGTGACTGAACTGACTTACAAACAGGCCTTCTGTCTTGAGCCCCTTAGGCCTACTGACTGGTTTTAAATGTCTATTATGTCATCAACTTGAGTAAATAAAAAGTATCTTTGTTTCAGATTTATACGCTTTGATGCCACCGTTTGAAACATTCTTAAATGTGGACAAGTCAGCCAGATTGAGACATTTCTTCGATGTAAGTACATTTGAAACATTGCCCATCCAATAATTCAAACGAAATATTTAAATTTAGGAGTGTATGATTTCTTGTTGATGGTGCTTGGTCTTTTTGTAATAATATTTACAAAAATTAAAAAATTATTATCTCATGTAATCTGATGAAAAAGAGAAGTATAGTGTTAATTATCATACAAGTTAAATAATCTATTAACCAAAAAGAAATATGGACAGAGTTGAATATATTTAAAATTAAAACCACCTGAAACAACACAACTCTGACAATTAATTGGGAAAGTAATTTTGATACTACAGCACAGACAGTCTACATTTATTTTATTTTCATAATTAATGGGTATGGAAACTGACAAAGTGTTATTCATGTGCCACCTTTTCACTTATTAAATTAATGTGGCTTAATAATACCATACATTTTATGATAAGAAAATGGTTGGAGAAAAACATGCAGAGCATTGATCATTTTTTTCACTGTGTAATTTCTGATGCACAGGATCCAAGACCTGTAACTAGATTGATAAACCTAACTGCCCTGTTTCAAGTTTCCTTCTTTTATTTCAGAATGTGAAGACAGGTGAACTAATTATAGGAGCAGTCATCAACAGGACAGCGTCTGGTATGATGCTAAAGGTGCTATGCACTGCGGGTCCAACCTCAAGATATGTAGCTGACATCAATGTGAAGGTATTGCACAATATTGTGAAACATTTAAAATATCTTAAAGTCTGAACAGTAGAGAACTAGCATAGAGTGGACAGTCCTTATAAGCACATAATTATGACGAAAGCTACCACCTACACATCATGTTCACAAAGTAGAAATTCAAGTTTAGTGTTGACTCATTCAGGGTCAAAATTGACAATTTATGTGGTTTCATTAATATTCATTCTCAATTGACTGTGCTGGCCTTTGCAGTCTTATTTAAGTTGTTTCTACACTTATGTGCATATTCACGACTTTCAAGGGACATTACTTAATACCGATGGCCAGTGTTGCTATTGTTCATTTAAAGTAGGTACATACTGAAGCTATTTCAGACATGCTTATGCGGGTTGCAGACCAAGAGCTAAGCTAAGTTAGTCTAGCTTAGCTTGCATAGTTGACGTAGTTTTTCGCCTTTTCTATTTATTTGGTTTAACTCATTCATCTTCTTGTAAGACAATAATTATCATGTGATATCTTATTTTGTGTACAGACCGCAAACTATGAACAGAAGTATGAAAAATTACCTCTGCTATGCAAGCTAAGCTAGACTAACTTAGCTTAGCTCTTGATCTGCAACCCGCTTTATTTTTACTACACTGCCTATTTTGAAGGAAGCTAGAAGCTGCAAGTTATTTTTAAAGAATAATCTATAATTACGATGGATGGACTGTTTGAAAGATGATATGGTTAAAAAGCGGGTGACTACCGAGATGACGACGAGACGTATGGAAGAAAAAGACATGTTGCGCCGACCGCAAATAAATTGGAATAAGGGCAGGAGAATGAATGAATCTAAAATCAATCAAATCCAATTTGTAACCTTTATTATGTTTTCCTGACTAAAACCTTTAAAATCTATCAGCAAATTATCCTCCTCAGAATATTTGTTATGAAATGTTTAGGTTACTTTTATCTTGTGATTCAACAAACAACTACAATCAATTTTGTTCTCCAGGCATTCTTACCAGTTACAAATATCATACCCGCGGTGGACAAGAAAAACGTGTCAAGAAACTACCTGATGAATGATACTGTATGCTGTGAAGTGATAGAAGTAATCCCCGATACCGACAAAATGGTGTGCGGCATGAAGGGAGTGACGCGAGGCCCCGATGACCCTCCGCCTAAGCCTCCGCTAGGCCTCCTCAGCACTGACGACTTCCCACTCGTCTACAAGTATGTACTAACTCAATAACACACTTCTGAGTAATTGCATTGTCCCTACACTTTTACAGGTTTTCCTTTACACAAACATAGTGTTGTTTTCATGTATTTATTTGTAGTAAAGTGGTTTCTCGAAACTACTAAAACAGTGGTATTTTTTTATTATTTGAAAAGAAGCTATACTTGAAGATTTTTGAAGGAAGGAAGAATTTTATGGAAGAGACTTCAAACTTTAGAAAACCGGAAAGGAGTAGATATTGAAGGAACAAATAAATGCACTTAAGGGATTTCAAGAAAATTGGAACAATCACACATAAATTGACTTGTCAATTGTTTGGAAGAAAATACAAGAATATCTCTTGGTTTTTTACACGCTTATAAGATTAACAACATATGGTTGGTTTCTTCACACAGCTATTAAAAATGTGTAACAATGTGGTAGGTATATGTTTAAGTGTATCAGCAGAAGAAGTGTTGGATGTATGTTTTCACTGGTTTATGATCACTTTTCAGTACAAAATCACACTGTTCACCAACTTGTAAAAATGATTGCATGATAATGTTCAAAGTTTGATCTGATGTGAACAAACCTTGGGAGTCTTGAAGGATGTTTTTATAATAAATATTTCAACGAGATCCCTGCAGATATACGTTGAGGATTTTATCAAAATGTTCAAATTATTTAAACATCTTTTATTTTTTGACATAAAATGGAAAAGGTCAGTACAAATATCATTCTAGGGTCTCTTCAATCTTGATATCTATAACAGGAAACATGTTATTCTGTATTAAAGTTAATGTTTAACATTCCAGCATTATCTGAGACGTATTGATTGGACTTTTATAATGAGCATTTATTGGATGTTGGAGTTATTTATATTATAATAAAAGGACTTGCTCCCGGCGATTATCGATTTAGCTGATGTGAGGCTCCGAGATGACTCAATAGTTAACAAGATAGCATGGCAGCTTACGTCGTTGTATCTGACGTATTGTCCACGGCAGTGGACATACAATCCCTCTATTATTTTAGGGTGTTCTTTTCTAGGTATAGCGAGGATCTCAAGACACGTGTCACACCTACTGAGTTATACTGTGACCTTAGCGAATATTCCGGTAATATTAATGTCACATTGTCGAGGCGGCATCACCTAATCTATGATGTTATATTTATGTGTGAAAGAAATAAAATACAAGTAACATAACATTTTTTGAACAGCTCCATTGGAACAGGTGAGGATAAACGTATGTGTGACACTAAGCAAACACTTTAGGAATTAAATGCTTGAAACTAAATAAATACCTTCTTTGTGATGATTCTCATCTCAGTGAAAATACTCCATTATCAGAGGAAAATTAATTATTTTTACAACTTTTCACATTATTTATTTGTGTGTTATTTCCTCCAGGAAAACTGTGGATATGAAGGGTGAGAGTTATGAAGCCATATTGGAGAAGAGTCCAGGCTTCAATAACCCCAACTGCGTCCAATTTCTTTCTGAACTCCTTGGAATCTCCAACATGCACTGCACCAACTTTACATCACTGAGGTAAATAAAGTCTATGCCTATTCTTATTGTTCTCTAGACAAATTAAAATGTTTGTAATAAGGATGAGGTTAATTAAAATCTTGAATTTTTTTACTAGGGGGGGTTTTACAGCGACGGAATATGCTGATGAACTTCGTCAAGCGCAAGCCAGCAAGTGGGCGTTCCGCTCGGTGGCTGAAGGGATCGAACATTTCAAAGCTGGGCGCCACTCCGAGGCATTCCAATGCCTCAATAAAGCTTTAAGCATCGACCCCAGGAACGTCGAAGGATTAGTTGCAAGAGGAGCATTATACGCCAATAGTGGAACATTTAAAAAAGCCATAGAAGATTTCGAGACCTCTTTGAAACTTAATCCTAACCATGCTAATGCAAGGAAGTATCTAGGAGAGACGTTAGTTGCGTTAGGTCGGAGTTACGAGGATGAGAACAAGATCACTGAAGCACAGAAAGCGTATGAGGATTGTTTGGCTATTATTCCTTTCCACGAAGAGGCGCAGAATTCTCTGGACTTCTTGAAGAGTAAGACGTCGACAACAAAGCCTTTGATTGAACCAGCGGAGTTGTTACTGCCTGGTTTGACAGGCGCCAAGTCGTATGAGATGAAAGAGACCTTGAAACAGTTGTTGAATTTGACTGAAAAGAAAGATAAGAAGAAAAAAAAGAAGCGTGGCAAGGGTAAGAAGAAGCGCTCGAGCAGCTCGTCGTCGTCATCGAGTGACTCGTCGAGCTCCAGTTCGTCGTCAGAATCTTCGTCCTCATCGACTGATACTAGTGGTAATGATTTTATGTTCATTATATTCATCCATCTGATACCTTTCTGGCGAGCGATTTTGATAATATTTTACAAACTGCCCTTACCAGCCAGTAAGACATTACCGTTAAGTTTGAAAGAAGACACACAATGTAGCACTCCATAAAAACAGCTCAACAGACTCATACAATGCGCTTACATCAAAGCTAAGTCTAGTTTGTCTTTTTGTAAATAGTGTAATATGCCATTGCCTATGTGTAAATAATACTTACTGAATATTTTAGGTCTTCACACACTAACCTTTCAAATATACTAATTTTATTGTGCTATGTTTTTCGTCTCCTCAAAAATCTCTAGTTTTGTTGTACTAAAGATTCAGAGAAAAGGACGCACTTTATGCTTGCTCTAGAATAAGACCAAACTGTTCTTTATTAAAAATATCGCGTGTGTGTTACTCCCAATAGATTCCGAAGGTCCTAATCGCAAGAAGAAGCGTCGTTCCCAGCCAAACAACAAGAGGCAACGTTCTCTGTCGCCGCTCAGCAAACGTATGGAGATGATGGGTGCTCCTGAGGCAGGCTCGAGAACCCACAACTCTCAGTTCAACCATCCGTACGGCTACCAGCCGCCGCCGCCACCCGTGGAGGAAGTCAATCCTGAGCCGCAGAGGTCTCAGGCGGATATTGATTATGAACTGAAGGTATGTTACTCATTGAAAGTGTTATAAGTTCTTTTTACAGATCACCTTCAACTTTGTTTGCAATTAAGAGATAAGAGATTAAATTTTAATTACCGTAAATATTCTGTGGGATCATTCTAGAGAGGTCCATAGTCTAACAGTGGACACAAAAATTGTCTTGCGTCTTTTGAAGTCCAAATAAATACCAATACACTGTTAAAACTGAACACGTGTTCTTTTATGAGAGACCATTTACTACTAAAATAAAATAAAACCAATAACTGATTTTGCATAGGTACGCAAGTTCTTGGAGATGACCAAAGAGGACTCGGACTACGAGGACAAAGTACGTAACTTCTTAGAGGAGACTGCTCAGTACAAGCGCAACCGCAAGATGCAGGAGCTCGGCCAGCAACCGCAGCCTGGAGCCGACCGTGACAAGAAGAAAAAGAAGAAGAAAGACAAGTCAGTACCTTTCACTGAACTATTTTGTTTGGAGTGAGCAGAGTTGTCAGCGAATGTGTAGAAAATTATAACTTCATTACATGACATTGTTGTATGTCAGAGTTGACACAGTTATATAGAAGGGTTCTATTTTTCTATTTCTTTTATATAATCTTAGCACAGCTTTAGATTATTTTCTAGCGTCTTACTATTTCTTAATCATCAAATAAAAATTCCAAAATAAAAGGATTTTTTTCCAGATTTTACTTAAATAAAATGAAAAAATTCAAACTGGCAATGCAGTCAAAATAATTTTAAATCGCGTTTATTATAGCTGATGAAAACGTTAATTTAACGAGTATGTATGGTTTAATAGGAAAAAGAAGAAAGAATCAAAGAGGAAGCGTAAGGAACAAGAACGGGAGGAAAAGCGAAAGGCCAAAATGGCGCGCAATGCGTCGAACAACGATTACAATATACGAGACTTGGACAGCATTGGCGACAAGAAACTCCGAGATGCTATCAGGTAACGCCACTCATTCATGATATTATCCAGAAAGTGCTGAAGGGTCTCTTTTTTTAAGTTTTGACTGCTGATTTTCAGTTTAACTTATCAAGCCTTGACTAATAAGACCCAATTCAATAATTGTTGCGCGACTCCCGGTAGTCCAAAAACTGTCAATAAATTAATTTGAATAATTACAAAAAGTTTTCTGGGTGTACCCTGTCTGGATTTTATGTATTTTTTATGCACATGGCGCATGTTTAGTCAAACTATAACAGAATCCATGATCGCGATTACTGGCTGACATTTTGACTAAAATATTGATTGGTGTTGCAGGAAAGAGTTGAAAGGCAAGAAGCGAGACCTCAGTTCCGAAGGCGACTATGATAGAAAACATGATAAGAGGTAACAAGTCACAAATAACCTACACACTTGTATATAAGACTGCAACTCAATGTTAATTATGGTCTAATTCCGCCGCTAATTGTATAAGTCAAATAAAGGATGCGTGTTAATAATAATGCCTCGTAAAGCTTAGTTGAGCTAAAGAAGATAGACTCCAAAATGAGCTATTGTCAAAATATAAAAAATATTATTATCTTCGCCCTGGGCCCTTTCGAGCAAGCCCGCCGTGTCATTGCTGTACGAAAACACGCTTCGTGTGCGCTAACCGTGAATGCGTTACATACTGAAAATAGTTTACACATTATTATTTGCTTGTATATGTATTGTACGCAATAACCATATTATGTTAGACACACTTATTCAAAGACAATTTACTAACTATAAATTATCTCTTTGACACACGTTGTGTAAAAGAGCCGCAAAATTGTTTGTTTTGTGTTTGTGCCAATAAATGTGTGTCTATGAGCATTTATTTATTAAAATGTGTACGTATTTATCAGGATGCTAGACGATATGCACGGGCTCGAGGAGTTGGAGTCAAAGCTGAGCGCGTACCACGTAATGGTCGAGAAGGAGGTGCTGCACAAGCGCGACGGGCGCGGCTCGCTCAGCCCCATAGACCAGGCGCCGCCGCCGCCGCTCGAGAAGCCCAAGTGGAAGATGTCCATGAGCGCGGTTAAAGACACGTATGTGTGCCCGCAGCACGCTAGCTCACGCGTGACAAGCGACGCCAGCTATAGCAGAGCGGCAGCGCCACGCGCGTGCGGCTTGCGAAACACGCGTGATATAGCGCAGGCTCCTTTATTAACCACGCGCGTTTATAAGTTACAATAAGTGTCAATCTTGGTATCCTGTTAGACATAAGTATGACGACTTCTTCAAAATTTTTGTTAAATAATTTATTGTTTTACGATGACAGGCTGCCAATCCATCCTATTTTTCATTTGACTCATACAATTAGCGCGGGATATTAAGCAGTTAAAACATTTTCTTTCTTTGTTTTACTTACATATATATTATTATCAGCATTAGACATACTGATTATTTTTTTTACATTTGGGGATAGATCAAGTTGAAAATACGACAGTAATAATGTAACCAGTATCCATTGAACTGTCTTTCAAAATCTTTTCAAATGGGTCAAATATTTTTTGAAGTGTCAGTAGCCTTGTCTGAACTCTGAAGCCCTAATGACTTTATATGTTTGTAAAAGGTTTTGCCCCTGTCCTAATGACCTTTTCTATGTTTGTTAAAGCTTTTGAAACACTGCAATTTTAATCCAAATTTATTTTATGTTGGTAGGGTCAAGAAGAAGGAAACTCCAGTACCTAAGGGATATAAAGAACACTATGCCTTTGAAGACAGCTCAGATGAATCACAGGACAATGCAAAGGTGAGCAAATAACAACAAATCATTTAAATTTTAAAAGAGTAACCGTGGAGTTTCTTGCCGGTTCTTCTCCATAGGAAACAACCAATTGGAACCGTGCAACTAGCTTCTGACGTTTCATAAGTGCCCATGTAGGTTTATGTGAAATAAAATATTTTGATTGATTGATTGAATGATACATATCTTCTCCTATTGTCTTAAATGTGGAGCTGGCGAACAGAACCGGACTTGTCCACTACTATTCAAAAATGTTTTTTTTTTTTTTTCGAATCGTGATGTCTTGACCTAGTTTCGTCGATCCCTGTTAATATTTTCAATCAAAACCGGCTAGAAGTAGGAAAAAAAAGACTTTAAAAAGTTCATTTTCATACAAACTTCATACTGATATTAGTTTTTTAGCTACCATGTAAAATTTATTTTCATGGACTAATCCGGTTCTGTTTGCCAGCTCCTCAAATATAAGTCGACATAGAACATACTGTATGTAGTACGCCTCATTTAAACTCTTTTACACTCTTTCCTTCCAAAACATTCTAAGAGAATTTTTACTGGCCAAAACCTTCATTGGAAGGTTATTGTACAGGTAAACGAATCTACAATATGCTAATTTTATTATTAGAAACTATTTTTGTATAAATCTTTCAAAGCCTTTATCAAAAACTCTTAAATAATAACGAATATTTTTTTGATGTGCAGCCGTCACCTTTAAGTGGCGACAAGAACGTGTCGGTTCGTCGAGCGATGGCCATGAAGGAACCGCCGCCGCTACCGTCCGCGCCTCCGCCGAGCAAGCGGGAGCCCGACCCGCCCGGCACCGAGCCTTCACACCCGGTAAATGAAATAACATATATACAATTACTGCTTTATTTAACATACAATAACATCATAACTGTATTCCCCCGGTATGTACCCGGGAATCGTCCCCAAAACCAAGGCCTCATGCTCAGCAGTAGCGCTTTGCGACCACTAAACTAACGATGCAGGTACTGCTATATTATTTACGGCTTATGTACCGCAAAGCGCAGCGTGATCGGACAAGGTGAACCGACAACATGGTGTAGGTTGTGGTACTGTGGATGCGGACACCGCGAGGCCGGTTGTTGTGGCGATGCTTGGGAGAGGCCTATGTATTAGTAGTAGTCAGTCTTGTGGTTGATATGATGACTGTTGCTGATGAAAAGTTTATTTTTTATTACTGAATGGCTCGCGCTTGACCTCGATCACGCCTGATGGTTGAAACAATACTGCGCAAAAATATTTGATCTTCCTCTTTCTCCCTGATTTTATTTCTCAGTAATGTAATCCCAAAAAACATTTTGCTAATATCACTCCAATTGTTGTTCAGGTCCGTAAAGGCAACATAGTCCTAGACAAGTTCGGTTCGTTCCGCCTCGCGCAGGAGGGAGAGACCCCGGTGTCAGTGGGTGACGGCCGACCAGAACAGTTTGTGACGCGTATCAAGCCGCCCTCACCTTCAGGTCGCCGCCCACGCTCACCACCCTCGCCGAGAAGACATTCATCCAACTCTTCAGATGATGACAGGAGATCCAAGCGCTCTAGGAGCAGGTTGGTGCATTTTAGACATTTTAAAAGCCTGTAACATTTCATGCAAAAACGCTATTAACCTACAACGGGTGCAGTTATTGACATTACTAATGACAACCACATCTTAGATATGTTGGGTATGCTCAATGCTGTAATCCTACGAAAATGATCAAGTCCTCAATCCAGACGAACTTGGACTTTTTGGAACTGAACCCACTTGTCGGTCTATCCCTATCTACAATACATTTAGAAAGCTTTCACGGTTCATTCCCAATTCGTCTTAGGTCTCGGCCACGCAAGTACCGCTCCCGGTCCCGCTCGCGCTCTCGCTCGGCGTCGAGCGCCAGCGGCTCGGCGGCGTCGCGCCGGCGCCGCTCGGGCTCTCCGCGCTCGCGCTCGCGCTCCGACGCCAGCCGCTCCTACTACTCGCGCAGCAGATCACGATCACGGTCGGGCTCAAGGTATTTTTGGCTGCTGTGTGTTTTTATTTTCAATCCCCATTAGATTTTTTCTTCTTTTCTTAGCATTTGCGCATGTAATAAGCTGTAAAAAATATGCCTTTATGTCATGTATGATGCTTTAGTGGCTTGTAATGTAAAAAATATATTATCTGTAGATAGCCCCTTTTCAAGTTTTTTGTAGTATACCCTCTATCTTGCATGGACACTAAACAAATGCTTTTCATCATAATCAAACCTTAGAAATATAGCACAATATTAACAATACCCCGACACTTTAGGTTCCGTCGCTTCGTACGTCGTGGTAACTGGCGCGGACGGGGAGGTTACGAGCGCGGGACGTACTACCGTCCTCGCTTCCACACGTACAACGGAGGAGGACAGCGAGGTCGCGGGCGCGGCGGAGGAGACTTCCGGAGAGACGACGGCCGGCGCTTCCAGCAGGAGTGGCGCGACAACCGCTCGAGGGGAGGCCGGCCCTTCAGGCCGCGCCGGGGAGGCGGCGGCCGAGGCAGGCCATTCAGGTAACACTATTTGTATAATGTACTAAACACCACGCACAATGGTCCATTCAAGGACTAAGTGCGGAAACCAAACCCATAACATAGAACATGTACCAAAAAATCCTGGGTATATCAAATTGATTATTTTGTCACAATGAAATGATGATTTCAATAAATAAACACTATATTAAAGTTTCCTTGTTGTTCCACAGAGGTGGTTTCCGTGACTTCAGAGATCGCAGAGGAGGCGGTCGTTACTCAAGATCGCGGAGTCCCGAAAGACCACGCAGGTCTAGGTCGTACAGCCCAGAAAGACGCGACAAAGACAGAGATAGGTCAGTACTTTATTATCACTATGTTTAGTCGCACTTTATGCAAATAACATGCAACTGAGATTGACTTCAAATTCAGTACACAAAAAAGGATAATGTTAAACAATTATTTTACTGATATATAATAGACCTTATTGTACCAACAAGAATACGTCATGAAAAAAATATTTTTTCACAGTTACTCCCGTTACTCTGAGCGCGATAGTCATCGTAGCGAGGGCGAATATGAAGAAGAGAGATACGTGGACAGAAAAGAATACGACGGAAAGTGGGCAGATGGCAACGAGCCTGAAAGAAACCCCCACCCCGAAGAAAAACAACCACCCGCCGAACAAGCCGCCCCCAAAGAATAAATCACAAATGTTTGGATTTGCCACTGAGTGCTAGGTTTATGGTTAGATTTTAAGTTTTGTTAAGGTGCTACACACCATTATCTTCGTACGTTTTGACTGTGAATCAACTGATCATATTAACAATGAATGACAACCAATAAATTAGTCACTAATTTCATTACACATAAATATCATTTATCCACGGTCGATTTTCGGTATTACAAAATATATTCAAGTTATTATTAGCTGTAAATATAGACATAGTACAATATGATCGATTTTCGGTTTTCATAATTGTGATGTATAATGGTCTACGTAGAATATAAAACCAATTTCGCATTTAAGTTTTCCATTGGGATCCTGCTTAGTTAATAATTTGCTATTTAAATGCCACGAAAATAATGATTGACAAATATTTTCAAATTTTAATACATTTTCCACTCGGCAAACAGATAATTCCAAACATAAGTGGAATTGAAAAAAGTAAGTCAGGCACTACAATGTTGTTCCTTTGATTTGTGATTGGTGCAACTAATTCAATAAAGTGACTTGAAGTAATATTTTTAATTTTTCATAGTAAACTACCCAATACCTAAAACCAGAGAATACACAGGTACTAAAAGCGATGAAACAATTTGTCATGCACGAATGCAACATTTCCCTTATCCTTATCATGCACATTATGACAAGACCTTTATAAGGGGTCGTTCCCGAGGTAGCCCGCGAAATTCAAATTTTCTTACCGTTTTTTGCAATTTGCTGGTTAGTACGTTGATTAAAACATGCTTCGCGACCGTAACACAAATAAGTATTTAAAGAATTAGAATCGGTAATACAACTTGATCCTAAAATGTCAAGATTTCATGAAATAGTCATTTGGTAGGATTACTTGGTCTTAGAGAGTTGTGTTGATGACTAATTCTGTAAAACGGTCTCGCATCATTATTTTAATCAACGTACAACTTAATACTGACCAGTCAAAGACAAAGTATACAGGGTGAAAAGTTGGAGAAATTACCTGAAAGTAAGTATTGATGTGACGGCGACCGGTGGTCGCGGCAGACCAACACGAATTTCACTGCTACCGAAAGGACTGGCCCGCAATGGCGGTAGACAAATGTATGGTAAAGGCTCCGCCTTTGCTCAGCAGTGGGACATTACGGGCTGAATAGATAGGTAGAAAACTGCATTCATACATTAAAACCGGGAATCGAACCATCTCAAATGCGAAAAATGAACCTGTATTTTAATCAGTTATTCTTATTACAATCTTATCTAATTTGTAAGTTAATTTCTATTTTCTAATCTTATTTAAATGAGAAATGTAACTAACTATTTACACAAGATAGCTAGATACCAATTTAAATGTGTGTGTGTGAGGATGAGGATGTGTCAATGTGTGTTTTGTTTTGAGTTGCAACTTTCATCAGACGATTTGAGTGCTGTAAGCGATATTAGCCAATTCGGAAAACGGCCTTAGGCGTCGGCGTCCGCATCGGTTATCCGGAAACATGCTCAGAAGACTGGCAGCATTGCCACGTAGAATGGCAATGCTAAAAACATACTTATAAAAAAAGATGGACTCCGCGCCACGCATATCGAAAGTGAAACATCGTACCGATTGTGTGCGTGATTTGAGGGATACCGCATGAATGAAAATTTCCCCATTTTTTTAATGTGTTGACAGTTTATTCATTTATTAGAATAAAGCGATATAAGAAGTCCACTTAATTTAAATTACAAACATATAGTACTAACTCAAAAGAGATTTTACCTATAATAAGAAACCATTTAACCTTTTAACCGCTTACGTCGGATTAATCCGACAAATATTTTCGGGTCCATTTCGCCAGGGTCGTATATTTACGACAAAAAACCACAGCTCGTTTAATCTGCTTTTTTATTTAGGTAATTACGCTGTTTTCTATCAGGTTTTTTTTCGTTTTTTTTTTTAACTTCGTGCGCTGGGGGCGCGACAAATGATATGAAGTCGGGCGGTTAAAAAGTTAACGTTCTGTAGAAAATAAAACTTAAATATTTATTCAAATGATTTAATCAGAATCTTCACAATACATACAAACACTCACTAAGCCGCACTGCCGGAACCCTAAAAATTACAAAGAACACGAAAAAATTTATTACCCAATCTCTCGGGAAAATTACCCATTTATTTTCTGACAACACTTAAAAAGTCTGTTGGTTTTGTTGCAACAGTAATGATTTTAAAATGTCAAAAATACAATAAATCAACAAGTAAAATTGTGCCTTACCTGTGATAAGTTATTCCTTGACACTTTTTCTGGGATGTAGAATTATTTTTACACCTTTTCACAACACAAGATGGCTTTATTTTATTACTTGACGCAATTAGTATGTACCTGCACACACAGAGCATGTAACAGACGCTGCCGTGTCACGTAATGGCGGCCGGTCGGCATACTATGATGTAAATGTGAGCGTGAGGCGTTTGTACAGAGGCCAGCACTAACCTACCCCAATCTGTCAAATTTTCCCAATTGAATATGAACCTTATGCCTTTGTGGTAAAGTTGAAAATCTATCAAAGAAATTTGACAGATTGGGGTACCTTGATGTGCTGGCCTCTGTACAAACGGTCCGGCATACTTACTGTGCTTCACTTTCGATAGGTATGCGTGGCGCGGATTCCATCTTTTTTTTATAAGTCTACTGTCTATGGCTAATAATAGTAGATTATTAAACAAGGGCTGTATGACATTAATTGCATACGAGGTTTTTGGCGCCTGAGCGAAGCGAAGGCGCTAATTAACCCGAGTATGCAATTGATGCTTACGCCCGAGATAAATACTCTGCTTTACATATCGATTGTGAGGTAAGTAAACAACAAGACAGCAGGTTTCAATGAACATTTATTAAGAAGAAAAAAATGTGTATTTAATTAAAATTAATAGTAAAATTATTACAATTTGTAAGAGATATGGTCACGTTCTTTTTAGGTATATTTATAGTTTGAATATGAGTTTGTGATGATAAGACTTGAGTTTGAGTGACTTGAGGTTCTTGCATCGTAAATGGCGGCAGTTGACTGATACTTTTTTCTTCATTAAAAAATGGCTCAGATGATGTGCTTTGACGTGGTGATTTTAAGTTTATATTTTCTGTTATTTTAGAAGTAATTTTGCTTTTGTTTGCCATCGAATCTTCGATATAACCTTCGGCCACTTTGCTGGACTTCCAGCCGCCGTGCCTTTTTAACAGAGTGAGGTTGGCTCCCGAATCAGCCAATAGAGTCGCTGATGTTCTGCGAAAGCAATGCCCGGTGTATAACTCTACGTTACTCAGTTTTAAATATGTGGCTATTTGCTTTGGCATGCCTGTAAATTTGTTTTTTCCTATTACTTGTCTGTGGCATTTTCCTTTACTGTAATTAAGAAAAAAACGATTTGTATCCACGTTTTCAGGCCGAAGAGCTTGATATTTTTCAACATAATTTGCAAATTCTTCATGCACAACAAATGACCGGTCAATTTTAGTTTTCGTGTTAGGCAGTTTTATGAGTAGTAATTTGTTATGT
Organism: Gortyna flavago; assembly: GCA_963669345.1. Lineage (NCBI taxonomy): Eukaryota > Metazoa > Arthropoda > Insecta > Lepidoptera > Noctuidae > Gortyna > Gortyna flavago. The sequence goes on from OY770128.1 coordinate 15,262,456, forward strand.
TTTTCTACATTTTCTATTGTCAAGTTTGTCAATTCCACGGTTCTGCAGGCTCCCGATATCCCAAAAATTAGAACAACCTGTAAAAAAGACATAAGTTGTATTAAAGGCACCAAATTCGCATAGTATTTTTGTGAAATATTTTGGTAACTTATTAAAAAGGGCAAGTAAATACGTAGGTACCTTTATTGCTAAATAAATTTCATCCGGAGCTTCATTTAAGAATTTCTGTACTTCTTCTGCAGTAAATACCTTCGATTTCTTGCTTTTAAAGCCGTCAGACTGCCTTTTCAAGAAAGCAGTAAGTTTAGAAAAATCTTTCAAATTCACGTCATGTTTTGTCATCATTGTAGATTTTAGCATGGAATAAAAGCACCATAAACTGGAAGGTTGTAGCCTCTTAGATAATTCATCAAAATATGATATAAAAACACTTTCAGAAAGAGATTTCACTTTTTTTTCTGACCGCCATTTCATAAATTCGTCGTATGCCTTTACATATCTTTCTTTCGAGTTCGGCGGTAATATATTTTCGACAACTGTTTTTGCCCTTTAATAAAATCGGGCGTTAGATCTATGTCTTCGTCACTAGACATGTTTAAAACTTTTGAAAAAGAACTCAAACAAGAAAATTAATTATTTTCGCGATGCTTTCGCGCCTACTAGTAGACTGCCTTTTTTTTTTCACGCACGCAAGCGCGTCAAATCTTGCTGGCCAGTTTGATTTTTAAATCGATTCCATCTAACATACGATGTGGAAACAAATAGTTCCATATTTAAAATAAAATCTTTATAAAATAAATTGTCTAGATTCCGATTCGAGTAATTAATCGATACCGAGAAAAAAAAAATTAACTTTTTAAAAATATTCTTCGTGCAGTATGAGTATGACAGTTCTTTTTTCAAATTCCAAAACCTATGCTGTAATGATAGTCATACACCCCGGCATTCAGGGGTGTAAGGGTGTACTTACAGAGCAAGAGATATGTAAATTATTTTCTGATCTAACTGGACGTGGATATTCTAGACTATGATTTTGATTTTTAACTACGAGGTATACTTACTTGCTTACAAGTTATCAAATAATTATATCAGTAAGTAGCAGTCATTTTATCAATTACTTAAAAGATAAAAAAAACAACATTTGAGGTAACAATATTTTAGTAACATTATTATTTTAATAAATTATGCATGTTTCTTCTTTTTCTTATTTTTGATTTGGGTTCCCTTCACGACATTCCAGTACCAGAGTAGTTGCGCTACTATGGCGCCATTGGCCACTGTGGACACACAGTAGGTCACAATAATGATAAAGTCTCCTGTTTCAACAAGTGATGTGAAAATTCTAGCTATACTGCCTCCAAACAGCAACAAACACGTAATCGCTGATAACTGCCCAGTGCTGCCGTTTTTGTAGTTTGTGATTACTTGAATGGACTGAAAAGAAAAAAATGATACATAAAAAAATCTGATAAAAATTATTTCAGGGCCATTGCTTAAGGCGACTACATGACCTAAAACGCGGTCACTATCGGACTGCATAGAAAAGAAAGAGAAGCGCGATGACACAACGCTGGTAATTTATTGCAAAATATGAAACAATCATCTATTGTTGATTTATCAAACACCAAACAAATAAAAACCGTATACTAAATTTCGGGGAATTAAATTGTCTTTTATATGGTGAAAGTTTTATGAAAATACACCCGATAGTGTTTGCGTGATTATCGTTTTTATGTCCGCGGTAGGCATTACTTTACAAATTAATTACACTATGTTAAAAAAATATAATTGCAAATATTCACATATCAAATTACAAAGCAAATGGTCTAGTCTAGTATAACATTAATTTTTTTCAAAGAAATCAGTCCAGTCGATTAGACGTGATGTTGAATTTAAAATCATTAGAAGTCGTATATCTGCGCCTTAATTTACATAATCATCATCATCTGCCTAGCCTTTTCCCAACTATGTTGGGGTCGGCTTCCAGTCTAACCGGATGCAGCTGAATACCAGTATTGTACATGGAGCGACTGCCTATCTGACCTCCACAACCCAGTTACTGGGTAATACGATACCCCTTGGTAAGACTGTTTGTCAGACTTTTGGGCTTCTCGGACTACCCGTAACGACTGTCAAAGATCCACGAATGACAGTCAGGACCAACGGCTTAACGTGCTTTCCGAGGCACGGATGGGTCACGGTATGTAAAGTGGTCACCCATCCACAGACCAACATCGGCAAGCGTAGCTTAACCTGATCGATCGACCTGTGCGGCTGTTATTATTTAGCCACGGGCCCCTCCAATTTACATAATCTCTGTATTTATAAATTCACATGAATCTTGTCACAAACATATTGTATAAACAGCTATTATATTAATGTGAATAATTATGTAAAGCTTTTGCTGTTCATATTTTGTAATCTTTGTTAATGTGTTTTATAAATAACATTATGAACTTCCTGCTATTACCTGGCATGAATGCCATGAATACCTATGGATAATGATTTTTTATCTTTTATGTTCATCATCAGTACATCATTATTATGTTAATCAATTTATTTTAAACTGGAAATATAGATCTGATTACTAATAAGGCAGTGTCTCCTTAGAGAACTATTTAAAGCAGTAGTTATAAGGGAAGGTCTATTTTCAGAAGTAGATGTTCATGGACTCATGAATGGTAAAGCTGAATTACTTTATGAGATAGGCACAAGTTAGCAAATTGCAATTATTACTTTAACACTTATGGAACACTAAACGCAGGCGTCATTAGTGTCCTGTAATGTGTGTAAGTAACAATTAAATTTCTATAGTCTCTTGTTTAGTGTCTTGCAACCAATTAAATTAATAATATGTTGGTATGTGCATTTTGTTAATTAACCTTTTAATGCCCAACTTCATATCATATTGCACAAAAAAAAACCGGATAGAATACAGCGTAATTACCTAAATAAAAAAGCAAATTAAACAAGCTGTGGTATTTGGTCGTAGTTATACGACCCTAGCAAAATGGACATGAAAATATTTGGTGGATTAATCCAGCGTAAGCGGTTAAAAGGTTAAGTGTAAAATCATAAATGAACAAAAATGTTTTTACCTTAGCTATAACAATTATAGGAACAGTAAGAGCTTGCATAGTCCATAGCACATGTGTTGGTGTGAACCCACTTACTAATGCCGACACACAGGCTGCATAAGTGCTCAAGAATACAACAGCTCTACCTGACGTCCCACTATAGTGCAGCACCAGAGCTGCTATTACTGCTGTTTGTATCGCAAGGAATGTGCCTTCTCCCCATGCACTGAAAAATAAAATATTTATTTAGAGATTATTTTTCGTCTACTGAACTAAGAGATGTTTCCTGCCTCTAATCTGACAAGCAATGTTTTGTACTTTTTATGATAGGTAAGTTTCAGCAATGCAAATGAATTGTTTACTGTCTGCAAGGCATTCAATTCATACTTGTAAGTACACCATTAAGTTGAGTAGTTACTATGAAATAGTGCATAAAACTGTATTATTGTTCTTTAAAAACATACGGAAATCTTAAGACAATGCTACATACCTAAATGGAAAGCCCATAACATAACTGTATGCAAAGTTTGCTGTGATACCAAATAACTCCAAATATACTCCATAAACATTTATGCCCTCAGCACTCTTACTGCTCAAAATCTTTAATATTTGAGGTACTTTCACGAGGATGGAGCCGGCAATGATACCGATCCCGAGACCCTTACTTAGCGTCGCGGTTAAACAAGGACCTAAAATAACAAAATATTTACTTCTGCAACTTTAGCCTTCCAAAATGACACACAAAACTAACTGGGAATCCAGCGCAAATGAATCACTTCCAATTAACTACATATCTAGAACAAAATTACCATCAAGAAAGTTGAATTTCACGAGATATTCTTCGTAACATTTCTCTGTTAAAACCGACAACAATAAACCTTTCAAAAATTCTGCCATTATGCTTAAATAGTTAAAAACTGTAACAGTTAATAAATAACAAATTTATTGTTTGTTCAATACATTTAAAACAATTATTGATCTATTGCCTTATTGACTAATACCACAACTTGCGACGAGCAAAGTTCACGTACGTAATGACAAATTGACAAATCTTTATTCTCTGTCTACGTGACAAATTGACAATGACTTATGACAATCACAAAACAAACCGGAAATTGAATTACTTTGACATTGGTGACACGACACATGACATAGACAATTAGACACTGACAGTGACACACTAGTGATTTCAAGGGTTTTTCTTGTTTTCGATTCAAACGCGAAATTATCGATTTTTAATAAATAATTATCTGAGGTCGAGGGGATGTGATGTGGGCTCGTGACTAAATGAGAATCCGCACGGGTCGATCAAAGGTTAAGCTACGCTTGCCACGGTCCGTTCGTGGACGTGTTACTATCCATTGCATATCGAAACCCCCCCTCACTGCCTTGAAAAGCACGTTACGCCGTTGGTCCCGTCGACCCGTCGTAGATCTTTGACAGTCGTTACGGGCAGTCAGAAGCCCAAAATGCCCAAAACTCTGACAACCAGTCTCACCAAGGGATATCATGTTACCAAGTAACTGGGTTGTGAACTACGAATAAGTATATTACTTATTCGTAGGTTGTGAAGGTCAGATTGGCAGTCGCTCCATGTAAAATAATGGCTCGTTTTCAGCTGCATACGATTAGACTAGAAGCCGACCCCAAAATAGTTGGGAAAAGCCTAGGCAGATTGTGGTAGTTTATTTCTCAGCAGGACGTGATAATGAAACATTTAAGCACTCCACTTAAAGCCTAGGCCACTGAACTGCTGGTCGATTCTGTAATTCTGTTAGAATCTCACCGTGAGAAGTTAGGTGAAGTGAGCTGTCATTCCATCTGATGCTACAGGGATTTATACTAATGACAGCTCACTCCACGCTCACTTCACCTAAGTTTTCACGGTGAGATGGTTACAGAATCGCACAACTCAGAACAGCACATTGCGAAAGAAACAGAACTCTCCTATTTTACCAGGTCCCCTCTACACAAAGAAAACCTTATGTGATAAAACACCACCCACACCAAAGGTTAACTCTCAGATCATGGATTCTCATATACTTACCGTTTGCGATACATCGGATGATTCATACTTCACACCTAATAAAATGTTCATGACTGTCGACGGTACTATATCGAAACCCAATAATGACACCAGAGAAATTATTTCTCAAACATTGGATGAGACTTCTAATACTATGCCGGAAATGTCAGAAGACGAGGAGGATAAGCAGATAAACATCTATAAAACTGAGATTGAGAATCTTAGGTCTCAATTAAAAAGCGCACATCAAGAAATAGAAATACTGTCTTTGAAAAATAGCTCCCTGAAGCAAACAAACGCCGATTTAATAAAGAAAAATGAAATGTATAAAAAAGTCACACCGGAGAGTAAAAAAATTGGTTCTAAGGAAAAGAAGACCAGTAAACCACAGACTTTAGAAATTCCTGATTGCTGCACACCCACTCCTGAAGACCCTACTGAAAACTCGCAAAACAGAACATCACCAAATAGAAATAATAATAAAAATAACCCGTCGTTGCCGGTTGTAAAGAATAATATTTGTATTGTAAGTAGTGAAACTTCTAATAGATTATACACAATCAGCCAAAGAACTAATTTAAGTAATTTTAATATGTGTCACTATCGTATGCCAAATTGTGGATTGAAGCAACTATTAGATAATCTTGATAAGAAAATACAAAACTTTACTTACTCCGACTACTGTGTTATATATGTTGGAGAAGAAGATTTCAGAAGGACTCATAGTTATATAGAATTAGTTACTTTCATTCGTGAAAAATTACAAACCTTAACGAACACGAACTTTATAGTATGTCTGCCGACTTTTAAATATATGGCTAACAAAAATTTAATGTTCAATAGTAGAATCGATACCTTTAATAATTTAATCTACATGGATGTTGAGACATATAAATATGCTTATATTTTGGATTCCAACCTAAATCTTCCGTACACCTTTGAAACCTATAACCAAAGGTACGGAAGCTTAAATAATAAAGGCTTAAATATTGTCTTAAACGATTTACAAGACCTAATCCTAGATTTAAACACAACGAATGTAGATGATGCATGTAAGCAACTAACAGAACCTGATAATACATTGGATGTAATGGTAAATAATAAATGTAATGATAACAATTTTTTTCGTATTTAACAGAATAAATGTACTTCATCAAAATATTAATGGTTTACTACACAAAGCTGATGAATTGACCGTAAATTTAAATAACATTAACAATAACAATGACATAATTGATGTGGTGTGTGTTACCGAGCATAACATGATATCAGAAGATACTAAACTTCTTCAAATTCCCAATTATACTATGGCTGCAAATTTCTCAAGAGCAAATAGAAATGGTGGTTCATGCATCCTAGTACGAAAAAATCATAAATTTAAGTTTCTACACGAAGCAAAGCATGTAAGCGTATCCAATCTCATAGAATGTTCTGCTATTGAATTGTTAGAGCATAAGTTAATTATCATATGTATATATAGGCCTCCAAAGACTAAAAGGGATTGTATAGAAATATTTTTTAACCGTTTAACGGCTATGCTTGAAAAATTATCTTCCAAATGTAAGAAACTTGTTATTTGTGGTGATTATAATATTGATCGACTAAAAGATACTCCTGTTTCGAGAGAGTTTGAAGACTTATTACGGAGCTTTAATTTAAAACTTGCAATAAATGAACCAACTCGTTTGCAAAGCAAAACGTGCATTGATAACATTGCTTATAATATAAGAGGCTGTAAACAAAGTGTCTTAGAACTAGCACTATCTGATCATACAGCACAAATACTATCATGCCCTGTTAGGAAAACGTACTCAATAACCCACTGGTACAAATTTAGAAGAGACTATAGCAACGAAAATGTTGAAAAATTTATTAAATATTTAAAAGCCCTTACTTTTAGTGATTGCTACGGAAAAGATGACCCAAATGCTGCTTTTGAAGAATTCCATAAGCTATTTAAACTTTTTTATGACCTCTGCTTTCCGAACATAAAAATTAAAGTTCCAATTATACGAAATACTAAATGGCTCAGTAAAGGATTAAAAATATGTTCCCTCCGTAAAAGAATGCTACTTAAAACATATCGACTATCAGGTAATAATAGAGATAGGAGTGATTTTAAGAAATATGCAAAAAAGTATAAAAGAATCATAAAACTCACTCAACGGTCGCAAAACAACTATCATATCCAAACAGCCACCAATAAATCTAAAGCAGTGTGGCAAATAATCAATAAATACAAAAACAACAACCCCCCTGAAAAAATCAATAGAATAAAATATAATAACCAACTTATAACTGCTCCCGATACTATAGCACAAACATTCAATAACTTTTTTACTGATGACATTTCAAAACTAACGAATAATACAATAAACTACGCTAATATTCTAACCTATAACAAACCAAACTCCTGTTTCTTAGCACCAGTTACCCATTACGATGTTGTCAAAATTATCATGACATTAAAAAACACTAACAGTACAGGTTGTGATGGGATCTCCACAAAAATAATAAAACGTGTAGTATACGAAATTACTCCTATCATCACTTACATAATAAATCAGTGTCTTGAAAAAGGAATATTCCCGACATATTTGAAAACTACTGTAGTTACACCAATATTCAAAAAAGAAAACACGGAAGATGTACGATGTTATAGACCTATCGCTCTCATCCCAATAATGGCTAAAATATTTGAAAGGGTACTATATAATAATCTAAGTGAATATTTTGAAAAAAATAAAATAATAATAGATAATCAAGTTGGATTCAGAAAAGGGAAATCGGTTAATACAGCAATGCATCAGTTTTTACAAAAAATTATAACGGAACTAGATAAAAAAAATCAGGTCACAGCCCTATACATGGACATGACCAAAGCTTTTGATTATGTTGACCATGGACTACTACTACATAAACTAGAAATATACGGAGTTAGAGGTAAAGCACTAGAACTAATCAAATCGTATCTCAGTAATAGAATACAGTTCACTGAAATAACACAATTATGTCCAATGACAAAAACTGAAATTAAATATACATCGAGCCCAAGATTGATAAAATATGGTGTACCTCAAGGGTCGATACTAGGTCCACTACTATTTCTCATATATATTAATGATTTACCTAACGCTATTCGGCACCCTATGATTTTATTTGCAGATGACAGTACGGCTCTTTTCACAAATAACAAAAATATAAATCACGAACTAGAAATAAATGATTCCCTGTCTAAATTAATAAATTGGCTTACAATAAACAATCTAAAAATAAATCTTACTAAAACCCATTACATGAATTTCAAGAACAAAAACGCAAACTCAATTCCATTAACTATTAGGTACAGTAATGCAGCTGTATCTGAGGTTACAACTACTAAATTTCTAGGTATCTATATAGATTCTAATATGTCATGGAAAACACATGTAAATAGTGTATGTAGCAAATTAAATCAATTCTCATATGCCCTCTACATGCTTAAAAAAGTATCTAACCAAACTACACTACTTAGTGCTTATCATGCCTATGTGGGATCCACTCTATCTTATGGGATACTATTTTGGGGATACTCAACTGATAAGGAAATTGCGTTCAAGGCACAAAAAAAGTGTATTAGATCAATATGTGGGATACACCAAACGGATTCATGTAAACCTCACTTCATAAGCCTCAAGATATTAACCCTCCCTGCTCTGTATATCTACGCGGCCTCAATTTTAGTTAAATCAAACATCAATATCTATGACACGTTAACAAGCAGTAGACTTAAAAATACATTACGCAATAAAACATCCCACACTGCAGTTTATAGCAATAGTATTTTTTGTATGGGTATAAAAATATATAATAAGTTACCCATAGACATTAAGAACCTACATTCAATTGGTATTTTTAAAAGGAAGTTAAAAGACTTCCTGATTAAAAAGGCATATTACTCAGTAAAAGAATTCCTTGAAGAAAAATAATTATTTAATATTAAAATGATTGTGATACTTATTATAATGTGATATAAATTATAAGAATAGTATGACATAATACAAAATGTATGATAAATGGTAATTAATATAATATAATGTAAACTGTATAGGTAGGTAACTGTAATATTGAGTATGTACCTACTTATACTTTTTTAACATTTATAACCATCTAAATTGCAATGCCTTAACAGGCAACTAAGTTCTAAGCACCTACCTATTGTTAACATCTTTAAAATTCTGTACACTTAGTTCGCAATAAAGAATTTGAATTTGAATTTGAATTTGAATTTGCACTACAGTATTATAAAACTTGTTTTTATAGAGGTCAGTGGCCTAGGCGAAATCCATGGGATTCATAAAAATCCAAGACATGAAATCCCAAAATGTTTAATTTAAAAAAAAAAAATTTAGGCTCTGGGAAAAAATAACATCACGCCTGTATTCCTCGACGGGTTAGGCAGAAGTATAATAGTATGTCCACATTTCATCAGTGATGTCTGTAAATCCCTCTAAGGGGCGAGCCTATTGTCTTTTTCTTGCGAAAAAACCCAGTAACATTGCTTAGTTCTCGACCTCGGGGATCAACGCTTAGAAGTCACTGTAGCGATCAAAAGCCTCATGCAAAGGCTTCATGTACAGAGGCCAGCACATCAACCTACCCCAATCTGTCAAATTTTCCCAATTGAATCATCATCATCTGCCTAGCCTTTTCCCAACTATGTTGGGGTCGGCTTCCAGTCTAACCGGATGCAGCTGAATACCAGTATTTTACATGGAGCGACTGCCTATCTGACCTCCACAACCCAGTTACTGGGAAATACGATACCCCTTGGTAAGACTATGAACCTTATTCCTTTGTAGTAAAAATGAAAATCTATCAAAGAAATTTGACAGATTGGGGTAGCTTGATGTGCTGGCCTCTGTACAAACGCCAGCACCAGGCTACCCGAAATTGTCAAATTTTCCCAATCAACCTTGAAACTAATGCTTTTGCGATAAAATTGAAAATGTAACTTACAGATTTTCGAAATTTGACAGATTGTGGTAGCTTGATGTGCTGGCGTCTTTACATGCCACCGGAGCCGGACCGCAAGTTTGTGTAATGTTCAGGAAGCCACTGCAGGGAAAAGGCCTCCCTTTCTTCTTTCCACTCTTCTGTCTTGAGCTAGTATGGTCCCTCAGTTCACACGCACATGTGTGTCCGTATGTAGTACAATGTACTCTGTGCTATAGTAGGACTTTTTAACCGACTTCAAAAAAAGGAGGAGGTTCTCAATTCGTCGGAATCTTTTTTTTTTTTTTATGTATGTTCCCTGATTTCGCGCGACGCCTAGACCGATTTGGAAAATTTTTCTTTTGTTTGAAAGGGTATACTTCCCAAGTGGTCCCATGATCATCAGGTCAGGATCTGATGATAGGATCCCAGGGAAATCGAGGAAAACCCTCGAAATTTTATTGGCAAACGTATAGCGATTTGGATATTTTTTAAAGTAACTTGAGCATTTGCTCTCGGAAATCATCATTTGGTAAAGTGGAGCTGATGATGAAGACCACAGACGGCCATCGGAACTAATCAGTGATATTAACGTCCCAGCATCGGGAAAAGCAATATTTTGTAAAAGGTGATGAGCAGTTGACGTTAGGCTATTGTAACTTAGATAAATTACAAACTCTCACTAAAAAGTGAAAAATAAAAACTTTTTTACAAAAAAAACAACCGACTTCTAAAAAATACTACAAAGTGATAAATAACTTTTATTTCGGAAGTCGGTGTCAATAAACGAAAATGCAGAACCAACGACACCGACTTCCGAAATAAAATTTATTTATCACTGTAGTTTTTTTTTGGAAGTCGGTTGATTTTTTTTAATTAGCTGCAGTAAAATGACAGCTTATGTGTTTTTGTTTTTTCGCGGCCATCAAAGAGTACTTTGTTTATACGGAAATAGAGAGCCATCTGGCGCGATTTGAACGATAACAGATTAAAAAAGCGCCCTCTGCGATTAAAATACTAAACTACATCCGTGTCAGTATTATAATCGCGCGTCCTAGATCCATCCATGGTCCAATTGTTTTATAAAACAGAGATAATAAAATTATACCGATATAAGTATTCAAAATCTGTTAACTACAACATATTTAGATAGTATTTAAATTACACACCCCCTTACTAATAAACGTATTATATCAGAAGAATAGTTACACACCGATTTCTCTCTTTCAGTCGTCAGTAATTTGATTTTCTATAGAAGACAAAGCGTTGTGTAACTATACAGACGATACACAATGTTTATTAGTAAGGGGGATATAGGTACAACGAACGATCACAGCAGACAACGAACGATCACAGCATTCACAGCAGAGCGACATCAAAACAACAACAGCCATTTTTGTTTATTACTTGCCAGTGCTGCCAGGGCATATATTTAAATATCTCTAAATTCTTACCAAAGTATGTAAGATCTTTTTATTTCAAAAATGTTTTCAGCAAAAATGACTTATCATCATGGACACGTATGTTTATATTTAATTTATTCTAATGAACCCTATATTTACAATAAACACTCTTTGCTTATCTCCAATAATAGAACTAATCAAACTTCTATGTAGCAAATAATGTATTAATTATGGCAACACATTCTTAACAGTACTACTAATATTATACCATTTATTTAGGGAGAACATTGTAAACCTTAGTATAGTATTATATTTTGAATATTTTTTATTTTCCTATATTATACGCTACACTAGCGCCTCTGGTTTTACAATACTAAACTAACAGATTATTATACTACGAAATTGTAAAGCTAATAACCAGCTGGAAATATATCTTTTGTACATGTCATCTGTAATAAGTTGGGTTATCACAATGGTGTTGCAGGGTTTCTACGAGTAAGATTGTAAGGCATGGCGGCCATCAACCAAATCTTGTTTTTCTAGTACAGAATTGTGTAACAAAAGAAACTTATTTGACATGCATAGATCTCTAAACGCAGTCCGAAACGAGTTATTAAGAAGTGTCATTTTACTGCAGCTAATTAAAAGTCGGAGTATAGTTTCTGTAGGCGTCAAGCTCGATAGGTCAAGGAACCTTATCAAAAATATGATGAGATAAAAAAAAGGATATTCAAATGAAACGAACACATCAGGTGAAGGGCTTTATTTAATTAAATGAATAATGAGTTACTAACGCTAAGAATGTTCAGGATGCACTTTATGAAAATTGATTGTAAACAAATCTTTTAGATCACATCACACTTGACATAATTACTTTGTTTGTTCAAGGTACCTACGCATAACGTCAGGACAATTGAAAATTCAATGCCGTAATTCAATAACAAAATTGATAAGGTCCTTCCTTTCATACATGTGATTTACCAATAAAAATAAAGATTTTTTAAGTGAGGCCTTTCTGGTAAGACTACTGATGCCGATCAGTATAAATATCTCTTTTGTGCAAAATACATAACATCTACATTATTCTATAACAATGAAATACTTCGTCATTAAACCCACATACACATTACTGTGTCGTGTCTTGTCTGGTCACGACTCGTGACTCGGGATACACCAATCAAACGAATCTGTTCAGCACCCTAATTGGGTAACACACTACCAATCGCAATCTGAATCATTTTGAAGGATATTGCTAATCCATTACTTCAATGCAATGAATGTTGTTGAACTTACAAAATGAAAGCGATTCCTACTGTTAGTGTGTTATGCAATTACCCCGCAGGACTGCGTCAAATCACGAGCTTTGATTATTTTTATTATTACTACAATTTGATAACACTGCGTCAGAAGGCGTCACGACACAACACAGTACTACGAATCCGGCTTATTACTTACACATAAATGGCTTACATTAAGTAATGAAAATAGGGAATATTGCGGGAGAAATTATTTATTTATAATAAATGAGTAGAAGGTGTAGAGGTCAACGCCACATGCGATAACGCGTCATACTGACGTACGCAAAATCCTGCATCTCGCAAGCAGAGTTTACCGCCCAACTAGCATAGATACAATGGCCCGACATGAATTATCCGGCAGTTGCCCGCTAGACACAACACCCGTCTGGTCGGAAGATCCTCCCTTTTCTATAGAGTATGAGTGAACTTTACACCCTGTTCCTCATACCTCTATAAAGGAAACATGAAAAATATTGATGGAAAGTCAGATGATTGAATAAGGCAAACATAACACAAACTATCATCACACTTGTAATCCCCGAAGGGTTAGGCAGACGTGTACGAATAGTACACCCAGATTTCGCCAGTTATATTTAAGTTCCATGTAATAGGGGGGCGAACCCAATGCAAACATTTATATTATTAATTTGTTTGGACTTTCACATGTTGCTAATGTTTCACAGAAAAACTTGAGGTATTCCAGAGTAAAAAGCAGTAAGACGACGTCAATAGTCGTGAACGTTCCTCAGTTAGAGTCTGTTTGATAAACCCGCAAGAGCGAATGAGTCGTAAACGCATCATAATGCATAGCTTCCTGGTTATTTTCAATGCTAAGTAGACGAGATCTGAGATATCCTGCCGCACCAAGAACTATGAACGACGACATACCACTGCGCGTGGCACCAATTTATGACGAAATGTGCAGCCAGCTATACAATGTTCAAGTTTCAACTCGTGTATAAAATAATTTAACTGAAATATCTTATTTTATTCTAACTTACAATCGTTACCTTAAATTCACAAACGTATGTACATTTATATAAAAGTCTACCATCTATAGTTACTTTTCATCATTGAAAATAATAATTTTGAACTAAAACAACCACCTTTCATTTGTAGAAGCAACCGTATGGTGTTTCGTAACTAAACTAGCTTTTTATATCTCTCATGATGGTGAATACTAGCACTGCAAAAGATTTGACTGAAGTAATGCAATTGTTTATTTTCCATATTTTGGCCGATGCATTTGTTATTATTACGATAATGCAGTTCAAACATTATTTATAAGGCTCCTCGGTGAAATGTTATCTAAATGTTATATATCGGCAGCATTTCGATAGGATTAATTCTTACAACTATTCAATAATTTGTTTACTTTTGAATGTAATTCATATTAAAGTTCACAAAAATAGTTCGCTATTGTTGCATAGACAATCATAATAAACCATCAGTACAAATAAATTATTAATAATTATGTACACGACATTGCGGACGATTAATGCGAGATTTAACAACATGTACACATATTTTTGACGAATTGGAAGTATAAACAAGCCTACCATTGAAAAAGTTGTTGGAAAGTGGGTAATAGAGTTTCACTACAATTGTAGCACATTATAAACATTATTTTACAAACTGTTAACGAGTCTGGTGTGCACATGTGCCAGTTGTCTCCTCAGACACACTAATGACCCCTTCTTAGACACATACACAATTTGTTTGGCAGCATGTCTTGAAGCGCTATCATAGCACCTTGGTGAATTTGTTCGCCGAATTTCCACCTCAAGTCCTTTAATTTTTAATACGCTCATTAAAACTACCTCTTGCCTTTAGAAAATAAGAAATTAACTTGTACACATAGAATCTAAGCGAATGAAAATGTCTCTTAGGTAACACCTGTAAAGTAAATATGATCCTATTGAACAATGATGATCCTCATTCGTTAGAAAGTGGTCATCACCCTTACTGATGACCACAACTCATGATAGAGGGTTCAAAGAGAATGATAGTTTAGGTCTTGAATTATTTTTGCCTAATATTTTTCTCTGTTCCTCTTTTACTCTTTTTTCTTGTTCTTTTTTCAGTTTCTGCCTTTCTTCATCCATTTTCCTTTGTTCTTCAATCATGGCTAGGCGCTCCTCAGCCTGGAAACAAGATAAAATTGTGTTTAAATCTGATTTTATAATTGTAATGATCCTACAAGCAAAGGAGAAAGACTGTAAAGTAAAAAGGAAGCATTTATTTTTATGTAAATTTATTGCTTTAAAAGACGTAATTAAAGCATTTTAAAAATCTGTGTAATCCTTAATTGTACTTCATTCTTTAAACCTTGATTCTGGAACTAAGCAGATTATGTACGATTGTCAACAGTGTTAACGAGAGGGGTATTACTGATCGGCAATAATCGTAAAATGTTCCGTTCATCAACACTGAAGAAACTGATTTTTTTCCCGATTTTCAACAGTGTTAACGAGAGAGGTATTACTGATCGGCAATAATCCAAAAAAGGCCCGTTCGTCAACACTGTGAACGAACGGGTTTTGTTTCGCGATTGTCAACGGTGTTGACGAAAAGGTGTTACTGATCGGGAATATTCGCATTATAAGGATATTTAAATAAACTAAAAAGAATTTACTATTATTTAATACAATATTACACAAGGTTTATACTTTGTCTAGAGATCGGATATTCGGATTCGGATGCATATTTACCTAAAATGAATTAGCTTACAAAGTATGGAAATGGCTTTTTAAAATATTTTTTCTGTAGAAAATCCCGGGATGCCAGGAACGCCACGCATAACTAGTCGGGTGTGTAGTATGGAACGAAGGAACTACATAAATAAAATTATTCTAAATATAACGCAGTCCGTTACCTTATCTTGACGTTGTTTGCTATTGCAGTTTGGTATCTACCTACCTACTTTACAATATTTGGTAGGTAGATATGCATACGATTCTATAGTCAGAAAAACACACAATATTCCGGAATCGCAGGATTTTTACGATCGATACAAAAGCGCATTCCATATTAGCCAACATTTCAACTTTAAAGTTCGTTTTTTAATCTCGTAGACTAATCTGGCAGGTGTACTGTCAAACTTTAAAAAAACGCAAACACAAAAGACTTAAATTAAATGTCAGATTAGTCTCTGGGATTAAAAACCGAACTTTAAGTGAATATGCATCCAAATATCCCATTTCTAACTGTAACTTACCAGCTTGCGCTGAGCCTCTTCGATCTTTTTATTATTTTCTGCCATGATTTCTTCCAGCTCTTTCCTTTTACGAGCTTCTTCCTCCTGTATAATAGAAATAATATGTTAATACTGTTCTTTTTTTACAAGAGTAGCACTATGCATTAAAACAGAGTTTACGTAAACATGGCCTTTCTAAAAAATGGCTGTTTGCGCAAACCTCAATTCTTCAGCGCTTGAATGACAAGATGTTGTTGATCACACATGTTTAGGCTGATATTGAAAAAGTTTTTCGTCTCCTAAGATAATAATTTTAAGTAAAAAAACATAATTATGCAATGCCATAAAATGTATAATGATGAAACATCAGATAAATGTGTATATCCTTCATTGAAACAGTAATGTGGTTATACAAAAAATAGATTCAAAAAATACCTTCAGCGCTCACGTCTGGATCCTCAAGCTGCGTCTCCAATAAATTCTTAGGGCTTCTTGCTCTTGATCAGTCTTCCGACCTGACTTATAGACTACGTGACTGCCAGGGACAGTCAAGCGAACAATTTTAAAATGCTAGCCGGACGCCTTCTTGGCAAACTTACAATATGGCAGGATATAGTATAAACTCTGCCTTGTTGGTGCGTATGAAATATATGTGGTTATAAAAATGGACATGTATATAATTATTAATTACAGAGACAGCCAGCCTCGGTGAGTGACAATTAATAAGAATTCAAGAAACTAATTCTTGTATGCACTCGAACTACACCTGACTGGACCTTTAACAGATATGATCGAAATAATACTTTTATTAGTTCCTCTATTTGTTATGATGCTGGTATTAAATATTGCATTTATACTTGTGTTACTGCGAGAGCAACATATGTTGCTGTCGCAGGGTATGTGTTGTCATGTGTATTTGCAACATTGTGTAGTTGCCAGTACACATGACTGGTATGTACTATAGTCAGTTACCTGTCTAGCCAGCTCCTCACGTCGCTGTTGTTCTCTCTGTCTCTCAAGTTCTTCCATCATTTCTTTCTCCATCTTGCGTTTGGCCTCTTCAACCCTTTTAGCCACTTCTTGTTCAATTTCATCTTTTCTTTTTTCTAATTCCTCTTCAACTCTTTTCTTCACTAGTAGCTCTATTCTTTTTGCTGCTTCTTCTTCCACCACCTGAACAATTTACATTTTAAAATCTGTTTTTATGATAGCACAAGGACCATCCAATCTATGTAGGCTTAGGTAATTTAGAAGATCTAATCCTTAGATTTTCTAATTACAAAATACACAATGGATTGTGATGTTTTGCATCATCATTTAGAGCATATTTTGGAAGGTTAATGTGTATAATACATTGATATGATACATTTATTTTATATTATTTAATTTTGTTAAACATTTCATCTCTATAATTTGGCATGTCACCATTGCACCTGTGCAAAGCAGAGGTGGGTGACTAGTTCACAATACGGTTTGTACACTTTCACCTAATCTAGTAAACTAATTTTGGTAACCCTAGTGCAGATCAGATTACCATGCCCAGGAGCGATCATGTTCCATAGCGTTTGATATCTATGACAATATTTACTTTCTGTTCAGCTTCTCTTACGCGTCTCTGTCTTTCCATTTCAGCCAGTCTGTCGACTTCATCCATTTTATTGCGCCCCTTCGACTTCTTCCTATGACTTCTACTTCCATCATATGAGACGTCACTGCTGGTCGAAGTAGACGCGGAATGCGATCTTTTTCTGAAAATATACAACGGATATCAAACAAATTCATAGCAGATAGTTGGTAATGTGTCAAATCATTTGCTTAAAGTTTACCTGGATTTTGAGCTCCGTTCCCTCGACTTTTCTACGAGTTTCGAACTTCTGGTCCTTGATGTAGAACGATCCTTGGAACGACTCTTCTTCCTAGAATGTTTGCTAGTTTTATGGTGGCGCCGTGGCGACTTACTACGTGATCTCGACCGACCCATCGTTAATCAATAGATATTAACAAAAATGCAGTAATCTAAAGTGAGCCACACTTTTCCGCTAAATAGCATTCACATCAACAGACTCACAGTCACGCATTGCCATGTTTGACAAGCGACGCCATTTTTTTGCAAAGCAGAAGTGAGCATAGATAATACAATAGGGAAGCGAGCACTTCACTCAGTGACGTGCACAGCACACGCACAGCGTTTGTATTGTCCATGCCACTGACCTCTTTTTATAAATCCATGCCTCTAATATAGAAGTCACTCCGTTCTCAATGCACGTAGCAAATTGTCACTAAAGTGCAAATTGCGCATTTACACAGTGTGCATTCGACCAATAATGACCTACGCCTGTCCAGTCTTTGCTTACGCAAAGACCCATCACATCCATAGGATGCAGACCCTTCAAAATCGGTTCCTCCGAAAGGCTACGGGATCCCCTTGGTTCGTTCGAAATGAGATCCTCCATGTTGACCTCAAAATCCCCACTATCAAGGAGTTCATGAAACGCCTTTCCAAGCGTTTCTTCGACTCCGCCGCCAAACACCGCAACCCTCCTGGTTGTCCAGGCCGCCAATACACTCCCTCCCTATCCGACCCTGATGAGCCTATAACTCTCCTCCAGGAGAGCAACAAGTCAACCAGTACAGTACGCAAACACAAGAGACCGACATTCCGACCTCGCCGACGAGGTCCCTCGCGACGTCCCCAAGTAAACTCACCCCCCCCCCCCCCCCGACCTTTGCCCGATGCAGTGCCAGCCCGCGCCGCAGCTGAGCCAGTAGCTATAAATTCCCGACTGTGACCTCTGAGTTTGTTTCGGCATTTCTTCTTAGAGTAGTCAGATAGGAAATGCCGGCTCCATCAAGCTTAAATAATGTAATTGTGATCCAGCCTGTCCCTTCTTGCTGCCCTCTCCAGCGACACCCTAAGCCGAGGTTCGTACCCCACAGGGGGTGCCCTTAGTGCGTAGTCGCTTATTATAAAGTAGTTAGTGTATGCCCCTGGCTGGAGGCTTTGAGTTTCACTTAAGACCGTCCGTTGCGTTAAGCGGGTGCACGAAGCGGGCGCCCGCGCGCGTACTGTTTTCTATTATGCCGCGTGCGACGGGCGACCCGCCTCACGCAGCGCTGCTAATACAAATGGATAGGATGATAATAGAAAACAGCACGCCGCGCGGGCGCCCGCTCCGTGCACCCGCTTAACGTAGCGGACGGCCTAAGGCCTGAGTTCACCAACATTCTAACCATCGGTTAGGTATTTAAACAGTTGATTTCCTTAGGAAATTTGACATAAATCAACTGTTTAAATACCTAACCGATGGTTAGAATGTTGGTGAACTCAGGCCTAAGGCAGCCACAGGATAGTCCGGTTAAGTAGCCACGACCTCTAAAGGTCAACTACGAGATGCCCATGAAAAAAAAACATTAAAGAAGGGGTCCACCGTCCATGTACACCATGGACTTATTATCACAGCATAAAATATAATCAATGTTATCATTGAACGATTCCTAAACGCTGTTCATAAATCCGAAACCCGAACATGATTTTTCAATCGCCAGATAACCTTTATCTGAAGAATAAGTTTAAATGGCGGTTTGACATAATACAAAAACTGTCAAATTATTCCTCTTAAAAACTTATCTAATGATTGAAAAATAAGCCCTAGGGGCTGATTTTTCCGTCGCCTGATAACTTTTGAGGAATAAAATTGACGTTCGACAGTTTTTGAACGCTATGAAATAACTGTCAAAAATTCAAAATTATTCCTCGAATAATAGCTCAACTGTCACTAATAATGAATGTGTTAGCATATTGTGATTAGCACACTGACCTGTATTATGTTCAGTGGATTAGCATCAATAATCGACTATTTATCTAATATTATTTGTGGGTTGCAACATTGTAACTTTTAGATACATTATGCTTTTTGAGTTGTGGCAACCCAGATAACCTTCTGATAAAAACGGCGGGAAAAGCAAAAACATTCTCTCTGAGCTAGAAATGATTCACATGAACGTGGTCTCGAATTAGGGTCAGTTCACACCTCGACGCGACGCAGGGGGGCGCGTGCAGTTTTCGATAGCAATATAGACCTCTCAAAAAGTACCTACACACCTCTCAAAAAGTCTCTACTCAAAAAGTACCTACACAATTCAGTGAGGTGGTGTCTATTACGTTGAGCTACGCCGCGCGGCCCAACTCACTGAATTGTGTGCCTTTTTGTGATAAGGTCTATAAATGTATTGCTATCTTGAAAACTGCACGCCGCGTCGCGTCGCGGTGTGGACTGACCTTTACGATTACTATTTTACTGTTTGAGTACTAATAAAGTGATTTGTACAAGACGTACCTATTCGATGGTATAATTCTAACAAATGCGACACAATTACTTTCCTATTGTTACCGATCTTTAGGAAATTTCGCGACATCGGACAGATTGATTGACAAATCAGCCATAAATCAATTAAACTACCGTTTCCGTTATTTTTACAGCAGCTACGAGTATGTGGCTGTCGCAGACCTAGGCAAATTAGTAAATCAGGTAACCGAAATGTGTCATTTTCGATACGGAAATCCGTAATCTGTGAATAGCCTTTTAGATCCTAACAGGAAATATATAATTTAAAAAAAAACTACTATCCACTTTAGTTAATAAGTTATCTCAGCTGTCCCCTGTCTACACTTTTAATTTCTACCCTTAGCGGTTTATAGTAGGTACAGGGCTAGGCGATATTTACTTTTGACATTCAAAAGTGCCTTTTAAGTGCCTATTTGAAATAAATGCTTTGACCTTGACTGTATTAAACAAAATAATGATACACATAAATTTTGTGAACAGTTGTATTAAACTTTGATCTATCTGTTATGCCTTATAGATTTGCTTATTTACAGAGATGACGTTTGATTAATATTTATTTTGAAATAAAGCCCATTTCTGCAAACAATGCATGATTTCTATTTTGTAGAATATTCTTGCTCTTTTTTATTAATAAAATTAATAAGTTTCGTTGCAGCCTCAAGCATAAAATCTGTTGTTAGAGACGTGCTTTCCGTAGTCTTGCTTTCCAATAGTTTGTACTCCATCAGTTGTTTAAAATAATTGAATACTTTTTTAGGGGAATCGACGCCATCAACACTTGCCTTGCCTAATGGACCATCATCAAGTTCACTGAAATTAAATGATTCTTTCGTGTCAATAGTTCCAGCAGACATATATTTTTTCAAAGCCTTGTCCAACATAGTTTTGATGTCGGTTACACTGTGTGCAGGTGTCAAACGAAATATAACTGAATCTGGACTTTCAAGGTCAGGTTCATCATCATGTCTTGATTTTAAATTGTGTTCTGAAACAATTCTGTCCATGAGTTCGTCCAACTGAGCTGTAATCACAGTTGCCGCTATGTTTAGTTCACTATCAGATCGGGAATGGTGAGTGGTTGTTTCTTTTTCCAACTTCAACAACAGGTGACTATCATCTTCTTCAGGTTCCACCATTATTGTGTCTGTATCATAGGCATGTTTTATTTTGTCCAGTATAGCTTTTATATTATTTCCTTTTCCAATATCCTCGTCGTAGTCATAGTTTTCCCTCAGATCAATATCGCCTTTGTAGAAGTAATCATTTGGTAAAGCCAAGCCTCGAACATATAAATCCAAAGCGCCTCCATACCTGGGTATGGTCATAGGCTGTCGATAAATACATTCAAATTTTCCGGTCAACGCTGATGAATCTTTAGCATGATCAATAACCACTGGGAAAAAAATAAAGGATTATCCACGCATTTGACTGAATGGTACAGACGCGAGACGCCAGCACATAAAGCTACCCGAAACTGATTTTTTTTCCAATCAACTAACTAACTTACATCCTTAGCGATAAAGTTGAAAATGTATTAAAGAAATTTGACAGATTGTAGTAGCTTGATGTGCTGGTGTCTGTACCTACAAACACTTTTATGAAGCATTTATTAATGGACGATTAACAAACATACCTTTAATGACATCTGATAGAACGGCTGGACAAATCGTTGCTGTAACGGGAGTAGTGGGGTTAAGATCCGGACTTGAATTAATCTCAATCAGCCATGGTTTATATTCTTTGTCGAGGACAAAATCGCAACCGTACAGCTCAAAGCGATTCTTACTAACTGTTAAAGAGTCCTGGCCAGTTAACATTATGCCAATAATAGACTTCTTCATTCCAGGATAGATGATTTTATCCCAGACCTTGCACTTGTCAATCCTATTCAAATAATCTTTGTACCGTTCAGAATGCCACATGTTCGCGGGTGGAAGTTCTTCGTGTCTTCCTTCACAATTATTATATTTCCTTTGAACTGCATTGTTAGTTAAATGTATGGATTCATGATAGTTCCTAAGATTGTACTTCTGTGAGCTGAACTTCAAATAACAGTCTCGGTACATCCATATCACTAAAGGAAATGTGCTTGTGACCAAGCAGTATTGTCTAATGTCGAATTTTGTTTCGTGAATCAATAGCGGCTCTTCTAAAAACAAAATGCAATAGGTGAGAGTATTTACTGTATTAGGATCCTATTCATGTAGTTAGATTTCCCAAAATTTAAACGCAGAATAATTAGGTATGTCTAGAAAAAATAATTTGGGCCTCGGAAGGAAATTATCTTGGTAAATACCTACTGAACTACATTGGTTAATTTAAAAAAAATAGGTAGGGTCGTACCGATATATTTCTGAATGACATATTTATCGTTAGCTTTTTTTAGCAGGTTATTAATAACTGTCAATTTAGAAGCCAATCGTATGCCTCTACCTCTTGAATTATGTGCCGGTTTAATGATCCAAATGTTGTGGCAACCTTCGCAACTTAATTGGGGTCGGAATCTATGCATTTGTTTTAGTAAAAATTTTGCGTATGCCATATATAGTGGTAACTTATTTTCTGTATCCTTTTGAAAGACGTCGTTCTTTCCTATTATGCGGTAATAGTTTTTTAAGAAGTTATTCCATTGTCCGTTAGACGAGTTGCTTAGGACTCGATCTATGTCCCTGTTTTCTTTTCTATACAAATATTCTTTGCATCGACACAAAGCAAATAGCACCACATTCAAGGAAACCTTTCCCTTGTCTACAAACACAGGCCTCTCGTTAGCAACCATTGAGACAACCCATTTTAACAAACTAGTACAAGCGGTAATTTTGTAGTCTTTTACAAATCCTTCTGTTTCCCCAGAATTACTAGTACTATAGCTGCGCGGGCCAATAACTTCGGCCACATCTTCAATGTAGAACCAGTAATTCCTTTTCATCGAAGAGCACAACCCCTGCTTCGATGTCCACAAAGCATCAGTCTTTAATCTGCTAACTATAGTTGGACATTCATTGTTGGGTATGTCGATGGCATGATAGCGGAGTACATCTCTTGTACGCCAAATAAAATTGGGTGGGTATTTGTCAACCAAGTTCGACAGGAACAATTTTTCTAATTCGCCGAGTATTTCGGGTTTCGTGGTAAAGGTGCCGTTTCTAATTTTGGATAGGTTCATTTTCTCTACAGGTAGTTTTTCCACCCACCCCCTTTCCAGCAAAGCTTTTCGTACGGCATTGCAGGAGCCGAAGACGGAAAATATTTTTTTTTCACGTATAGCTTGTTCAGCGTGGCGTTTTAACGTTTGGTAACGAATTGATTTGGCCTGACATCTGCAAATGACATAACTTTTTTCTTTGGGTGAAAGACCATCTGGACGATTAACGCTCTTATATTCCGTGGACTTTTTCTTATTGATTACTTCCACCTTTCTTGTACATTTCTCAGCCGCTTTTCTTTTTATTGCGTTGCCTTTGTCACAACATTCTCTATTCTGCAAATAATACGAAATACTCAGGTCGCGTATATTAGGTATTTGGAATAATGTTAAATAAGTAAGTATAATATTATGTAAGTATAGCTATCAATTATCATCATACTTTATCTGGTTGGACTCGTGAAGTATGAATACAACAGTGTTTGATTCCATGTTGGCCATTGGGTTTTGTAGCATGTTTTTTACATATGGTTCCGGTTGTTTTCTGTGAATGGGAGAGTACATAATTATTATGGACTAGTAGTTAGTAGGTATGTTAACATTTTAAATTTTGCATAGTGTGCATCCATAGTTACCTTTTTTCGCTTGAGAATATTCTTTTTTCGCCTCGGCATTTTTAAGTAAGTGGTTTCATTTTTATTCAAGTCCAAGGGCAAACCTGTATCTCTACAAAACATAAAAAAAACATGGGATAAAATATACATAAATAAAATAGACTATAAGATGTACTTGTAAAAAAAACCGGTCATGTGCGAGTCGGACTCGCGCACCGAGGGCAGGGCTCCGTGCTTTGTATTAAATAACTAATTACGAGATTTTTGTTTTTGAAATCTATAAATTTTCGGTTTTGGGATTTTTTTCTTTACTTGTGCTACATGAAATTGCTTCCCGGCTGTTATTCGTGGATCTTTGACAGTTGTTACCGATAGTCAGAAGCCCGAAAGTCTGACAACCAGTCTTACCAGAAGGTATCGTATTACCCAGCAGTAACTGGGTTCTGGAGGCCTGATAGATTGGTTAGACTGGAAGCCGACCCCAACATAGTTGGGAAAATGCTAGGCAGATGATGAAGACATGAAATTGCTTCTTGCCAAATTTCATGATTCTAAGTCAACGGGAAGTACCTACCCTATAGTATAGGTTTTGATTCCGGAAGTTAAACGCACGTATCTTTTGATTGCGTTGACTTAGAAGTTTAATATTTTCACTGCTTCAAGTGATTCCAGCCTTGAGTATTTGTTATTAATTTTAACTTGATAAAGTACCTCCACACGTTCCTGAGAAAACTAGGGTCTTGACCGACGGACTGACAAATAGACAACGATATTGATCTTATAAGGGTTCCGTTTTTCCTGTTGAGGTACGGAACCCTTAAAACAGAAAAACTTATTTAATGCGACGTGTCACGTTACTACAAAAAATAAGATGTCGGTTTTTTCAGACTCATAAAATCTATACCTCCATGCATAAACTGGTACAGACTACAGATACACTAGGTGCAATATTTTATTGACACTAGGTAGGTACTGACTGAAGTCCGCCACACACCAGACTTACGTAATCACCGAGATCTTACCCGAAGCACGGTTAGGCTGCAGTGCTTGCTGCTCCCGTAGTGCTCAAACGGGAACGGCTCGCCCTATAGTATGTATAAGTACATGGGGATGGATGGGACCATAGTATGGGACTTAGACATAATTATGAATTCTGGTGAAATGTGCGTGTAAATTCTATGTACAGTCAGCAAAAGAGATAAGTATGCAGGATCGTCGGATATCCCTAGTTGAAGATTAGTAAGAAACCGATGGATGTTGTCGACTGAAATTTTATTTGATAAATGAGCTGTTTGTTTTCTTATAATAAAATTTTATTTTATTCAAAAACTTCCATCGGTCAACTATATCCGACGATCCTGCATACTTATCTCTTTTGTTGACTGTACCTATGGTCTACCTATAAGTACACTTGGGAGTAGGTACAGGTGTGTTGTGTGTACAAACGAAATCAATTAGCAGATCAATTTAACAGTCCACTGCTTTATCTTTAAGTAAAGATCTCTGCAAATTTGGGTAGGTAGGTACCATCGCGGCCTTTACCGCCTGATCACTTAGATATTTTTTCGCCTAAATCCTGCGGCGGCACCAATTAAGCCACGCCCTCTTAAAGTTTTCGCCTTGCCTTGCCTTGCCTTGGAAAGCGATAACGCAATTAGTAGCAACCTGCACTGGGCAGCTTAGTGATGCATCACGTATACTCCTTTTGTGAATTTTACGGGCAAACTATTTGACCTTGACGCGCTTACTAGAGAACGCTTCTATTTTTTGAGTGCAAGCAAAAATGAACTTATAGTGGTCAGGCGGGAGTGTCCGAAAGTGGACCATTCTGTTAAAATTATCCATAGCACCATCTAAAAAATCTCAACCTATAATTAAACAGATGAATATAATGTATGAACGCCTCTCTTTGTTTTAGATAGGTATGTGGCAAATAACCTGCCTGTGGCTCCTACCACCGAATTCCCAACCTTCGGACCAGTCTTTCTTTCGTAGGTACTACTCTAGAACTAGGTACTTAATTTATACATCTAAATACTGTATAATTATTATCTACGCTTTCTCGTGATCAATTACTCACTGCATACAATAAAACAATTAGGTACCTCTTCACGTATTGGCAACATTTTTCTGTAATTGTATCATAACTGCCCGTAGTTTGTAATTTTTATTGTTTTTTACATTTTACTTTTACAAATAATTTACCTACTAAAAATTTTGACAGAACACGCTGACGTACATTGACGTTATAGACATCAGATTTCTGACATTTGACATATTTATACATACTTTGTTACCGAACAGTATTTAATAATTGGTTGGAGAGGTTGCAGCAGGAATGTAAGGAAGGGGATCCATGAAAAATGGAGTTATCTGCAAATAAAATAGCAACGCATTATTTTTTCTAATACTTTATTTTGTAGTATAGAATCTTAGAATTTGAACATGCCAACAGTCGATAGCGAAAAATAATATTAAGTAAGTTAACAATTTCAAATGTGAAAATTCGACATTTATAACATTTCGAAGTCTTATAAGATTATTTAATAAACTACAATATTTAATTTATAATAGTGTATATCAAACATTGAACGATTTCGAAGGTGAACACAGTTTAACAGACCTTATTTCTTTCTTTTCAAGAAAGAATTCGATGATTCGTCATTTAAAGGCGAAATAACGACCCTGTAAGGCGTATATATCGAAGAGCAACTCTTTGAGAATGATATATTTTTGTTTTTGTTTCTGTTACTACCCTGTAACTTGCAGATACTTGTGCCTATCGCGCTTAGTTTTTTTATTGAGTCAGAGTCGTCCAGACTATTTCGACGGTTTACCGTGTCAACAGATTTAGGATTGGAGCTAACTACACTCGATTTGGCGTGTCGTACGGACCCGGCGGGATCTGGTCTGCTAACTACTTTATTCTGAACTGATATTGTAGACCGGAGAATACTAGCGGTTTCCCGCTCCCATTCAATAGGGTCTATATAACAACGTTTGTTACCGACCGACCTGTCAACCTTGCTCTTCTCGACTTTGCTCGCTGATTCGGTCCGGTATTTACTGGTCTGATTAGCGAACTGACCTTCATCAGGTCGACAGCATGAATGAGGCACGATTCGTCGTTTACATTCTGTATTTCTTTCTCGTCTTCCTCGGTGAATCCTAAAAGAAAGTGATGTTTTACGCTTTTTCGGTGCGCTCTTTAACGAGATGCTGGATTTGACCACAGTGATAGCTTGGCGTACCGTGAGAGAGTCTTTACCAGCTAATACAATACCGTCCTTATTAGTGGGCAAAGCATCATAAGGGTTCAACCAAGTGAGGAAGTCTGTGATGATGGGGCCGCTGTACTCGGGCGGTATGGGTTGATCTTGGTCTACTATGATGGCGTCGCCGGAGGGCACGCGCGGTGGTATCGGGACAGCAACACTCTTCGTCTCGTGCTTACGCTCTTTGTACTTCTTGACCATCCGCTTGCCATTAATACATAAAGATAAACCAAGATACGCTGGAGCTTTTGGTATTGATTGTTTATAAGCTAGTTCAAAAGTTCCTGTATCAGCCTCAAGGCTGTAGCGGCGATCCAGAACAACTGTGAAAAAACAATTTCTTAATTATTTTTGAATGCGGAATACGTACTCTTATTAAGCTTCTTTAATTACCTTTTATAACATCCTCCAGACATTGAGGGCATAGCCGAGCAGTGACAGATGTAGTAGGTGCTAGGTCAGGACTAGAGTTAATTTCAATGAGCCATGGAGTGAAGTCTTCAGTTAGCATGAAATCGGCCCCATACAGTTCGAAGCTATTTTGTCTTTTATCCATGGTTTCCTGGCACGCTAACATTGCGCCTATCAAGCATTGTTTAATTCCAGGATATATTTTCTCTTCCCACAATTCATATTTTCCTATCTGTCTTCAAATACCCAATAAAGTTGTAAGTAATACATATTATTGTTGAAAGTATTCAAGGTGTTTTTTTTATTCTTACCTGAGATAAGCTTTGAAAGTATGACAGTCCCACATATTTTCATCTGGTAAAGCTTTGTTCCGCTCACCGGTGTTTTTATATTTCGACTGGACTGCATTATTCGTGAGATGAACAGATTCGTGGTAGTTCGACAAACTAAATATTTGTGAGCTAAATCTGAGGTAGCTATCCCTGTAAGACGTAAAAAAAATTGCAATTTGTCTAAATGTTACGACAAATTAAAGAGAGTTTTGGTGCTCTTACTTGTAGACCCAAATCGTTAATGGCTGACAATTCGTTATTAGAAACCACTGCCTTATATCGAATTTAGTATTGTAGATAACTAGCGGATTTTCTGTAATCAAAGATGTTACATATAGTTAGCATGTGAACCATATTCATTGATTCAACATACAGCCCAGTTCTACAATACCGATATATTTCTGCACGACATATCTAGTTTTCTGAGCCGGTATATTGATCAGGCCTATTATGTCTTTTATGTTATTCATGAGCTGAATGCCTCGACCGCGGCACTTGTTTCCAGGCTTCACGATCCATATGTTAAATACACCATCGATGTCTATTTGAGGCCAGTACTTGGCCATTGTTGCTAAAATTTTCATAGCTCTTCTTTCCAATTGCCTGTAATATAAATGAAAGAAATTGAAACGAGTAACCAATTCAAATATTTTATTACATTATCCAGCTGCTAATATATCGCACATGGAATTTTAAGAGTTCGGCATTCTCTCTGCCTACCACTTCTACTGTGTGCCGTATCAGTCTAGAGTTCCATGTGCGAAATCAACGGCCGCGTACAGAAAGTTACATGATCGAACCTCATAACGCGTCAGTGTTGACATTCAATTCGCAGACTAGCCTGGAGATAATAAATATTGATGAATTGTTTTCAGCGATACAGTCGATAAACAGTGATCTAATTACTGCCATGTTGACAAAAATATGTTTACACACAAATAGCGACGAACGCAATGATTACGAAATATATGCGTACCGAATGCTGGAGTTTTTGTCTTCCAGAAATTTTGCCTTCTCGTGGACCAAGAGATAATGATGCGTCAGGAACTGATCCCACTCGTGCTCCCAAACATGTTGCTGTTCTTCAGTATCATCGATGTCCTTGTGGGTGAGGAACACTATATATTCGTTCAATCTGCTAATAGCAAATTCTATTGCGCTGAAAGGAACTTTTCCGTTACGCTCAATAAGGCTTTGCTCATTGTTGTTTTGTAATGCCTTTGATAGCCATTTAAGGACACTGATGCAGGCTGTTATTCTAAAGTCGTCGATAAATTCCTCGAGGCTATCAGAGTTGTGAATGTTGTAACAACGTGGGAATTTAGTTACTGCCACTCCTGGTTCTGTGTGCCAGTGCATTTGCGTAAGTGCACTTGTTAGGCCTTCTTTTGTAGTGAAAACAGATCTGCAAAATCTAATAAAACAAAATGAATATTAGAAGAGCGCATTTTCGAATGACTGTTACGAGAAACTGTTATTTGTATGGTTACCTGCTTATCATAACATCCTTGTTACTAAGCAACCAGTCGTACTTATCTCTCTTGGTTGTCCAGAGAAAGTCGACGGAGTGGTGCTCCATGAATTTGTACAATATCATTCTTTCCACTTTAGATAGCTCTTTACCATGCAATTTTTTGGGATCTACATTTGATGGAGGATGGCGGACCTTGAAATTGCCGAATTAAAAAAATCTGTAAAAGTAAAACTTACCCAAAATGTAAGCTACGAAATATTTAAGCGTAAACTGAATTTAATTTAGTTTTCAAACTATCGAAAGTTTTGTTTGGGTTTAGATGTCGCCCATAATTTTCGGCCAATTAGATAACATCTAGAAACAAGTTGACCACTGACTTACCCCGGCCGGTAAACTTTGGAATACCTTATGGGACTCATATTTCTCAATCCACCCTCGTTCGAGAAGCGAGCGGCGCACCGCAGGGAATCCTCCGCCTTTTATCATAAACACTTTACGTTCTTTCATAGCGCTATCAGCGATCTTTTTCAGCTCATTCCATCTTTCGGTGCTCACCCAACTTTTGTATTGCTTTAATTGCTCGGTCGACGTAGAAGTTTCTATCAAACAACGTAGAGGGATATTACGTGCTCTAGTAGAATGAGACAGACAGTAGCTCTGAAGTGCTCCACAAACCTGGTCCATGTTCGGATTTGGACAAGGAGACAGCACTCGATGGCCGCAACTCCTTTTTGGACGTGCTATCTCGATGTATTTTCGAGTCCGACGCGCACTCTTCAAGCTCCATCGTTACAGCCATGAGCCTCGCTTGCCACTCACTTGAATTCTGCAACAGACAAGTCTGTTACATCTGATCAACATTTTAGTCTTCAATCTATCTAAAAAATAAACTTCATGTAGACGTGTACACAGTTCGACAGTCTAACTTGGACTGGACGACTAAAAATAACCCAGTAGTGCAATAACCTACTTTATTTTAACCTACATTGGGGGTCCTTGGCTATCAGTAGCATCCGTGCACATCCCCGCCTGGCACCTGTGCGAATGACGTCATAAAGTACCTACCTCCTTGGGAAATCGTGCATGATGTAGTTACACGGAAATTAATAAACCCAAATTACTCTTACCTTCTATTATCAGGCCAGTGCTCAGAAAACTAGGTTAAAAAGGAACGCAATAGCATTCGTAAAATAAAAAGTTGATGTTTGTTGAAACCAAAATAAACTGGAAATTTATAATTTTAATATTTTCATTTTCTTTAGATATTGGTCATGATCATGATCTAATAATAAAATATATGTAAAATATATCCCCTCTTTTCTGTGTGCTGATGGCGTTTGGAGAATGACGAGAGTGACATTGAGTGAAATTTTACAAGTTGGCTGTGACGGCTATGGTTGTGACTCATTGACTCTGAATATATTCAGAGCTCATTGACATGGACTTCTCTTATCGAAAAGTACTCTGTGGACTTCTCATTGGCTATAGGTATACCATGGACTTATGACACTGACCTCTATTAAACAAGTGTACTAAATACAATCAGTGACTTATGATCATGGACATGCTTTACAAACTTCCAAGGGCTATACAGATCAGATAGACAACAGGGTGTGTCAAAAAGTTTGTAGTGACACAGTACCTGTCACACAGTACCATACGTTACCACCGAACCAGTTACCACATACCACCGAACCAATTACCACATACCACCGAACCAGTTACCTTACCACGTTTTGACATTCTGCAAGAAACAGTGAAGCAACCGTCTTGAAAAAGACGAGTACGTAAACAAAAGCACCGGATAAAGAAACAGGATAGAAACAACGATGCGACACGAGCGTTATCACAACGCCGTGCCGCATGCGTTCGCTTCGAAAGAAGCGGTTTGTAAGCGCATGCAGAGCAAGCAGAAGCACCAGCACAGTCCGTATCTTCACTGCACGCTTCGGGACCTCGCAGATGGACTCAGGACGCGGACGACACACGCGTCGCGCGCAGCGACAGGCGACCTGCACTCGACGACGGCTTCTGGGGAAAAGGATCGCACTCGGCGCGCGACTCCTATTTATGCCTTCGCGGCGAATAGTGTCGTGTGCAACGCAGCCCCCGCGCCCCGCGCGCGTGTCGCCTCAACGGCGCGTCGCGATTGGTCAAATAAATGTAAGCAGTAACATGCTAAACCTAAATGCACTATTGGCAATGTAGATATAAGTAGGGTTTTTACAAAAATAAATCAGCACATTCCGCGCCCGGCTGCCGTAGCGCACACACGTGTTCTCGGTCCCGTACCAATCGCTAGCTCCCGCGCCCCGCGCGCCCCCCGTCTCGGTCCCGCCGCTGCGCTACGACGTAGCACACGCGACTACGCCGCGCCGCCGTAGGCCACCGGCCCCGCCCACCTCGTACTGCTACGGTTTGTGTTCGCGCACAAACTAAGTGCTGCTACGAGGACTACGGCGTAGCAAATCGGCTACGAGTGCCAGCACTCGTAGTCGATCTCCTGCGCTCGCGTTCCGCGTCATTTTTGGCTCCTTAAGAGCATAAATCCAACCGTTTTCGTTGGTACTTGGGGGAAACCTAACGGTGACAACGAACCCAAGTGGGTGGTGACCCGCCACACCCGCTGACCCCCTTCAGGGGAAAGCAGATTGACGGAAGGGCACCGACTGCGGCCTTGGGGGTGTCTCCTAGTCGCAGTCTGGATCGCACCTAACCCCCGCTTGTCCACAGCTGCACCCGGGACATCTGGGTGTGTCTACCCCAGCGGCCCGGATCGGTCGCAAGACCCATAGGGCCCCACCGCACATTAAGATTGGCGGTAGGTTTACTAGCTTAGGGCTCACCGTAGGCACTCACCTCCCTGCCTTGACCCGGCAGGGAGGGTTACACATCCCCGGGCCCACCCACCCGGGGAGTTAGCTAAGGAACCCCCCCCCACCCCTTAACCATGTCGGACGCCATTATCGTGGCGTTCGTCAAGGAGGTCCTTCTCAAGGACCCTGAATTCCTCGCTAAATACGGAGGAAAGCTCGCTGCAATGCAGCAACCCTCCCCCCCCCAACCGAACTTCGAGCTGGAACTCGACAGCTCAGCCAGTTCCCCGGCGACCCCTATGGACGCCGAGGACACATCGGGGAAACGTCCCCACCAGTCCGACTCGGACGTGGAGGCTAGTTCCTTAGCCACCAACTCATCCTCTTCGGATGACGACGGCTTCACGCTGGCGTCACCGAAGAAACGAAGCCATAAGAGGAAGAAGAAGCTCTCCTCCTCTTCCTCAGCCAACGTAGAGGCGGCCCTGTCGCCCCTCCACCTCGCCCCCGACTCACCGGCGCCCTCTGCCAGTGCCCCCCCCCAGCAAAACAGTCCTGCCAAAAGGACACTCACCCCAGCCAAAGTGCTGGAACTTCCTCCTCCGCCCAGAGGAAAGTCCGCCCCCCACCCCCTGTGTTCATCCAGGACAAGGGGAAATGGACCGAAGTGTCCAAATGGTGCACTGAGCGCAAGATCGCGTTCACAAGCGCCAAGTCTACCCTTCAGGGTATAAAGGTACAAATCCCTACGTCGAAAGACTACAGGGAAATTACCTCCCTTCTCCGACAGAGAGGCGTGTCATTCCACACGTACTCTCTGCCAGAAGACCGACAAACCCGAGTGGTGATCCGTAGGATCCCAAGGGAAATTCCCGTCGCCGACATAAAGGCAGACCTGGAACTCCAAGGAGTTCCAGTCACGGAGGTGCACCGAATGCACCGCTCCAGGGGCCAAGTCGCCTTCGACATGGTCCTCGTGGTTTGCCCTCCCACAGAGGGCCACCACCCTATTTTCGGGATCAAATCCCTATGCCACCTCACTGGCATAGAGATTGAGAAACCCAAAAAGAGCGGCATAGTCGGTCAATGCCACCGATGCCAGCTCTATGGCCATTCACAAAGGTTTTGCCATGCGAAACCTCGTTGTGTCAAGTGTTTGGGCGAACACGGCACAGATCAATGCCCCCGCCCAAAGGACCGTGCTCTATGCACCGAGCCGCCCAGTTGTGTACTGTGCGGCGAAACAGGCCACCCGGCCAATTACCGAGGATGCCCGAAAGCCCCCAAATCTGCGTCCCCCAAACTGTCCAAGCGCGCTGACGCTAGGCAGAAAAGGGAAGCGCCCTCTCAAGGCACAACCCCCCAGCTCCCCGAGCGACTGAGCCCTCAAAGGCCCAGTCCGTGGAACATGCTGAACCACCAGAGAGCTTTCCCGGCTCTCGTGGCAGCCAAAACCCCCACCCCACCTCCCCCCACTAGGATGGACCCCCGCATCCGCAGCTCTGCGCCCGCATCTGCTACTCCCCCCACCAACACTACGGCCCCCTTACCTACCCCCGTAGTCGGCCCTTCTGCCATAGATCCCTTCAATGTGATCTCGGGCACCTTCATGGCGTTCCTGACGCCCCGCGCCAGGAAAATGGCCGCCGAAATAATAAGCGCCAGAAACGCTGGCGACCTGTACAGGATTCAGGCAATCTACAATGCCTATCCTGACATCACACAACTACTTAGCTCCTTCATTACCAAACCCAGTAATGGATAAAGGACCCGTAGCGCGAACCAAACCCCGATCCCTTAAGTTAGCTTACTTTAACGCTAACGGCTTCAAAGACCAAAAAGATGAGATCGCCACCTTCCTCCGCGACCATCGTATTGACATATTCCTCGCTCAAGAGACCTTCCTCAAGCCCAGTCAACGGGACCCTAAAATCGCGAACTATCGCATAGTTCGCAATGACAGGTCTCGCTGCCACAAGGGCGGTACCCTCATTTATTACAGAAAAGATCTTTACTGCATCCCTATGGACCCTCCCACCCTTTCAAGACTTGAAGTGTCTATCTGTCGACTAGGCATGTCAGGCCACCAGCCGATCACCCTTGTGTCGGCCTACCTCCCTCCCCAAAACGCCGCAGAGAACTCCCAAGTCCTGTCAGGCGATCTCTCAACCCTTCTTGGCCTAAGTGACTCCGTCATCATAGCGGGTGACTTTAACGCCAAACACCCCGCCTGGAACAGCACCAGAATCACTACCAGAGGCAAAATCTTGTTTGACCTCTCCCCCATTCTGAACTTCGATGTCATCGGACCGATGACTCCCACTCACTTCCCACACAACCCCAATCAAACCCCCGACGTCCTCGATGTGGCACTTCTAAAGAACGTCAACCTACGGTTAGACACTATAGAAGTGGTACAAGAGCTTAACTCAGACCACCGACCAGTCATCATAGGAATGGCCCCCCGCATAGGTCTCCCCGACCCTAGCCAACCCCCCCAGACAAAAGTGGTAACGGACTGGAGGAAAGTAAGCGAATGCCTGAAATCCGCCACATCCCCCCACTTAGACTCCATTCCTGACCAGTTCAATTCTATCGCGGACACGACGGCCGCGATCGACTCACTCGCGGATCACGTACAGTCCGTCTTGAGCAATTGCTCGAGGGAGGTTCCAGCGATGGATGACCATCGCTGGAGGCTGCCTGACGACTTGCGTGAACTGCTGAACGAGAAGAACGCGGCTGTCCGTGCATACAGCAGCTTTCCCTGCGATGCGAACAAAGCCCATATGCGCTACTTACAGAGATCTGTGAGAACCCGCATATCGGAGTGGCGTGAAGTCAACTGGGATAAGACGCTGAGCGATCTCGAACCCACCCACCTAGCTTTCTGGGAGCTACAGAGGAAACTTAGATCCAGTGACATAGTCGCCATGCCCCCACTGGTCCGCCCTGACAAATCTATCGCCTTCGATGACATCGACAAGGCCGAATGTCTGGCTGATAGCCTCGAAGCCCAATGCTCACCCAGCTCCCAGCCAGTAGACCAAGCTCACCTCTCAGAGGTGGACGCTGAAGTCGAACGCAGAGCCTCCCTCCCACCCGTCGAAGACCCCGATAATCCGCTGCCCCCCGTCACTCCAGACGAATTGCAGGATATCATAAAAGGTCTCAAACCTAAAAAAGCTCCTGGCTCCGACAGAATCACCAACAGAGTGATCCAGCTCTTCCCCGCTCAACTAATAATGCTACTAGTCACCATCTTCAATGGTGCCTTGAGCAATAACATTTTCCCACAATCGTGGAAAGAGGCAACCGTCATCGGGATCCCAAAACCCGGAAAACCCAAATCGGAACCTTCGAGTTACCGCCCCATCAGCCTGCTCAAAGTCCTCGGCAAGATCTATGAGAGACTTATTTATAAGCGACTCAGAGATTATGCCGAAACAAAGGGTCTCATTCCCGACGAGCAGTTTGGTTTTCGTACCCAACATTCTTGCGTACAACAAGTCCACCGAATCACCGAACACATCCACGCAGGGTTCTTGCGCGGTAATATGACAGGTGCAATATACTTCGACATAGCGAAAGCTTTCGACAAAGTCTGGCACAACGGCTTAATATACAAGCTTTACCAAATCGGGGTGCCGGACCGTCTCGTGCTCATCATACGGGACTTTTTGTCAAACCGCACCTTTCGCTATAAAGTCGAAGGAGCAATCTCCTCCCCACACCCCATCCGAGCGGGAGTCCCCCAGGGCTCGGTGCTGGCCCCACTAATTTTCACGCTGTTCACCAGCGATATCCCTAAGAATAAAAAGGCACAGTTGGCCCTATTCGCCGACGACACAGCCATTTATTACTCCGGCCGCAGCCTAGTCCAGATATCCCTCACTCTCCAAACAGCAGTTAACAAACTCGCTGCTTGGTTCAGGAAGTGGAGAATCGAAGTAAATCCCGACAAAAGTCAAGCGGTCCTTTACTCTAGACCGCGTCACAACCCCATTCCCCCCCGACCAATAACCATGTTTGGCAAGCCGATCCCTTGGGAAGAGCAAGCCAAATACCTAGGTGTCATACTCGACAGACACCTCTCCTTCACAGAGCACATAAAGAAGGTCCGTTCGCGCGCCGCTTTCGCTCTCGGCAGACTCCACTCCGTTCTCAATGCACGCAGCAAACTGTCACTTAAGTGCAAGTTGCGTATCTATACAGCGTGCATCAGGCCAATTATGACCTATGCCTGTCCAGTCTTTGCACACGCAAAACCCCATAACATCCATAGGATGCAAACCCTTCAAAACCGGTTCCTTCGAAAGGCTACGGGTTCCCCTTGGTTCGTCCGAAACGAGATCCTCCATGTAGACCTCAGAATCCCCACTATCAAGCATTTCATGAAACGCCTCTCAAAGCGTTTCTTCGATTCCGCCGCCAACCACCGCAACCCTCTGGTTGTCCAGGCCGCCAGCTACTCCCCCTCAAATATTAGTAAGGCTCGCCGTCCAAAGCATGCCTTATCCGACCCCGACGACCCAATAACTCTCCTCCAGGAGAGCAACAAATCCACTAGTACAGTTCACAAAAACAAAAGACCGACATTCCGACCTCGCCGACGAGGCCCCTCGCGACGTCCCCAAGTAAACTCACCCCCCCGACCCTTGCCCGATGCAGAGCCAGCCCGCGCCGCAGCTGAGCCAGTAGCTTTAAATCCCCGACCGTGACCTCTGAGTTTGTTTCGGCATTTCTTCTCAGAGTAGTCAGATAGGAAATGCCGGCTCCATCAAGCTTAAATAATATAACAGTGATCCAGCCTGTCCCTTCTTGCTGTCCTCTCCAGCGACGCCCTAAGCCGAGGTTCGTACCCCACAGGGGGTGCCCTTAGTGCGTAGTCGCTTAGCATAACGTAGTTAGATTAATGCCCCTGGCTGGAGGCTTTGAGTTTCACTTAAGGCAGCCACAGGATAGTCCGGTTAAGTAGTCACGACCTCTAAAGGTCAACTACGAGATGCCAATAGGGAAAAAAAAAAAAAAAAAAAAAAAAAAAAAAAATCAGCATTTACTACAGATCCAGTCTGTACTGCATCCCCCTAGACCCACCCTCCCTCTCCAACATTGAAGCCTCTATCTGTAGGCTGGGCATGACAGGTCATTTACCTATAACAATCATCTCGGCGTATCTCCCGCCGCCCAACTCCAACACCGATTCCGCGGCTATAAACGCCTCCATCGGAAATGACCTCACATCTCTGCTCAACCTAAGCGACTCCGTCCTTCTGGCAGGGGATCTTAACGCGAAACATCTCGCGTGGAACAGCCGGCTGTCCAACACCAGAGGCAATGTACTATACAACCTCTGTAGCCCCCTTAACTTCGATATCATCGCTCCGATGCACCCCACTCATTTCCCAAATAACCCCAACCACAGCCCTGATGTACTTGACGTGGCGCTTCTGAAGAATGTAAACTTGCGATTACACTCTATAGAGACGCTAGACGAACTCAATTCGGACCATAGACCAGTGATCATGGAATTCGCCCCCAGACACGGTCCTTCTGACCCCACCCAACCCCCCCCTACAAAAGTGATCACAGACTGGGGGAAAGTAAGTGAACTACTGAAATCCACCGAGTCCCCCCACTTAGACCAAATCCCAGATAACATCGAGACTGTGGCCGATACCGAGGCCGCGATCAGCTCGTTCACCGGACACGTACAATCTGTCCTGAGCGAATGCTCAAGGGAGGTTCCGGCGGAGGATCACCTCCGCTGGAGACTCCCGGACGACGTGCGAGGACTGGTGACCGAGAAGAACGCGGCCACTCGTGCTTACAGATCCTTTCCCTGCGATAGCAACAAAGCTTTTATGCGTCGCTTACAACGCAAAGTAAGCAGATGTGTCAAGAAGCTGCGTGAGGATCGCTGGGACAAGATGCTCGATGATCTTGAACCGACCCATCAGGCCTTCTGGAACCTGCAGAGGAAACTGCGCTCCTCTGAGGAAGCCTCCATGCCCCCACTAATTCGCCCCGACAAGAGCATCGCATTCGACGATGCGGACAAGGCAGAATGCCTAGCCGACAGCCTAGAGGACCAATGCTCTCCCAGTACCCAGCCAGTAGACCCAGCTCACCTCGCCAAGGTGGACGCTGAAGTCGAACGCCGAACCTCACTCCCTCCTGTCGAGGACCCAGATGACCCCTTACCCCCCGTCACTCCAGACGAGGTAGAGGGCATTATCAGGGGACTCAAACACCGAAAAGCCCCTGGCTCAGATGGAATTACCAATAAGGTATTCAAACTACTTTCCCCTGCCCTCATAGTCTTAATGACCGCTATCTTCAATAGCGCTATGTCCAATAACATGTTTCCACAATCGTGGAAACAAGCCACTGTCATTGGCATCCCGAAACCGGGCAAGCCCAAGGCTGCCCCGACCAGTTACCGCCCCATCAGTCTCCTCAATGTCCTAGGCAAAATCTACGAGAGGCTTATTTATAAGCGTCTCAAAGACTACGCCGAAGCAAAGAGCCTAATTCCGAAAGAACAGTTTGGGTTTAGACCCCAACACTCCTGCGTCCAACAAGTGCACCGTATAGTCGAACACATCAGCGCCCGTTTTCAGCGAGGCATGATGACCGGTGCCTTATTCTTCGATATTGCGAAGGCGTTCGACAAAGTCTGGCACAACGGGCTGATATACAAGCTGTACCAGCTCGGTGTGCCGGATCGTCTCGTGCTCATCCTCAGAGACTTTCTGTCGAACCGCACCTTCCGATACCGCACTGAAGGTGCTCTTTCCACCCCCCACCCGATTCGCGCCGGCGTCCCTCAGGGCTCGGTATTATCCCCATTAGCTTTCACGCTATACACTAGCGACATCCCAAAAAGTGATGTAGCCCAGTTAGCCCTTTTTGCTGACGACACGGCCATCTACTACTCTGGCAGAAGCCCCACCCGTATAGCCCTCACCCTCCAAAACTCCGCAAGAGCCTTAGGCGATTGGTTCCGGAGATGGAGAATAGAAGTCAATCCCGATAAGAGCCAGGCGGTACTTTTCTCCAGGCCAAACAGACCCCTCCCTCCTACTCCAAAACCGATCACCATGTTTGACAAGCCGATCCCTTGGGAAAAGCAAGCCAAATATTTGGGGGTCATCCTCGATCGGGGCCTGACCTTCGGTGAGCACATAAAGACGGTACGCTCGCGTGCCGCTTTCGCTCTCAGCAGGCTCCACTCCATACTGAATGCACGCAGCAAGTTGTCACTTAAGTGCAAATTGCGCATTTACACCGCATGCATTCGGCCAATCCTGACCTACGCGTGCCCTGCGTTCGCACACGTTAAACCCTACCGTCTCCATAGGATGCAGACCCTCCAAAACCGATTTCTCCGAAAGGCCACGGGCGCCCCGTGGTACCTTAGGAATAACCAACTACATGTTGACCTTAAGATCCCAACAATCCAACAGGTAATGAAACGCCTCACCAAGGGCTTCTTCGATAGGGCTGATAAACACCCCAATCCCCTGGTCTCTTCAGCCGCCCAATACGTCCCCTCCAAAATCTCTAAGATTCGCCGTCCCAGGCATACCCTCCTCATACCCGACGACCCCATCACCCTTCTCCAAGAAAGCTGTAGGGAAACTAGCACACTGCGCAAAAACAGATACAAACCGCGTACCCGGCCCCGCCGTCGAGGCCCCCCGCGACGCCCCTGTAATACCACCGCCCGACCCTTGCTCGACAAGCCAGCCCGCGAGGCTGAGCAAGTAGCTTTAAACTCCCCAAATAATAATAATCAGACCCAGCCTGACCATTGCTGCCCTCCCATCAATGACTCACTAAGCCGAGGCCCGAACCCCACAGGGGGTGCCCTTAGTGTAGCTCATTTAAAATAAATATCCTTAGTTTGTAAGCCCTGGCTGGGGGCCTTAAAGTAATTTTTGGCCACCACAGGATAGTCCGGTTAAGCAGAAAGGCAACCTTATCGAGTTGCAACTGCGAGTGGTCACGTCAAAAAAAAAAAAAAAAAATCAGTCTCAATTACCAGTCTGCGGAGTTATTATTTTCAATTACCTACTGACACTCTACACTGTACCAAACTCTTAAATTGGTGACCCCCGCAAATCGAACACGTTCCTGAAGCCGAAGCCCGAGTTCCTGCAACATCGACCTCCTGCAAGATCCCAGAGGAACCATGAAGAACGACGAGTTTAGCGACGCTCAGGGCAGCACAAGTGAGAAGAGCGACGTGGCAACAGTCTCACTTCCGGCACGACTACCACCATTTTGGCGCCAAAACCCGCGCCTGTGGTTCGCGCAATTTGAAGCCGCCGTCGCTGCCAGCAAGATAGGTGAAGAGCAGAAATTCAATCTCGTCGTCCCGCTACTAGGAAACAGCGACCTAGAACAAATCGGAGACATCATCTTACATCCACCGACTACCGGCAAGTACAGCACGCTCAAGGACAGACTCATCTCAACGTACCAAGAGTCAGACCACCGGCAGTTACAGAAGCTACTCAGCGGCCTCGAACTCGGCGACAACAAGCCAAGCCAGCTGCTGCGTAAAATGCGAGACCTCAGTGGCAAACTATTATCAGATGAAGCACTGAAGGTTATGTGGCTCAACCAGCTGCCCACACAAGTTCGCGCAGTGCTCTCCGTCAACACCGAGTCAGCGCTCGAAGTGCTAGCTGCGATGGCAGACAAAATGATGGAGCATTTTGAACCCGCTACAGTCGCCGCAGTCTCCACAGCAAACCCTTCGTCAACAAGTCCAGCAGTCAATGAGATACAGCTAAATGCAATAACAACCCTACAAATCAGCATGCTTACGAAACAAATAGAGAAGTTGTCACTCGAAGTCGCCGAACTCCGCAACCACCAACATTCGTCGTATCGTCGTTCCCGCCAAAACTCTGCACATCGTTCACGCTCACGCTCACAGTCAAGACAGCGTACTGATAACGCCCGCAAGCCCGGCGACCCCGATTGGGTGTGCCATTACCACTACCGATTCGGCAACAAGGCACGAAAATGTGAATCACCGTGTTCCTTAGCAGCAAAGCGGGAAAACTAGAACGTACATCGACAGTGGCGGGCGTCGATGTAAACCAAGCAAGCCGCCGCTTATGTGTGATCGACATTAACAACAGGGAAAAATTTCTTGTCGACACGGGAGCCGACATATCAGTACTAGCCGCCCGAAACCAGAAATATGCAAGACCGGCGGTGAATGCAGGCTACCAACTTTACGCGGCAAACGGAACAAATATTCGTACCTACGGAGAGCGCACACTCGAGCTCAACCTAGGCCTTCGAAGAAGTTTTAAGTGGACTTTCGTCGTCGCCGATGTGAAGACTTCGTTACTGGGTGCCGACTTCCTAGTGCATCATAAACTGTTAGTCGACTTGCACCAAAGAAAACTCATCGACCGAGTAACCGAGCTCAGTGTGAACGCCGTGAAAATTAACAGCCAAGAAGAATCAATCTACATTATCAACCGCGACCACAGTCATCACGACCTGCTTAAGAAATATCCAGATGTACTTCGACCAATGACACTGAAAACTCCAGCCAAGCATGACGTCACGCATCACATCGAGACCACTGGGCCGCCGATCTACTCACGGCCGCGCCCTCTACCGCCCGACAAATATAAGGCGGCAAAACTTGAATTCGAGCGCATGATCGAGATGGGAATATGCAAACCGTCAAACAGTCCGTGGGCGAGTCCACTTCACATCGTAAAGAAGAAAGACGGATCACTGCGAGTATGCGGCGATTACAGAAGACTCAACGCCGTCACCGTTCCCGACCGATACCCCATTCCACGAATCCAAGATTTTACTTACCAACTCCACGGAAAGAAAATATTCTCGAAACTCGATTTGAAAATGGCATATTTCTGGATACCCATCGCAAAACAAGATGCTCAAAAAACAGCGATAATAACACCGTTCGGACTTTTCGAATTCACCTGCATGACGTTCGGTTTAAGAAATTCCGGGCAAACCTTTCAACGTTTCATGCACGAGGTTCTACGAGGGCTAGATGACAACGTATTCTGTTTCGTCGACGACCTGCTCGTACACTCGAGAAATAAGGAAGAACACCGCCGCCACTTGGAACTAGTACTCGAACGACTTAATACCTACGGCGTCAGTCTAAACATCGACAAGTGCGAGTTTGACAAGGAAAACATCGAGTTCCTCGGTTACGCAGTGTCATCAGAGGGAATCAAACCCACTCAAGAACGAATACAAGCCATAGTGAACTATCCGAAACCACAAACAGTCCAAGAACTAAGAAGATTCTTAGGAATGATAAACTTCTACCGTAGTTGTTTACCTCATCAAGCCGAGTACCAACACGAATTAAATAAATTCCTACACAACAGCAAAAAGAACGATAAAACACCAATACAATGGTCTCAAGTAGCAGATCAAGCCTTTGAGAAATGCCGACAAAGCATACTCGAGGCAACGACACTGACGCACCCGATTCCTAACGCGCCGCTATGTTTGTTTACCGACGCATCGAATACTAGCATCGGCGCTGTCCTACAACAAAAAGTGGACAACATATGGAGACCACTGGCATTCTACTCAAAAACTATGAGTGAGACGCAGCGACGCTACAGCGTGTACGATCGCGAATTATTAGCAATGTACACCGCAGTGCAACACCTACGACGACTGATAGAGGGCAGTGACCTAATAATATTCACCGATCACAAACCTCTAACTTACGCGCTGACAAGAACACCGAGTAGTAGCGATACACCACGAAGAGAACGCCAGCTACACTACATTAGTCAGTTCTGTACGAAGATCCAATACATTCACGGTGATAAGAACGAAGCAGCGGACGCCTTATCACGCATCGAAGAAATCAACTTGTCACATTCCACGATCGACTACAACCAACTCGCTCAAGACCAAGAAAAGGATGAAGAACTGAAGATCTGCATGTCTAACCCAAGTCTAAAGTTTGCGCCTATCACATTGCCCGGAGGTCAACGAC
The DNA here is from genome assembly GCA_963669345.1 of Gortyna flavago. NCBI lineage: Eukaryota > Metazoa > Arthropoda > Insecta > Lepidoptera > Noctuidae > Gortyna > Gortyna flavago. The sequence continues at coordinate 15,305,872 of OY770128.1, forward strand.
CCATCATATGTGAAACATCAACCGGCAACGTTCGTCCATACCTACCAGCGACTTATCGTATAGTAGCATTCAAAGCGCAACACGAACTAAGTCACCCTGGTGTGCGAACAACAAGAAGAATAATGTCTACAAAGTTCTTTTGGCCAAGTATGAACAGAGAAGTTGGTTTGTGGGCGAAATCATGCATCGGTTGCCAGCGCGGGAAAGTTCAACGACACGTTATCAGTCCACTCGGCGAGTTTCAAAAATCAACACGGTTCGAACACGTTCACGTTGACATCGTGGGTCCACTGCCGCCATCTAACGACTACAGATATCTAGTAACAATGATCGACCGCTGCACTAAATGGCCGGAGGCAATACCTATCCGTGACGTCACCGCCGACACTGTTGCTAAGGCGATTTACGAGGGATGGTTATCGCGATTTGGCTGTCCGTTACGTGTAACGACGGATCAAGGAAGGCAATTCGAATCATCGTTATTCAACTCACTGATGAAGAAATTTGGCATCACCAGGATCCGAACTACTGCATACCACCCGCAAGCAAATGGTCAAGTCGAACGCTGGCATCGAACCTTGAAGGCCGCACTCATGGCGAGAGGCGCCGGCACACACTGGAGCGAGGAATTACCGACCGTGCTGCTTGGACTACGTACAGCGCTTCGTGAAGAAACACAAGTCAGCCCGGCCCTGATGACCTACGGATCGACACTGAGAATACCGTCAGATTTCTTCGTGCCTACACAGCCGAAAAATGAAGATGCAGAATTCGTACGCCAGCTGACCGAAACAATGGCATCACTCGCACCAAGCAGCAAGTCACGTGTCAACAACAGGAGCACGTTTGTATACAAGGACCTAACGACATGCACTCATGTTTTCGTGCGCAATGATACCGTACGAAGTCCATTGACCCCTCCTTACGACGGCCCGTTCAAGGTGATTCAACGTGATGGCAAACATTTCACCATACAGATGCCACTTAGAACTACAGTTGTCTCAATAGACAGACTTAAACCAGCGCACCTGCTCAACGAAGAAGAGTTTACCACTTCTACAACATGCGCGCAACAACAACAAGCACCGCGCACTAACAGCTCAACTACGAGCGTCGAGCCGCGGTCATCGACCCCCAGCGCACCGCGCGACACATACGTCACTCGATCCGGCCGCGCGGTGAAACACAACGTACGCTTCGCTTAGGGGGGAGTGATGTAGTGACACAGTACCTGTCACACAGTACCATACGTTACCACCGAACCAGTTACCACATACCACCGAACCAATTACCACATACCACCGAACCAGTTACCTTACCACGTTTTGACATTCTGCAAGAAACAGTGAAGCAACCGTCTTGAAAAAGACGAGTACGTAAACAAAAGCACCGGATAAAGAAACAGGATAGAAACAACGATGCGACACGAGCGTTATCACAACGCCGTGCCGCATGCGTTCGCTTCGAAAGAAGCGGTTTGTAAGCGCATGCAGAGCAAGCAGAAGCACCAGCACAGTCCGTATCTTCACTGCACGCTTCGGGACCTCGCAGATGGACTCAGGACGCGGACGACACACGCGTCGCGCGCAGCGACAGGCGACCTGCACTCGACGACGGCTTCTGGGGAAAAGGATCGCACTCGGCGCGCGACTCCTATTTATGCCTTCGCGGCGAATAGTGTCGTGTGCAACGCAGCCCCCGCGCCCCGCGCGCGTGTCGCCTCAACGGCGCGTCGCGATTGGTCAAATAAATGTAAGCAGTAACATGCTAAACCTAAATGCACTATTGGCAATGTAGATATAAGTAGGGTTTTTACAAAAATAAATCAGTGATTCCGCGCCCGGCTGCCGTAGCGCACACACGTGTTCTCGGCCCCGTACCGCTCGCTAGCTCCCGCGCCCCGCGCGCCCCCCGTCTCGGTCTCGCCGCTGCGCTACGACGTAGCACACGCGGCTACGCCGCGCCGCCGTAGGCCACCGGCCCCGCCCACCTCGTAGCACTGCTACGGTTTGTGCTCGCGCACAAACTAAGTGCTGCTACGAGGACTACGGCGTAGCAAATCGGCTACGAGTGCCAGCACTCGTAGTCGATCTCCTGCGCTCGCGTTCCGCGTCACTTTGGCTCCTTAAGAGCACTAAATCCAACCGTTTTCGTTGGTACTTGGGGGAAACCTAACGGTGTCAACGAACCCAAGTGGGTGGTGACCCGCCACACCCGCTGACCCCCTTCAGGGGTAAGCATCCCGGCGGAAGGGCACCGACTGCGGCCTTGGGGGTGGCTCCTAGTCGCAGTCTGGAACGCACCTAACCCCCGCTTGTCCACAGCTGCACCCGGGACGTCTGGGTGTGTCTACCCCAGCGGCCCGGATCGGTCGCAAGACCCATAGGGCCCTACCGCACATTGAGATTGGCGGTAGGTATTCAAGCTTAGGGCACACCCTAGCACACACCTCCCTGTGACACCGACAGGGAGCGAACACATCCCCGGGTTGTTCCACCCGGGGAGATAGAAGTAGGTTTCGACCGGCCCTTCTGGCCACTCAGACAGAATTGTAGCTGACGAGTTTGTTTGTGTTTTTCTTCTCGTCAGTGGACAATAGGAAAAACACACGGGTGGGCTTTTTGGGGTTCTGTCTGCCCGGGGTGTTCACGTTCACGTGACGCCTCGGGACTAGGCCTCGGCTTGTATAAGCCTTCTCCCCCCCCCCCCCCCCTGTTAGAAACCTAACGCCACAATGGCGTTAGTCACCCTACTAACAAAGCTGGTGAAAGCGATGCTCGATGACCCAGAGCTCGACTCCAAATACGGCGACCTGCTCGCCCAAATACGCCCCTCCCTACAAAGTGAGGCCTCGACCTTACCAACATCGCTGGCAGTGTTCAGCGATGCGCTAGACCCCTCAGCCCCCCTCAAACAGTCCACCAGCTATCCACAGCTGCGTTCCCAGACCCTATCACAGGGTATCTCCCCAGCCCCCCAGAACGATGAGTCCCCTGCCCAGTCAGAGGATGAATCCCCTGCCTCCCCCTTAGACTCCGAGATGTTCTCGGATGGCGAAGTCGAGACTTCCCCCACCACCTCGTCCTCCGAAGACGATTACCAAGTCGTCGGTAAGGGGAAGAGAAAGAAGGGGAAAGCCCCCTCAACAGCGGCAGCAAAGGCCAAAAAAGCTGCAACTTCCCCCCCCTCCCCCTCAGTCTCAGCCACCCAGGCTGCCCCCACCTCAGCCACTTCCACCCAGGAAGTGCCCTCTGGCTCCAATCAGAGCCGCCCACACAGCCCCATGGCCACAGCCACCCCGGCTGCTAACTCCCCCCAGAGCCGCCCCCAGAGCCCCATGGCCACGGCCACTCAAGCCGCCCCCAAAACTGCCCGTCCCCCCCCCCCTTTTCATACACGACAAGGGAAGATGGACGGAAGTCTCCAGGGCGTGTAATGAGCGCCGAATAAATTTCACAAATGCCCGTGCTGTTGAGCAGGGCATCAAAGTCACGGTAGCGTCTTCGGGCGACTACAGGGAGCTGTCCAAGCTCCTGCAGAACTCAGGAGTGAGGTATCATACCCACTCCCTCAAAGAGACAATCCCCACCCGGGTTGTCATAAAAAATGTCCCGATAGAGATCTCCACTCAAGAGATCCTCAGCGACCTTGAGTCGCAAGCCATCCCGGTGGCAGAGGTGCATAGAATGCACCGAAAAAGGGGAGGTGAGACTACCTCCACCTCCTCCCCCTTCAACATGGTGTTGGTGGTCTGCGACCCGGTCGAGGGTCACCACCCTATCCATCAAATAAAGAAAATATGCGGCCTCTCGGGGATCCGCATCGAACGTCCGCACAAAAGCGGCAACATGGCCCAATGCCACCGTTGCCAGCTGTACGGCCACGCCCAACGCAATTGCTTCGGCAAACCCAGATGCGTTAAGTGTCTGGGCGATCACGGCACTGAAAAGTGCGAACGGCCGAAAGACCGCGCCCTCTGCACGGAGCCTCCCAGCTGCGTGCTGTGCGGCGAGTCCGGACATCCCGCAAATTACCGCGGGTGCCCCAAGGCCCCCAAGTCAACGGCACCAAAATTAACGCACAGGGCAAACCTCAGACAACAGAGGGAATGCCCCTCTTATACTGAGAATCCCCCCACCCCCCTCCCCTCTCAGCGCCCTAACCCCTGGTTCAGGCAAAATCATCAAGCCCACTTCCCGGCCTTGAAACCCCCTCAGCCACAGACCATCCCACCTCTGATGGGAAAACCCTTCACCTTCGCCTCGAAGCCCCTTCAACCACAAACCATCCCACCCCTGATGGGAAACCCAATCTCCTTCCCCTTTCCCCACAGGCCAACAAAAGCGCCTGCGTCAACAGCGCCTCGCCCCCCCACTCACACTGCGCCCTCAATACCCCACCACCCGGTGCCACAAACACCCCGCCCCCCATTACAAGGGAATGTGCCCCGCACACCTTTCACCTTCTCGCCCCCCCCTCCCCCCTCTATGGCTAGCGCCCCAACACCTGACCCCTATGACCCATTCAGGGTCATCACGAGCACCTTCGCGGTGTTCCATTCACCCCGAGGCTACCAGATGTCGAGAGACATCATAGCCTGCAATGGCGATTTTATCGCCTTAGCCCAAATCTACGACGCGTACTCGGACGTTACGCAAGCCCTCCGCAAACTCCCCCATAACTCGCCACAGAGCTCCTCCCCCCGTGTAGGACCAAACCGAAATCCCTAAGAATAGGGACTTTCAACGCCGAAGGCCTGAATGGCCAACGCGATGAGATCGCCACATTCCTCCGCGACCATCGCCTAGACATACTTTTAGTCCAAGAGACATTCCTCAAACCCCATCAGCGAGACCCAAAAATTGCTAACTACCGGTTAGTTCGCAACGACAGGACTCGCTGTCACAAAGGAGGCACTCTCATTTACTACAGATCCAGTCTGTACTGCATCCCCCTAGACCCACCCTCCCTCTCCAACATTGAAGCCTCTATCTGTAGGCTGGGCATGACAGGTCATTTACCTATAACAATCATCTCGGCGTATCTCCCGCCGCCCAACTCCAACACCGATTCCGCGGCTATAAACGCCTCCATCGGAAATGACCTCACATCTCTGCTCAACCTAAGCGACTCCGTCCTTCTGGCAGGGGATCTTAACGCGAAACATCTCGCGTGGAACAGCCGGCTGTCCAACACCAGAGGCAATGTACTATACAACCTCTGTAGCCCCCTTAATTTCGATATCATCGCTCCGATGCACCCCACTCATTTCCCAAATAACCCCAACCACAGCCCTGATGTACTTGACGTGGCGCTTCTGAAGAATGTAAACTTGCGATTACACTCTATAGAGACGCTAGACGAACTCAATTCGGACCATAGACCAGTGATCATGGAATTCGCCCCCAGACACGGTCCTTCTGACCCCACCCAACCCCCCCCTACAAAAGTGATCACAGACTGGGGGAAAGTAAGTGAACTACTGAAATCCACCGAGTCCCCCCACTTAGACCAAATCCCAGATAACATCGAGACTGTGGCCGATACCGAGGCCGCGATCAGCTCGTTCACCGGACACGTACAATCTGTCCTGAGCGAATGCTCAAGGGAGGTTCCGGCGGAGGATCACCTCCGCTGGAGACTCCCGGACGACGTGCGAGGACTGGTGACCGAGAAGAACGCGGCCACTCGTGCTTACAGATCCTTTCCCTGCGATAGCAACAAAGCTTTTATGCGTCGCTTACAACGCAAAGTAAGCAGATGTGTCAAGAAGCTGCGTGAGGATCGCTGGGACAAGATGCTCGATGATCTTGAACCGACCCATCAGGCCTTCTGGAACCTGCAGAGGAAACTGCGCTCCTCTGAGGAAGCCTCCATGCCCCCACTAATTCGCCCCGACAAGAGCATCGCATTCGACGATGCGGACAAGGCAGAATGCCTAGCCGACAGCCTAGAGGACCAATGCTCTCCCAGTACCCAGCCAGTAGACCCAGCTCACCTCGCCGAGGTGGACGCTGAAGTCGAACGCCGAACCTCACTCCCTCCTGTCGAGGACCCAGATGACCCCTTACCCCCCGTCACTCCAGACGAGGTAGAGGGCATTATCAGGGGACTCAAACACCGAAAAGCCCCTGGCTCAGATGGAATTACCAATAAGGTATTCAAACTACTTTCCCCTGCCCTCATAGTCTTAATGACCGCTATCTTCAATAGCGCTATGTCCAATAACATGTTTCCACAATCGTGGAAACAAGCCACTGTCATTGGCATCCCGAAACCGGGCAAGCCCAAGGCTGCCCCGACCAGTTACCGCCCCATCAGTCTCCTCAATGTCCTAGGCAAAATCTACGAGAGGCTTATTTATAAGCGTCTCAAAGACTACGCCGAAGCAAAGAGCCTAATTCCGAAAGAACAGTTTGGGTTTAGACCCCAACACTCCTGCGCCCAACAAGTGCACCGTATAGTCGAACACATCAGCGCCCGTTTTCAGCGAGGCATGATGACCGGTGCCTTATTCTTCGATATTGCGAAGGCGTTCGACAAAGTCTGGCACAACGGGCTGATATACAAGCTGTACCAGCTCGGTGTGCCGGATCGTCTCGTGCTCATCCTCAGAGACTTTCTGTCGAACCGCACCTTCCGATACCGCACTGAAGGTGCTCTTTCCACCCCCCACCCGATTCGCGCCGGCGTCCCTCAGGGCTCGGTATTATCCCCATTAGCTTTCACGCTATACACTAGCGACATCCCAAAAAGTGATGTAGCCCAGTTAGCCCTTTTTGCTGACGACACGGCCATCTACTACTCTGGCAGAAGCCCCACCCGTATAGCCCTCACCCTCCAAAACTCCGCAAGAGCCTTAGGCGATTGGTTCCGGAGATGGAGAATAGAAGTCAATCCCGATAAGAGCCAGGCGGTACTTTTCTCCAGGCCAAACAGACCCCTCCCTCCTACTCCAAAACCGATCACCATGTTTGACAAGCCGATCCCTTGGGAAAAGCAAGCCAAATATTTGGGGGTCATCCTCGATCGGGGCCTGACCTTCGGTGAGCACATAAAGACGGTACGCTCGCGTGCCGCTTTCGCTCTCAGCAGGCTCCACTCCATACTGAATGCACGCAGCAAGTTGTCACTTAAGTGCAAATTGCGCATTTACACCGCATGCATTCGGCCAATCCTGACCTACGCGTGCCCTGCGTTCGCACACGTTAAACCCTACCGTCTCCATAGGATGCAGACCCTCCAAAACCGATTTCTCCGAAAGGCCACGGGCGCCCCGTGGTACCTTAGGAATAACCAACTACATGTTGACCTTAAGATCCCAACAATCCAACAGGTAATGAAACGCCTCACCAAGGGCTTCTTCGATAGGGCTGATAAACACCCCAATCCCCTGGTCTCTTCAGCCGCCCAATACGTCCCCTCCAAAATCTCTAAGATTCGCCGTCCCAGGCATACCCTCCTCATACCCGACGACCCCATCACCCTTCTCCAAGAAAGCTGTAGGGAAACTAGCACACTGCGCAAAAACAGATACAAACCGCGTACCCGGCCCCGCCGTCGAGGCCCCCCGCGACGCCCCTGTAATACCACCGCCCGACCCTTGCTCGACAAGCCAGCCCGCGAGGCTGAGCAAGTAGCTTTAAACTCCCCAAATAATAATAATCAGACCCAGCCTGACCATTGCTGCCCTCCCATCAATGACTCACTAAGCCGAGGCCCGAACCCCACAGGGGGTGCCCTTAGTGTAGCTCATTTAAAATAAATATCCTTAGTTTGTAAGCCCTGGCTGGGGGCCTTAAAGTAATTTTTGGCCACCACAGGATAGTCCGGTTAAGCAGAAAGGCAACCTTATCGAGTTGCAACTGCGAGTGGTCACGTCAAAAAAAAAAATAAATCAGTCTCAATTACCAGTCTGCGGAGTTATTATTTTCAATTACCTACTGACACTCTACACTGTACCAAACTCTTAAAAGTTTTTAATCAATTAATTCAAATAATATTATGCAATCGATACCCAAATAATAAGCGAAAATGAATGAATCTCTCAGTTTCTCCGAGACTCCGACCATCTGTCTCTTCATCTGTTACGGATGTAAGTACACCTACTACAAAACTGATTTTTATGAAAGAGGCACGATTCTTAAAGAATCTGTCAAATTTCTTTGATAGATTTTCAACTTTACTACAAAGGAATAAGGTTCATATTCAATTGGGAAAGTTTGACAGATTGGGGTAGCTTGATGTGCTGGCCTCTGTACATACGTACGCATAGCAGCAAGTAATTGGGCAGTCATTGTAGGTACTGGGTTGCACACGCACTCGCTCATAGCCCAGCGACAAAACTATCCGAACTAACCACTCGCTCGTTGCTCGAATGCTCGCCACTATCCGAACTAACCACTCGCTCGTTGCTCGAATGCTCGCCACTATACGAACTAACCACTCGCTCGTTGCTCGAATGCTCACCACTATCCGAACTAACCACTCGCTCGTTGCCCGAATGCTCGCCACTATCCGAACTAACCACTCGCTCGTTGCTCGAATGCTCGCCACTATCCGAACTAACCACTCGCTCGTTGCTCGAATGCTCGCCACTATCCGAACTAACCACTCGCTCGTTGCTCGAATGCTCGCCACTATCCGAACTAACCACTCGCTCGTTGCCCGAATGCTCGCCACTATCCGAACTAACCACTCGCTCGTTGCTCGCCACTATCCGAACTAACCACTCGCTCGTTGCTCGAATGCTCGCCACTATCCGAACTAACCACTCGCTCGTTGCTCGAATGCTCGCCACTATCCGAACTAACTACTCGCTCGTTGCTCGAATGCTCGCCAACTCCTTTCTAGTTGCTAGCTCTACTCGCTTCGCGCTAATCGATGCGGTGCATGGTGGGACAGGAGCCATCAGAGGAAATCTGTAATTCAATATGTAATCAACGTTCGTCAGCAAGGTGTAATGGCATTGACTGCCAACGCGGTCACCGGTGACCGCGAACAATAGATTTTCTATTGTGTCTGTTGCCTGGCAGCCAACGTGTTAAGTAGATAGTCAGCAAATCGTATCTATTTCTTTAGTTAAAGATTATTTCGTCTATAATTAAAATGAAAGACGCCAGTGTTATGCAGACTATGCCGATTGAGTTGTAGGTAATTAATTTCCTTGCGTGATCAACAGTTGTAAATGAATGCCCACAATTTATTGTATAGTGCAAAAGAACGAATTAAAATCGCCGTTATAAAGGCAGTTAGAATTAATTCCGTTCCGAAAGTAAATTTTATCGTTGTAAGTACATAAATAGTAATTATCTGATAGGTAAGCTTTAGGGATCACTGCCATGTTTAAAGTGTAATAATCAATTACCACCTCCGAAGAATAATATGTACCTAACACATAACATAACATTACACCTGGCCGCCCAGCTGCTGACCTAAAGTGGAACTGGGCTAGCCACATCTACCGCATGTCGGAGCAGCAATATGCAAAAACTAACACTCGGTGGATCCCAAATAGTAGGAAACGACTACGCGGCAGGCCTAGAAACTAGAAAGAGATGGCTGACCTGGACTCCACAATCGAAGTAGACCGGGAAAAGTGGAAAGAGGGAAGGGAGGCCTTTGTTCTGCAGTACGACAACACAGGCTTATAATAATAATACGCCTGGGTCCTCCAGGCTGCTAGAAAAATTCAAGATGGAAAAAGAAAAATCTAATAATAGTTTGCCCGAAACGGGGATTGAACCAAGGACCTCATGCTTAGCAGTGGTGCTTGCGACCACAAGACGAAATAATATATGTTATTATTTCGTATTCATTTAAAGCCACCCATATGGTTAGGCCTTTGCTAATCATTGCAGGTTGTTTCAGCTCTCCCTTTGCTGCAAAGGTAAACGTAAAGCCGAGGCCAAAATTATAGTACAGAAGAGAAACCTATTATTTGCTTGTTACCAAACAGAACTAACACATTATAATAAGCCTGTAGGTATTCTGCAAAAACGCACAGGCGATTTTTAACACGAAGATTTTTTATCACGTACTGGATTTTCATTAAGAGTCCAACAGAGTGCATTCAGTGCTTAAAAATATATATATTACAGGAAGATTTTTTTTATCACCATCCAATTTTTTACAGGCTGTTCTACCCATGAATATGAACAATTTTCACTATGGGACCAAACTGAAATCACGAAAAAAAAACCCAGCTGTTTCATACAAAAGTTCAATATGTAGGTACTTGACCAAAATATATGAAACAGCAGATTTTTTTTGTAATTTCATAGTTACCCTGTAAAAATTTGGATGGTGATAAAAAAATCTTCATGTACGAGTATACACGTCGACTTGAGAACCTCCTCCGTTTTTTCGTCGGTTAATAAATACACTGTTCGATTTTCAACTCTCGGTGCTATGGAGTGCGCTAAAAATCCAGTGCGGGAAAAGAATCGCCCGTGTCTACCTGGGCTAGGCAGACATAAACGTCTGAAATTGAATATTGTCCAATGATTTACCCTCTTTATGACTCATAGATTACAGGATAGCATCTATCTTACCATGCTAACGCTTCTTTTATTTAATAGTGATATGCAGACTGGTTAGTAATGGTGCGAGAGTTCTAGCTCTCTTCGATGCCAAAGAAAGAGCATAATTATAAAAAAAAAAATAGTTTCGTCTAACACCACTCATTCGTTTGAGACGCTTACTTTACTTTTTTCGCTTAATTCAAAGTGCGGATTGTGAATCAGGGCCTTTGTAAGTACAGACGCCAGAACAAAGCTACTACAATCTGTTTTCTTTACTTATTAGATTTTCAACTTTATCGCTAAAGAATTAGGTTCAAGGTTGATTGGGAAAATTTTACAGTTTCGGGTAGCTTGATGTGCTGGCGTCTGTACAAGAGTAACTAATGCCTACTCGCATGTCGGCAACTGTACAACCGCTTTACAACAACTCTGTGATTGTTGTCGACAGATGATGAAAAAAGAACCAGAGCGTTCAGACCAAATAAAAAACCAAGACAAAGCGCTGAGAACGATATAGTGAAGCATGCGAAAACTACTTACATCTCCGCTCTGTGCATACACAATCACACACACACATTTGCAACCATTTACAATCAAACTACACCTCACTACGTGCACACATCATGGCATCATGTTTACGAAACCGGCTTCACTTTACACAGCCCTCTGTCTTGGTTTTTTATTTGGTCTGAGCCAGAGCGATAATCATCGTGCAGGTATAGCTGAGAGTGCAGCTTACCCCAAGGAATTCGAAAAAAAAAACATTTTTACCGTCCTATACATCCATACTAATATTATAAATTCGAAAGTAACTGTCTGTCTGTCTGTATGTTAACTTTTCACACCTAAACCACTGAACGGATTTAGATAAAATTTGGCAGAGAGATAGATTGCATCCCGGGGAAGGACATAGGATAGTTTTTATCGACATACGTCGCGGGCGAAGCCGCAGGCGGAAGCTAGTCGGGAATAAATCGGGATCCTACCAAACGTTAGAGCGGTTTCGCACTACGTCCGATCCGAATCCGAGAAATGCCGGTCCGAAGTGACCTTATAATAGTTATAGTCCTATTTGTATGAGGGGTTGTGCACTATAGTCGGACTTTTAATTAGCTGCAGTAAAATGACAGCTTACTTATATGACTGAAATTGGCGTCTTTTCGTTTTTTCGCGGCGATCAACAAAATCTTCTTTTTCTAGTACAGAATAGTGTAACAAACGAAACTTATTTGACATGCATCTTTAAACGCAGTCCGAAATGAGGTATTAAGAAGTGTCATTTTACTGCAGCTAATTAAAAGTCGGAGTATAGATCCGAACTCTATCCGTCCGTATAATTCGGATTCGGATCGGATGTAGTGCGAAACCGCTCTTGCAATCGCTCACAGTAGTTACTTAATTTTAAACTAGATGGCAGCACCGAAAAGCCCATTATGTACTTTTCTTCAATTAATTTACGTTATAGAGATAATAAAAACGGTTGTAACAAAAAAAAAAAAATGTTTATTATTTGCAAAATAAATTAGTGGTTTTTGTAGCTCAAAATAATACATTTAGAAAATTTATTATCTTTCGTAGCTTACTTCACTTTGATGTTCATTAGGTTGCCTAACATGCACAATGACGGTACACAACGGTATTGATTCTGAAGTTTGGCACCACTGATTATGACATGAAAGCAAGATGGCGAGTTCATCTCCGTTTGATGGTTCTCTGTGATAATTCACACATTAGATGTCATTTTTCGAACTTATTTCGTAATGGTCTGGCAAATCAAACATTAGTGAAAAATTCTCTAAGTAGTGTAAAAGTGTTTTAAGTACTCTAAAGTGTTCTTAATTTAGTTAGATGTGCATCTAACCCACCTGAGGAATGTTGGTTTTTTCAGTGATTTGTGATTCGGTCAGGTGTTTTCGTTTTAGTCAAAATTAAAATTTTGTTCTTGCGCAGTGAGTGAAGTTACATAGTTCAGATGTATTTGTGCTGTGGGGATGCTAGATGTCGGGACTGTTTCCAATGTTGGGAAACAAAAGCGTGAACTATTTGTTTTGATAGACCGTGGTAAAATAATTGAGAAGGTCGGACGGAGAAAGAGCTCCGGCCGGAGTTATGGCCTTCAGTGAGGTGAGTGTCTTTTTAATCGTATTTATGTGGCTTCTTAGTCTTTATTGTTTGTTACCTGCCCGACCGAAAAAATCACAAGAAATCCGTAATACCTACTTTTGTGCAGAAAAGTTTTTGCTTTAAAAAGGTATGTGGCAAATCTATCACCATCTAACATGCGATCAACTTCATTGAAATCAGCTACTTTGCCACTCGCCAGAAAAAATATTTGGCACTGATAAAACTAAATCCAATACTTATCTATATCTGGGAATTAATTACAACTTTAGATTAGAAAGGAATTGATAATGCCTTGTAATAATCTGCTGTGATGCATGCTTATTGTATCTTAAAATGCCTACATATAGCTGCTACTTGTCTCAAGTAATTGTTACTAAGATTGTGAGTCATTGAGTACTGCATTTAACAACCTAGTTTTATCACACCACATTTTATATGACATCACAAGTACTTCATTGAAAAACAATTTAATGTAGAAAATTAATAAGTTTATGCTATACATGGAAGATAATATGCTAAGTTATGACTACTCAAAGCCAGTTTTTACATGTTGCAATGCTTGTGAATGATCTGTGAACTCGATGACCTCAAATTCTTTTGAGTATGCTCTTTAACTTGCATTAAATGTGGAAGTTTTGGTATTATTAATCAATTGGTGTTTTTGTTTAGACAAACTTTTAATGAACCCAGATGTTTAATTTATTGTAGAAACCAAACAATATAGCCTCTATTGCTCATACCTATGCAAGTCACATTTAACTTTATTATAAAATAATCTCAGGACTTTTCCAATAAGAATGTTTCTTTTACATAACAGTCACACTTACATTAGAAGTGTTAATTATCTGCATAACTAGAAAGAAATGTCTGTATTTATTTATAAGAACGATAATTACTTTCTTCCTAGAAAAGACTGCTCAGCATACTTCAGAACTCATGTTGCATGCTTGGTATAGGATGTAAGTACTAGCAAATGCGCTTCCACATGCGTTTTACATAATAAGGTTACAAACTTAGCACTTTTATATGGAATGCTAGTAAAATTTAAAGAATAACTATAGGTGTATAGGGTGTATAGGAATAGGTAATAAGGGCTGGTGTCTGCAATACGACATCAATGCGTGTATTTTGCATATGGATTGAAATTTGTTATGTTATTTTTCTCAAACATGCTTGGAAATTTGAGCATTATTTTGACAACCTTCTGCGAGATAAATCAAAATTGCTGTACTGGTCAAATACATGCGAGCAGCGGTCGGCAAAAGTTGTATGAAAATTCATATCTTTTAGCGGCCAAATAAATTACATAGTAAACTCATATCTGTCGAGTAATAAAAAAATTTAAAGATCTTTTACTCCGAAACATGGCAACCAAGGAGGTAACTTATCAAAGGTTTTATTTCAATTTCGGACTGGCTTGCAAATAGAAAGCTGTTTATTGAAAAAAAAAAAACAAATGAATACTTTAACATGGGAAAAATTATTGTTGTTTGTTGTTCATCATTGATTTTGTAAAGTTATTTTAATTTCCGTGCATTATTTGAGAAAAGTACTATACAAGCCTTGGCCACAACTAGGCATTGATGGTATTTTGTTTCCCATTCTGAAATTGGAAACAAACCTCATTTGGAAGGAGTTACTTACTGGTAAACATGAGGAATGTCTTTCTAAATTGCTTTTTATATATATCTTTCTATGTAGATAGGTATATTCAACATGCATAGCACATTGATAGAATCAGTGATGATATCATTATTGAGTACATTTTGTAGTAAATTACGTAAACTATTTACTTAATTCTATTAAATTTGTCCCACTCAGACATAGTTTTCGAAAATCATTATTTAATGAAATACAAATTATAATTAACCACCATAATACACAATGAGTTGATTTAAATTGTCTTTCCCATTAGATGTTGCAATTTCAAAGTAATTAATGAATCAGGTACTTACTGTGCCAATAACTTCCACTAACTGTATTCATTAAGTAATAGTATTTTAATTGAGTTGCCTCTTCGTTTTCTATGAATTCAGTCTCAGAAACAATTTCAACAGAACCTTACTATTATTTTGATAGTTCCTTTCCTAGAATCCAAGCTTGATATTGCTTGGAAGGACTGTGATACAAAACAGGCATAAAATGAATGTGACTGAAATGCCTACAAAAAGTTTATTACCTAATATAAAATCAAGGCTACCCGAATTGCACCTAGGCACAAACTTGATTACAATAGCACAGACAATTTTATAAGACCCAGTTTTGACGCATTATGTTTTATGAGAGCTCATTGCTTATTCGTTCCTGGTGCATTAGTCTGAATACTTCCATTGTGCTAAAAAACTATACATTCGGAACTTACACAATAGTTACATCTCTAATTTGAGAGCTCCAAAATGTCAGCGTCGGGCGGATTGGCCGCGGCGCTCATGACGCAACAACCGTTACCAATTCACACGACGGGTTTGTTATTCCTCGGGGGCTACGGCCACAGCCTACAAGTGAAGTTAGTGAAGTCATTTGGCTTTGGATGAAACATCCTCAGATTGGTTGTAGGCGTTTCATAATTGTGGCGTTTAGCGGCATTTTCCCACGGTTCGATTGTTATTCTGTGCCTGATGTGAGACGCGTCTGTTACCTTTTCGGAAATGGAGCCATAATAAGTAGGCCTCCGTCTTCCTCATGCCATTGTTACTGTTGCCGTAAAATTTTGGCGCTCCGAACATTTATTTTAGAGCTGTAAGTACATTTAGAACTATCGACAAGTAGGTGCTTATAGAACGATAATATTATAGGAACGAGTAACATTTAATTTATGTTTGCAACAGGAAAATATTGCTTTAATTAGGTAAGCATGAGTGTGTATTTACGGAAGCTGCGGAGTATTATGAATGTGCTTATGTAGGTTTACATATTACGTTTCTGCCTGTGCACTGCAACCTAAATACTTTCTTAACACGTGTACGGCAAATAAACGAGAATAATAGGCACTGACGAGTTTTCTCGACTCGATTTTTCCTGTAAAATCTTAAAGTCAAAGTATTTCTTTTGAATAGGCACAAAAAGGGCACATGAACGTAAAAATTTACAGTAAAATAGAATTGATTCTAGTCGCCCCTTGCAAAAGGTAGTTTCGTATGGAGAAGAATGGGCAAGAAACTCCACCGTTCTCTTAAAAGAAAAGAAAGAGCCCGGGGAGCGTGTACCTAATAGGCCAAAATTGCACTACGTTAACAGAGTTTCTCACAGGTTAAAATAATCATGTCAACCTAAATTATGCGCAAGAAAAGGCTTCGCTTCGTGATGTTCGTCGAACCTAGCTGATAAAAATCCAAAATATGATCTAAAAGAAACTGTATTTTATTTAAAACACTTTTGTGTGAATTGATTTTATTTTAGGCCATTCATTTCATTTTCCAGTAAATCATCCACCCGATATACCTACTTAAATTAACTTAACATAACTTCACACCTGGAATCCCCGATGAGCTAGGCAGAGGTGTACCTTAATATAGTACACCCACATTTACGTACGGCATTTCATACAAACTTTCAAGCCTTTGTTTTTCGAAATGAATGAACCTTCATACGCAAGAATACAAAGGTCGAAAAAGTTAGTTAAGAACATTTTATAGCATTTTGCCCGACCCTGGAATCGAATTCAGGACCTCAATGAGCTCAGCAGTAGCGTTTGCGACTACTAGACCAAAGAGGCCTAAAGTGTATTTAAAATAATATTGAAATTGCCGAATAATTAATGAGGACAATATAATTAACTATCTACTAGAAAAAAAAAAGAAGGAAGTGGCGCGGGCGTACCAATTACATGTAGGTACTTTTAGCGTAAAACGTGATACGGGCATAAATATCATGTTATAGTTTCCTATGAACTTTAACCGTAGTAGGTAAGTGCCCTATTGTGTGCTACGAAGAAATAATAATATGATCTAGTTAGGTGGCAGAACCGGTAGGTACGTAAATATTGTGGTGTTTGCCTAGTGTGGCGGTCGTTATCTATATGGGCCGTAGTTTCCTCGTTGGGTCCCCGATTGCACCCGGTATATGAACAAAATCTAACCTTTTATTTTAAGGCGACTATATGACCTAAAGAGCGGTCACTGTCGGGCTGCATACAAAAGAAAGAGAAGCGCGATGACACAACGCTGGTAATTTATTGCAAAATATGAAGCAATTATCTATTTACAATAAATCTATTGTTTGGACTAAAAAATTAAAACACTAGTACTTTAGTATGTTGCTTTTAGAATAATCTGACAAACAATCAGAATGATTGTATGTATAAGTATGGATTTTATTGTAAAAATAAAGTTTTTAGAGGTATCTTCATGATTTTTTTTCTATCGTATCAAATTAGTTGTATTATATTTTCAACACACTATCTACCTAGCATATATGCTGAAGAATATCATATATTTTTCTGATTTTGTTTACTGTAGTCGATCACATACTTTTATTGTTTCCAAAACTTGTGTTTTTTACGTTTAGGTCCTGTGCTTCCCCTTAAGTTCGTTAGTATCCGAATTTAATTGTTGGTCAAGTTTGTGGAATCTAACAGCATTCGCTGAGACATGCTAGGTTGGTAGTCTTGGTAGTTGCCGAACTTAAATACGTTTTGTGAATGTGGCCCGACCGCCTCGGATGTTTGTGCTGCGGCGTCACTGAGTTTAATGAAATTCCAAATATTTAACTCTTCGTATTTGGGAATTTGCTTGGGAGGCATTGTCTTGTAAACTTGTAATGTTAATTTTGTCTAATTCTTAAGTCAATATTTAAAATTCCTTCCGAAATCTGGTTTGTTTGGTCGTTTATATACTCGTAGAAATGGTTTACCTGACCTTATAACCTTATAAATCACACAGTCACACTTATAAACATTTATAAATAATTAATTCATTACTAGTTGAAGCCCATAACAAATCAAACTGCAGACTAGCCTGAATTTAATACCTAGTAAAGCTTAGAAGGAGGTATCTACTTTAGTATACTGACTAATAGGTACAAGAATCCAATTCAATACAATACAAATGCGCATCACACGAAAAATATCATTTTGAAATGGTTGCTCTATCCAATTCAACCGATGTAGGCTCTGCCATGATGACGTGACGTCAAAACGAATCGGTCAAATTTTAGGCAGTCGTGCGCGCAGGTCATTAACCCGAACTTTATCAACAATCAAATTGTTGGAGCCCTCTGAACAGCACAAGTCCTTCAAGTATTTGCATAGAACTTTACTCCCACCACGAACAAAAACAAAAAGAAAATTCCATTAAGCGTTTCATACATTGTTTAGTTTTGAACTTAAATTCTCCTGAAGGACGATGTCACCCAGCCATGTACAGTCAACTTGGATAATTTCCAAAGCGACGAACAATTTACCGTCGAGCATTGTAAACACCTGCTTTAGTCAGACATTCCCTTCTTTGTTTATCTTTTCTGGATGTCACAGTCGCTTGTGTGGGAAACCCACAGTGGAATGAGTGGAATGATAGCCACAGATTTTTTTTAAGTAAAAGTAAAAAAAAGTTCATAGACTGGAAAAATCGCTCAAAGCCAAATAAATTAAGTAGTAAATAAATACGCATAATTTTCCAGTTAGCCTGTAATAAAAAAAATGGCATCATTTACTAAATTGGAGGTTTACCAACTTGAATAAGTGTTAATAATCTTTATTTACATTGTAATGAAATTGATGTTGATATCAAATAACAACAGAAAACGTCTTACTTAATAGTTTATAAGTCGACTGATATATTTACGTAATTTACCTTTGACCTCGTTCGTGCTCCACGTGAGCTATGGGGCTCAATAGGTGAAAGGAGCGTGATCGTACCACCAAGTACCTACGTATTACTTACTATGTAAATGAATACTTTAAACCACTCCTTATCCTACTAGTCCTACTTCCTACTAATATTATAAACGCGAAAGTTTGTGAGGATGGATGTTTGTTACTCTTTCACGCAAAAACTACTGAACGGATTTCGATGAAACTTCACAGTAATATAGCTTATACATCAGAATAACACATAGGCTACAATTTATAAAGATTTTGTGTAATTTTTTTTTGGCCTTATTAGTAAGTCGGAAAAATTCCTGCCCTCTGAGAGCTATCTTGGCGTGCGCTGCCTAAACCGTTACAGCTACACGAAGATAATGTATCGTGGGACTGTTTGTCTTAAATAGTTCTAAATAAAAGTCCGCGACAGCATATATCTACCTTTTATGTGGAAGCCATTATATCCAAAATAGTGATCCATAAATACATTTAAATCGGATACTTTTTTTACAATGCACATTTTAGAGTACTTAGTTAATTCTTATGAAAATTAATACATTTATCGCTTTGGGTATTTAATGTAGATAAACTTTGTCTTTTACACTAAGTAATTTGGACTAATTCTTTAAAAGTTATCACGATAAGATTGACCTGAGGTAGAGCGCCATAGAAATTGGCGGCGCGGCGGCGCGGCGGTCCCGAACGCGGGCAGGCAGACGCGTGAGGCACAGAGCACTTTTATAATACGTATTGCGTACCTATCACAGTATCAATCTCAATCTGAATCATTTTGAAGGATATCGCTAATCCATCGCTTTACCTGTATATGTTCGAAAAATTTGTCTGCTCAACAACGTAAATAAATAACGCAATGAATGTTGTTGAACTGCCAAAATGAAATGAATGAGTAGGCATAATTATAATTTTTAGGTAGTATATTTTAAGAAGGGCCCGAGGGGCCCGTAGCTAAATAATAACAGCCGCACAGGTCGATCGGTCAGGTTAAGCTACGCTTGCCACGGTTGGTCTGTGGATGGATGACCATCTTTACATACCGAGACCCCTCCGTGCCTCGGAAAGCACGTTAAGATGTTGGTCCCAGCTGCCATTCGTGGATATTTTCTTCTACAGTCGCTACGGGTCGTCGGAACCCCTAAAAGTCTGACAAACAGTCTCACCAAGGGGTATCGTATTACCCAGTAACTGGATTGTGGAGGTCAGCAGTCGTCCTACATCAAATACTGGTAATCAGCTGCATCCGATTAGACTGGAAGCCGACCCCAACATAGTTGGGAAAAGGCTAGGCAGATGATATTTTAAAAAGAAATATCAAATCAAATCAAATCACATTTCATTACTTAGATTATTACAATTGTTTTTTTTTGTTAGTTTAAGATTAACGTATAGTTTTAGGTTTAGGTTGTGTTCTAAGTAGGAAGAACATAGATTCGTTTTCCTCATAATTAGCTAATGGAATTGTTTTAGTTAGTTTGAAAATTACTACGGATTTGTGATTTTTTAAATAGTACTTACAATAATGACTCAAAAGCGTAAGTCTAATATATATTTCATAAAGCTCTAATAAAGCTCGAGCTATAAAAATAGCTAGACTTAACGAGACGTCTCAACAAACTGAGCTGCGAAGGTTTGAGCAGGCGGTGCGTGAGGCGCACACAGAGCTACTGAGACAAACACCAGAACAGTTCCAAGATTATCGTCAACAACACGCTGAGTATCTGGCATTTCAACGAGCTGCTGAAACTTCAGAACAGTGTCAACCTAGACGTCAACGGCATGCTGAGTATCTGGTGTCTCAACGGGCTGCAGAAACACCAGAACAGTCCCAAGATAGGCATCAATAGCATGCTGAGTATCTGGTGTCTCAACAGGCTGCATAAACACAGGAAAAGTCCCAAGATCGGCATCAATAGCATGCTGAGTATCTGGTGTCTCAAAGGGCTGCGGAGACACCGGAATAGTCCCAAGATCAGCGTCAACAGCAGACTTAGTATCTGGTGTCTCAACGGGCTGCAGAAACACCGGAACAGCCCCAAGATCGGTGTCAACAGCATGCTGAGTATAGTGGTGTCACAACGCGCTGCGGAGACACCAGAACAGTCACAAGCTCGACGTCAGCAGCAGGCGACTTACATGGCGTCCCATAGAGCCGCAGAAACCTTTACTAGGGCTGAATCCCGCAGATGCGCTGTTGTTACTCTAATATAATGTATCGTGGGACTGTTTTTCTTAAACAGTTCTAAATAAATGTCCGCGACAGCATAATTATCTACCTTTTATGTGGAAGCCCAAAATAGTGAGCCATATCGAAAGTACCTCTTCCTGTATGTTACCTTTTCACACCTAAACCACTGGACGGATTTCGACAAAATTTGGCAAGGAGATAGATAGCATCCTAGGGAAGGGCATGGGCTACTTTATCGTTACTGTCCCGTGGGATAATTTCCGATAACCACGCGGGCGAAGCCGCGGGCAGAAGCTAGTGGTACATAAACGACGGCTTATTGTGACCTAGACACACCTTGTGCCTAAACTGCGTTGTGACATGATTGATTTACAAGGAAGTGTCTCTAAAGAATGTTCTAAAAAAAATCGCAACGTTTTCCGTTTGTCTAAATATTTTATCTTATTATGTGACGGAAATGTGGCATAACAATGGCAGTGGCAGCACTGCACAGCAGTGGCCACTGTTATATTATTATTTTTGTTCCCTCCTGCGGCAAACTAACATAAGCCCAGAGGCCAGGGGGGTTAGGTTTTTAAATGGAAAGAAACAACTAACTATCTTAAACACAGTTTATTTTGTAAAATTAAGTTTTCGCATTTAACAACCCACGGTAGCCTATGCGGGTCTACCGTCTTATAAATTAGGTAGGAGATTATAACTAAACCCTAGTATTGCCAGCCAGCTAATATTTCAGCAAATAGAGCTATGGTCGTGGGGAGTTGGAGATAAAACCAGTACTGTTCCTTTTTAGTATAAATTAAATATCGATATGAAGATAACCTTCCAGTTATTACGAATGTAACTTATTAATAAATGGGCGCCAGGGACTTGAGAGTCCCGGATCCTGGAGCCGACGAAGATGTCCAATATACTTCAGGATGAACGCAGAACGTCGAACCCAAGATCCTCAATTTAAATTTAATTAAAGGCCAGTTTCCACTTTTGAAAACTGGACTATGAAAAATGATTGGTTCCAACAGAAACCCTGTTATGATGTAAGAAATGTTTTAAGGTATAAAAAAAAACCGTCCCGCCTGCGCTATCGCTAGACGGACTCAGCCAGCCGCACAGTCGTCTCCACAAGAGGCTTCTAGTGGACTCGAGGAACGGGTCTCGCGTCCAGGCTCCAGACGCTCCTCTAGATCCTGGCGGCGAGACGAATCTCTCGAGGTGCCTCTCGGTTGTCTTAGGGAAAAACACTTGACTGTAAGATCCTCGACTGGCTGGAAAGGTGTCTGCGTATGCGCAATTTGGAATCCTTTTAAAACATGGAATTAATTTTGGAGTTTCACTCAAGCGTGTTCAAGTGCAAATAAAAAAAAAATCTCCATATGTGTGGATGTGTGGAATCTGATGTGTAAATCATTATTAATTCATCAATAATTGTATAAACATGAGCGACCATTATAATGCAAATAAACAGAATAACAAAGAAAAGAATATTTAAACAGCTATGCGGAACTAACTCGGCTTTTGATCTGATATACACTTCTGTCGTGTCGTTGTTATATTCATAGCGATATTGTGACTTGTGACGAAACTCGAAATGTTGACCTAAATGATAAAACATTATATTTTTTAAATATGTTGCACTTTATTTTGATACGCGCTCGGAGCCAGTTGAAATGCTTTAATAAAATAAACACGCGTGAAGGAATGTGAGGCGAAATTGGAAAGCATCGTGTTCTTACCTACGTAAGGCCATTTGTAATATTTAACGTAGCAACAAAAAAAAAATTTTTTTCGTTCGTGATAATATTTTTGCGCAACGTATTTAATTATTTTCTTCATGATATTATTATAATATTTATTTATCACAAAATGAAAAGTCATTGTAATAATATTAGTCCAACAGACCTACACTATTGTAATGAACAGACCTACACCCTGGTGGCGACACGTTGAACTATGGATGTGACGTCAGTCTTCTGATGTCACGTTCTTCTTATGACGACACGTTGAACTACGAGGGTGATGTATGACACAGTCACCTCACGCTTGAACTGGATGCAAGTGGCGCCGTCTATGGCGTCACTTTTCCGCCGCTGCTACTGCTGACCCCGTCCACTATACTGGACGAAGCTGCCGCTGCTCACGCGGGGAACCGTGTACTCTAGCCGCAGCGATCCACTGCGAGTACCACGGGCGGGAAAACTCAAAAAGCCGAATCCGGCTCGAAGGACCAATGTTAAATACCGAACACCAAGGCTGGTACTCACTACTTAAATGTTGACCTTATGTGTATACTAGTAGGGATGAAGGTCTGAATAAAACAACCAAACTGTATACTGTTCTATAACTGGTAATATATTTGCTAAAATTCACAAGACCCCTATCAAATCGTTGTAACACAACGCTTGCGAGTTCTAACTCGACGCCAACGCCATCTAGTTACGTCTTGCACAAACCTTGTCAAATACAATGTATTTTTGTTGAACTGATGAGCGGCTTTTGATCATGCATGATCATTAACATTTATTGAATTTTATTTTATTATCTTATTTCTTTCATTATCTTTGTAAGTACGGGTGGGATTGCAATTTAATAATTAATTAATAAGTAATTACAATGCAATAATTGCAATTTTCATACCTACTCGAGTTTTTAATTACAAAAATGTAGGTTCGAAAGTTTAAATTATGTCCCGATGACAATATTTTCAAACATGTTTTTATTGCACTTGAAACATTTTTTCATTGCCTCACTCAACATAAGAAAATGAGATAAAACATTACGCGCTTTTTCATTACATACAAGACGTAAGACGTCTCACAAGACTTGCATAACTTAACAAAATTGACACTCAAGCATTTATGAAATGTTAATTACTGTGTGCCCTATGCATAATATCGACTTGGACCTTAAATATTCATACGAGGCAGCCAACGCTGGCCCATCAATATTAATAACTTACCGAGAAGGTGATAGAAAAGCGCTTCACCAATAAATTGTTCAGGAAACTGTTTCTTCATTTTATTTAACCACTGAACTATATAGCTTTATATCTCTTGCATGTAAGTAGTTGAATACAGACGGTAGTTCAACCGAGTTTGGATACATGTACTTATAGACGTCGGTACAGCTGAACGCGTCTATAGTAATTACGTTTTTAATAGTGCTGATATCATCAAAAGAAAGTCGACAGCACCAATTAATTTTAAACTATTTTTATTAAACAAATACGATGCATTAATTTCTACTTCCCTATTTTGTTTTCACTCCTTCAAGACACTGCTTGTGTCATCATAATAATGGCTGCCTTGTTCCATTTGCATCCATTTGTGAGTACTGACCTCCTCCCTTTTGTGCCATACTGCTCTGGTCTTTGCGAGTCTCATCCAGATGTTCCCTGCGATCTTCTGTAAACTGCCAACGCTCCTTCGTGCCAATAATGACTAAGTTCGAGGAACCGCAAATTGATAGTACATTTAAATTAACAGGTTTGTAAAGCAGTAGATAACATCTAATGTGACTAACCGCAGTTAATGAACTTACCAACACATACCCGGCACATCCCAACTCATTTATCTTCGCATGATTGCAATTTTTACGTACCTTGTTTTGCTAAGACAGACTTCAGGACTGGTTTTCTATTTCGATTAGAATTTCCTTCAAGTCATCAACTTTAATACCGTAAGTAGGTTTTGCTAGTAAAATAATCGTGTATTCTATAATTCTCGAAGCACGCTTGCTTTACTTATTGAATACCAATCGCCCAGAGGTCGTCAGGTATTTGAAATACTTATATTGTTTTTTTTTCCAATAAGTAGTAAATGCTGATATATAAATAATTCATCATCTTCCCAACCTTTTTTTTTTTGCCTTTTCGCAACTATGTTGGGGTCGGCTTCCAGTCTAACCGGACTGCATCCGGTATGAATACCAGTATTTTACATGGAGCGACTGCTTATCTGACCTCCACAACCCAGTTATTGAGTAATGCAATACCTCTTGGTAAGACTGGTCACATATTCGGGTTTCTGACGACCCGTAACGATTGTCAAAGATTCACGAATGGCAGCCGCGACCAAACGGCTTAACGTGCTTTCTGAGACACGGAGGGGTCTTGGTATGTAAAGATGGTCATCCGTCCACGGACCAACCGCGGCAAGCGTAGCTTAACCTGTTATTACTTAGCAACAAGCCCTTGTCGACGTGTCATATAAATAACTATTGAATTGCGATTTTCATGTCGTTAATACGTTGTTTTAATAGTTTTTCTTGACTACATTAAAATTAATGAAAGAATAATATTATAACGGAGTGGGGAGTCCTCTGTCTCGTATTCTGACAAATATCACAAAACAGAATTATTGTGCAAATTCTGTCCTTATCGCTATGAATTTGATTGATTGATTAATGTTTCCGAACTTAAATTAAACATTAATATATAACAAAGGATCTGTTATTGTTCAAATTGGATTTACCATTATTTACTTAGACATTGTAAATAAACATAGACACTATGAACTAATATTCCATTTACTCCCTTCGTGAGGCAGTGGAAGGAATATTTTTGTTTGCTGAATGATGCGGCACATTCTAACCATAGTACCGTATTCTCGCTTTAGTTCGCTATTGGCCACACTAACAAGGTTATTCGATGACGGATCGCCCAGCTAGATGATTGATCGTCAATATTAATTATTTTAAGTGCTAACGGGCTCATGAGTTTCCAACATATGTCTATCTTAACTTTCCCTATGTAACAGACCTAAAATTGGGACCTGAAATGTCAAATTTTGATAAAAACGACTAGAAACTACTTCAACCTGTGTATTCTTTCTTAACTACATAACATCAAGCCTGTAGTCCCCGAAGGGTTAGGCAGAGGTGTATCTGTACTACACCCACATTTTCGTTTCTTAACTAATGACTCTGTAAACATTTTATACGCTAATGCGAGCTATCATTTTGTTACAAGATACCTAGTCAAATTAAAATGTAAGCAATTAGCACGATGATGTTCCGAGGTCGGGCCCGTTATAAGTCAGAGACAGGTTTTGACTGACCCATGCCGGTTTGCGGTGCACATTATGTAAATACTCAACGGTTCATATGCCACAGATTAACCAATAACGTTTGGTATTGTAGATAGAGGAGCTAACCAGTGGATTACATCTGTAAGCTAGTCATAAATACATGCTTTATTAAAAATATTCATATCAACGCATTGATCTGCACAATTTACCTACTTGATTATTTCGAGTATGACCAGATGTACGTAAACAAAAGGGTTAAGGAATATAACTGTATTAGACTATAATCTATTGAGTCCAAATAAACGTTATTATTATATTATTATTATGTAAGGGTCCTAGCAGGTGGCGTTCTGTAGGTTCTGCCTACCCGCATGGGAAGAAGGCGTTTATGTATACATATAATATATTTCACTTATACAAAAAAGCCACGTGATTTATTATAATCTAATGGAATTTTCGCGTCAGCAAAGCTTACAGTTGAAGACATCACAAATTATATTTGTGAAAACCCACAAATGTGGCTCCGGGGTTAAGAAAAACTACAATCATATTAGCGGTTAATTACACACAATGTCCAGCAAAACATTATTTTCTTATGACAGGACAGTAATTGCAAAATTACGGACAATGAAAACGTCCGGTTGTTTCCAGACATGGTAAGAGATACTGCATTAATTGGAGATGCGTGTACATCCGACCTTGGCCTTAGATATCATTAGTTTGGTGTCCCACACGCGATCCCTTGGCAATTATTGTTGTAAGAAATACCAATTATGTATGCAAATAGGACAAACTAACACATCTGTAATTTAATGAAACGCGATTGTCACTGTAGGTACTTATGTACCTCGGTCTACTAATTATTGTCATTTCAATAAAATTTAAGTAAGTATGTTACTCTATGCACGACTGACGCAAGACGGTTACGCAAGTTTTAATCAATTCGGCAATTTCAATAGAATCTATGTAATGCGTGCGTTCCAGACATAATACTGCGTTATTATACTAGTTAGAAAACCCAAAAAGGCTACAGCTTTATCAGAAAAATTTTATTCACAGTTGCCTTATCAGCGAGCGTTATCGTGGTCCAGATTATCATCAAACAAGTTTTTAAGATGAAACACTGGCATGTTGAGTTGAAATCTTGGAGAACGCCTTTAAAATCCGATAAATTACTCCGTAATTTTAGTTGAGATTAATTGACCTGAATTGTTAATAGGTACTGTTCGTTAACAGTTTGATTGTTTTATTAATCTGATGATTGTTTGCGTCACTTTTTAATAACGAGCTATTTGCGTTGGAGATTGATTCAATTTTCGAGTAGCTTCTGCCCGCGACTTCATCCGTGCGAAATTTCTTGCCCCGACCCACACCGTCCCCGTCGCATCGCATCACCCCGCGCCATTACTTAGTTTTCTTTTTGCTCGTCTCAAATGCAAAAACATTTTCTCAAATCCGACCGGTTGTTCCAGAGTTCAAACAAACAAACTTCAGCTTTATTATTAGTATCTGATAAATTGTGTTAAAAATCTTCACTGTCTGTGTAGTTAAATGTTTCCTGGTAACCTAGCTATTTTCTAGATCAAGGTGTGTCGGGCTATTTTCAGCCCGAAACCAAGACTAAAATCGATTTGTTGCACTCAAAATAGAAAGAAGTTTTTCTGTATTTCTACTACTTACAGCAAGTGGATTATATTATAATACCTAAGTAAGTAACAGGTATCACATATTTTTTTGATGATAATCTAAACTCATTTACATACAAGTCACATTATTAAGAACGCGAATGTGATGCCACTGCCGTTATATTTAGTTAACTATTTAGCTAAAAGCTCCAACTAAACAATATACTTAGTCTGCTTTAAGTAGAAATGTTGAATAGAGATATTAGAGACAACATAAATTTTGCGAAAACAGGAGTCCTGTCACCCGCCACGCTTTATCTTTTCTCTTAATCCTTTGTTTTATACCGTTTTGTAGGTACCAATTATGTTCAGTGTTTTAAGTAGGTATACGTATTGTGAGTCTGTCTGAACAGCTCTTTAATTTAGAATTCATAAATAACTTGCGTGAGGACCTAGATTTATTAATTAAGGATGGGAGAGAAAGACATGTCTAAAATATATATTGCTTCTGACAACTGTTCCTACTGTCTTGAGTTATGTGGGAGCTATGAAGTGACATTGACTGAAATAATGTTTACGCAATCTATAGGGCACTAGTACCTACTCTACTACTTACCTAAGCAATGGTAATTCTCTCTCAGCAACGCTAAGTATTTCATCACAGCTCGTTTCGAGTAGGTGTGTATCTGACATAAAATATTACGCATAATTACATAAATTCACAATACCACTGTACATTCACGCTAATTAGGTACGTTCTTAGTGAGACGTACGTACCAAGTAGTGTTAGCCCGGCCTTGAAGTAACTGGCTTTTATGCCTTGTATAATTGATAATTTATGAATAGTGTGTAAACACACAATTTCCAAAAAATAATAGAATTATTTTACGTTTTCAAGTGAACTAATGTGTGTTTACTTTAAATTTTCTTTAGAAAAAGGAAAACACCTCAAAGTGAAACTTTATATTTAGTAATCATTAACTCCGATTGAGTTCACTCTAATGGACGATTTAATGTTGCGTGACCGCTCGTTCTAGTCGCTGTCCGTAAGCACTTTCCAAAATTTCGTCCATTCAGCTAATAAGTATATCTAGTAGGTAGGTACCTATACTATACACACTGTCTGTTATAAATCTAGCGACGAATTATTTATAGAGTACCTCAAATGTAGCAGAAAAGTTACACTAGGTCTAAATACGAAGGTCACCCTCATCCAATAACCTCATGCGTAACGTAAGGACCAAATTATTTATAATGAGATTACATTGTTTTACGTTAATTTTTAGTGAGCACACTGCTTTTGACTGAAATAATAACCGTCATTCAATATACAAATAGACCATTGTGAAGTTTATTGAAACATAAAAATAACGTTTCATCTCGTCTTAACACTGCGCAATGTCATAAAGTTTCAACGAATTTTGAATTCAGTGTGGTTTTATGGCACACTATGTTGTTAAATGAGCACTGAAAGTGATGTAGTCAAGTAATAATTTAACGTCAAATAAACAATTGACTGAATTCACGTACCTATTACGTAATTAATTATTTATTTTCAGTTAAACACCCCTATATCGAAAGAAGAATTCTTAATACGGTGTAATTATTCAATATTGATTGCTTCTCCATTAGTGAGGTTGTTTTAATCTCAATAGAAGCACGCTTAATTGGTGAGAGCTTAGACCGACTGACGTTTATTAAAGCTATCTATATTGAAGCGATACTTTAACGTAAAAGGAGGCCTCTTTTGCATAATCCCAGTGGTTGGCGTTTCAGCGTAATTACATCGTTTACATAAACATTATTAACTAAGAAAGTGGTGTAAAATGTTTCTTTATAATAGAGAGTAAATTATCTAGAAATTAATTACTCGTAAAGAACGCACTTTATAAAGATTTGTGTAGTAGTCACGCAACGTAGTCACCGTAATGATTGAATCAATATTTTGATCCATTTAATTAATTAATGATCTGTATTTATGATCTAGTTAGTGCGTCCCCAAAGTAAATAGGTTAGTGGTTAATTAATTTGACAGTCTCGTTATAACTTTGTTGAACTATTTACAGTTCTACCGCGCCGCTAACTATACTGTCAGTCCAAACAGCTCGGTAACAACTATGCTTAAATATACATGGAAATTGAGCCTTACTTAGTTTTAGTTACATTTAGGGTGACCTCGCCGTGAGCTATTTGGTACAAAGTTTGTCAGATGACCTATCATTGACAAACTTTGTATCAAAGAAACTATAATATCAAAGAATATACTGAACTGTTAACGAGCTTTCATAAATGTTTTATTTTCTTTGTATATTGCTTTTAATTTTTTTCTCTGCTTGTGAAATTTAATGCTAAATAAACTGTATTTTTAATTTAAAACGCTTATTAAAACTGAACGCCACATTATCCTCAGAGCCTCATAAACAAAGTGACATATTTTCAACCACAAACTTTTCTAACTGTACTGGAAGTGGAATTACAGCTCTGCTAGACAACACAATAAACACCATATTATTATACCACGCTCGCACAATGCACGCCACACAAACTAACGCATCGAACACAGCGTCAGGTTTCAGTGCAAACGCATAATATTTAACTATGAAAACGTGATGTTTTCGCACGACCACTCCAGAGTAAATCGCCCGTTTTACATTATACAAGTACGAAACTTATCCGGTGGCTAATTTGTTAAGATTCATCTGAATCATACTGGCGCCAAATGCGTCATGAACTCCTGATTGTTAGTAAATGCACTGCTTTAGGCTAGGTGGTTTTGTCGCAATCAAAATGCTCAGACTTTCTCTTTGTAAAATACGCTGTAAGTAGTATTATTACAGACGGTTTAGTAGTTTGCAGAACTTAGTCCTTAAGGCGAGCATACCAACTAGCATTAACTTTTAGTTCATAAACATGTTGTACGTACGTAAGTTAGTTCCGCGAAAGTAATTCGTAGCTCGTGCTCTAAAATTGTTTTTGGCGAAACTTCCTTTAGTTTGTTCAAAACTATTCTAACATACAGCGCTGCCGGTGGCGCGGCACGTCGTTTTCTACATCGATTTTCTTTTTCCACTGAGTACCGTGTGGAAATAGCTCTATTCGGACGATTGCCGTCGTTGAATTCGCTCAACACACGGTTGTACATTGAATAATCGAGTGCTCTTGAGCTAGAAGACGTTGAAACGAAAGAACTTTATTGGAACGAAATTTCAGCTACTAAAGATTTTTATGGATTTTTATCTGCTCGATTGAAACATTGATCGACTTTATTCCACAATTCCTCGAAGGAAAGTTCTCTACGCTACTCCAGATTCAAGCCACCAAACCTGACATAAATGTAGGTAGGTACTTACTGTAACTTTAATAAAAATAAGTTTTCATTGCTTACAATATTCAGTGGTTTGATTGTGAACCGGTATCATTTTAGTGATTTCGTACCGTTCGTAAATCAGGATACCTAACAAATATTTAATTTTTCACAATTACACAACTAGACCATTGTTAATGAACCACTAGCTATAAAACTAGTGTTCACTGGACTATAAAACACTAATAAACACTGCGACACTATTTCACCGTTAATGTACCGGCGGGAAACATAAACCGGGACGCGGCACATCGTTCACACCCCACATGGCATTGAGCACTAATACAAACACGTTACACTGTTTGTTTGGGACACAAAGCTCCCAAGCTCCCAAAACACCTCCTTTGAATAGAATACAAGCGCATATATAAGTAGTTATCTTTTTCAGGAGAACTATATTATACAAAGTTTCAGGTTCTGAGACTGGTGCAGGTTACAGTGAAATGTGATGACAATATAATATCAGCGTAATCATTGACGCCAAAAGAAAAATGTAAATCCTTTCCTTGCTGTTATTAAACCAACGCTGATACTAACTGCAGTTCAAGTCTTCACTTTATTTATGCTGTTTGCTCGTTCATCTCTTTCCGTCATTACGATGTTTTATTTGAATGAACGTTAACACTCGACGGCAAAGGCCGTCTGTCCCAACATTAGCGGCAATGCAAATACCTGGAAAGACATCGTACATTAATTTACATTATTAAATCAATTAAACTGCTTTGTTGCGAAACTCGTCTGTATTACTTAAGAATTGAAGATGGCGAGCTTTCTATTTTCGTTTATGCATACTTAATGTCAATATCTGATAATGTAGGTGTTTATTCTTCGCTTCTTTTACGTTCAGCTTTGAATATATTTAAAAATCCAGATTGCATAACGACATTTAGTGGAGTCGATCTTGTAGTTGCTTGCAGTAATACCGGTATAGTGGTACCGGTCGGATATTGCGCTCTTATGGTGTCGTCGGTTCGCTTAATGCGTTTCCGATGTGACGCAAATGGGATGTTTTGTGCCTCCGCAACAGCGATCACGTCACTCTACCGCTACTGGTGTGCACTGTGCAGGTGTGTACAGTGAAAACCATCCAACTGGGACATTTTACTGTTCCTGCATAGCAACCATTGTGTCAAGCAATTCTTTTGTTACCCCTTTATGTACGGGTTATTCTTAATAAACACATAACTTGCTTGTATTTTTCTTTTCTGTACCTCAAATATTCGTTTGAACTTCCTCAAAATCAACTCTCGAAGCTACAGCTTAGGCATTGAAGAGTCGTTTATATCGTCGTGGAAACTAAATCGCCTCTATAAATTCCACATCCAATGGGTTTAGAAGATTATGCTCCGAATGTTTCCAAACTGGAAACCCTATAAACTAGACTAACGATTACACCTATGTTTAGATTATCATGATTTCGATCAGTGATGTTTCCATTTCTATTAAAGCGTATTGGGTAAAGTCTGTTGTTAACGGAATCGGGTAAATGTGACTTTGATTACACAAGAGATTTTGTCTTTGTTGTGTTCGTCCAACGAGTTGTTATTTTTGCAAGATCTCTTATCAAATACCTTTACAGTAAGTACATAGAATATGGAATGTAATGTATCACGATAACAGTAATTCTTATCGTTTACCTTGCTTCGTCCGAGCGATCAAATGATATAGGGAATTAAGATGATTTCATTCAAAGAGTTCTCTTCTCGTACTACTAAATGTTTAGAGAGGCATATCACGTTGATCTACATTATTCGAATCGTTTGTGTTAGTCGCGCTCGATGCCTACTAAGCTCCATTTTAAAAGACTTTTTTTTACTTTGGCCCACGTTCGTGTCTGAGTTTTTGTTCAGAAAGTAATCATTGTTCCTAGATAGGTTGTCTCCATTCTTTATAATACATGTCGGTGTTAGTTCGTCGTTGATTTTAGTCACGTGTAGGCATCGCCGCCTGTCGGTTGGATGGCTTTGTTTTTTAACTAATACCGTTTGATCCCTGTTTATTACGAACTTTATAGCTACATAAAAAGTGACAGTGGTTGTGATTAAACTCATTCACAAATAAAACAGCGAAGTGATTAATCAAAATCGTCCATTAGTCCCTAGATAGCAAACATTTATTAACAGCTTGGCTTTTTGTTGGGGTTTATTATCCCCCTGAGTTCATGTGGTTTATAAATTCAAAGGCCTGGTAAATTCCTGATCATTACATGTATTTGTCATTTCTCATAACACCATTCATATTAATTTGATAACATTTAAACTCATATGAGTATGACGCGACCTCGTTGAATTCCTCTATGAAACCCACGCCTGTTCGCACACCTGTTGATGTCTCCGTGTCCCTGTCAAAACTTAACGATTCATAATTAATTACTTTGTCAAACGTATCTAGCTCATGTAATCACGACCGTATATTTGTGAAGTTTCGTTGTTACATTAGCAAAGAAGACATTGTTATGAGAACCATGACAGGACTCACAAAAGGTTCTAACGGACCGTAAACCAAATAATGTAAATGTATGTGGGCCGCATTGCCTAATGTCGAACGCTTATGGCGATGCGTAGCACTGCCGTAAACGCATGGAATTCCTTCCAGTTCAGAAAGGACTGTATTCAATGCACGGCTGCGCGGGCGGTGACTCCTCGCGACACTCCACCGATGCCATGCTCGGCCGTCCTCACACTGAATACTAATGTTACTCCTATTGTGCGTCCAAATTCAGACACTCGTTGTTGCGGCCCAACGAAAGTTTTGTAATGCCTTTGTCTTGCTGACTTTCGCGCTCGCTAACTGGAACGCTCGTTTGACGGATCGCCTATGGCTATGCGAGTCATTTGCTGCTTGGCATGTTTTGGCAGCTATTGATAGAGATGGCAGTTTTTGTGATCCAGATATGTTAGTTCCAACTGTTTTCTCATCATCATCTCATTTCATCTAGGCCATGCCATATTTTGTATAAAAGCAAACATAAATAATATGTCAGCATAACTTTCGTTATCCAACCAAAGGAGCAATGCTAGTAATTTCATTCATGTTAAATTCTACTTTGCTTGGCATGAGCGATAGTATCGCGGACTCTGCCCGCATCTGCATAATTTGTAAATCCCTGGCACCGACAAAATGATATGGCAATGGCATTGAATAGCTGTGAATACTAATGCACTGCTGGGCACATGAAGTCTGCGCGCGAGTTTCGCTGCGTTGAGCCGCCGGAGCAGCCGCTGCTGCACGCTCCGCTGGCGCCGCTCACCGCCCGCGCGTTCACTTCACCCCCGCGGTCCCTTGCGAAAAAATCATAATGCAATCGCCAGGACGGCCGGTGTGGAACGCTCGGCAACCACTCGCAACACGCAACCAGTCTACATTCAAATGCGTTGAAACTCACACGCCATCCATTATGATGGATTTGTAGTGTCGGGAAACAGAGATTTCTCTAACGGCCGGTGGTGTGGAAACTATCTGTGTAGCGGTGACCATAGTGACGTTAGAATCAAAGTTGCCACTGAATGTTGTTATTCAGTGATGTGAACTTTTACATTTCGACTGTCCCTATTTTTGTTTTATTGACTGTCCTACTTCATGTAGTTACTGGTGCTGATTAAAATTCGATAAACGTCTTCGGTACATTAACGGCATAATTTTTGCCATGCCCTAAAACTGCCGATTTTATCGAGCGATTTTGGGCTGACAGCTTCCCTGGGGAACACTTTGGAGACCTGTAGGCCTTGTCATATAAAGTAATTGCGTTAGTGAGGCTTCATTATCTTGTGTTTTTTCAAAGACGTCCATAACAGTTTTTAGATCATTAGAGTGGACCTTTGTGGACAAACAATTGTCCATCAAACATAAATTAATTCTCCACGCGTCTCGGTTGCGTCCGGTGACGGTTGCTTTCGAGGCGTTCATGTTTTCAAGCTGTCTTTCCATCGCGAACAGTGGCCTGGATCACACGCTACCGACTGGTAGCCGATAGAAAATGTGCGCGTTATCAAATGTTTAAAAGAATATAGTACAATGAAACGATTGGCTAATTTGTAATTATCGTCGTTAGAGATAAGACGGGTGAAACTCACGAAATGCCATTGGATGTCAGTGCTTTACCAATATCGATGTGATGAGGTGATATTTGGATTGTGCAGTGTTTGTGAGTGATTCAAGACGTGTAGTATAATATGTGGGGGGCAGCGGTGTCGAATCCACCGCATTATCACTATGTTCAAGAACCTGCCGGTCCCATACCACAGGTTGGGCCAAATGGTCCCATATTGTCTGGTCCTACAACGAGACATTTAAGACCACAGTCATCGTATTCTCTGCCACATGGAAGTAATGGGCCCGGGCGCTGGGGTTGGTCAGGCAGTCATGTTTCTTCCTTTGACCGACGACAGCTGAAGGTACCTCCACAGCCTGCGCGCCCGGCCCCTGTCCGGCCTTCACAAAGTCGATATACTGGAAATAATGTAAGTGAAACATGGGAAACAACAAACCGCCTTGTAATTCAATGCGTTTAGTAGGTACTTTCATGTCCTGGTATAATGTGCGTGAGTTGATTGGCTGTTTTATATAGCTGTAATTTATTTCCTCGTCTCTCGCAATGCGTGTCGGATGTCGGTTTGCGCACGCGTCATTCGACACGAACTGCCATGCCATTTCTCTCTGGTAGGAACTCCACGTATGTAACCCTTATTACATGATTATCATTAGATCTTACGATTTATATATTTTAGTAGATATCATATCGAATGATGATATTGATAGATTGGTTGATAACTCTAATGATGTGATTCAAATTATGCTAATGAATGTTGATAAACTGGGCTTCTAACAAAAACTTCCTCGTTTATTTGCACACTTTCTCACGACTCCGTCCCCAGAAACGTCCATGTTTACTTATTTACGTAACTCTTACGAAGGTCTAGCAAAAAACTCGTGTTCGCCGAACGCATGCCGTTAGTCCTTTTATAGTGTGCCGGACTGCCGGTGTAAGACGATTTCCTATATAGGGTAGTAT
Organism: Gortyna flavago; assembly: GCA_963669345.1. Taxonomy (NCBI): domain Eukaryota; kingdom Metazoa; phylum Arthropoda; class Insecta; order Lepidoptera; family Noctuidae; genus Gortyna; species Gortyna flavago. The sequence continues at coordinate 15,341,546 of OY770128.1, forward strand.
CTAATGAATAGCAAATGTAGTCGTAAGTGAGGTTGTTCTGTTTACGGTACGAGGACACCGGCGTTAAGGTGACTACCTCCGGCGAAATGTAACGGAGGCGTGTCTTTAGCGTTGGAAGCACTTTAAACACGGTTTAAATGATCAATATTTAACACAAACTGCGCCATAAATATTTCAAGTGGCAATATATGTATTGCCAACAAATGGTATGCCATTTGACATCGAATTGTCTTATTAATTACTAGCTGCGTCTCGCGGTTTCACCCGCGTAATTGTCGATCCCGTGGGAATATCGGGATAAAAAGTAGCTTATATGTTAATCTAGGGTGTCACCTACCTCCATACAAAATTGTATCAAAATTGGTCCAGTCGTTTCAGCGTGAAGAAGTAACAAACATATGAACACACACACTTACAAACTTTCGCCTTTATAATATCAGTGTGTGTTTTTTTTTTGAGGGTCCTATAGCTCTGAGTGGAGCGGAAGAGAGTGTCAGACTCTTACTGACTAAAACCCATCCATGTTCCTTCCTTAGCCCTTTATGTTCCGGGGTAGCGGTAACCCTTTCGGACAGTCTCGGTGAAATATTAGTGTGATGTCCTGTAGTGTTATGAAGTCAAAAATGAGCATGTTCTTTATTTCAGACTGTAATTAAAATCAAATCTATTTATCTTCAAGCTGCGTAACCAGTACTTGGCTTTTCTTTTGCAACAAGGTCAATGTTGCGTTATAATAGCAGCGAGTATCGTGACTGGATTGCGACAGATATCATTGTCATGAAAGTTTAATTACTCCACCATGGTAACGCATATGCCAGAAATGGCCACGATTTGGTCATTAACGGTTTCGAATTGTTTAAAATACAACATCACGCCTCGTTTCCCTGAAGGGTTGAGCAGAGGTGCCTATAGCCATCTACATTTCGCCAGTTATGTTTAAGTCCAATGTAATAAGTGGCGAGCCTATTGCCCTCAACCTGGCACAAATCCTAATGGCTGCTACTGAGAAATTGCAGCTAGAAAAACCCAATAACAGTATGTGACCCGGGAATCGAACCCAGGTCCTCATGCTCAGCAGTAGAGCTGGCGACCACTAGAGCATCGAGGCAGTCAAAAAATTTATGAATTAGAGGATCCTAAATTTAAAAACCCAATTTTTACACAAGAGTTCTCTGTAGTCACTGTTGTACGCTTCGTAATAATCAGTTGTTGCACTTGTTGCTATCTTAATTGAAAATACTAGTATCTGCTAATTAAAACAGATAGAACGTATGTACTAGCTTTAATGTAATTTTACTTAAATAAGCCATTACCATAAACAAGTTATTATTACTCAGCTTTTAACTTTATGACATCAATATAAATTAAAACGTGAGTGGACGGCGCTGGTCTCGCAGAGCCCCTAGGGCCGAAGTTATCTAGGGTTCTAGCGATGTCATTAAAAGCTTAGAATACATCTCTCTCTATAACAATAAATAGCCTTGGTATTTTCCCATCCAGTATAAGCCCAGACATTTTAGCAATCTAAACTAAGCCGGGACGGCCTTCACCTTTTCGTGAAAGAACTTTGAAAGCGTTTCTATAAATACAGTATGATAATTTCAGTTCCAAAAGAGATATATAAAGGAAATTGTTAATTATAAAGATCAATAGGACGTTAGAATTTTACTTTCCATACATCCTAATCCAAACTAATATTATAAATGCGAAAGTAAGTTTGTTTGTTACCTTTTCACGCCTTAACCACTGAACCGATCATCCTGAAATTTATTTATTTGCATATAAGTTGTCAGGTGTACAGAAACGGACATAGGGTGCCTTCCATCCCGACAAAAAGTGCTGTTCCCGAGGAAAACAACAATAACGTTATAATAATAGATGGCGCCACGTGTATTGTTGTTTTCCTCAGGAACAACACTTTTTTCGGGATGTAAGGTACCCTATGTCCTTTTCCAGGTCATGTTCAACCCATGTGCCAAATTTCATCCAAATTCGTTCAGCCGATTTAGCGTGAAAGCGTAACAAACAAACTTACTTCCGCACATTAAATTTGGCACATGGGTAGACCATGACCTGACAAGGACATAGGCTACTTTTTATCCTGGATCGCAGACGAAGTCGCGGACCACGGCTAGTATTGTATAATCAAAATAATATGTAAAGTTTCGCAAAAAAAAATAAGCAACGATTCAGAAATTAAACACCAAAATTGTTTAGCGTGGTTTACGACAGCTCAATCACAGCCGGCCGTAACAATCTGCTGGACGTGACTCATAGTAAGTGAGATTATCGCGGTCAAAAATTAACATCAGCTTTATCGCGTGTGTACCTTATCTCACAATGGACGGCCATGGATAAAACGTATAAAGTATAATAAAAATAACACTCCATTAGGGCCTGCCTGTCCATAGCTGGATGGTCTGACGTCACGTCGCCCTAGTTTACGTCATTCTATACAACCTGTGTAAAGTATAACCTTTAGGAGCATAAAGTCATGTCATAGAGCATAAAGTACCTACATATCGCTCATTTGGAGAAACATCGAAATAAATGTTTTTTTTTTTCAAAAATTCTATGTAGAAAGCGTATTTTACGTAGAAAAGCAAATACGTAAAAAAAAAGTAGCGGTTACGTCGATGTTTCTCCAAATGAGCGATATAACCTTTAGTAAAAGTCATGTCATAGATCAGTTTCTAGAATGTTTTTAACGTAAACATAACGAAAAATGGAACCATTATGTACAGTATGTTGGTATATAGACAATGTTTGTATTGTTAGTCAGATAATTCAATTCGAATCATTGCATGACCGCGATTAGAATCTATGTAGGTTAGGTACCTACTACTTTAAATAGTAAATATACTTATTGACAGACATCCATTTCCATTTGTGAAAAGTTTCGTAGGCCTGTTGTTAATCCAAGATATAAGTTACAGTCCTCCTGATAGCATTAAACCATTCTGTCTTTAAAAACAGTATGTATTCATTAAACATTTTCTAAATGTCATGTGCCCTTCCTTGTCTTATGTTACTTGGAGTCTGCGCAACATGTTTCTTCTTCCATTTTCCCCTGTCAACTATCACGCTATCATTCAGTCCCTTCTCTTCTCCTTATCATTCCTCACACAATCCACCCATCTTTTCTTTGGCCTTCTTCCTCTCCATTCACATTTGTAGTCATCACTCTTTTAGTAGTTATTTTAAACGTTCAATGTAATGAACATAATTTCTGTTTGGTCTGATCCAGAGGTGATTGTCTCTTTATTTGAACTCAAAAGGGCTTCGCCCCTCGCCGCCTGTTAAATAACTTTTATTTCTTTCTTATCTTAACAACTTATTTTTTCCCGAAACTTTTCGCATAATATTAAGCTTTTAAAAGCGTCTTTGAAGTGATGTTAGGCAAGTTTTAAAAGTTCGTACGTTTAATTAATTCAATCTTATCTAGCTCAGTTAAATAATAAAGAGAAAGTATGTTTATTTTTAATTTTTGCGTACATCTCGAAATGCTTACACAAAATGTTGTGCAAATGTGCGTGGTATTAAAATTTCAGTAAAATATATTTCAATTTAGCTGTAGGTACAAAGTTTTGGTTAGTTCTGTATTCACTAAGTACTAAGTTTAATTAAAAGGCGAAACGCAAACAGGATATACTTTTCTCTCTTGCGCAAAATTGTTTAACTTTGCTTTTTTTTTTTTTATAATAATGGCATCTCGCAGTTCATCCTTTATGAGGATGGCTACTGCTTAACCGGGCTTTCCTGTGGATGCCTCGAATTAAGGCCTCCAGCCATGGCATACGATAACTTAAAAACTAAGCGACAGCGCTAAGGGTAACCCCCTGCGGGGTTCGGACCTCGGCTCAGGGCGTCGCTGGAAGAGGACAGCAAGGGACAGGCTGGATCGGTATTATTATTGGTGTTTAGGGGCGAATTTAAATCTACAGGCTCAGCTGCGCGGGCTGGCTCGAGCAAGGGTCGGGGGGGGCACGGTGATGGTGCGGGGCGTCGCGACGGGCCTCGGCGGCGAGGACGGAAGGACGGATGTCTGAGCTTGTTTTTGTGTTGTCGACTGAGAGTACTCGTGGCCTTACTGCTCTCCTGGAGGAGGGTAGTGGCGTCGTCGGGAATGGTGAGGGTATGCCTTGGTCGGCGAATCCTACTTATGCGGGAGGGAGTGTATCGGGAGGCCGCCGCAATCAGGGGATTGGGGTGCTTTATGGCAGAGTCAAAGAAGCGCTTGGAAAGGCGTTTCATGAACTGCTGGATGGTGGGGAGTCTGAGATCTAGATGCAGATTCACATTTCGGACATAGAAGGGGGCTCCCGTGACCTTTCGGAGGAAACGGTTCTGGAGGGTTTGCATTTTATGCAAAAATCGCGGCTTGGCGTGTGCGAAGACTACGCAAGCATAGGTCATGATGGGACGGATGACCGCGGTGTAGAGGCGCAATTTGCACTTGAGTGACAATTTGCTGCGGGCAGTTATCATAGAGTGGAGCCTACCGAGAGCGAAAGAGGCGCGCGAACGCGCCGTCTTTATGTGCTCGTTGAAGGTGAGGTTGTGGTCTAGGATGACACCTAAGTATTTGGCTCGCTTTCCCCAGGGGATCAGCTTGCCGTACATAGAGATCGGGCGCGGGAGGGGGGGGGGTCGTTTGCGCGGTCTCGAGAAGATGACCGCCTGACTCTTATCGGGGTTGACCTCGATTCTCCATTTCCGGAACCAATCGCTCAAGGCGCTTGCGGAGGTTTGGAGGTTTCGAGCTATGGATGACTGGTTGGCACCCGAACAGTAAATGGCAGTGTCGTCGGCGAAGAGCGCCAACTGTGCCTTTTTACTGTTCGGGATGTCACTAGTGAACAGGGTGAAAATGAGGGGAGACAGAACGGAACCCTGGGGGACTCCGGCGCGGATGGGGTGAGGGGGAGAGAGAGCGCCCTCGATACGGTAGCGGAAAGTGCGGTCCGACAGAAAATCTCGTAAGATGAGCACGAGACGGTCTGGCACACCTAGCAGGTACAGCTTATATAATAAGCCATTGTGCCAGACCTTGTCGAACGCCTTCGCTATATCGAAGAACAGGACGCCTGTCGAAGCACCTCGCTGAAAAGCAGCGCTAATGTGCTCGACTATGCGGTGGAGCTGGTGGATGCACGAATGCTTCGTGCGAAAACCGAACTGTTCGGGGGGGATGAGGCTCTTTGCTTCGGCATAGTCTTTGAGGCGCTTATAAATAAGCCTCTCGTAGACTTTGCCGAAAACATTGAGCAGACTGATGGGGCGGTAGCTGGAGGGCTCAGACTTGGGCTTGCCTGGCTTAGGGATGCCTATGACTGTGGCTTCTTTCCACATTTGGGGGAAGATGTTGTTGCTCAGGGCGCCATTGAAGATGGCGGTCATGAGCAGTATGAGGGGGGCGGGGAGGAGTTTGTACACCCTATTGGTGATACCGTCCGAACCGGGGGCTTTGCGGGTTGCGAGCCCTTTTATGATGTCTTGCACTTCGTCGGGAGTGACGGGAGGCAGAGGATCATCAGGGTCTTCGACTGGCGGGAGGGAGGCTCTCCGTTCGACTTCAGCGTTCACCTCGTCGAGGTGCGCTCTGTCTACTGGTTGAGAGCTGGGAGTGCATTGAGCCTCTAGGCTGTCGGCTAGGCATTCGGCCTTTTCGAGGTTTTCGAAAGCGACCGTTTTGTCGGGGCGTGTGAGGGGAGGAACTGTGGCCTCTTCAGAGGAGCGGAGCTTCCTCTGGAGTTGCCAGAAGGCGTGGTGGGTGGGCTCGAGTTCGCCGATCAACTTATCCCATCCCTCGGAGCGCCACTCCCCTATGCGTTTCTTTACAGCACGCTGTAAATGGCGCATGTGGGATTTGTTCGCGTCGCAGGGAAAAGAGTCGTAGGCACGAATGGCAGCGTTCTTCTCGGTCACCAGTTCACGTACGTCATCGGGCAGTTTCCAGCGATGGTCTTCCATCACTGGAACTTCCCGTGAGCAATCCGTCAGTACGGATTGAACGTGCTCTGTGAACGAGTCGATCGCCCCAGTCGTGTCTGCGACTGAGATAATTTGCTCGGGGATGGAGTCTAGGTGGGGAGACGTGGTGGATTTCAGTCTTTCGCTTACTTTCCTCCAGTCGGTGACTGTTTTGGTCGGGGGGGGCTGGTTGGGGTCGTGCGGGGGGCCCGAATAGGGGGCCAGGTGCAAGATGACCGGGCGGTGGTCAGAGTTAAGCTCTTGTACCGTCTCGATAGACTGCAAACGGAGGTTTACATTCTTGAGAAGCGCTACATCGAGAACGTCAGGAAGTTGGGCGGGGTCGCCCGGGAAATGAGTGGGATACATCGGAGCGATGATATCGAAATTGAGGGAGTCGCCTAGTTTGAACACGATCCTACCTCTGGTAGAGGTCGTGCTGCTATTCCAAGCGGGATGTTTGGCATTGAGATCCCCCGCCATGATGACGGAGTCACTCATACCGAAGAGGGTAGTGAAATCGGTAGTGAGAGAGATGGGATCCTCCGCACCATTGGTGGGCGGGATATAGGCGGAGATGATGGTGATTGCGGGGTGACCGGTCATGCCGAGCCGACAGATAGAGATCTCTAGCTGAGAGATAAGGGCGGGCGGGTCTATCGGGATGCAATGGAGGGACTTCCTATAGTAGATGAGGGTACCGCCCTTGTGGCAGCGAGCCCTGTCATTGCGAACTATCTTGTAGTTGGCAATGTTCGGGTTCCGCAGATGGGGCTTCAGGAAGGTTTCCTGGACTAAGAGGACATCGAGCTGGTGATCGCGGAGGAACGCGGCGATCTCATCGCGTTGATTTTTAATGCCGTTTGCATTAAAAAACCCTAGTCTAAGGGATCGGGGTTTGGTAACGCTCATTCTTTGTAAAGCCATTGGAGCTTTTTTAGAAGTTGAGGGTTTGCATGACTTGCGTAATCTGAGGATACGCATTGAAAATCTCGGCGATGCGCCGAGGATTGCCGTTACAGGCTTGGATTTCCGCTGCCATGGCATTTGCGGGGGCAATAAAAGCTGCGTAAGCACCGATTATTACCTCCATGCTGCTAGGCTGGGGGCGGGAGGCGGGGGTCGGGGGGGACCTACTGGGACCAGCGGGAGCCCTGGGCGCGGCGGCGGGAAGGGCTACCGGTGGGGCTACTGGGACCGAGGGGCCTACTGATGGCGCGGGGATGACAGTTGCCATCAGCGCTGGGATAGTCGGGGGTGGGGGGGGCACCGAAGCTGCGGGAGCTTTGAGGTGGTTGAGGTTCGCCCATGGGGAGGGCCTTTGGGGACTGAGCCTATCGGGCATCTGGGAGGAAGGGATCGGGATCCTCACAGAGGGGCTTTCCCTTTGCTGACGGTCGCTCGCGCGCTTCGTCAGTTTGGGAGAAGAAGACTTGGGAGCCTTGGGGCAGCCACGGTAGTTAGCCGGGTGCCCGGATTGGCCGCAAAGAACGCAGCTCGGTGGCTCTGTGCACTGAGAGCGGTCTTTGGGGCGGGGACAGTCTGACGTGCCGTGGGCACCTAGACACTTGACGCATCTAGGTGTCGCGTAGCAGTGGGATTGGGAATGGCCATACAGTTGACACCTGTGGCATTGTCCGATGAGGTTGGACTTCCTGGGTTTCTCGATAGAGATACCCGAGAGGGAGCAGACTGACTTCACCTTGAAGATGGGGTGATGTCCTTCAGTAGGGTCGCAGATGACCAGGACCATGTCGTAGACTAGGCCCTTCCATGCTTTGTGCAAGCGATGGACTGCTGAGACGGGGATGCCTTGTGAAGCAAGGTCTTCTTTGATCTCCTCGGTGGGGATTTCTTTGGGGACGCGCCTGATGATTACGCGGGTGGGGACTTCCTCCGGAAGGGAGTACGTATGGAAGGAGTAAGCCCTTGTCTGGAGGAGACGGGTAAGGTCCCTGTAGTCCGAGGACGAGGCGACCGTTACCTTAATACCCTGTTGGGTTGAGCGGGCGTTCGTGTAGTTGATCTTTTGATCAACACACGCTTTGGAGATTTCTGTCCATTTGGACTTATCCTGGACATAGATGGGGGGCGGGGGTCGTGGCTTCTTTGCGTTCGAAGCGGGAGGGGTAGCCGAGACGCTAGATGCGGGATTGGCCTGCGGTGCGGCGGGGGTTGGGGTGGGGGGGCGGGGGTTAGAGGGGATTACCGCGACCGACTTTTTGGCCTTGTTGGCGTGGGAGGAGGCGTTCTTCTTTCTCTTGCCACCCTTTCCGACGACTATATAGTCGTCTTCCGAGGAGGACGAAGAGTCAGAGAGGGCTTCCTCTGAGTCGGATTGAGATTGGGGTACGGACGTGTCCATACTCTCTGGAGTATCTGCTGCGGTAGCGGCTGGCACGGAAGGTGCGGGATCGGGGACTGGCACGGACGGTGCGGGTTTCGGGGCGGACACGGAGGGAGCGGGTGATGGGGCTGGCACAGAGGGTGCGGGTTTTGGGGCGGGCACAGAGGGTGCGGGTTTAGGGGCTGGCACGGATGGTGCGGGTTTTGGGGCTGGCACGGAGGGTGCGGGTTTTGGGGCTGACGCGGGGGGTGCGGGTTTGGGGGCTGGCACGGAGGGTGCGGGTTTGGGGGCTGGCACGGAAGGTGCTGGTTTGGGGGCGGCGGCTGGCACAGAAGGTGCAGGCGAGGGGGCTGGCACGGAGGGTGCGGGAGGGGAGGCGGCGGCGGCCTCGGGGATTTCGCCAGAGTTTGGCGGAAAGAGGGGACTGACTAGCGCGTCGCTAAAGTCAATGTCGATGACCGAACCGGGAGGGCGTCTAAAATTAATAAGACGGTGGGCATACTGGTTAACGAAAGAGGGGTCCTTGAAGAGGACCTCTTTTACGAATGCCAATATGACCGCGTCTGCCATGATCGGGAAGGGGGGCGGGGAGAGGGAAGAACCATAGGGGGCGTGAATCCCTAACAACCTAGCACCCCGGGTGGATGGGCCCGGGGGTGTGAGATCCTACCCTCCCTGTCGGGTGTGAGACAGGGAGGTGAGTACCTGAAGTGAGCCCTAAGCTTGTGACCCGTCGCCGATCTTATTGTGCGAACGGGGCCCTAACCAGTCTGTGCGATGGGTGTAGAGACACCCTAGACCGGCTTCTAGTACGAAGGGGTTGACACACCCAACCGTACTAGACGCGAGCTGTGGACAAGGGATTAGTTACGAAGCTAGAGCTGACTAGGAGCCACCCCCAAGGCCAAGCTTCTAGCTCCCGATTCCAATTGACTGCCTCGCCCTGATGGGGCTCGGCGGGTGAGATTGGGGCACCACCCCCTTGGCTTCGTTGGCACCGTGAGGTATCCACCAAGGACCACGAAACTGTGGTTTTTACCCGGAAGGGGCCAAAAACCTCGACGACACGTGTGATGACGATTCTCTCTTAAAGAAACAACTTCTATCAACCACGCCTTGAAAAAGGCGGCTATTGACAGGGTGCGGACGTAGTCCGGAGACTACTGAGCTCGTTACGGCTAGCGTAGCGAGAGCGGGCGGTGGCGGGGCGGCGAGGCGGTGGGGGCGTGCAGCGAGCGAGAGCGGGCAGCACGACCGTCCACGGCGAGCGTCGAACGGAGAGTCGTTTAACTTTGCGTCAGTCAAATTGATCTCATACTTTACAAGCTTGTGTGAAACTGGCTTACCGAACACAATAAGCCTTTTTGTTCGTACAAAGATGAGCCTTTTACTTTATCATCCCCTTTTTCAGTCCCTCACGGGTGGCATTATAACAGGAAATAATGATGTTACGTTCCCTACCTTGTTGTTTGGGTATCCTGCTTTTAGGGTCTGGCTTTTATGTACTTACACTTCCTAACTTCCACGAAAGCTTATTCTACTCTCACTAAAGTATTTAAAAAAATTCAAGAGTAGCAGAGTTTGCAAAACATTTTCGGTTTTTATTTTATTTTTACATTTTCAGTCTGAGTCGGCTTGTTTCTAGAACTAGAAACCTAATAGATTTCTCAGTAGTATTCATATTATTTGCGCAAACGAGTGAAATAATTCCAATTCTTCGCTAGAAATCCTCTAATTCACTGGCAATGTTCGATTTATTTGTCCGCTTATCTATCGATTCGACATTATTAGAAACAGGCGCGGATAATTGGAACGTCTCTTTCGCTGTTACTGAGTCGAATAGGTTTACTTAAACCTAAAACAGTTTTATTTACTTCTGGTGCTACTAGATTAAAAATAAGAAGATTTACGTCTCAATATGCTCTCTGGCGGAGCTCATTGGCAGTCTGGTCACGTCCCCCTCCGACTATGTCTCGTGCCGTCTCAACGCGGATAAAACGATCCACGTGCTGTACTTATCGCAACGTGGAAATTATGAAGCTTTCGTTGAGATCTCATTTAAAATTTCCAGCTTTTCTCCAATATTTTTAAAACGCGGTAAAATTTGTCTTCTAAGGCCAAACACTTTATATATTTCGCAATGATATTGAAATAAGTATCCCACATAATTTAATATGAGTAATAAAACAAATATCTGGGACATAATTTACTGATAAGATACTTCAATTTGTTTCATGTTAACAGCACTTGTAGCGCCGTATTTTCCTCGCGTGTATATTCAAAGGAATGCGAGTTTCACTCTATGAATTAGCTATTGGATCGATAGCATCACCAGATTATTGATAGATGAAACAACTTAATTTTATCATCTCACGATTTAACGATCGAGAACATTGAAGAAGTAAAGTTTAATGCTTTTTGGATCTTCACATTTAATAGAGCTTCAAGGGCCACTTGTTTCTGTTTGGTACATTTTGTTTTTCCTATTTTAGGGTATTCAAATATTAGTCGTGTATGTAGTTTCCGTGTTGTTATTTTCTTTAAGGTAACTTTGTATCTAATTTATTCTCATGACTCAGCCCGTGACTGTCACAATAAGCACTCTTACGGAATGTACGCAGTTTTACCTACTAACTAAATTAATTACTCATGTGCTTTGTCCGTAGTTCCCTAAGTTTTCCTACATAAGCAAGCTCATACCTAACATTGTGTTCGGTTAAGTTTTCGTACCGTCATGTAGTGGCGCAATAACTTCGATTGCATCTTGCTGCTCGAGGCCTTGACTCAGCTTGCAATGTCAGCTAAATGCCAAAAGGTTCACCTCTACAGCTTTATAACATACTGCAAATAAAACATAATAATAATAATCTCCTGTTTAGACCAAAAGGGATCGACATGTAGTTTAGCTCAAAGTTAGCGAGACATAGGTACGCTGATTAGAGGTCTGTCCGCCTGACCAGGCAATCAAACTGAGTCACCCGCAAAATGCAATCGTGGATAACATAACCTCGCTGTGGCCACGGTTCACCTACCTAAAACAGATAACTGTAAAGCGGCTAGCTGATGAATTTATGTTAGCTTTTGAAACCATTGTTAGACACAACATTCAACCTATTGACACAGAACCTCATTTCCATAAAAAGTGACGCTTTTTAAGTGAAATTTCTGCGTTTCTTGAAATTAGTCAAGAAATATTAAACCAGAAGTGTGTCCGTTAAAAAGACGTAGCCCATTGACATGACATTATTGGTTCCTAATCTAAACATGTTTTTCAACTATTTTCAATTAATCGATCGTTATCGAATTCCATTCTTATTACATACCTACTCATTGCGTCAGGGTTAAAAATACTTTCTTGAAAGATATGATAAATATTGATAACTGAAAACACTTGATTTATAGATTCATTTGTTGTAGGCATTTCAATATCATGTGTATTGTAGGAGATTGTGGTTCTCCAAACCGACGTAAAAAGCAACGATATGGAACTCGTCATAATGACTACAAAACACAATTATTATGTTCACAGATCGTGCGTATGAAAATTTTATATCACGCTATGAATAATCAATCAATCAATCATTGCTTTTAAACACCATATTTGCGTATAAATAAGGCACCTAAAATAATGCTGAACGTATCATAAGTGCCGCCCCGTTTGTTAGGTCGTTTATTTTTTAATTAAGGCATGTGTCTTCTTATTCATTACATTATACTTTGCTGAATTTGTTTGTGTTCCTTGAATAATACAAAAAGAATAAATACTTAAATAAATGTTTCCTTGATAGAACCATTATTTTAATGAGACAAGATTATTTTATATAAAATGATGTTTTCTTTGAAGTTGTGGATTTCACACCCCGGTAATATAATTAAATGTATAGGTTTGTTGCAGAAAAACTTGCATTGTGATAACTATTGCATCTGTTTTGTTATTGTGATTCGCTTTTTTTATTTTTAACTTTTTATTTTTCTTTGTTCAACAGAAGGTCGACCCCGAGCTGATCTTCACGAAGCAAGAGAAGATCGGCAAAGGCTCCTTTGGTGAAGTGTTTAAAGGTGTCGATAACAGGACCCAGCAAGTGGTCGCTATTAAAATAATCGACTTAGAAGAAGCTGAAGATGAAATCGAGGACATCCAGCAGGAGATCATGGTGCTGTCACAATGTGACAGCCCCTACGTCACTAAATATTACGGATCATACTTGAAGGTAAGCGCATGATTCATTTCTAACTCTTACTGTAACGTGTCTAATGTGAGTGAAGTCTGATCTAAATGAATTTAGCTTGATACACGATGTGATAAATTACGACCGTCCAGGTTAATGTAAGCATGATTTTAGCTATTCAACAAATTTGACATTCATTACAGTTTATAAAGGCCTATAAGTAAGATAAACCTTGTGGAATATATTACGTTTTATCTTGTCAGGCTGGGGCACGAGGCATCAATCATTGTCTGTGAAGCTGTGCCTTCGTCTGCTTATCTGCTGCCTTTATAAAAGACAAGGATCAGACGTAATGGAGTCCATTATGTAGTGTATTCTCTTGTTGAGTGATATCCTCCTGCGAATTCGTTTCCCTCGCTTCCTGAGCTATGTTCCATAGGTCCACAACAGCGCTTGCTATTCCAACGTTGAATTGCGTGACATTATCTGTTGTGTACAACAGCGTGACGCACCGGAATGCTTTGCAGTTTCGCAGTATTGTTACCTCTTACCCATATGGAATATCAGAAAGCGCTGCGGCGCGGCGTTCGGCGCAGTCGCACAGTCATGAAATACTAGGATAGTTATTACCCACCGTTTTGCGGAGTAGCTGTTGTCTCTTTGTAATTGTACACCCGTGGTATTACATCCAGGTCTAGGTAATAGGACATTGATAGTGTCGTGACTGTGCGAAATAAGATTTCGCCTAGTAATAGACAAGCAATTTAGCCAACTGCGTTATTGAAATCGACTCGAGTGTGATTTTGTTTATTGAGTGGCGGTGATTGCGCAATGTTCACTGTTGAATGTCATGAAATTGTAACAAAGTTACTATGGAACGTTCACCCGATCGCGTAATTCGGTCGCGTGCTGTACCGCATTCGCAGTGTACTTGTATATGATGTCCGTCACGAGGAGTTTGGGGTCAGAACACGACATTAAACACTTGGTCAGTTATATTTAGACGAACAATCCCTTTGGGGCTATATATACATATTTCAAAACCTGCCTGACTTTTTGCAATATCATAACGTTTGGAAATCGAAGACTAAACAATAAATTTGTATGACGTACTAAATATTTTCGACACGGATTTGGCTTCAAAGATTAGTAATATTCTACATTTAATATTGGCCTGTTATCTAAAATAATATGTATTTTAATGTGTGTCAACAGACAAGACCTATAAAAAAACCTAGTAAGTTAATTTTAAATCAACAATAAGGCAATCATTAATCATATATTTATTATTATTGCCTTTGCCCTTCTTTGAAGCGATGAGTAAATTCGTGGGCGTTGTCTTAAACAAATTTGGAAACAATAGCTGGCTGATTATGCCTAATAGTAGATTTCGAAAACACTTCTATTCATAAGCTGACGAAAGGAAAACACGTCATACTGTGAAAACGTGGCCTCTATTGAAAGAGGCATGGAAATTTGGCTCTCTCTGTGTCTCCATTTCACTGTGCTAAAAATAACATGTGACGTTTTCAGGCCAATTTGCTTCCGTTGTGTCTCTGACTTCATCGTCGTCAACAACAGACGAATCGATATGGACATTTCACATCCCATATCATGAACTCGTACAAAGCTCGAATAGAATGGGAAACATCCTGCCACCACGGACAATAATGTCTGGCCCGTTATGATCGATATTTGCATTTTTATTGTTCCCCACTCAATTCAATTTTATTTATGTGTCTGCGTAGATTAGTGAAATGGGGTCTAATGAATAGTAGGTTTAACGTAACTGTTCACAAATGAACATCTACATTTATTTTTCGTTCGTTTCGAATCCTTTCACTCAAGGTTCTTTTATTCAGAAAATTTAACTCTCGACTTAATGTTAGGATTCGTTTTTGCTCTACATGATTCACCGTATATGTGGCGACTGACGGTTCTCTAACACTTATTACTATTCATTTCTGCATCGGAAATATAGAAAATTTCAATAATTGCTAACGCGCTATATAGGCCTATATATACATCATTGGTAAATGTTTACAATGTGTTGCATTTCCCGCTTAGCGCATCGCGTCGCTCCACGTTGCTATTGCAATCTTGACACACTTTCGAATGTTGTTGTTATGCGTGCCTTGCAAAATACGATGCAATGTATGCGGGTCGGTATGTACATAAATCTGCAATATAATGTGTGTATGAAACTTATCTTTGATGCAACTATGTCCACAATTAATATTAATATTGAGACATGTCAAAATTGTATCTTTCATAATGAAAAATACAATTTTGCGATCAAAAGCGAAATGAAAGTTTCATTTCGCTTTCATCTGAATTTATGAATATATTCAGGCTGAAAAGTTACAAAATCAGTTTGCGTTGTAGAAACAACCATGCGTGTGGCATATGAAAGGTGATGGATGGGTACTCGTCCGAGTTATGAAAGGCCGGCTCGCTCAATTAGCAAATGAACTTGACGTTACGTGATAGCAACGTTTGTAGGGTACGTTCCACTTTCGTCTCTTACATTACTATTATGCGTTAATACCTTAATGCAAGCAATGGCTTGATTGAATTTCCATGATACTGTAGCGGTATCTACAACGCCACATGCGAACAACGCGTCACACAATCACAAGCAGAGTTTCCGCGCAACTAGCATAGATACAACGGCCCGGCCATGAACCATCAGGCAGTTGATCCTCCCTTTTCTATGGAGGTTGAGTGAACTTTACACCCTGTTCCTCATACCTCTAAAATACAAAAAAAATGCCTTGAATACAAAATTCTATGAAAAAAAAAATGGAAAATGCAAGACTTCATAATGATCACTTGGTCGTAAACCGCCCGACTTTTCATATCTGCTGTCGCGCCCCAAGAGCCCGAAAAAAAAAGCCTGATAGAATACAGCGTAATTACCTAAATAAAATAGCAGATTAAACTAGCTGTGGTATTTGGTCGTAAATATACGACCCTGGCGAAATGGACACGAAAATATTTGTCGGATTAATTCGACGTAAGCGGTTAAAAGGTTAAAAAACCATAGAAATTATATTAGTTATTTTTTTTTTTATAATTACACTACTTTGAATAAAATAGCTCTTTTGGAATGGCTCTTTCACACATAGGTGAAACGAATAAAAATAAAATACTTGCTCATTTAATTGATTTTTTTGCAAGCTACGCTCTGTAAGCTAAGTTCTGTGTACTAGCAGGAGTATAACAATAAAAACAGTTGCAAAAAGGAGACAATTTTTTTTTCGATCGTAAAGCAATCTAATGCTTCGCATTATGACTTTATGAGTCGTGCAAGACAACGCTCACAGTCTGTGTGCTTTGTTTTTTTTATTTTTATAAAGAAGTACTGAATATTTTTCAGCCGTTAACAATACGTATTCTATGCTGTTCACGTAATTAAACCAATATTTCTATTGTTTCACATTACTATGTTCTGATGAGCAAATATAATACTCGTAGAATTGCAGTACCTACCCCAAACGCTTGGGTGGGACCTACCACTACATTTACCGTCGCGTGTTTTGATAATGACCGTGAATTCTAATATGCCACTAAATGGTATTGCGTATCAAGGACATTTGGATATGTATAAGTATGTTTTTGTCAACACAATAGTTGAACGTATATGGTTCTAAATCTTAATCTCACACACAAGGCTTTACAAACAATTTTCTTGGCTCGCGGTTAATTTACTTTGCGAAATTTACTATTTTGCGATTTGTTCTGCGGAGAAAGTGTGGTAATGTCGCCGGCTGTGTCGTAATCGCAATGATTCGCGTCACTATTTTCTTGGGTAACGTTGTTTTCTTTCATCTTTCTCGTAATATCTACGTTGACCAATCAACCAACTGCACGATTTTATGATAGATATATTACTGACAATAGAGGTTGTTAAAGATAGTTGTTTCTCTTAACATTGCCTACCAATTTTGTTTCTAAATGCCTAACACCCGGTTTCTGATTTGAAGAAAGTAGCAAATCTCAACTAATTATTCTCAAATACAGTCATACTTCATACTTAAGTCATACTTAAGTACAAATTAAGATGTTCTCAACTTCAAATTCTCAATTCAGAAACTGGGTGTAATTGGTGCCTATTCTCTACCTCAGAAAGGTCAACAATTTGAGTCACATTATTTAAGTATGCTTGCAGTGTGCAAAAGGCTTTTGTAGAAGAATCGTCGCATTTACGTCAGAGCTGTGAATGAATTAAAATGTGACGTGAATAAGTTGTGTTCGTCGAGTGAGGGTTTTGGTGGGTAAAATTGTGAATGCGGATGTCGGTCGGTGCGGCCGGCCTGGGGTGAAGGACGTTATGACTCATCGTGTTAGCCTCGAGGAAAAATGTCAAGAATTTCTCACATTCACGATGTTAAACATAGTTATGTAAATATCTAATATTCCGAATTATTGGTAAATAATGGAATTATATGTTTCAAACTGTGTTTGGCATGAGGTTCAAATTATTTGTTATGTCCAGTATCGATGTTGCCAGCATGTTATTTATTCAACATATCTTACCAGCGACAACATCGATTATTTTCACGGTCACGTCTTTTAATGCAAAACTTTGCGTAAATAGACCGTTTAATGATACTGTCAATTTTGATTGATTGTTGGAGGCTTCGAGTTTAGGTATACATTGTACGAGTTAGCGGCCTGCCCCAGCTTCGCAAGGGTGCAATTTTTTTTTTTCGGTTTACCAAAATTTTCTGTCATACAAACCTTGTCCTGGCAATACCGAACACCATAAAAAAGAATTATCCAATTTGGTGCAGTCACGTACAGACATTTCGGCGACTTTGTTTTATACTATCTAAGGATATACTTATATTTACGATAACAATATTCCTATTAAAATATGGTGATTTCCTCAATGTAAAAGCAAAATGTTATCAAGAACTCGACAGTGAATCTCAAACCAGGTTTCAAGGAAAATGAACTCTGAATGGTACGTCCATAAATTCCACATCAAAGCAAAATCTGGTCTATACGAGTATTTTATTCTTCTTTTATTTTTAGGATTTAAGAAACGGCCGTTCAGGGCCGCGCGATGACTATAAAGTGCGCAAGGTTGAAAGTCGTAAACGTATTAGGACCACCTTGACCTCTGCTCGTATACCGTATTACCGGGTGGTGTCAAGGTCCTGCTAGCCCCATCGAAGCTTTCGATAGTGTTTTATTACGAAGCTGCCCCCCAGAGCCCTGACACCAAATAGCCAATTGTCTCTTCATTGTCGTTTAAACTAGCTATTGGCTGCCATATTAGCATTCCGTCTCGAAGGCAATACAGCAAATGAAGAATTGTGCAGTTCAATACAGTACATAAGGAGGTCGACGACTTTTGAACGACGCGAGGAGTCATATCGTTGAGTAGAATCAAAGGATTTAAAAGACTTGATACAGGTCTGGTTCTTATTTCGCATCGTCCTTCTGTTTCACTGCAATGCGGGCCGGGCGAGGCGGGGGAGGATAGGGGGAATGGAGGAGGGGTTCAGTTCGCATCTGAACTTGGAAGGTCAAGTTCTGAAAGTTAACAATTTGCCTTATCGAGTGACTGGTTTTGACGACTCGATTTGGATGTGATTATGAAGTTGGTAGTTGTCATTGACTCGTTTTGTAAATTGATAAATGTTTACTAATTGTAAACATAATAAACTTTGTCTGAATATCTGTTACTTGGGTTACTAATTTATCATTGTATGCTTATTCGCTTTTTTACATGCTGACAGCGTATCTTTTCTAATGCAAGCTGGAAAATTCAGTGTCTTCTAAACTTCATTCTCTTCGAAGTTCAACAACCCATCCAACCAACCAACCAACCTATCTTCGTAAAGTCTACGTTTAATTTTTTTCGCTATACACTCTCCTTTATTGAGTAATTTCGTTAAGAGTATAGATAATAAATAGAATTTGCGAATGAAGTTTCTTAGAAACGAATTACTTTGAAGTTTGAGGTTGATTACATTATGTTCTTTTCAATGTCATTGATTTTTTGTAGACCCACTCCTAATTCCTAACAAATAACTCAGATTCGGATCGCATTATTGGAGAACCTTTCATTGATTATGATGAAAACGACTTTTGGTCATTTAAATTTACTCAAGATTTAAGTTACTCTCTCAATTTATGCATTAGGTACTAGAAGCGCCCCGCGGTATCACCTGCGTTAGTTTCGATCCCGTGGGAATATCGGGAAAAAAATGTATCCTATGTGTTAATCCTGGTTATAAACTATTTGTGTACTAAATTTCATCCAAATCCGTTCAGTAGTTTTTGCGTAACAAACATCCAAACATCTTCACAAAATTTCACATTTATAATATTAGTATTTCTGTAAGCTTGACTTTCAACTTACAAAACAGTTCTCTTTTCTGATTTGGGCACCAAATAAACTTAGGCTATGTGGTGTTAATGTGATAGAATAGAATACTCTTTATTATGCACACCATATAAATTACAGACATAAATATAGAAACTGTACAAAGGGTCACACAATGGGCGGTCTTATCGCTAAGAGCGATCTTTAGCACTAATTAGCACTCTAAAGCTTAAAGACAGTCCCCCAAAACGCCCGCCCTTCACCAGTTCCTAGTGCTTTCGCTGGGGAGAAGAAGTGGCGCAAAAAACTACTAACAACAACAATCGCAACTACTCTCTCTTATGATGATGTTTAAGGAGAGTGGAAATGCTTTTTGTGTACCTAAATTGTTTCATACGATTTGATTGGACAAAGAACATAACAGGCTGATTTTGCTTGTATGACACAAGCAAAATCAGCCTGTTATGTTCCCACTGCTGGGATACAGGCGTGCTCTCGGCGGAAGGGAGGAAAGAAGACATATTTTATGACAACTTCAGTAATATATTAATCGACTTGGTCAAAAAATTAAATTAACTTTTCTGAGTGGTTAAATTTCGCACCTTCGGCCACGTTGTTTACCATTCTTTGCAAGTTAATTCCGTTAGCATTTCTTTCTTTTGGCTATCCGCAAATTGTCGATGACAGTCCTCTTTTCGCAGCTTTTTACTAAATTACATTTTGATTCCTTCACGTTTCCCCGACGAGAGATTTTCAATGACTTATGGTTTCCTTAATTTCGTACGAAGTTGTTATAAATGAGATTAGATTAGGTATGTATGTAGCCTGTCACAGGCAACCGCTGCGCTGGCATCATTATTTCGAATTAAGGCTCCCTCAGACAGGCGGGACGCGACTAATAAAATAATTTCTATAAAATTTTTATGGAAATTGTTCTACCAGAGTCGCGTCGCGCCTGTCTGCGGGAACCTTTAATGGCATATCATGATTCATGAACATTTATGTAAACGTTTTGAAAGAACGCCTCTTGAGAATTGTAATTTCTCTGGGGCTAAATCAGTTTTTACTTGTCATTATTTTTTAATCGAATCGCGACACGAATCAAAATCGGATTCCTTGAATAAACTGTACATTTTAAGGTCATTTACTTGTTTTGGATATCTGATTCTACCGGTTTTTTTATTATTATGGATGAGGTCAAGTTAAATATAATTTGTTTGCTGTATGTTAGTAATAAAATATTATGTATTTTTATATTCAATGGAGTTATTAAAAAGTTCTCTTTAGCGTTGCTAAAACGTCTACCTACTAGTTATCTCTAGTTAGCACCCTAATTACGTAACACACTATCAACCACAATCTGAATCATATTGAAGGATATTGCTAATCCATTACTTAATATGTTCGAAAAATCTGTCTGTCAACAATGTAAATACCGCAATGAATGTTGAACTGTCGAAATGAAAGCCATTCCTAACTGTTACTGTGTTACGCAATCACCCCTCAGAGAAGTGTCAACTGTAGTTAAAAATAATTTGTTTCGTTATTAATTAACCATCTCAAAGTTTGAACTGAATAATTAGTCGTCTTCGTTCATCCACGTTGATTAAAAGGTTTAATCATGTTTACTTAGGACGCGTTTACGAATTGACGCGCTTCAATTTTAGGTATTGAGTCTTACTACTACACGTGCACGGCTCACACACACAGCGACATGCGCGAAGCGGCGAAATTATGAGTAAACTGACACGACTTGATACTTGAGCCTACTTTTATTTAATTTTTAGGCATGTATTTTTTTAAGCTTACTATGCGTTGTTGTCAAAAAGTTTGTACCGTGAAATGTTCATAAAAGTAGATACCATTTACTTACTTGATTGGTAAGCAAGTACATGCCAAAGTACCTATGTATTAACAATTTGCGCGACAAGCTTTTTGAAAACATATAATTTAAAAAAAGCTTATTTATATTCGTTTTATTTAGTATTTTTAACCGACTTCAAAAAAGGAGGAGGTTCTCAATTCGGATGCTTATACATATATTTTTTTTATATAAGGGTGTTAGGTTAGATAACTCCGTCATAATAATATATAGACGGACTTGCAAAAATCTTTTTTTGTTCGAAAGAGGTTTAACTTTATTCCGAAATAGACCATTTCGGAATAAAGTGATGAAGAGTGATGAAGAGTTTCGGAGACAGACAACCGAAGGCTTCAATAAATGCCAGCAAATCAACCGCGATTGCTGCTATCGCATATGTATGCAATGTTTACGCAATCACACAATATAACATCACGCCTGTACCCTCTAAAGAGTACGCAGATATGTTTAGTATACCACGGTACACCCTCATTTCTGTCAAAGTTGTTATTGGAGTACCTCTAATCTTGCAAGTAAATTCGGGCATAACTTTTTGTTTATGAATTGATTTAATAATTAAGCGACTTCAAATAAGGAGTATTTTTTTTATGTATGTTCGGGCATAGCTCCGTCATATCTCTATAGACGGATTTGCAAATTCTCTCAAACAAAAGTTTATGAATTGATGTAATAATTAACCGACTTCAAAAAAGAATCAGTAATTATTTTTTATGTATGTTCGGGCATAGCTCCGTCATATCTCTATAGACGGAATTGCAAATTCTGTCATTTTTTAATGGATAAGGTATTTATTTATTTATTTAATACTTCAAACACAAAAATGTACAGAGGCGGACTTAATGCCATAGGCATTTTCTACCAGTCAATCTTTGGGTGATGCAGAGACAAACAATGGTAGGTGCAATAATGAAAAATGAGGAATAAATATTAGGTATGCCTCAGGATAAGGTATACCTTTATAAGGTATAGCTTTATGAATTTTGCTTAAAGTAATTTAAATTTGTTGGGCAGGTACAAATAAAAAATGAAAAATAAAAATTGTTTTCCAAAAAAAAAAAAAAACATCGGACTTTCAAAAAAAAAACACTACAAAGTAAAAAATTACTTTTTGGAAGGTGCACCTTCAGGTCACTCCATCTAGTCCGGAGGTAAGGTCTCAACATAACTAACAAAACGAGCCCAAACTCGGCACACCTAGCTCTTCTCGTCTATTAGTTCCAGTAGCAGTCTTTCAAGTACACCTGCAGGTCACTCCATCTGGTCCGGAGGTAAGGTCTCAACATAACTAACAAAACTAGCCCAAACTCGGCACACCTAGCTCAGCTCGTCTATTAGTTCCAGTAGCAGTCTTCGAAGTACACCTGCAGGTCACTTCATCAAGTCCGGAGGTAAGGTCTCAACATAACTAACAAAACGAGCCCAAACTCGGCACACCTAGCTCTTTTCGTCTATTAGTTCCAGTAGCAGTCTTTCAAGTACACCTGCAGGTCACTCCATCTAGTCCGGAGGTAAGGTCTCAACATAACTAACAAAACTAGCCCAAACTCGGCACACCTAGCTCAGCTCGTCTATTAGTTCCAGTAGCAGTCTTCGAAGTACACCTGCAGGTCACTTCATCAAGTCCGGAGGTAAGGTCTCAACATAACTAACAAAACGAGCCCAAACTCGGCACACCTAGCTCAGCTCGTCTATTAGTTCCAGTAGCAGTCTTTGAAGTACACCTGCAGGTCACTCCATCTAGTCCGGAGGTAAGGTCTCAACATAACTAACAAAACGAGCCCAAACTCGGCACACCTAGCTCAGCTCGTCTATTAGTTCCAGTAGCAGTCTTCGAAGTACACCTGCAGGTCACTCCATCTAGTCCGGAGGTAAGGTCTCAACATAACTAACAAAACGAGCCCAAACTCGGCACACCTAGCTCAGCTCGTCTATTAGTTCCAGTAGCAGTCTTCGAAGTACACCTGCAGGTCACTCCATCTAGTCCGGAGGTAAGGTCTCAACATAACTAACAAAACGAGCCCAAACTCGGCACACCTAGCTCAGCTCGTCTATTAGTTCCAGTAGCAGTCTTTGAAGTACACCTGCAGGTCACTCCATCTAGTCCGGAGGTAAGGTCTCAACATAACTAACAAAACGAGCCCAAACTCGGCACACCTAGCTCTTCTCGTCTACTAGTTCCAGTAGCAGTCTTTCAAGTACACCTGCAGGTCACTCCATCTAGTCCGGAGGTAAGGTCTCAACATAACTAACAAAACGAGCCCAAACTCGGCACACCTAGCTCAGCTCGTCTATTAGTTCCAGTAGCAGTCTTCGAAGTACACCTGCAGGTCACTTCATCAAGTCCGGAGGTAAGGTCTCAACATAACTAACAAAACGAGCCCAAACTCGGCACACCTAGCTTAGCTCGTCTATTAGTTCCAGTAGCAGTCTTCGAAGTACACCTGCAGGTCACTCCATCTAGTCCGGAGGTAAGGTCTCAACATAACTAACAAAACGAGCCCAAACTCGGCACACCTAGCTCAGCTCGTCTAT
Organism: Gortyna flavago; assembly: GCA_963669345.1. Lineage (NCBI taxonomy): Eukaryota > Metazoa > Arthropoda > Insecta > Lepidoptera > Noctuidae > Gortyna > Gortyna flavago. The sequence goes on from OY770128.1 coordinate 15,364,789, forward strand.
TAGTTCCAGTAGCAGTCTTTGAAGTACACCTGCAGGTCACTCCATCTAGTCCGGAGGTAAGGTCTCAACATAACTAACAAAACGAGCACAAACTCGGCACACCTAGCTCTTCTCGTCTATTAGTTCCAGTAGCAGCCTTCTAAGTACACCTGCAGGTCACTCCATCTAGTCCGGAGGTAAGGTCTCAACATAACTAACAAAACGAGCCCAAACTCGGCACACCTAGCTCAGCTCGTCTATTAGTTCCAGTAGCAGTCTTCGAAGTACACCTGCAGGTCACTTCATCAAGTCCGGAGGTAAGGTCTCAACATAACTAACAAAACGAGCCCAAACTCGGCACACCTAGCTCAGCTCGTCTTTTAGTTCCAGTAGCAGTCTTCGAAGTACACCTTCAGGTGACTCCATCATGACCGAAACGAAATATGAATAATCCCTACTTACTTCTAAAAAAATAATATAAGACTGTGAATAAAATCTTTCATACGATAGTCATACAGAATGCGTGAAGTATCAAGTTTGGTATGTCAAATATTTTCTATCCGTACAGCGATCTTTTTCAGCACAAGCTGCTGCTTATAACCGACACAGAGTCCACCCACGACGGCGGCTGAGCGCAGACTAATATTTCATTACAAATTTTTGTGTAATAAAGCAAGACAGTGACCAGTAAAATAACCCTTAATACAGTGCATTAAGATTCACATGTTACAGCTAAATATGTGAAAAAATAGACTCGATTTTTATTTTTTTTCTGAGCCATTTGGTAACATTTTGATAGTTCTTTATACCATCATTTTGAGTTGAACATGTCTGCTTACATAAAATATTTTCAAATACATAAATTTATGTTAATAAATAGAAGAAAAATGTACCTAAAGTCATTACGATATCGTCAATTTTGTGTGAAGAGGCGACGGAAATAATTTTTTACAATATTATAAACCAAACTTTTCGAATAAAAATTTAGCCATATTTGAAGATGAAGGAGCAATCTATCTGTGGTAATTATTAGTTAGATTTGGTTTCGTATCATTTTCCCGCAAAATGTACCGAAAAACTGCTTATTTTTGTTAGATTCGTAAACGCCTCCTTATGTCCGTTTTCCCTCGGTCTTTATGGGCTTTTGTCTCATTTTCTTATTTTCTATGTTGAAGTATTTTGCTATCGGAATTCCTGTTTTCATTTACATAATTTTCTCCCGGTATTGTTTTCGGTAAACAAGATGGAAAACAGCAGTTGCTTGAGTCGAGTCTCATCGATTCCTAAGAATACTAAACTATATTTTTATAGGACAAGCAATGTGTCCGATATTAGATTAAACAAAAAAGACGAACTTCCTTACAAACTTTCATCTGCTACAACCGAACTCTTGTGCAAAATTTAATGTTTCTAGATCCAGCGGCTTAGGCTGTGCGTTGTCTGTCAGTGCATGTCTAAAGATACAAGATGGCGTCTACAAGTGCTTGTAAATTCAATCATCACCAGGATGTTTGTTTTTTTAATGTTTGCTTGTTAGCTCCTTCCGTATTCAAACAAAAGTTTGTCTAAAAACATTGTTTTTAAGAGCGTTTACGCCATACTGCATTTCATGCAAACTTTCAAGCCCTTGTTTTTCGAAATGGATGAACCGATTTTAATGAAACTTCATACGCATAAGCAGGATATAAAGGTCTAAAAAGTTAGTAAAGAACATTTTCGAAATGTCTTATTTAAAAAAAGATAACTGGAAATCTGTTTCTATGGAAAATTTAATATAGCCTGCTTATGCGTACAAAGTTTCATTAAAATCGGTTCATTAATTTCGAAAAACAGGGGCTTGAAAGTTTGTATGGAATGCCGTACGTAGTAACCGCTCTTAAGTCGTTTACAATATAAGGTTTTATTACAATGTTTGGTATTCCTATTAGACCATATCGAGCTCAATAAGTTGTTATGACAGCAGTAAGAACGTGATGACTGCTTCAATACGTGCCAACGGGGCTACGGGCTATACCTAAAGGTCACGTTTTGGTCATAATCTGCCAGTGCCTTGTTAATATAACCCTACCGAGATATTGCATGTTATCCTCGCTGAACTTAAATCCAGGAATTATGCGATGAATGCTAACGACCTGAAGCCCAGTCTGCTTCGTTAGCTCCACGCATATAACAGTGTTGTCCACTGCGTGCAGAATCCACTCAATTACAGAAATAGATCTGATTTTCTCTTTCATAAAATGATTCCCATTTTGCAATATTAATTCTGTGACCAAATAAATTGATTATGATTGAATAATCAAGTGATTACCTATAGGATTGGATTAAACGAACTGAATGAAATCAGTTTTAGAATTAATTAAATCCTTACGTATTATCCGCTAAGGAATGTGTTTATCGTAATACTTGATTGACGCATTATTTTGAAATACACGACGTACTACACTCGTGTTAAAAAAAACATGCAACCGAATTGAGCACCTCATCCTTTTTTTGAAGTCGGTTAAAAAAGTAGAACCTGGCCTGTAGAGTACCTGGTTGGTTGCTAGATAACTAACATAATTAAGTGCTGCAATATCCCCCGAAAAGTGACGTAAGTTAGCAGCAAAACAGTCGTAAATTCACGGCGCGGCGCTCGGTGCTGACAGGATAGGTAGTACCGGTGCACATGTCGACATATGAACCGATAAACAAGATTACTGTGTATGTACTGGAACGTGGACGTAACTTGGACATGTTACTGGGTCAGTAAAACCACGCAGATAAGAAATAAAAAAATTCTGAAAAATAAATGAAATAAATTTGCAAGAATGATAACCCTAATAAATACAGGCATGTAAGCACTACATGTCGATGCATAATTTCATACAAATATTATGCAAAGACTGTCATGAAATTGAATGCAGTAAACGGTTCTTGGTGGTCAGCATTCTTTAGTTAGAATAACTTATAGTGCCATATTCCTCTGATAGTGGCACTGTGTATTTGAGATGTTTGTTTTACAGCAACTAATTTTTAGTATAAAACTGGAAGATCAAATGTGATTGTGACTAGTATAACTAAACTTGATAAAATATTTACCTACGTGGCTATCCTTTCTTGTTCTCTCTCTGTATCTCTCTCGTGTTATTATCTAAACTAATTATTATAAAGAGAAATGATTTCATTTTTTTAATTTTTTTTTCTTACGCTTTCACACTGATGCGGCTAATTGGATTTAAATGAAATTTGACACATAGTTAGACCATTATCTGGATTAGGATACTTTTTATCCCGATATTCCTACAGAATCGAGACTTATGCGAGTGAAACCGCGGGGCGCAGCTATTAGAAAATAATCGAAAACCGATAGTACCTACCAAGTTACCAACCGCTTTAACGTTGTTTTCTCCTCCCGTAGGTTAATCTTATTACGTGGCGTAACGTCGAGGCTTCCTTAACAACTTAAACACCACACCACTGCTATGTTATCCCTCAGACGACTCAACGCCATAAATTGAATAATAAAATTATATTTAACGAGCCCCACGTGTACTTATTTTTGTTGTTGAAGAGTAAACTGGGTGTAAACACGTGAATTCGCAATTACAGCATGAAAAAACAAAGTTTGAATGACCTTTTAAGTGTTCAATCGAAAGCTACTCATTAAAAAGTTAGGGGAGTTTCATAAGAATGTGAAGTGAATCCGATGGAGAATTTAATCCTTAATTTGTTTTCCAATTTGATTGTTTTTATAACTTCTCAAGTTTCCAGTTTCCACTCGATGTCTCGTAACAGGGAGACACCTACTCTTTCACGAAACCTTCAAATAATAATTATTGTAATTCTACTGGAAATTGTATCTTCTAACTTGCGTAACAAATTAGGCAAGATTGAGGAAATATCAATAAAATTAATCTTATTTATTTAGATATAAACAAGAACTCGTCGTTATCGATGATACGTTTTGTCTGGTTTATCCAATAATAATATTTAAAATGTAAATGTAGGAAATATAAATATTATGCTTTAAAAGAATTATATTTATAAATAATGTGATCGTACAGGGCAGTCAGGTGTTGTAATCATGAAGTGGACACGTGTTACGAAGATGACAGCGTTAATTTCCTCTTTCTTTTTGCCCAGCTTTCATTCCTGTAGAAATGGAGTCGCGCTCGCTCCGGGCGATTCAATTAATCCAACGTTAGATTACATACGACCGTATCCATTCTATTCGAGCAAAACTTTTTTATTGCTCACTCCGAGTTCAATCTGTGGGTTCAATTTGCTATCCGGGTCACATGGCATAACGTGGTCATTACGATTAATTGAGTAGGTAATACCTCCAAAAGTGACAAAAATAGTATGAATTTATCTATAGTAAATCCACGATCAATTACCGATTACGAACACTTCCAGGTACCTACGCCTAATTACACCGTAATGATAACGTATATTGTTGGTTCAATGAAGACTTCATGACACCGCTGCGGGTTGGGTTCGTTATCCTTAGCCGACCTTGCAGCTGCTATAAATTCAGTTAAATTGACCGCAGGAGGCGGGCATGCGTCACCGAGGCCGATGCGCTCAGATTAGCAACGAAAGCATGATGTAATAAATATATCGACCTATCTGTGTAACCAATGAATTCTAGCCATCAAAGAACAGAACCGGATCTTGGTGCGCGCACGCAAAGGCACAATTTTTCCATGTAACCTCTAACGGATAGGTGCTAGTTTTTTACTGCTTTTGTTACGTTTTGTTGCCTATTCATAATGGCGCATACCTTATCCTCTTTGGAATAACATATTCAAATACGTACGTGATACATCCCTCGAATCCGCGGTGCGGCAGTCGCTTTGACCGTCCACCTGTGTGAAACATATTCCGCGTCAGATGTCTGGAATACAATGGATTTCCCCAACAATTCCTATTTCTCGTTTCTCTGTGTGTCGGGGGTGATTGAAAGGCGTCGGGTGTCCGTTCCGAAGGCAAGAGATAAATTCCGGATTACCCTGGCGCAGCTGACTGTCCGCCCGGAAAATTGAAATTTGCGCCTTCGACCTGCAGGTTTATTTTCCATAATTGATTACTATTGTCGTTTGCATTGTCGTCATGGATGTGTGGTATTCAGGAATCGTTGCCATTGTAGATTAAGATAAATTTTTGAGAAAATTCATTATTTTATCCTGTGTCCTCTTTCAGTCAGATTTAGCTAGATGTCTTAAGACTTGTAGTTTGTTTTGAAAAGTGATTTTTACATGAATGCGGCTTGTAGAAGTTATTTCTAAAGCGTTTGAACAAACTAGCGCACTTTTATACCAAGGCTAAATCGTTGGTGCACGGACGCTAATGTGGCGTCAACGTTTCCAATATGAAAATTGATCGCTAAGCGTGTTCCTAACCTATCTAGGTCGTAGCAAACGTCGTTAATGCGGGACGGGAGGCAATTAGGGCAAGCCAATAAAACATCGCCATCAACGAACACCGGTCGTTCCCTCGTTATTCAACGATTCACTATTTTCGGCATATTAAAATATCAAAAATAACTGGGATAAAAATTCATCGGATGCGACATCACGAGATGGCAAAACACCTATCAGGGTTTGTTATCGTTGTATCATATCATAACAGCCAATCGCGCTGGCTAACCTTCCATATCCTTCTCAACACCAATAAATCCTTGTTAATAAAAACGTGGTAGTTACGAAACAGTTTCTGCGACGCCTCAAGGTCCAGCGGAAGACGAGCATGGAGCGATGTCCCGGCTGACGCGACGGGCCTATGTTACCGTCACCGATGTCAGAGTTAAGTGCCGTCGCACTCGACGTATCCGCACAAAGGCCGCTCTCTCCCGCTTTGTTCCGCCTCTTTGTTTGACTTGACGAGGCACAGTAAAAAACTTGAACACGGTCCACGACGACACGGCCGGTCCCTCGGATCTCGCGAACTAAATGTAAGTACAAGCCTTATTGCGCCTTCTCTCTTCCAGTTTGAATACAAATACGTTTTGCATGATTAATGGATTATTATATGAACGAAATGGGCTTTACCGAAATATGAGCCCCATCCTTTTGGGCCAATGTTAGTGGTTTTGTGGAATAACGTGTCTAGTTATGTAAATACACTATGAAATATTCCGTTACCTCAAACTACACTAAAAGGTCCTTCCTCTCAGATATATTATGAGGCGTCAACTTGCGGAAATGATCCATTGTGGTGATGGCCCTCTGCACATGGGGTCCGCAGCTATTTTCGTTATGATGATGTGTTGATGAAGTGCTCTCTTTATGAGGTTTATTACTTCACAAACAAGATTCTAGGTCGTTTTAATATTGTATATTGGTCAAAAGTCAAAACTGTTTGTAATTTAATTTATTAATTTACTTTCCTACAAAAAATTACGTGGTTTGCTGTCATTTAGATAGCGAGAGCCGTCTCGGTTAGACAACCGGAATTTAAATGTCAAAAAAATAGAACAGATGCATTACACACCATTGAACCTCATTACCCTTTGTAAATGAGCAGCTGTTTACTCTCGTTAATTACGTTTTTTATTTATAGATTGTATTCGCAATACTTCGTAAACGGCTGCTATTTATATTCCTTTATTGATATATCCAGTTGTTTATTTTACCTGGAAACGTGCACATATTTCAATATTTTTTTTCGTTAATTGTTCGATATTGTTATTTCCCAACTATCGGTTGGAGTGCTCAATCGGAACTGGCTGTGCGCTTTTATCTAATCGATATTTTGTTATCGTCGCATTCCCTTGATTTCCGTACTTGTCTCTCTCTTGTAATAAATTGCATAAATTTATTATGTGATGGAACACGAAATGGAATGTCGAAAGATTATTTTCAAGTCGTAACTCTTCAACAAACATTGTAATAGCCAGCGAGTTACCTATTAGGAAAGTATAAAGTTTTGCGGCGCAATTCATCTTATGTTATTAGATTATAAAAGTTTCGAAAGCAATCCTCCACCTTAAGCACAATCTGGAATTCATTATTATCACCAAAGTTTTCTCTGGGGCGACGATGTAAGAAGATGAGTGCTAACTTGTGAGATCATTAATATTATATTACGCATCTGCTCTGAATTGTGCGTAATTATCTAAAAAAATTCGGCTGTTCTGTGAACTGTTAATTTTATAAATCTGTTGCAAACCAGCTCAATTAAGTTATTAGAAAAGGACACTGTCCCATCTAGTTCAAGATGAAAAATATAATATATTTAGCAGTTGGTATATTGAGCGGTCTAAAACAAACTAAAAACACGAACCTTGAACATTCTATGGGAATCAGTGTTTCCAATACCGGTGCATTTGTAATTTCAATCATTCTCAGGCTAGGGTTCGAATCTAGGAGTCCAATCGGAAACCCATTGTTACCATGTTTAAATTGTAATAAAAAACTTTCGCATATTTATTTGTGGAGAGATGACTATTTCATAAAACCAGTATATTTTATCGATGCACGAGTCTGAATTGCCCTTATTCCGGGCTGGTTTTATTTCAATTTATACGAGCAATTCAAGTAAAATACTCATCGATATTTCCAATATATATCGCTCAATATCTATTCCAAATATATGTTAAAATTTTTGGAATCTACTGTAAAACGGTCAACGAGAGTCCATTGTCACCATCGTCGGTGTCAACGACCGAATGGCTGTACGGTTGACCAGTCTCGTCGCGATCTGATTGCCGCGCCAATAAACGATTTGCATGTGCTGGTGTTGTGACAGTGTTGCGTTTGCGCACCCATGCCTCACCTCATTGCTGTTATCAGGTTGGTCAACCGCTGTTATGGTGATCATATTATTACGTGGCGTGTTTTGCGTTCTGTATTTGGAATTCTTGCGTGTAACCTTAACTGAATGCCAAGATCTAAATCATTAATCTTCGTCAAAATAACACAAAGCTCGCAAATCTGCCGACATCTACATATTCCGGTTATTGTATCTAAAATGAATCGGAAGTACACTTCAGATTCATTTTTTTTATCACTCGTAATGGATTGTAGCAAATGGGATTAAATTTCCTCTCCCTGAATCCTTCCGTATCAACTCCTCGGCAAACACTGTTATGAACGACTAGTATAGTGCAACCGTTGCGAGCCATAATTATAACGCTTTGTTAAGGTAGTGCCAGTTTTAGTGTCGGTGTTGATTTACTGAATCCGATGCCGATGGATTCATTCGGTGCGCACTAAAAGCTTTTGTGCGTAATGGATATCGGTGATAGATCGCAATTCTCCCAAGACTTGGCGAATGCACTTCTTGACGTTTTTATCTACAGTTCGGCAAGCATAACGATTTTCGCACTCGGCTCCTTTCAATATCAAGGATTTATTTCCAATTTTAGTCCTGCTTTTCACATTTGAAATGACATCAGATATCCCCGAACAGTTCAATGATATTGAGACGATTGTTTTTCTAAACTTTTCCATTCAATTTGTTCGGTACCCCAACACAACAACAGCTCAATGTTGGTTTTGTTTTCGTGAAAATGGACACCGATTTTTGTAGTGCTTCTTTGATTTTGCTATGAAATGAATAACGAATGTGAGGTATCTCCTGTCTACCACTAATTGGAAGGGTTGCAACTTGTCGCTAATACTGCATTCAATTTGTTGGGTTTCAGTATATTTGGCATTTAATTAGCTCAATACTATTGATATTTGTTGTCATTGAAATAATTGCCTTTATGCGTCAGCCTTTGTGCTGTAAAATAGGTTAGCGGTAGTTACTTAATTAAATCAACTAGACTGCGCTGGTTTTAATTTTTGCGGTATTCCTACTGTTTGTTTTTGCGGTGTTCTCAATGCAATTCAATGCGTAAATATGGGCAATAAAATTTGTTTAAAAAATTAAATACAGTTTTGTAAATCGTGCTTTAAAAGTTTTCATCGGCTATTATCCCAATTGTCTATCTTACTTACACAATGAGACTTCCAGAGTGACATGTTAAACATCAACATAATGCACACATGCATGTAGAGATTTGGAAAGGTGCTACAAACTCGACCATTTATGTGTTCAGATCAGAGAAGGCGCGCATTATGTAAAACGTTCTCGATCAATTTCGATATTCCGTTATGTTGCCCACATTACACCTGAACGAGACAGCCAATTCAACTAAAAAGTCGAATTGCTATCGTGGTCAGGTTTCCGATTACGTGCGCAAACGCTTTTTAATTGAATCCCTGTTGCGGCAGACTATTTTTTGCGGCGCATACGTTAATTGTTGGGCCTTTGGTTTTTCGGCTAATTACACACAGGATTTCGGGCGCGAGCGAAAATGCTCATAAAACATGACGCAACTGTCATAATAATGGTCTCCGCCGAGCGGTATCCACCAGTTCCATCACATCCATGTATTGTAAACCTGTATTTTCTGTATACATTGTTTTAAGTTTGTGTACAAACAGTTGCATTATCCCCCGTATGAATCACTGACTATTGTTTACTGCCGACAACTCTCGATGACATATTTGGATGTGAACATGTGTTTCGAATGGAAAACTGATAATTATCAATTATGCGTCATGATTATTGTAATATTAATTTATTTAATTGTAATATTAATTTATTTAATTGTAATATTAATTAAATTATAAAATCGTTAGCAGTAATCAGGTAGCTCATGGCATTATTTTATGTGATTTATTTTTAGACTCGTTCACGATGTCTATATTTTAATTGCATTTGTCTACCCAGAAAGGCGTGCATGACAATGGCAGAAAATATTCCAAGCGTCAGTCACGTTGTGTGTGATGGATGAATGTGATTATATCATAATTCAAAAATTAAACCTACATGCCTACTTCAGCTCACATGTCAACAGAGCAATTGATGCAAGGATAACAAAAGTCGTTTGAATTGATGCGTGACAGTAATCGATCCTCAATCATTATGTAGTGCGGTATCTGTTACGCCCGCATCGATTGACATCAATGTGCATCGAGTGTTAGTGTTGCGACATGATTATCGAATAGCCTAAATACGACGCGGGCGGCCTTATGAGTACTTATGACTCACTATACGACCGGACTGTGGGGGTAACTCCTACCAAGAGAAGGATTCGACGCTCACATGAGATTGTTTTTCCCATTTCTAATTACATTGTCGTCTTTCTCAGATACGAGTATTAAAACATATTGTTCGGTTGCGCAATGTATTGCGAAACGTTGTTGTAACGTCGTGCTAACTGTCAATTGTAGTGGAGGCCTTTGATCATGGATAAGGCTAAGCACGCTCTATGATTAATCGCGCGTGAATTATTTGTAAAATGGTATCGGATATAAGAAGTTGCTTTCCAAACATGCAATGTAATTAATAGACGGTAACAGTACCCAAAAATCATGCTTTAATTAACGAGAAATTAATTACAAACTATAAGTCCCAGAGATTTAATCAACTTAAAGCAATTAAGCTAAGCGAAATTTTGCCTAGCATGATAATGATACATCTAACTGAAAACGTACACGTATTCAACGGTTGATAACAGCAAGCGGTGACCGGAATGACCGCGCTAATATCGGATGACCGAGATAACATCAATATAAATAACACGTCATCTTCCTAAAAGGCGCGGTGGGTGTGTCGCAGTATTTAGTATCGTTATATCAAGGTTAGGTTTACGCAAGCACTAGTCACATCGCATAGGTCATTTAAAATCCGACGTTTGCTTTCGCGGGACTTCATCACTTCAGAATTTCAGATGTTGCCAAAACGCCCAACAAGACACGTCATGTTGGGTTTTCCTCATAATCAACGAAAATACGTAAGAAAGAATGTCTTCGTTTCCATTAGGTACCGACGTAAATTATTTATGCTTTTTCGTATTGCTTGGGTTTTTAAACGGATATTAGTACACCTACATAAAAATTATATAGAACTAGTAGCGCCCTGCTGTTTTACCCGCATAGGTAAGTGTCGATCCCGTGAGAATATCGGGATATAAACTATCCTGTATGTCCTTTCCCGGGACTCAAACATCTCTAAATCGGTTCAGCGGTTTAAGCGTGAAGAGGTAACAGACAGACACACACTTTCTCATTTATAATACCTATTATTATAGATGCAGAATCACAAATGCTGCTTATTGCATTATTATACTACTTATACGCACCAAAATACCTTCCGTGCAGTAGACTCCTACATATTGTAAGACATTATTTATTAGGTACCTTTCCTTTTTGTGATAGTGCCAAGTAGAAATAAAATCAATAAAACATGCGCTGCTCATTGTAAATTTGCAACAATATTTCCTTCAATCGCATTCAAATGAAGCTCCTTTATTGGACATTATAAATAATTAATGTTGCATAATAATCGCGTCTTTATCACGCAACCATTGGAGATAACCTCATGGTTGGTGGTAGCACCTCCCCTGAGATACGATGTCCTCAGAATGTGTTGTGTGGGCTTAAAAACAATGCCACCTTTCTATTCCCCGATAAAACGCTTCGCATACCTGATTGAGTTATCAACGACGCATACCTACTTCATAATCGATATCTGCATAACTATCAATAATATCAGAATATCAGTTTATACGCAGCTTGTTTATTTTGCCTTTATCGTTATCTATACACTCAAGTTCTGAGTTAAAACTCGTATGATTGACAGCGATATTGTTAAAGTAGCAGATAATTGTGTCTGGTATAATTTTTACAAGTTCAAGTTTATTTTCGATATTGAAAACAGCAATGCTAGCCAGTACCACGATATTGATAGAAGAGATATTTCGATGCTGCTGAATGAATTTACCGTTATAACAGTACGCTCATTGTAAGTGCAATAATGCTGCACGAATTGTTTGCTTCAATCAGTCCATTTGGCAACGTCAGCGCCAGTTCCAATTTAATCCGAACGCACGCTGAAAGCTTGTATTGTTGACTCGAAAATAAAATATAATTTTCAGTCGAAAACTGCCAACAAAAAGCTCCAGGTGTCCTTGTCATATTTTTTTATCTGAGCAACAAAATTCTCTGTCCGTATCTCATGAAATATAACAAAAACGTGTTCAATGAAAATCGATAAATATCCGGTACAGTTGCCAAGCTGTGTTGTGTTGTACGATATTAAATCATCGCCACATTTAATCATGTCAACAGTAGCAGGTACATCGCTGTATATACCTATAACCTTTTCCGTAAGTCATAGGCAACGTTCACATCTATAATTAGCGTGACGTATTTATTTATGAAGGGACTCGAACGTCGCAGCTCCTGGCACGAGGGCCTCGCGACCTACATTATCTATGTGATCAAGTCGTTTAGAAAACTTGATATTTCGCTTAATCACATCGCATTTCAACAAATACAGCAATCAAAATGTTAATTGTAGCCAATCTCGTATCTGGTTTTCGATCACATTATAATGTTTTAAGTCGCATCATAAAAAAAAATAGGTGGTAGCCGTAACTTGGTTATCTATTTCAACTTTTTCAATTGGATTTTACAAAGCGGATTGTATTGTGTATTTTAATGGCCATGTTTTTCCTGGTTCTGCGCTATTCCTATTTTTAGGAACCTTTGTATAAAGTTAAGGTGCCACTAGTCGATATTTTTTCCATACAAATTTCGGGAGAATATTTATTACTCCACTGTTTGACATTGTGCATCCAAAGTTAAACATGATATCGTTTTGAATTGTTATATCGTTATATATTGTGTCTGTACGGAAACAGAATACCTAGTAAAATAAAAACCATTAAAAAGTTATGTGCCATGAAAACCAAGTCCGTACCGACAAAGCTCAGTTATCGAAGAGTTAAATAAACTTTATTTATAATGATTATATTTATGCAGGGGTTTTTTCATAAAACTCGATTTTCCAAAGCACTTTTCCAATTTTTTTACGCGATTTCAGTTCGTAACGGTGTTTCTGTGCGTGAGAACTAGACTTTGTGCGTGTAAATTTAACTAGCGTCTAACTGCACATCACTGATAATAGCTCTGTCAGACACGAAGCCAGGTGAGACAGCGTGGTTTTTTGGCTATGACCACCAGTGATTTCGGCCTCGCGACTAGTTTACTCTTAATTACTTATTTTTCTATTGCTGCCTACTTTACCTTTCTCGATATGGGTTTACGCAAAACCTTATTTTGCAAATTAAGGAAAAACTTATATGCCTATGTATATTGCTGTATGGAGCTATGGTTGGGGGTTCTCTGAACTAAACCTCTTTTAAAAGTAATATATTCTTTTTAAAATGTCGTAGCTGTCATTTCTGCGCCCTCGTCTCCAAAGTTTGTAATTCTATTTTTCTAAAATGCTCTAACATTTCTCTCGTGAGTAATGAACAACATTTAATGGTGGGACCTCATTCACCGACCTCTTTAATAAGCAACGAGTCTGCGTTTGTTTATTTTCTGCATTTATATTTTATGTCGGTCACTGCGCGGTTTCGTGTGATGAAACTGTGATTTATAGTTAAAATAAATGATAATTTTAACATAGGGGTAGACGAAAAATTTATATGAACACTTAAGTTATTTTGATAGAAATAATTAAATTGATTAAACCTGCAAGAATTTCTTATAGGCCTGCTTTCTAACTAAGGGTAGTTACAAAAAAGGGTCGTTGGGGAGCCGCTAACAGGACTGAAACCACCAATTACTACAAAGAGATTTATGGTCCTACAAAATTACTATGTGAATGTACCATGTGTGTAGTTAATGTAACAACAAAAACCCTTTACCTCTTTGTCGTATTCAACACAAAGTCCGGGACACAACACAAGTTATGATTAATTAGTAAACATCAAAACTATGTCACGTTACGGTACTATTAATTCAGTTAGACTACATTTCGGACTTCTAGCTGTATGAATTTGTTGAACAGTGGCAACAGATGCCGACTATCATTAATCACAAATCCTACTATATTATCCTCCTGTTATTAAAAAGCACTTTGCGGTCAACCACTCATATTGTTTTTGCCTGCACTTATACATGATGAGGATTTTGCGACGTGACTTTAAACCCTTTTTTGTGATTTTATTCGCTACGGGCGGTGACTTGATGTCAGCACATCGATTAATCATGATGACACGTCCACCACACCGTGATACGACCCCGATAATAACCTACATCGAGAACATCTTCATTGCTCTTCCAACCCCAACACATTCCCTTCCGACATTGACGAATTACTTGAAAAACTATCGAACCGTACGTCCCTTAGGGTTAATAAGTAATCGGGTCAATATATACAAATCAGTGCCCTATGATTCTGTGCCAAAGTTCTCTGAATTTAATTATGTTAACGTTTTCCCTGTGCCGGAATTTCAGGCTGATTTAGTAGCTTCAAGTGATCATGGTTTGCGTTTCCTAAATTCGTAACTCTTGCGATATTTCAGCGAGATTATCGCCAAAATATTTGGTATGGTGGATGATACATTTTCCAGGCTTCAAATGACAGCGATAAGACGCAATAGCGTTTCTCCGGTTTCGGTCGTTACGTTTTGTGTGCGGTTTTTGCTCGGCGGCGCGTGCCTGGCCCGACGGCAATCTAGGCAAATCCTATCCATTGTGCGCGGTGACAATAGTTCCGGTGCTAATTCAAGGACGGCCCGCCATTGTCCCGCGGATGACGATGCGCGCCGCTGCGCCACTCCCGCCCGATCTACCATTCTACATCCACAAACGTTTATCGATTTGTTTTGTCACGGTATAATAAATATTTGATACAATGATACTAACATATCTGTGTTGTAAATGGAAGTCAAATTGGACGACGTCACAAGATTTTATTGTTTAATTTATTGGTTCTATTTCCGTCTATTCGTGACCATGTTATCGAATGGATATTCCATTAATCAAATTTTTTTTAAGGTACCTAATAAGAACATACTTGACCGGGCATTTTGGTAGATATTGGAATTTGTGTCAATTATTTAAAGCTACAGAAAACCGCGTTTGTCAAAATTTCAAAACTTAATATATTGCCGCAATGTGGTCGAAATGGCGATGGTATTGTAATTCCAACATACCCTATTCAACCTTATTCAAATTCAAAGCCATTCCGTACCCAATTGATTGTGCCCTATAATGTTAGTACAATGTGAGTTAGTGAAGTTCCACAAACTATTGGCGTGTATGGTGTAATGGCTGCGTGCAAGTTTAATCGTTCACTGCAGCAGCCTCACTTTAACACCTTCACCGCCTTGCTTTGCGGAATTAATTATTATAAGAGCATTCCATGTCCCTACATTCCATGTCCTTACAACCAACTTTCATATTTCTTTTCGGTTTCCTTTGCGAAAACCTTTGTGTCTTCTTCCATGTGACAGGCCGTTACAAATTTCACCACGTCTTTGTAAACCTGACTTGATTTATGACTGTGATAATAATTTCCGTGTTGAGGTAGGGCTCGTCTCGCTCGCATTATATTGTAATGGGGCGCTATTTGCAGCGGTGGCATTTGCGGACTTGGACAAACTCGCAGGTCACGTCGTAACCTATAATGTCAGAGTTACGTGACCGTATTGTGAAGGCTTTATAATACGATACGCCTATTACGATATCAATTACTCATCTACGGTGTAGGTACTATGTACGGTAAACGGGTATCATCACAAAATTACAAGGCTTATTGATTGTTCTATTAGTATCCCTAGTTGTACTGCTGCAGTAGTCATAATTTATTCATATATTCTAATTACGCTCTTGCACGTTCAATACCCGTGTACCTGTACACTCATATTCTAACGATTATTATTTGGCTTTGCAACGCTAAGGAATCTATTTAAAGCATTAATTAAGGAGTCTTCAAAGAATTAATTAAACATCTATCTGTCATCATTATTCGTAATTAAGGAAGTTAATAATAAATACTGCTAATAAAACAACATTAAATATATTTTCCATCAAGCCAAGCAAGACATTTTTAGAGCGAAAGAAGCCAATCTAGCTGGCAATTCCGGTTCCTAGAGTTTTTAATGGCTCATTATTCCGTCTCGGATGAATTCGGGAATAAGTTTTATTGAGCGGGAGGTAATTCCAGTCGGCGTCTAGTGTCGTTAACATTAAGACTTGGCAGTAATTGGTCCCTCTCGTTACCCACACTCTGCAGTGATTGGCTCTATTACTGTTTAGCGCGTTCGACGCTTTCAGACTACAAAGTACAAATGCTGTCTAGACAGAGGGGTCCTTAAGTTAGTTTAATAAAGCCGTTTGCTTGGTTATATTGTGTTCTTAGTTAGTTTAATGCACCTAAGTAAGTACCAGGACCGATCGTAGAAAATTTTAAAGGAAATATAGTTTCATGGTCGACATAGGCCCCCAGTTTCAGTTGCCCTGTAATGCTATAGTAGTAATGGAAAAAGTTTCGGGATCTTGAAAGCGTTTGGCGCCGGCAACGCGTCTCACTGCCAAGATATTGTTTTTCTAATCATAATGTTACGATGTTACAATGTTATCATATTTCTTATGCGTCAATAATTTTTGCGTATTATTTTAATAATATTATGAATTTTTCAGTTGGCGTTTTCAAAAGTCTTTATGAAAATGTCTTAATGTCAAATCGCTGTCTACTTGTCATCTCTAAGATTTGTTAATATTATTCATCTAGAATCTAAATAAAAACACTCAAATATTCTTTCTGTTTCAGGTAATTGATGAAAATCATTCTACGAACAAAATGAACACATTTGTTAGCCGTGTTCAAGGTTTGTTGAAATTGTTATTTCTCGTGATCACTTGAATACATTTTAATATTTACTTAGTTATGTTTGGCGATATCACGTAGCGTGGTAAATGCTTGATATATTTGCTACTTAATGGTTTTATGTTTCTCCAGAGCAGGTAAATTGATAAACCAAATTTTCGTAAACCAAAAGGCATTTCGTAATTTTCCAATTCTTGAGTCAGTTGGGGGTGGGGGGTAGAAGAATAGTACACTAAAACAAGTCAGGGTAATTTATTCACTCGTTAACGATGTGTGCTATTAAAAAATATAAAATATTTAAGTAGATACTATTAAGTGCCACAATGAGCTCTGTAATATTCTATTAAAGGTTTATTTCCAATGAAATCTGTGATTGAATGATTTTTAATAAAACGCGCATCAAAATGCTTACAACCCACACGAAACGTGTTTTCTTTTCATTATGAACTGTTTACCGGTTCTCGTTTTGGCAAACAAACCAAATGTGCACTGCTCGCAGAGATAAAACGTGAACTCAATTAAATTGCATTAAATGTCGAACTGAAAAGCAACAAAAACAAACGCGAGCGAATTCGCTGGTCCCGGCGAATTTAAGAGCAAACAACAATTAAACTTATTTCTATTATCTCACTAACCTCATTAATTCTAGAGGTCCTTTGAGCGCTGTTTGAAAAAACATCGTTAAGATAAATGTTCAGCAAATGGAAACATCACGGGAAATTTGCTGAGCGTACAATTTAAATAGTCTGGTTTTTACAGACGGGCACGCACGGGGACGACTCTAGTCTGCCGTGTTTACCCGGTTAGTAGCTGACGCGTTTATTCGCCTGGTTGCTTCAGCTGAAGTGCAGCGGCCACTCTTAAATTGTTTACGTCTCCCTGCTTCGTTACTCCCTGGGCGGTGGCTGTTCCGTCGAGAGATGTCCTACTTTGTAGTTTCTTTTTCCCTATCCGGCTCATTGAGCCAAATTACATAGATGCATTTTGCTGATGAAAATGTTTTTACCATACTTGGTTTTTTAGGCATTAGGTACTGAGATTATGGCTCAGGAATTTCCGCAAATTGATATTATTAGTGATCCTTCACATCGCTATAAGCATTACAAACTTTATAAAATATGATTGAATATCTTTGAAACCGGCCCTTGGTCGGCCGCGAGCGGTTTTGTGTTCATTACGCAAATCGTGACGCGACAAGGCGAAGTTATGGCGAAGGCTGTTTTATACAAGCTATCAAACTTGTTTAGATTCCATGCTATAACCGGGCACAATAATGTTCACAATTTTGTTACATCAGTGTGATATTGTAAAGCTGGACAAAGTGCACACAGACAGTTGTAATCCTGTGCTAGACGTGCCGAGTTTAGAAATTGCGTTCGGGCTAATAATGTAGAGTGTATTTCGCTTTAACTTTTCTGTATCTAAACTAAACAGTCTTTGAAATATGATATAAGCAATAAACTGGAAACTTACTAAATATTGCTTTTTGAAGAGGAAGAGAGAACCATAAAAAATATAAAAATGTTCGAGTTATCCTCATAGCAACTGGAGGCCTACCATGATCTATTTAAAAACGATTCAAAAGCAAGACATTTCAGTTTAGGTTCTTAAACTGCATCGTTCACAGTCGTACCATGACGTCCAATACTCTCAGCGGCATTTGGATCGTTGAAAGTAAATGAACGTTAAGAGCTCGTGGTAGGTTATATCCAGATGGCACGGCCTAAATTGAATCATTAAACTGACGTCATGGTACGAATTAGCAGAACAGTTCAGTTTAGGTCCTAAAGTGGATCGCGTTAAGAGCTCGTGGTAGGTATGCTGATCCCGACCGATCCGCACAGAAAATAATGTACTTACTGTATGACGAAATCACAGTGTGTCGTATGCTTCTTTTCATAGACATGCCTGATAAAAATATGAAAGAGGCGTGTTTATTTAAAGGGAGGTCTAAACTTTAAACAGACGAGGAAGAAATTGCAAAAGAATGAAACAGTTAAGTATGTTTAACACGTGCAAAAGTAAATAAAATGCTGCTCCTTGAAAAGATGACTAGGGGACCCTTGCAAATGCTTAAAAGCATGTGAACTGTAAAAGAAAAACGCTTCACTAAAAGCGATCGGTAGCGCGAATACGCGATCGTCGCGTTTATAATTATGTCACTCATTTGTTCGGACTTCGGAGAACATAAAGGAGCCCTCTGTCGACGCGACCACGCGTTCACCTCCGCCGTACAAAATGAACACAACAGTCGCGTGTTCGCGCGACCATCGCTTTGATTAGGACCTGGTCTCACAGTTGCAACAATTCCGACAAAGATAAACAAGGCAACAGACAACTAAACAAAGTAAAATAACCTCGGCTTATGATGTAATTACGTGTCTCTATAGAATAATGTGGTAATCTCCAGATTTTCTATTATCATTTTATCTCTTCCCTCCAGTTTTGATATTTTGTTACAATATTTTTCCTATACATTCGCCCGTGGCGACATCACTGGCTCGGGTTGCGAATATCCCGCGAGGTTTAAATAAAATTTGCTTAATTTCCCAGAGCGCATAGATTTAATTTTCACGTTACGGTTGGATGTTTTTCATTACTAACATAGCATATTACTTTATCGGAATTTTGTCATATTCCAATTACTTTAATGCGTGGCATATAAAAATAAGAGGGGCTCGTGGCTAAATAATAACAGCCGTACCGGTCTATTGAAGGTTACTACGATTACCGCAGTCGGTTCGTGAATTAGTGATCATCCATTAAGTACAATCATATCGAGAAACCCCTGTGCCTCGGAAAGCACGTTAAGCCGTTGGTCCCGGCTGTCATTCGTAGATTTTTGACAGTCGTTACGGGTAGTCAGAAGCCCAAAAGTCTAAAATCCAGTCTTACCAAGGGATATCGTGTTACCTAGCAACAGGGTTGTGGAGGTCAGATAGGCAGTCGCTCCATGTCAAATACTGGTATTCAGCTGCGTCCGGTTAGACTAGAAGCCGACCCCAACATGTTGGGAAAATACTCATAAAATGAATGTAGAAACTTTGTATTGACAGATCCATAAAAGCATATTACGGTGTTAAGATATTATATTAACTTTATTGCTGTCAGCTGAATGATCAATGCAGTGTCCAAGTGTCTACGGATGATGGAGTGCGCCAATCTTGTTAGACTTGTACTATAATCCAGTTTACACTTTGCTCATAAGACTTGTAATACGAGTATTGTGACCGTGAAAATTATCATGTATTTGTTAGGTACATACACAAAAAATATATTAGAGACAAAATGAATAATGTCAATATTTTGTCTATAAGTAATGTGTTTTTGCTCTGACGTCGCCCTAACTGAGATTGAGATAGTAAATGCCACATGCCATACCAGCATGAATAAAACATTCAGTTTCAGTAATTAGGTATCGTTTACCCGTCGTCCGCGATTGACGATTTCAATCGCATCTCGATGGATATAAATGTCGGAACGTTTACCCGCAAACTTCCTGTAAACATTATATTTTTGCTACTTTTATTACACACGTTATAGCAATGTAAACGGCATGATGTTATTTTAATGTCGCAACCAACCGCCGAACGTGATCAAACGGATCTAACACGATGTGGCAACAACTATATATAATCTTGTACCATAGATTACATTTTCATTGTTTAGCTTCGCGTATTATAATTAGGAAGTAATATACGATAAAATAAACGTGACGAAAACGCAAAAAAGGGTGGTACCATTGTTGTGCGAAAGCAATGCGGCAGTCGATTGTCACAAGTAATAACATTACATGCATATAACGATACTGAGCTCCGTTATATCGCGAACACACGCGATTTTCGCGCGAACCGCCACTGCCAACGGGATTTATGTGAGCACGACGCTTTTTGTACGTGGAAGGAAATCGGCCAAACGTTTGTTAAATTATACGAGAAAATAGAACGTGAGAATCGCAAAGGATCTCATTGTTCAATACATGCATGAAACTATCATATTTAGTTGTTTACATGCACCTTTAGACTCGCTTATAAAGGGGACGCACGCAGTATTGTTTACGCATGCACCATTTATGGTGACTTTTCACTTACAATCATTGACATTTCTTGCCTGTGGTTGTTTGCTATGTAGGCGTGATTTACTGTTTCGGGTCACTTTCCCTCATTAGAACTGATTTACTGATATTGTACAAGAAACACGCAAGCTCTGCAAATGGGTTTCGTTTCCCTTTAATTTGTAAGTATATCTGTTCCTTGCCTTGTTAATAAAATATTTTCTATTTAGTCGAACTGTATATCTGTATATCACAGCTATTAAGTGTAGATGCTGCCAACAACACCTCGCTATTTTTTTGTTCTAATATTTCGGATGATTGAAGTTGGTTTTGTATTAATTATTTTAAAATCGTCGACTAACAGACCTATTAGCTGGTAAACTCAATCGCTAAGATACAGCAATATAGTAAATAGTAGTTACACTCGTTAGTTCAGTATCGAGTTTATGAGACAGGCCTAAGATACTGATCCACGTGCGATCTATCTATATCATCGTGTTAAACCTATCTGTTACACGGTCAGTAAAATTGTATTGCTAAGAATGTAGTTGCTAAGCTACGCACGTAACTGATACAGCTTGATGCTATGTAACAATGGCATTTTGTTTAGCTATCGATCAAAGCCGTCTGTTGTACCAATTGGAAAAATGTTCATGTCAAGGCCCATTACGATAGCATCCGCAGTGCTCATAGTCTAGCCTAGAATATTGCCTATAAAACGACTGCACAGCGGCACCAATTGAAATGTCCAATAACCGAATTGTACTGGGAATTGAAGAACGAGAAACTTTCTAAGCGCACAGCACTCGACTCCAGTCCAATTCATTTTAGTTTGATGAAAATTTGAATTAGGATATTCACTAAAACCAGCTTTTGAAACTTTTTAATTTATATAGTATTGAAATACCTATGTGAGCTGCTACCTATTTATCTAATTGGCTACCAATGTGTCCACTATTAATCACGGTGTAATGGTACAGCATTCATAGCGTAAAAACTACTAACACAGCAATATAGTCGGCTGTGTCATTACAAAACAAGGCAAATAAAATTACGGACCATTGCAGTAACATTAGAAAGTAAGTTTCGTCATACAAGTAGCTATTCATCGGAATAATGGGTAGTAAAACGACATCAGCCGCTGCTCTTGAGAGCAATAATGAACTGGTAATGCGGCTACGCATAATGCTTGTTGACGTGTGGGAGTCATGCCATTGTGTCTATTGTTGTGATGTCTGCGATGATGAGCCAGCAGATACGTAGGACCGGGAAAGCGGCACTCGACCGGCTGGGAACTTGGCCGCAGAAAATAATGAAAAAGATAATGCCTGATAAGATTAGTCGTTTTAATTAAATACTTTATAAACTGCGTATCTCGGCTTGTATAAGCACTTTGGTGCTGTTTTACTAAAGTAACAGTAAAGTTTATTATTTTTAGTTAGAGTAAAGATTTAATTTATTAACATCTCTATTGTAGTTCGGTAATGTGAGGGAATTTAGATAAGAAAGAGACTATTTTCTAGTTATGAAGAACATTAAGCGACTCTCATTAAAAGATGTAACAAAACACAAAGAATTAAGTTAAAATAAACATGCGAGTGCTTATGTCACTGACACCAGTAATTAAATTATATATTAGACCCCAAATGCTGTTAAATCAGCTGTAGAATTGAATGGGACAGACAACAGATTTCGTAATAGTAAAAGTATGTTGGCGGGCCAGCCACACTTATTGGCCAAGGACTATACCGCTTTGTTCTCTGAGATACAGTCCCATTGTCGATTAAACTATTATTTATCTTATACCGCCAATAAACATTATCTTCTATTTAATTCAAGTAGGTGACTAAACTTGCTTATGATCACACTCGGAACTGAGGGTCTTTGTCATTTTATAGTTCTAGATAATAAATGATAAAATTATAAATTGTTGTTCTGATACTGAAAGAATGCGTTACATAAGTTCTAATATTTAGGAAATAAAACTGTCATAATTTAACACGCTTGTTTGTTTGGAGCTTGAATGAAAAGTCCCAAATTATTCTCGTCGAGATTCATAGGCAAACAAACAAACAAGTTTTTGTCTGCATGATACTCGAGGAGTTAATTGTTTAACTAACTTACCTCTCTCAGTTACTACGGTTAAAGTTTAATGACTATGTTCGCGAACGAGCCATGTGATAGCCGTAGACTTGAGAGAGTGAGTGAGTGAGTTTGTTAACTCACCAATAAAACTTTACAGCTGCTAAAAGCTTTCACGCAAGTTTTACAGGATGGGAAGGACATTTTTCCTCTATTGGATCTTGTAAGAAAGTAAGTTCTGGAGTGACTACGTATGTTGGAATTCTGCAGATGTATATCATCGTGTAGAACCTTAGTCCCCTAAAAAATTGATTCATTGGAATTCGAGGCCACGTATAGATGTAATTTAGCCAATAAATTCAGAGTAAAGCAATTGTATCGAAACTAAGTAACCCTTACTTTTCAACATTGGAAACGTGTTTAGGTACGTAGTTACACGTGGCTCTTAGATATGAGAGTCTTGTGCGGTGTGGCCTATGTGAGTCAGCACCGGTCCTACCAATGCTGCCTTGGCGAGCACTCGACCTCAAAACTAGATTACTTACACCGTTGTTTTGGGGTGCCGCAAATCGTGTCTAACTTCACACAAAATAACACCCAGATTACCAAGTTTCCGAGATTAATTAGGAAAACATTTCCCGTTTCTCAAATAGTTTTTTACGAAGCGTTTAATTCTCTTGAGATCTCTTCTTTTATTAAGATCGTGCGTTGTGGCGTGTGATAATGCGTTTTTGTGGTCGTCACGGTTAGGTCAACCGCTTCTCAAATTACAACAAAGCCGTTAGTTGGAAATTGTTTATCTTACTGTGACTAAAATTAGTTATTTTGTGTTATTAGTCAAAATCGACTTTGACGTCTGTCTCTCAGTTCTAAAATATTTTTCTATGACCTTAATTACTCGTAGAAAAATTCAATTAAGGTTTCAGTAATTTTCCACGCACAATAGATGAAGTTCTGCTCGTCTAAACACGGCCGTGTTTAAACGTTCATATTGTATGCAAATAAGACATATAAATCTAATTCTGTTATGTACGATGTAGGTACATAGCATTCCTATTTCTGTTTCAAACAGTACGTGGAATGAGATTACTAACATTTGCATGCCGTCAATATCAGAAACCGTATATAGGGAGCGTGGTTACTGTCCTGTTATAACACGATTACAGTTACGCTATTACGGGGCGGGGAGGGGGGTGTCTTCAGGGGCTTATCAAATGTCCTAAATCTACTTTGGACCGTAAGCTTGTCTCTTACCCAAACCTTTTTCCTAAACATTCAAAAGGAAAACCCTTGTATCCGACTCCGTTTGTAATACCAACATTACATTTATTTACTACTTTAGAGTACATTTCCCTTGATAACGAAATAAATAAAAAATAATGTGCGCAAAGGGAGACCCACTTCAGGAACTACCAATGCGCAAGCGTCTCCAGGGTTTTACCACAATGATGACTCGATAAATTCGGTGTTGTTATTATCGGAGCCATAAAACGACAGTTATTGTCGGGGAGGGAACGCCTTGACGATAAAAGAAATTTCATTCTCCGTGTAATTTTTGCTTCAATCTGATGCGTTGCTTTATGCGTTATGAGTCCAGTAAAAATTGGATTCGATTTCTTATCGGGTCTAAGAACACTCTGTAGAACTTCTTGGTTTTGCAAAGTAAAATTGCTATTTATTACAACATCAACTCGCAACCATAAATCTATCTTGGCCTGCATTCAAACAAGCAGTCTACAATTTAGTGTTTGCTTACAAATGAGCAAAGATTCCTCACGCTTTGGCGCCATTCCCAATTACTACAATCGATAGAGTCATATCGATTAGAATATCGATCGTGCATCTTGGACGTGTGGGTTGTGCAACACAATACAGCACTCGATGACACGACTCGCATAATGGTTTGCACTCATTCATCTCACAGTTACCCGATATTGTGTCATGTGTTATTATAATAATAACATACTTTCGCTGTTGCGCTTAACAATTAGAGGAGAATGCTATCAGAACTGTTAATTATCACTATACTATGATTAGATTTCTAGCCTGAAGAAAAACTAAAATGCATGTGAAGTCACTTCTAACCATAGTCTCAACATTATCCTATAAAACCATTGAGTTGCCACGAAAGTCTTAACAAATTACAGCGGCAATATTCTATTTAAACACTTGGCCTAAACTAGTTTTACAACTAGGCTAGTTTTTGTTGCGTCATGTCATTAGGTCATACGCCATACCACAAACAATAATCAAATCAAAGAGGGTCAATAGTTGAATAACCATTTTGAAATTCTATTTACAATTAGTATAACCTACTTTCGGTCTGGTTCAATTTATTTAGCTTAAATTTTATGTGGAAACAGATTACCCGGACTCAACAAATGAGGCTTATTAGGAGAATGTAGAAGGAACTAAGTGAAAAACGCCCGTACGTACACATAAAGATGTAACGTGTGTGTGTTATCTAAGTGCCTGGTTTCTGTCGAAAGTTTTTATCACCACGATTTTTGTGAATCCACAATTCCAGAATCTTTATGGGGGTACCGGGTAAGTAATTTTATTTGGGTAGCTTTCTCGTAAAACCGGGATCTCCACGCAATAGTCCTCTGATCGTTTTACGTTTAATTTAAAAATGGTTGCACGGCTGTGAACCTACAAATTTTATAACAATTTCAGGGTCTAGTGTCGTTTATTCTCTTTACCTTCATGCCGGTCACCTTCAAGAATCCTCAAGGGGAGGTTTTATGAGGTGGTGCCTCTGACGGGTTTATGACCGGTACGACGATGTCGAATAAGGGTTCTTCAAATGTTACTGCGAACATTTCCTCCAGCCGTCACTTTATGTACCTTTCTGCTTTTCTTATTACTAATGAAATGGAACTTCGTTATAAATCGATACTGTAGATACCAGGAAATGTTGCATTTCACGAAATACATTTTCAGTTATAAAATCTTTCGATACGACTTCGATGTGCGTATACGTTGTATGAATAATTTATTTAGTTATTATCGCGCCTCTTTGTTCTTTTATTCCCTTGTTACAACGAGAAGAAAGAGGCTGTATCTCGACCCCCTCGGCGTTGCTGGCGGCTATACGGCCGTCGCTGCGCAAAATGTTTGCTAGCAAACAGCCGGCTATCGCTGCAATGGCCCTTATCTCTTGGCAACGGTAGTCCATCCTACAAAACTCGACAGAAACTTTAATAATTTCGAAACTGCACTATGTTGTATCGCCAAATATTTTATTAACCTTCCCTTCTTGAACCATCCTTGCGTACCATCTCGTGGAGTAACTTGTATTCATTCGGTCCTTCGGGATAATTCCCCGTAATATGTGGATTACTTGGCGTCTCGGTCTCGCTGCAGCTTATGACAAATGGGAAAATGTCGCCGGGTCTTAACTTTTGCCGTAATACGACTAAACTTTTGGGGACCCGTCAAAAGCTTTTCTAAGTACAAATTACTGGGCAAAACGCTACGTTTGTGTGCGTGTAATGTTATTGAAACTTAAGTTTGTCTTCCACGAACTTTACCTGCAGAAATGCTTGTTTGTTTATGATACAATGGTTTATTTTTACTGTAAAAAAGTACTGTAAAAAGAATAATAAAATATTCTTAACCTTAAACAATCTTCGAAATTATACGAATCGTCCGAATAACCACAAAATCTTATATCCCTGCGGCAATAAAATCCGACAGCATGTTACTGTCCCAAGCAATACGGGAATTCTTTATCACTTTTCTGATAAAGGAAGGAGTGGCAATGTGATTTGTACTAATACCGGCTTTTAGGAGCTTTCCCTGTGGACTGCGTTGGGGGATCTGTCCTACGGGCGTTATCTCTCCTATTCTTTCTGATCCCCTGGCTGTTGAGTATAGAGCTGGCGCTGCGCTCTCGGTTTGAAATGAAATTGATTCCGCAGCGTGGCCCGCCGTGTAAATTGAAGTGCTCTGTATTAATTTCATCGCTGATTGAAAAGTTCTCGCGAGTTCGCGAGGGCGAATTTGAAACTGTGAAGTAGTCGTGATTTGCATACTAAAATTATTGCTATTTATAAAATGCAAAATAATAAGTAAGTATATTTATTCTATGCATAGGTAATAATGCAGTTGTTTGTTCTTGCGATTTTAATTAACCAAATGTATGCATTGCTTACAAACTTAATACAGTTCAAAATTAAAAACATTTTAAACAATGCTAATACTTTTTGTTTGCCGACTCCGCGCGTAGTAAACGACACTGACTCAGCAGGTGTCCAGCTATCTCTACTGTGCAACAAAAACTAAATAATATTTAATAGTTTCTCCTTAGAAACTTAAATTGGCCGCATAGCCGTTGTTTACAGGCAACTAGCGGTATCCAATCGCCCGGGAAATTATTAAGGCGGGCGGAAGTTGGGCGGGGCAGGCCCTCGACGCGTTGCCATGGTAACGCTGGATGGAGCCTTGAATTAGTTAAACGAATGATGAACTCCACCCTTGCTCGTTCACGATTGTTGGCGTGTCAGCATGCACTAGCGTTTATTCCTAGATGCCAGTTTATTGTCACAGTAAACCCAATGTCCGTGTACTAGTAATAGCTACGTTTATAGGCTGTGAATGGCGTGTTACCCCATTGAAGATTTTACTGCTAAATGTTATTTATTTTAAATAACAGTTCTGAGAGTTCCAAAGACAGATTTATCTCCGAGAAATAATATTAGGATGGCGCATTATAAATTAATATTCCAATTACTAATAAAAACTTTTTTACAAAAAAAGCAACCGACTTCCAAAAAAAAAACACTACAAAGTGCTAAATAACTTTAATTTCGGAAGTCGGTGTCGTTGGTTCTGCATTTTCGTTTATTGACACCGACTTCCGAAATTAAAGTTATTTAGCACTTTGTAGTGTTTTTTTTTGGAAGTCGGTTGTTTTTTTTGTAAAAATGTTTTTATTTTATACTTTTTAGTGGGAGAGTTTATAATTTATCTAAGTTACAATAGCCTAATGTCAACTGCTGATCACCTTTTACAAAATATTGCTTTTGAATTTTTAGATTTTTGTTGATTTTTCAAAAACCGCTTGTCAGATTTCGAAAAAAAATTCATGGGACCATTTGGGAAGTACACCCTTTCCAACAAAAAAAGAATTTTTCAAATCGGTTGGCAAACGACGGAGATATGCGCGAACAAACATAAAAAAAAAAAATACGAACACCCGAATTGAGAACCTCCTCCTTTTTTAGAAGTCGGTTAAAAAGGGTGTCGATGCGATTTTAAATGATTATTAATTAATGCTTAATTATGTATAAGTTCATATAGTAAATGACTTTAAGTATATAATGTTTCTAAGTACCAGAAATTTTAAGAGAAAAGTCTAGTAAAAAGGTACCAGTTCGCAGTGGTGTCAAATGTTTTGGAATTAAGTACGTTTTAATACCGCGTAGTAGATATTTAAGTATTTTAATTATATTTTATAATTATAACGTTGAAAAAGCTTCTACAAAAGTCGAAGCAGCACCTTGATTTAGTATTTAAATTGAACGAAGATACTATAACGAAATCATCAAAGGTGCAAATGATTACTCTTACTCTTGGACCTGTTCTTACAATGGCGTCATGCATTATCATTCTTTCGATTTTTCATACATTTCAAAGTCAAAGCATTTATTTCAAATAGGCACATAAAGGCACTTTTGAACGTCAAAAATTACAATAAAATAGAATCGATTCTAGTCGCCCCTTCGAAAAGGTAGTTTTCGTATGGAGAAGAATACCCTTTTAAAATGTTTTACAATATTTTGCATACATTAATTGTATAATAAAATGTGAATTTACCGCATAGCTCTCAACAAATCGGGCCACTATATTTATTGACAGAATTTAAAGTCTGTTTATTTGGTATTGCAGCAGAGCCATTGAAAATTAATTCCTGAATTCTGTGCTACTGACAAGGGAGCAAATGTAATAATTTCAATGCTAGATAATTTTTTCGAAAATTTTGGTACCTATAAGTAGGCAAAAAATATGTCGTTTGTCACGCAGATAATTGTGCTGGTCAAAATAAAAATAACTTTGTTACGCAAAATGCAACATGGCGAGTTTTAACAGGCAGACACCGAAGCTTCCGTATGTCTTTTATTCCCGTGGGTCATACCAAGTTTGCCCGACAAGTATTTCGGTCTATTCAATAAAAGTTTGAGGAAATGGGAATGAAATAATTTAATTTTTAAAGGATGTTACTGCGGCTTCTGTTTAAGCTCAACAAAATCAATAGTAGCTGTTCTTACATGGTGATGAAAAAGGAGAAACTTTTGTGAAAACTTACGACTGGGAATTTTTTTTAACCTGATTCTGTAAACATTAACCAACTTCTCCATTTCTGACATTTTGAAACGAATGAACATAATTGAGGGCACATGATATGTTACGAAAAAAATACTGACAGTCAACCAACTTTAGCAAAGGTTTTGAACCCGAATACGGTAATTAGGATGAGGTAGGAGGTAGGTTTTCGTTCAGAAAAATGCCCTGCAGGCATGACTTACGAAAGAAAATCGTATCTTTATAATAAAATTCGTGAATTCATTAGTGAATAATCTAAAGATATTTTATGCCCAAAAACTATGTTCCTCTAGCAATCCTAAAGATCACAATGCCGTGCCAAGTGCCAACGACATCTGTTCAGAAACAAACAACTGAAAAGAGTACCTACTCGATAAAAACCAACATGTTCGTACTGCAAGCAAGTTGGTCATAGGAATCAGATACAGTCAGTTATAGCAATCAGCTGTCCCACCTTTGCATAAATGGTTGAGATTTTTTAGATTTTTTATTGTCAATTGAATATTAATCAATCAATGGGGATTGTTCAAAATTTCTAACCATTAGATTTTATTTTACTTTTTGAAAATTTTGAGCATTTTGAGAAACTAATTTGAATATTTTGATGGTTGGCTCAATAGTTATTTTTTTATAAATATTTAAAAATTTAAAATTTTTAAGTTAGGTTACGTCATCAGTGGCACTAAAGATATAAAAATAGGAGAAGATATAAAGATAGGAGAAGTGCTGTTGCCTCACTAGTACAGAAATAAAAAATTTCAATCTGTCAACACAACGTCATCCGCACCTATCAAAGTGTCAAAGTATCAATCTATTAAAATTTTTCATTCCATAGCATTTCAAATCATTTTTTTTTGTATTCCATAGCTCTTCCGATATATTAAATATTGTCGATTGTTGAAGCAATGTACTCAGATTTATAAACGAGATGAATAAGAGGCAAGTCGGAATGTTTAAATTTAATATATTTTTGACATATTATAATTTTACACTTGACACTGACGGATTGTAGACAATACTTGCCACTTACTTTTTATTTAATTTTTGAGGTAACGGTACTAAACTGTACGGTCGCAGGTGACGTAATTTGAAGGGCACAAAAGGTCAATCGTATTTTATCAAAAATATTAATATTTTTCGTAAATTAATTAGTCCGTAATGATTAGTAACGCTATTTCTCGAAATGGTTTTTCAATTACAACATTAAAAAAAAAAATGAACAATGCCCATTGAATATAATACTGAATCTAGTCTTAACTCAATATCCCGCTACTTGGACCCATTTTGCTTCGAAGCCCTTAGCCCACATGTATTAATTTTTATATAGTTTCACAAAAGTTTATTGTTTGACTTGAGCAAAACCCATCAAAGTAACTCCCACATGCTTTTATAGGATATTTTCAAGCACCATTTAAGTAGCTACAAAAATAAGGAGTTACGAGATCACAGTCGATAATGACCAGATAAGTGCGTTAAATTAGCAGTTTATTAACATAATTTACGTTCACCGCTATGAGGATGTGCAATTTCCTTGTTATCATTATGGTACTGCGATCTGTAAAGCAAATAGTCACAATCATGATAAAGCTCATTTTGCTCATAAACTAACAATGTTGAGCACTCCAAGGCCGCAAAGTTTACACACTATGTTATCTTCAGAATATTATGGGCTTGTAAACGTCTAGTACTGATCATGAACACCTTATTTATTGCAGGAATTGTCGTAAACACTATGCTTTGTTAAAGAAATTGTGAAGCAGTATGTTAGCGCTTAGGATGCTGGTTGTCCTTTAAGCCAGGTTGAGTGAAGTTCCCTTTTACGATGAAACGAGTTCTTGTTCTCACAGGGAACACACAACCAAAAAGTTGTTATTAAAATCAAAGACATGTACCTAATAACAATAACTTTGGCTAGGTAGTCTGGTTACGCCGGGTTAGTTTTATTTCACATGAAATCGCATGCAGTTACCCTGTATAGTAAAACGTAATGTAATTAAAATATTGCAAGTTCACTCAACTCTAAAAAAAAGCAACATCATAAATTAATGAAGTTGTTATGAATAAAAAGTTCGAAGTCGGCTTAACTTTCATAAATTAAAAGTCTTTTTAATCCGTCTCTGTTAAAATCTCGAGAAAGTAAATAATTTCATCGTGAAGGCTTTCACGTCGTAGCTTATTGGCTGATAATAATAAATTACTTCGCATTAACAGGTCTTTTATCAAGCCCTTTTTCGGCAATTTCATCGTTGAATTCCCTTTTTGGAAGTTATCAGCGCAATTTAAATTAACGCCCACGAAGAGTTCTTCGTGGGCGTTAATTTAGATTGCGCTGATGTAGTTACATGGGGTAGTGCTATTGAGAAATCGAATTTGTATGTATATTCGGTATGTTTTACTGTTAGTCATCAAAATAGAAATTTCGCGACGCATGCAATTGGCACTGTGGAAGTACTTAAGAAACCCCTATTTATGCTTATACTACCCCTGTATAAAGTTCCCTGGGATTAATAGTGCGCTTTCTTGTTTTACTTTAGTGGATGTCGCGACGGCGAGGTCTTTGACCGACGCCATCGGGTTGCCATGCCAACGATACCTACATGATGGCTACATGCAACCAGCCTTTGGTTACTGCTATGAAAAAGCTTATTATGAATACAGCCTTTTGAGTTTTTATTTCTCGTTAAAATTTTCTTTTATGTAAGTGGCTACGCGCTGCGCCTGTAGTGTTGGTAGTGTCTAAAATGATATTTGGTTTGTGAATATTAAATACGACTGTATTTTATGTGAAATACTTACATGAATATCTACTTAATAATATTATTGATAACATGATTTATCATTTCAGGAAGTCATGCATATTAATTATTACCTACTTTTGATAATTACAATTTATTGAAATTGTATGTTGAATTTTATTAAATGATAAGACCGATGTGTTGATTAATTCAATTTCTATAAAATGCCTTCTCCCCATGAAGGTAGGCAGAAACTATTAAATGTGATAATAGAACAAATAAATCACAGTTTTCAGAATATGTACTTGTTATTGTTGGCACAGTAAGCTTCTCTCGTTTTACATACTATTATTCCCCGAGATGTACAGACGCCAGCACATCAACCTACCCGAAACTGTCAAATTTTCCCAATCAACTTTGAACCTTAAAAATTAGCGATAAAGTTGAAAATCTATCAAAGAAATTTGACAGATTGTAGTAGCTTGATGTGCTGGCGTCTGTACCTCGCTCGGCCGGATCTACGGCTAAGGCACAAATAACTCTGAATGGAATTATTTATCTTTCTATTTCCAATGTAACTCGCGTTCATCTTGTATTATATTGAGTGAGTGATGTCTGTATTATTATTATCGCTTGTTATGGCTTCCTACATGCTGCGAATTTTGTTAGGTCTGCGAAAAGAGAAGTTTGGAACCCCGAAGGTTGTAAAGCTTTGATAAATTTATCGTTGTTGTACCCTTTATTTGTAAAAATACCTGATAAAGTGATAATACATGACGAGACTTTGTGTAGCAAAGACGGACGCTTGTATATCCGTGGGTTTACCTGCTCCAGGAATTTCAGGCAGTTGTTTTCTTTTTACCCTTTTTATTTGATGTTTTGTCGAAATTATGTCTATATGGACGTTTAGACTGGTATTTTCATGCTTCACATAGACTGAAGAGTAAACGTCGTCCCGTATATTCTCGGCATTCTTTGGATATACCCACCATCGTAACATTTTTTGATCCGTTTGGATCCACATGGAGAACTTTCAACTAGATCGTGAGCTATAAAGAATGTCTTCTTTTCTACAATTTTTTGAATATCATCAAAAATGAAAAGCCAAGAAAATAGAACTGACTTGAAAAAAATACACTACAAAGTGAAAAACAACTTTAATTTGAAGTCGGTGTTGTTGGGTTCGCATTTTCGTTGTTTGCCACCGAAATTAAAGTTATTTTTCACTTTGTAGTGACTTTTTTGAAAGTCGGTTGTTTTTTTTTTTTTGTACAAAAGATTTTATTTTTAACTTTTAAGTTGTACTTACCCCACACAAATTCGTCTACTTAACACTACTTACTATGTAAATATCAGTGACAGGAAGTCATTATAACATCATCAATATAAACTAAGTGGCAATAATACGTATAATCAAACTCAAAAACTACCCAAGCAAGGTTAATAAAATTTATATGGGCCCACCCCTGAGGCATACCCAATCCATTACAATTGCCGGAGATATCGTGTAACAAACATACAAAAAAAAGCAACATACCTACATTCGAATTGAGAACCTCCTCCTTTTTGAAGTCGGTTAAAATTAAATCACAATGTGTTTGATTCGATTTCTCAAAACCCACATCATAGCAGGCTAGGCTTTTCCATTTATTTCGCGGCTTTGCGCCGTCAAAACAATCTACGTTACGTTATTTATTCTGGGCTTCAGCCGTTGTTTTTGTGTGCGGATACATTCACATGCACGTGCATATATGACGAGTGTAACCCTGACACGTGTATGTGGGTACGTTAGCTGATGGAGCGTGAATGGGTCGCGCCGGATCTGTGCTCCGGTGCGCCCATTGTCGTCTTCCGCGTTGCATTACTGTATGCAGTGGTGCTGTGGCACTGTCTGTTTGTATCTATGTAGGTAGTACTATCGCGGACACACCACTAAGTAAATTTTTGCTTGCTATTAAAAAAATAGAAATGCTGAAAATGTAAGCGCGCCGAGGTCAACGAAAAATTCACAAAAGGAGTACACGTGATGCGTCACTAAGCTGCGTAGTAGATAGTACTTTAAGGGGACGTGGCTTGGCGCCGCCGCAGGAATTAGGCGAATTTTTTTTTTAAGTGATCAGGTGGAAAAGGCCGCCATGGTACGTCGGCACAGCATGTGCAATTGTACACTATCCATAGGTGCATTTATTACTTTAGAACACAGAAGGCCAACGTCATGTCAGAGAGTCAGAACGAATAGGAACATTCGAATGTCAACAATTGTCCGATTATGCAAAACATAATTATTCTGGTTTGACTCTGATTTTACTTTACATTGGTAAATACGCCACTCAGTAGCGAGCGACCTTCGAGGGATATCTATAAGTTTGGGTCGTGAAACATAAGGGTAAGTAGCAATTTTATGTCCTCGTAAAAATCCTTTAATAGCCGGCCAGTTTGATATCAGGGATATTTGGAACTTGAAACTTTAGTTGAGTCAGATATTGTTAAGTTATCATAAGGGATCCACGAAACACAAAATGTATGCAAAATTTCATTTCCACCTTAAGGATAGTAGGTACCTATGAATTTTGTGTACCTACCTACCTACCTACCTACATAATGTGATGAATGAGTAAGCGGGTTTTCACTCTACCTACCGACAACGTAATTTGTTCCTCAACCGTTATCACTTACACGTACTCTGCAAAGTTGATTAATTTAAGGAAACTCGTTTCCTACGTTAAGGCGCTTTGAAAGGAAAATTTTACATACAAATGAGCTGATAAGGGAATTTCCGCTTTCGGTTTTAGCAAATTTCGCTATTATTATAATTCTTGTGCTGATTACTTTTTTTTTTACTAGCCTGCGCCGTCCCACTCCTGGGCAAAGGCCTCCCTCCACTCCATCTTTCGCGAGCTCGCGCGTCCTCCTTCCAGTTTTGACGGAACCTATCCAGCTCGTCCCGCCATCTCCTACGTGGTCTGCCGCAACCCCGCCTAACTGTCTCAGGGTATGGACATGTGCATTCTTCCCATTTTAATCTATGGTGCACAAACTTGGTCTTTGACTAACATTCAGAAGTCTAAATTTAAGGTCTGCCAAAGAGCAATGGAGCGCAGTATGAGTACTAGGCGTTAAATTAACGGATCGTGTTCGAAACACAATACTGCGCTCCAAAACAAAGATAGCTGACGTCGCTGCCCAACTTAAATGAGACTAGGCTGGACATGTCTGCCGCATGCCGGACAAACTGGGCCCAAATAGCTAAAGCTACTTAATAAAAATAAATATATCGGCTTATCGGGATTAATGATATCAGACTGTGACACAATAACACGTATTTCGATATTTTACCGTATCTTCTATGTATAAATAAACTAGCTAGTAGTAACTTGCCCCTGCTTCGCATGGTTTTTACGATTACTATATAAAACATCGAGATTTCTCCATTAAATGTAAGTTTAATATTCATGTACACACATAAACCTTGCGGAATATATTATCTAAATGATGGTGAAAACCGTATCAAAATCCGTTGCGTAGTTTAGAAAAATTACGCGGTCACACAGTTAGATGGAAAATGTGTGTGTACGTATACAATGTGTGGACGATAATACGACAATAAATGAAAACACTCGTACACTACTCGTCTGTGTCGTACACTATTTAAATCAAACAAAAAATCATCGAAATCTATTTTCAAACTAAATAGTACCTACCTAGTGATGATGAGCCCACTATGGGTTTTGTCAATCTTTGACTAGTGACTAAACTATTGGATATATTTGGTTGAATTTCTGTATGCAGACTGGGAACGTCATTAGATATAAGTACGTAGTTTAATTCACCTTGTATATACAGGATGGCCAAAAAGTCGTGGATCAAACGAAATAGGGAGATAGAGGTCATTTCCAACAAAAAATCTTTCTACTGCATTGCCATAATTCAATTGCCCTAAAAGTTTGAAAATGTTTGTTTTCTTTAAATAAAATACCTATTTTTTTCTACAATTAGACTAATTAATAAAAAGTTTGATATTAAACAAACGGTGTTGTATTGTTACTAACAGTTTTTGAATTAAGCTAACCTACTGTTTGCACCTTGATATGAAAATACGATCATAAAACCAGAATTAAGAAACAAAGTGATGACCTCATTTGATTTTTTCTGATACAGGGCCACTTTTCCGTAGTACATTTTTTTCACAATGTGCTTTTAAAGTGAGAAATAGTTTTTGGCAAAGCATTTAAAGAAAACAAAAATATTCATACCTTTTAGGGCAATTGAATTATGGCCATGCCGTAGATAGATTTTTTGAAAAAGTCGAAATAGGGAGATAAAGGCCATGGCCTTTATCTCCCTATTTCGACTTTTTGACCAGCCTGTATAGATATTATAGATGAAATATTGTGCTACCGGGAAGTACCCACAGCTCTTGTACGCACTTGAGGCTCTTGAAGCTTACCCTTCTCTTTGTCTTCAAATAACAAAACTAACAAAGAAGGAAATTTATATATGAATGGATAATTTATATTAAAAACTTAAAATATGTACCGACTCAGCGCTCTCGAAATTCGTGTAATCAATAAACGTCAAAACTCCAATAAGTACTAACATCAATTTTAACAATGTCCCGTACAAAAGTTATTTCCTTTGGTTAAAACTTTGACAATAAATTATATTTTGTACCTTTTCAAAATGTCACGGAGGAGTTTGTATACTTATTTGAACGTATTGCTCAGATGTTGAATTCTTTTTCCTAGTGTTCGCTATTGAAAGACTTTGGGGAACGTAAGTTGCCCCGTTTTAAACTCTGCTGTTTAGCTTTCCTTTGTTCGCAATTTTCCAAGTTTCTGGTACATAAACCTGTTTAGCTTCTTAACCTCGCAGTATTGTGAACCTACTAATTAATTCCTATCCTCATCATGAAAACATTTCCAAAACAATGTGACGAAGAAAACAAACGATTAAACTTAATGTTTATCTCTCAGCGCAAGACGTAGCTAACGGAGAAAAATGAAGTATTATGTAAATTCTCTACAGCTGTATGTACTTTGTTAATATCGCCGTCAAGGAAAAAAAGAGGAAAAACAGCGTGAGCCATCAAATGTACATAAAATATTTATTTGGATTTATTTATACACGTACTTTTTCCATTTTCGATATTAAATGCTTTAATTTCACAGCTTTTATTTTTTTCGTTAATGATTTTCACGGGCAGTTAGGTATGTGTGCTACCCCGATTTATTTTCCAATAATTTGTCATAGCAAGCTTCTGAAAAGGTTTTACACAAAAACATTCAGTGGTGGATGCTTCAGACCGCTTATAAAGTACTTATCACAATTGCACGATATCACGCATGGCCCTGGTAGAGAGATAAGGTACTTGGCGGAAAAACAAACTTGAATACTGAAGAAGTATAATTAATACTTACAAACAACTATATACAATAATAATGACGCATATTAACACATAGTTTACTCGGTCAATAACAGCCTACGTATATAATTACGAAAATGTATTAGCATAATTATATTCTTAAATATGCTAATATATTTTCCGAGCTGAATAATGTATATTAATGAGGATTAAACCGTTTGCCTAAAGGCCTAGAATAAATCTGTCGGCTGATATACGGACAGACTTAAAATATTGCGGATAGGACACAGAAATATCTCAATTTACCACAAAAGCTTTTACAAAAAAAAAAAAACAAGTGAAAGAGGTTTCTTAAAGAATTTTGTATTTTTACCGGCGAGAAAATATTAATCTAAGCTTCTCTGATGAAGTTTTTGGTATCATTTATGCAAATCTTTTAAAATTTTGCAAGGCGACTCCCCAAGAAAAGTAAATGTTTACGTTTATGTACTTCGATATACTACATAATTACTCGTATATGTGCTAATTGTTGCCTACATCAATCTAGTTACAATTTTCTAAAATGTACTCTACATTTAATTGAATAACACTACCTAGAATCCATTAGAGCAGAGTGTTGTTGATTTATCTCGAGGAAAATTCTCAATGCAGCTGCCAGGGGAATTTTTATCGACAAAGCTGCGAATAAAAGACACGTGAACTCATTTTCCTTTTCTCCTTTCCAGGGAACAAAATTATGGATAATAATGGAATATCTGGGTGGGGGGTCGGCCCTGGACCTGATGAAGGCAGGCAGCTTCGAGGAGATGCACATAGCAGTCATACTCCGCGAGGTCCTTCGAGGTCTGGACTACCTGCACTCAGAGAGGAAACTGCATCGAGACATCAAGGCTGCTAACGTACTTCTCAGCGAGATGGGAGACGTCAAGCTGGCTGATTTCGGTAAGTCGTCTTGTAGTCCATATACATCTCCTTTAGAAAATTCATTAGATTTTCAAATCTTTATTCTGTTGCCATGTAATGTACGCTTATATTTTACTGTGTTCTGGTCCGCTGGATTCACTCTAATACAGTAAAATATTAAAAGAAAAAATCATCAACTTTTCTCTTTTTCCATTAAGTATGTACAACAAAGTTTTATTTAGAAAACCCCGCATAGAATATAATATCCAGATTGTAAAAAGGGTCTAAAATGGTTTTGGGTTCTGCCGACTTCTGCCGTTTCACTTACATTTTAAAAGGGTAAAAATTTTGTAGATATGGAATGGCGCCGCTTGCACTTTTTGCTTATGGATCCTTGACCGCCTTTCGCCTAACGATAAGTCGTCCCTGACAGTGGAAATATTCACAAAGAATGAATAGAAATGCGATTCAATTTTACATAATATTCAAATTGGACGTAATATACTTTATGGTGGTAGAATTTTATAGTTTTCACTATGGCCGTAAAAATATGACTATTTGTCGGGTACAGGTAGGGTTTTCCGATGAGAGAATGCTAATCATGGGATGTGTCGTATAGGAGATGATGGCCTACTGATACTAATAGAGCGGCGACATTCATATCATGACTGTTCTAATTTAATTATTACCATAATTGTAGCAGAGACAGCCTTCAACAGTTAAGTGTCAAGTCACTGAAGTGGGATGATTAAAATTATAGCACAATACACTCAAGATTATGTATCAGTTGTCTCAAGAGCACATTCTTATTCATCACTGTAGGCCGTAAATGTATGTAAATACATGTGCATAAATAATAACTTTCTTTAGCTCCGTTCTTATACATCGTCTGTCAAGGTTTTTCTCGCGTTAACGTGATTCAGAACGCTATGCAACAGTGATACGAGTTTCGAATATAATCGCAACGGATGGACGGTTGCTCCTGCGCACATATAAAACGAACGATGCATGCAGTTTTAACACGAAAACCATTCACAGTGAACGCTTATCTTAGAAATATATCGGTAATGAAGAATTTAGAGCAATTGTATACAGTAATGTACAGGCGTGTTTCTGTGCACGTTCGTACATCAATTGTTACAAATGGTATTTGAATGACTTTGATATCCTGGTGATTGTGTCGACCGACTGGTGACCATATCATTATATTGGGTGGCAGGGACCCGATGCGCAACCCGTAACCATGAATTCAGCAAATTATTATGATTCTAGACCCTTAACGCAGAAATTATACGTATAAAAAAATCAGCTCTTGCATAGAAAAGTGCTATACCCACGCAGTCAAAGAGTATGGAACAGCCCCCGCTCGCGGAAGGGAGTGTCAGACTCTTACTGACTACAACCCATCCGTGTTCCTTCCTTAGCCCTTTATGTTCCGGGGCAGCGGTAACCCTTTCGGAGGCCTTTGCTCAGCAGTAGGACGGTAGCTAATTTGAACGCAGAGGGGTTCAGAAACATGGCTGCGCGTCGATGTCCCTGCCTCTTATATAAGGCCTCTGATTAAAGCAATGTGTAGTTGGATACTGCTGCCTGTCCCCAGAAATTAATGGTGTTAACTTTTACGACACCCAAGGGAAGTGTCGACACTGACTGACTATACATAATTGACGATAATTTAATCAACAACGAAGATTGTGTGTGCTGCGTTCATGAATGTGTCGTAAACTCTTGTAACCTACTTAGTTGTGACGATTAAAGTATAAATGGACAATTTAATCAATACATCAGCTCAGCTGTTAATGGACACGCATCTGCATTTAATAGGTATAATTTAGCCTGTCGAGTTACATTATTAACCTATCTGTCTCAAGTTTATTTAATTAACCGCATCTATTAAAGGAGGTAACAAGAAATTTGGGACTGCAGCAGGAAGCTATTTATCAACAGTTTAATCTCTTTATAAGTTCGTAAAGTGCCATCTCGGGAAATATTGCAAGGGCGAGCAAAAATAAGTTTTAAAATTTCGACAGAGTTGGCTATTTTATCTTTTGGGACTTTAATCAAGATGATATCTCGCTAAAGATGTCTAGCTAAGCCCTGTAGATTGAGTTAGGAAACTCAAGTAACCTGTACCTATAGTTGTCAGTGAAAGAGAAGTGAGTGATTTGAACCACTGCCTCTTTTAATTTCCACACGAAATTAAAACACACGAAAAAAAAAATGTTGTCAAATATTCTTCTCTTGTTCTCAAAAAAGATGTCAAACCAACAATATGGAAGCTTGCATTATAAGTTAAGCGTGCATTATGGCCGTGAGTTTTGGCTGGAGGCCAATG
Source organism: Gortyna flavago (assembly GCA_963669345.1). NCBI lineage: Eukaryota > Metazoa > Arthropoda > Insecta > Lepidoptera > Noctuidae > Gortyna > Gortyna flavago. The sequence continues at coordinate 15,405,228 of OY770128.1, forward strand.
TTTGGACCGTTTGCGAGGCAACTGTGGGCTGTGCCAACAAAGTGAACGCCCTTTTGCTTCGGGAAGTGCGGTGTGAAGACTTTCAGTCTCTTCAAACATCTATGTTTTCTGGAGACAGCTTTGTTTGTGTGTACAACACTTGTATGGCCACGGGATTACTAAACAAAGTAATGTTTCTTCTAAACTTTTATAGCTTTGATCTTCGACACTGAGCAAGACACGTTTGAGTGTATTCGATGTAGGTTAATAGTCGAGTGGCGCTGAATTTTAAGTCCCTATGCTTATAGCTACTCGACGCCTTAGCTTTATGTCGTTTTGAATTCGTTCGACACGTCACATTGAGGGGTTTTATGAGTTGAAAGGACTTTATTGATATGCTCGTAGTACCAATCCGTACCTATGCACTTCTTTGATTGAAGCGATACCGCATTGGGGCACAAGAACGGAATGTATTGAAGTACACTCATAGTTCAGCATAAATCCATACAAATATTATTAATTTGAAAGTAACTCGTGTCTGTCTGTCTGTATGTTACCTTTTCACGCCTAAACCACTGAACGGATTTCGATAAAATTTGGCAGAGAGATAGATTGCATCCCGGGAAAGGACATAGGATAGTTTTTATCGACATATCTCGCGGGCGAAGCCGCGGGCGGAAGCTAGTTCTATATACATTTTAAAACGACTGTGGTTTATCAGTTTCACCGTTAGGCAAAAGGTATACAATCACAGTGAGTCACAAAAAAGCCCGCATGGCTTTACCGATCTTTCGAAATTAATGAGGCTGTAGGGCTGTGTTCCTTTACAAAGGGATTATTATGTTTTTATTCATACACCGTGACTGCATATAAAATGAACAAATGCCACGGTAAACCACTTTTATATCCGTACGTTAAAGTCATGTAGAAACAATTATAAACATAAGAAAACAACGCTAATATGTATGTGACCTACTTGATATAATGTAAAAATGTTACATTTACCTTTACAATAAATACAGTATTTTGGGAAACAGTGACTATAAAGTTATAAAAGTACCCAAGTTACCTCATTATGTGGTTTTCCTTGACACGTGATGTCCAACGATTGATAATGCGGTTTTAATACGAAGGTCTCACATTAATCAATTTTAATGTACATATGGTACCTGACGTTTTACCCAGTAAAGTTAAATAATGACCCGCTTTACAACCCTTGGGTAAACGTGAGCATACTTAAATGGTTAAACTAAGAGACATGTCATAATATGAAACTTTAATGTACTGTGCTGTACGAGCATATTCCCATCTCATGAAATTGTAATTATGATGAAGATGTACGCTTTCCTTTGAGACGGAGGTAGTTGTAGGTTCTATTAATTATTTGTGACGTTATTCAAGCCCCTTCAATGGTTCTAAACTTTCTTCTTAAAGAATTTTTTTTTTACCTACCATCTTTCTTTTTTTTTTACCAACCAGAGTACGTCCGTAGGCGTATCTTGATTTTCCATACATTTCTAATCTACAGAAGTTGGTATATTGTTCGCATGTTCCCATAAATAACCGTGACTGGTATAGCAAATTAGGAATGTTCCAATAATATGCCAAAACAAATTAATCATTCTGTGATTTATATAAATGTGTAGGTACTTTGTTTACTCGTATTTTTACCGTGATTCATTTGTTGGTATCGGAAAATCGTCACAACATCTCGTTGCGTAGTCCAATAATAATATCGAAAACCGAAAGGAGTTTTTAAATAAATGGAAAAATTTCCAACGTACCTTCGCTTTGCCAAATGGAATGCCATATTACCATATAACTGAAATGAATAAATTATTCAATAATTCCAGGTGTCGCGGGCCAACTAACGAATACAACAAGCAAACGCAACACATTCGTGGGCACACCGTTCTGGATGGCGCCCGAGGTGATCAAACAGTCGTGCTACGACAGCAAGGCTGACATTTGGTCGCTCGGCATCACCGCCATCGAGCTTGCCAAGGGCGAGCCGCCCAACTCAGAGCTCCACCCCATGAGGGTGCTCTTCCTCATCCCTAAGAACAACCCTCCGCAACTCACCGGCAGCTACTCGAAACCGTTCAAAGAGTTCGTCGAGGCGTGCCTGAATAAGGACCCAGAAAATGTAAGTTAGATACGGACTGGAGACGGCGGATACGGATTAATTTCCCCGACCAACGCATTTCGTGTAGTGTTTTCATCCGAAACACTCGGGAGGGTTCCCGAGTGTTTCGGATTACATGTGATCCTTTAATCTGGAAGATATAAACGCGTATTTAATTTCACTAAATAGATTGCTTTAGAGATTTACTATTCCCTACGCAAGCTGTGACTCAAGTTTGTCTTAAGATAATCAAAATTCATTAAGAACTTTCAGTACTTGCAACAATAAAATGTTCTCCAATCGTTGTTTTGAAACATTTTTGCTTTGTGTTTCAGAGACCAACAGCTAAGGAATTACTAAAGTTCCAGTTTATCAGAAAGGCTAAGAAGAATTCGTATCTAATGGATCTTATAGATAGGTATAAGAAGTGGAAGGCGCAACGGAGCGAGGAGAGCGAAACCGAGTCGGAGAATTCGGATTCGTGAGTATATTTCATATTTTATACATTCTTTTACTAACGAATTATCTGTTGTTAGACGAAGACTAATTGAAATCTTGATAAAATTCGTTTATAAAGTATCCCTCTAATAATATCGACAAAAATGTAATAATGACCAATAACATAGAAGTAATAAATTACAATAATAACGAGTTCTAGGAATTCTATGTTTTGGAACCTACCTTTGTTACGCAAAACCGCCTTATGTGTTTTCAATACTGATAGTTGTCGGTGGCATGGTAACCGATACTTGTGGCATTTAATGGACGTTCCACACAACACGCTGAATAGTTTTTACGTATTTAGTAAGTATCCAAGACACATAAATTATTATAGGGTAAACGATAAATTTAATGCTACGAAAATGTCGTGTATGTATCAACTGAAGTGTCATCAAACCTCTTTTTTTGTTAGCCTGCTTAAAACATAAGTAGAACTTGAAAATATGGGGGAGAATTTTGCCCAGTAGTGGGACAATATAGGTTAATGGAAAAAAGCCTACTTTTTGCGTCACTGCTGGGCAAAAGCCTCCCCTTTTTCCTTCCAAACGTGGTCAAAAATAATTCAAAAATAGGCAGCCCGAAAATGGTCAGCATGTGAATCGACTTTACGGTTGATATAGAAGGTAGTCTTGTTTTGTATTTAACCGCGTTGCTATTAGTTACATACATAGAACGTCCACGTCCTACATCCATATGATAATGACCTAATATTGTTTTTATAATTCTTTCAGAGAGGAATGCCGGAGCGGCGACGGCGAGGCAGACGAACCCTGGATCATGACGGTCCGTGGCGGAGCCCTGCAGGCCTCCGCAGAGCGAGACAACAAGCGACGCAACAATCGCAACACTGATGACGACAATGGTATGAATTCTCATCTCCTTTTATGACTCTTATGACCCTGGAACAAGGTTCAAATTATAGAACCGTGAAATTCATGCACTCTCTAATCAACAATAACCATTTATCAAGAAGAGTTATAGTCGCAGTCTCTATGCTTGACAAGTGTATTGGTTATTTGCTCTGCTACAAAGATCTTTGGGTGCTTGAATGACGTTGACAGGGAGGCGGTGTTGGTAAACAATGGTGCTTTTTTTTTGTATGGACAAAACAAGATTGCGGCGTTAGTTCTGATTTTGGCCACACGCCAAAAGATCCTTTTTCAGCTATAGTATGGTGAATGGTTATCCCATGTTTATTGGTTGTCAGAATAAATAGAATAGAGGAGAAATTACTACCTTCTTTCTGGCAGCTTTAAGTCGGGATGCCTGTAGATGAAGTTGAATTTGAAATAAACAACTTAAGCTGACCGTCTTAGTCCCTGTTCGAAGTAACATTCTGTTACTTTAACGAACAATACATGAATACAGGTTTTATATTTATTAGGTTTAGGGTCCGTAGTTCCGTACACAAAATACGCGGACCTGCAGTTGCGGATACCTGCCCATACTACTGAAATGCGGCTGTAGCATCAAGTAGCATGCTGGTTTGTCTGCTATCTAAGATGTATAATTCTGTTTCCAGTGCCGCACCGCGAGCGCGAGGCAGTGAGCGTGGGCGCGGGCGGCAAGCAGAACGGCGCGCTGTCCGGCCGCAGCTCGCCGCCCGCGCCGCCCGCTGAGCCGCCCGCGCTGCCGCCCGCGCCGCCGCACGCCGCGCATGCGCACGCGCCGCACGCGCAGCATGCGCACGCGCAGCATGCGCACGCGCCGCACGCGCAGCATGCGCACGCGCCGCACGCGCAGCATGCCACGCACGCACCGCACGTGCCGGCGCATACGCATGCGCTCAATAATAATACTAATGATAAGCACCCGGTAAGTTCTAAATGCTTTGTAGCTGTAACCCCGGACATTTAGTTTCTCGACGCTCATTAGAGCCATCTCATTTTACATATTTCCAAATGTTATTTGAACAAATACGAACTGACTGAGACATAACTGCAAGTTTTGTGATCAGCGATTTGATCACTCTTATAAAACCCGAGTGTAAGGAAAAAGTAAAAAGTAGCTGACGGACATCTACTTTAACAACATATGGTATTAGAAGATGGTTATTGTGGTGAATACCAATCAAATTACCCTAGCAACACTGTATTAAAAAAAAAAAAACTTAATAACCATTTTAAAATATTCTAACCTAAACTTACCATGTATAAAATTAGAAAAATATGAACTTAAAAAACATGTTTAACATTCCAGTCTCGGCAATCGTCGAACGTGCAAGTTAACGCAGAACAGAGGAACGTGAAGGAACGCGATCGTGATCGAGGCGACCGTGACGAACGCAAGGAGCGGACTGAGCACCAGCCCTCCAACAGGGATAGCGTAGTCTACAACAAAAACGTTAGTATTGCTAACAACAAAATAAACACAATATTGTTCAGTTTCAAAATAACCACTTAGTTAGTGGAACCCATTGGGCGCAACTGCAAGATACCTGTGTAGACCAAGGCAAAGATGGCGAGGTAACGTTGACTCCTAACAAAAAAACTATCAGGCAATAGTAGCGAACAAAATTAAATTGAAAGAGGACACTTTTGTCTTGACCAGCACGCGTAGCATGACCGCCGTAGAAACGGGTTTTGTCGACGGAAGAATAGACACACATAATCAGCCTATAAAGTTCCCACTGCTGGGACACAGGCCTCCGCTCTGTGAGAGGGAGTGGGCCGTAATCCACCACGCGGGCCCAGTGCGGGTTGGTAGATGAATAGACAAAATGACAGATTGTAGAAATATTTGTACGCATTGTACGCGTGTAAGCATGGTAATTTGTCATTTTGTCAATCATGGCAAAGTGGAATAATACAGGCTACCTAAACAGATAGAGAATAGTTTCACAAATCAACAAAAATAATCAGAGAAGCAATTCCCGTCTTAGAATAGTCGAATTCTAATCTTAGTATCATTTTGTCAAAAATACCTATAATTTACTTACGTTATTGACATTGATTGTCGCTGAGATGAGATTGCGACTACATTTGAACGTTTTCTTTAATACAGGAATTGGCCTTCTGAATTGATACTGTACTGTACACCAATCTAAGGTCCCAAACGAGCCTCAGGAAACACTTATATCATGTGCAGTGTGCTTATTTTTATCATTTGTCATTATTATAAATATGATTGTGTCTTATGATTTCAGGCCACGCCTTTGGACCATAGAGGAACAAACAGTGAGGAGACCAAAGTAAAGAGGCATCCTTATCTACAACAACTTATATATCCACTACTGAATGAGGTAAATAACATTATATCTTATCAAAACTCTTGTTTTGAGTAATTTTTATGCTGGCATATTATGTTAATTGGAGGGGAGTAAATATGTACTCAACTCAACTTGCTTTGTTACATTTTATTCAGAAATTAAGGCATAAGCACTTTTTGTTTGTGTATCAAATAATAAGCTGTTTGGTCTAATACGTACTCATTTTAACCATTATAGCTTGTTAGTGATTTAGAGCAATCTGAGCATGCCATAATGTTAGTATAATACATGAGCCCCCTGCCGCAGCTGTCGCGCGCGCACGGCGCGGGCTGCGCGGGCGCCGTGCAGGAGCTGCGCCGCGCCTTCGAGCACGCCGAGCGCGCCGCGCCGCACCTCACGCGCGCCTTCGTGCAGCAGGTGACGTATCTCAACATTTGCAAGGAACAATATTTATTGATCGTTCTCAAAACGGCAAAGAAAAATGTCGAGGGGACACCGGCACGGTTTAAAACAATAATTCGAAGGCATGTTTATGACAACATCAACACGCACTGGTCTCACGTAGCCGATTACCTCACGGAGAGGAGGCTTGATTCCCAGAAGAAGGATCATTTTAGGCTGATTATGTATGTAATATGTTTAAAAAGAGGAATTTGTCCCCAAGTGGTTACACTTGCAGCCGTAAAATAAATAAAATTTTGAAATTAGTGTTGGTTTGGGATTTACTGCGATAATGTTAGCACAGTTCTAATGTGGCTGATTGATACCGATGATTGATTGCTAACCTGTTATTCTCATTTACCAGGTGGTGCAAAGGGTGGCAACACAGTCGCACCAGCCGTCGACGCCCTCCCACAACCCGCCCTCGCAGCAGTGGATGAGGTAGGTACGGTAATATCACCCCTTTATATCCAACAATATATTGCACTACGGTAGACTCGAGTTTACTTGCACAGGTGTTGGGTATTAGGATGGAAAAAGAATTATTATTGCGTACACAAACGAAACTGCCGCTTCGAACGCTTATTTTCGCTTATATACGTATCGTAAGCTCTTTTTGTATGAGATTAATAAAACAGTTATAAGGATATGCGCATGTTTATAATGCTTTTAACTAAGGCCCGCTTGCACCACAAATCACTAAGTGCTCATACATACGAACAGTGCAGTTGCCTCTGCCGTTGACGCGTGTCGCTCGTGAGTATGCACACTTATTGCGTTTCACGCTGAACGTATTAAAAACATCTTATCTTTCAGTTTCTCTCAATCGTTTGAAGATGAGAGAGACAGAGTTATGTTTTAAATATTTCCCTTTATTAATAAACATTGCTTATAGTAAAATAGTGATTAGCAACTGTTAAACCATGAATTTTCGACGTTTGATGGTTTCTTAACTTTAAGGAATGTTTATAAATAAACTCCATAATGTTTAGCGGTTCCGCTTACACTGGTAAATGACTAAATGCGTTTAGACGCATTTAGTGATTTTCAGGTTTCCAGTGAGCGGAGTAAATGTGAGATAATGTCACATTTACTCCGCTTACACTGGAAATCTGATAAAATTATTGATTCCGATCTTAATTTTAATAATGTATGATAGAGGTTGTAAAGTAAAGTTAATTTTAATAATGTATGATAGAGGTTGTGGTTGGTATATTTAGGGATGATTTTTCAATCGACAGATATTTTTTATTCATGGAACAAAATTGACGTCTGACAGATTTTGTATTGAAGAACTGTCAAAAATTATTCAAATTATTCCTCTGATAAAAATATCTTGCGTTGGAAAAATCAGCCGATAAACTAATTTGGCTTGGTTCATAATATGTAATATGACAGACACGTAAGCTGTTGTTTGAGAATTGTTGTAAAACTGGATCCGAGTTTAAAGCTCTCATAGTCAGCTCAGTCAACGAAAGCCCATAGACGATTGCCTATGCCAAGATTACAAAAAGATAGAATAGATAACACTTGTTGTTCAGGGTTAGTGAACGCAGTCCTTTCTCAAAGATAAAGGTGATATTCGTCACCCGTCGATAGTAAGCCGGATTCACATTTTTGTTGTGTTGTGTGTCATGCATGCGTTATGACTTCATCGGCGTTTACGTCATAGCCTTGTCGGTTAGCTGAAGTTTTTATACCACTTTAAAAGGCAGATTGGTGTCTAATAAAACTAGAAATTGTTTACAAAACCACTGAATCCAGAAGTACAAAACATCAACGTTTTAAAATGGAAATCAATGTCTGAATATATTTAGTTTGTTAGCTTTATTATTGATCATGTATTAAAATATATTTTTTTGTGTTCTCAGGGACCTATAATAACCGTATCGCGAGTGCGGCGACGCCCGAGCCCGCGCCGCACGCGCCGGCGGGACTGCGCTCCTGACGTAGCAATACGCTGAGCTCAGGTGACCAGCACTTGACGAGAGCTTTGCTATCGCGATATGAACAAACTATCTCACCGGGTTTCTGAATTCATAATTTTAAGTTGAAAACTTGATAAACTCTATTCCACTTTTACTTAGATGAAAGCCCGCTAAAATTCAAAATCTTTGCAAAGAACGTAAGAACTTCGCGGGCTACATTGAAGGAATCACCTTAAGTAATGCTAAAGTAGAGTTTGATAAGTGATCAACTTCAAATTCTCAGTTCAGAAACCGGTTGTAAGTATAGTTAAAACTGTTCGTCGGCAAGCTTGTCCTACGCTCGTCATCAGAAATCAGTAACCAACACCTACTCACATCAATTGTCATTTTGTAAAACCTTTTACTGTCACGTTTAGAACCACGTATCTACGATAGTCAACTAGGGGCTAGTTTCTCGAACGAAAATTAACTCAAAATTGATGTGAAAAATTGTCAAGCACGCGTGAACTGCTGCGATTGGCTGTTTATAAATCATTCAACCAATCAGCAGTTTACGCGCGCTTGACACATTTGAGCGCGTTCGAAAAAACCTGACCCTTTAAAATCCACGTGCAATCTTCTCAGATCTTTTTTTTACAATATTGTGTATGTTGATTTCTAAGTCTGCGCATTATCGGTTCCAATATGCGAAGAATTATTTCGACGGTCCACAGTAACAGTTTTCCTGTTTAATTTAAAGCTGATATTTATAAGAATTTCATTATCTCACTTGACATTGAGTTGCTGTGTTCTTATCAAGTCACTAAACGCTTTAACAATTCGAAATTCTTTCCGAACGTACCTGCTGCCGTATGCGAAGAATTTTATATAGGTGTCGCAGCCAACTGGTTAAATTAGCCGTTCAGTTAACTGCCTGGCCTTTAGAAGTAGTGCTCGCCTCGCTTCGCTCTCTCGGCTCGCACGCGGTTGATCACAGTTCTAACCTAACCTAACCCGTTTGGTCGGCGTGCCCTGCCTTAGTTACTGCAACCAATTCGGCTCGCGCGTGATTGGTTACAGACTTCCAACCTAAACTGCAATTGAATATTATTCAAGGCCGTTAGTTGAACGGCCGCCGTTTAGTTAAAAGGCTAGGCGGTTAACTGAACGGCTAATTTAACCAGTTGGCTGCGACATAGGTACAGCCAAAACAAACTTTATTATCTTACTGTGATTATATGTTGTTAACTGAAAACCTATCGAAAATGTTCTTACCCATACCATGATTTTGACAAGGCATTAAACTATTAGCCTTTCTGTTTCGCTAACAATTGTATGTTACTGTAACGAAGGTCGACGTGTAGCCGCAACCGAGTCACAAAGTTGCAATGCCATAGTGTAATAAATAAAACTATAACGTAATAAATACTTAAGATGGTTATGTCTTATAATATTTTATATTATGTGCATTATTTGTGTAAATATCATTTAGTTGTGATGTCATAACGCTCCGCGGTAACTTAGTTGTGCTAACATGTAACATTACAGTAGCTTGATACTGTAGTAACATTATGTTATCGATTGTAACGTTTAGTTCGGAGCTCGCACGCCTAGCTCGTATTTATAAAGTGTGATCACACGTGTGTACATAACTGTCCGGTCGTGTGGCCGCGTGTTTAAGTTTTCACTGTGAGTTGTTTTAGTATAATTTTCCCGCGGCTGTTTGTTGTGTGCTTGGGTTTGTTTTACAACGGTATTGGATCTTTTTAACTTAAATATTTGTGGAGAGCTCATTCGCTACACTTCGCCAATATTTTGCCATAATTATTTTTTTCTAAAATTATTTTTTACTAACACAATCGTTTTGTATAGAGAAGTCTGATTAGCATTGTGATCAGTCGTCTAAATTCTAACATATTTATATGCTTTAGAAATCGATGTTTGAAACTATATAGAAAGTGTTAAGTGTCATTCCAAACAAAAGACAATATTGTCAGCATTTATAGATTATTTGTTTGAAATATTGAGTTGATTTTTGTGAAGTTGCAACATCTGTAAACTGTGTCCGTTTATGAAAATTGTTATAAATTCCCGTAGTTTAGTTAATTGAAGCTTAGTTTTAGTTGTGTATTCGGCTTCTTACCGATTCGGAATTAATTAGTGACTAATACAAGTTCTAAAAGAATAATAGTCCGATTACTGTTTCACAGTTTTGTTCGTATTTAGGAGAGAATAATGGTAGAGTGATTTGAAGAAGGATTTAAAGTATTTTGTTAATATAAAATGATGCTGACACCAATGACCATGCGGTGTCGATATAAATAATAAAAAAAAAACATGCTTAATATGCGACAATATTTAGCAATTGGGAGTATATAGAGTATATTATAATGAAACTACAAACATTATTATTGCTGTGTAAAAATGTAAACCTAATATAAATGTAAATTATGTAGTATAATATAAAGCTGTTTTATGAAGTGTTCTTATAAGCATATGGAGAGTAGTTATTGTCTTTCCAATTTACCTATCTGACGCAGGCGAGAGCGCGGCCCGCGTTGTTTCTAACGTCTAGTTTGTAGTGTCCAGATACCTTGTTATCCCTAACGTAGGAAGGAACATAAAATTGCCTCTGACGCGTAGTTTATAAGTCCCGGTGGGTCGCACTCTCGGACTGTGTGTGTTTTGCCTTGAATTTTTGTTTTGCCATGTGAAAATATCATGGGAGATGTTAGTTTGATTTCGATGGAGGATCAAAAATTATTTTTCCACTTGATCGTATAAATAAAGCGTGTAGTGTTAGAGGTGGGCGATAATTGTTGATTATTGATTAAAATTAAGTGTTTGTGGCATTGGATAGTAGTTGAGACGCGTTGACATCGTCGTGCCGGAGCGCGTAGCGGCGTGCGTGACGTCACGTGCGCACGAGTACCTCTACGCGCGCCGCGGTAGCGGAGTGTAGTTATTGTTATCTTCGGATGTTGCAGAAATGTTTCGGGATCGCGTCGTTTGGTTCATGGGTATTTGTGATCATATTTGCATAGTTATAAAAAAAAAAAATTAAAATCTATATTATTGTAATATAAAAAAGTCTGTATTGAAACCGACAGTAGTTATCTATCAGTGTAGTAGCGTTAGTGCGCGCGCCTCGCTGGGATTGCTTCATTTGATCGTTCAGATGTAACATGTAAGACGTATCGGTGCCGTTCGGGCGGGTTATAAATACTCGCCCAGTCATATTTGCGGCTAATTAAAGGAATAAGAGTTGCTAAGTCCGCAGATGGGTTGTTGCACATTGTGCACATGTTGTGTATGTTCGTGGAAACGTGACGCGCGCACTAACACGTCATAATGGAATAAATTCACGGCCCTCCACTCGCGCACCAAGTTAACAGCTAACGACGCGTACCATTAGTGTAATGGTCAATTAATGTTACGGCGTCATCATTCTAACACGTTTATGTAGGAAACAAATTTGACTCTGAAATAAAAGAAGTTATTTAATTTTGGAAATGTTTGTTTCATTTTTTGTGTGTTTTTCCGATTTGTTGGAAAAAGTACAACGCGACGTAAAGTATCAAAGACCCCTGTTCTTCTTAGCGTGTCGATGGCAATCTAAATGGACTTTGACCAGAATTCGGTTCGGCGCCTTAACTAGCGTCCATCAGCTCCTGTAACATGCAGCTGACAGGATACGCAGAACATTTATTAAGTGGTCCGTCGTTTGTGGAACAGCATCACATTTACACTCCAAGGCGGAGTCGTCTATGAATCCCTATAATAACAATATAGGTGGAGTCACAGAGCATGTGGAGTGTTGCTGGGCAGTGCTATGAAGATACAACTTACGCCATAGCCTATACATTTCGGGGATGTCATGGCATTTTTAATGTCAGTTTTACCAAGCGCTGGTAAAACCGTCATCACCGCCATCAACCCCGAAGGATAAAAAAAAGTTTTTTTTAAAACAAAGGAAAATCCGTTAGTGGTGGACATTTTAACCACTTTTGCACATTGTCTATTAATGCGTTGAAGAAAACCACAGCAAAGTAGTTATATCCTGAACAGCCTAATAACATACAGCCTTTGTCTTTTTACCCTAAACCTAAAAATGGGTAATTGTAGGCTTCTATTCATCATTATGAAAAACGTTTACTGTCCCAGGTTATTTCGAGTCGGCTCAACACGTTTTTGGCGCAGCATGTATTTTCTTCAATTCTCTACTGTCAGCCGTCACTCTATATTTTACTCCCTTTTCTTTCATGAATATCCCTCACACAATCCATCCATCTTTGTCTTCCTGTCGCTCTCCATCAATCAAAAATATTCGTCACTCTGTTAGTTACACTTAGGTACATGCGATTCATCCCTCCTCATTACATGCCCGCCCATATACCAACACAAATGATTGTCTGTCAACCTGTCTCGTTGGTGAAGTACCGTTTTAGTTAAATAAATTAATAATAGTAGTGGTCGCAAGCGCTATTGCTGAGCATGAGGGTTTGATTCTCAGGTCGGGCAGTGTTATTGGGTTTTCTAACTGGAATTTATCAGTAGCAGCCCGGAGCCTGTATTTGTGCCCATTGCAGTTGATGGCAATAGGCTTGCCCTCCTATTAATTGCGTCCATTTTTTTTACTTGAATGGACAAATTTTTCGAAGGACAAGTGTTTCGCAGGGTGCTGGTCGCATCTGTCGTCCATTATAAACACCACATTTAGGTATTGGGAAATGCCTAAATATGATGTTTAGAATGATGTCGAAAAATGTATCCGCTCAACAACGTAAATAACACAATGAATGTTGTTATACGATCAAAATGGAAGCCATTACTCAATTTTTCCATTGCGCCATTGATCCCGCAGACCAGCCCAGCTTGTGCTTATTCGCTATAATTGCGTTTTGAAGGGCAATGATAAAAATAAAAGCCAAAAAAATAGTTTTGATATTTTACTGACTAGCTTAACAAGTGATACAAATGTACAAAAATACAAAATGCGCTAATATATATAATATGGTAATAAACGTAGACATTCAGCAAGATTCAGCGCAGATCATTCAATAACACTTAAAATAATGAGAAATAACTAATAATATCTACTGCATGTGATGTTAATAATTTAATTCTACAAGCTATACGTATGTAAGTATGGAAGATTATTGTTATACATTATTTACAGATGCTTATCTTATTATTACCCTTCGCTAGTGTTTACATTCGACTACAGTATTTACATAGTTATAAAACTAACGGAAGTACAATGCACTTTGATAGCGATATAGTCTACTATATTATGCAGACGAAACTGTGGTACAATACAACACACATGTTTGTTTAGAAGTTCTGGTGGCTTTACGAGATTCTGTAAGTAATATTAAGATTCAATAATGGGGTGGGTACATACAGGGTGGCGGGAGGACGACGAAAATAAAACAAACGACGCGCAAACTGTTGATGAATTCGGGTTATGTATGGTTCTAAACACCCTAGATTTTTTTTTAACAGAAAACAATTTAGTGTAATTCCTATGGTCCTACTAATTATTGATTAATTCCAAGCGTAGCACAAGCTATAATTATTTAACTATTTTATTTAAGTAAATTTTTATTACAATACTGATTTTCTAATAACTTTGGTGAATTGTGCCAAAAATAATTATTGCCATTTCATAATTTAAAACATATCGAATAATTCCTAAATAAATCAATCTTTCGTAGGAACTTAGATATTAATAAACATTATGTAGGTACCTACCGAACCTACAAAGCGAATTGGAACTCGCGGAATTGTGTGGTTTATTTAAATAGACATGTAGTCATAATTCTAATGATTAACAATAGGAAATCAACAGGAACGCAGCCAATAGGCGTGATTCGGGTTAAAGCCCGTTAGTCACCAAAAGTGGGCCATCCGATCGCCAATAAACAAAAGTGGTCTATCCGATCGAATCCGCCCACAAGTATTGTAGCACACCTACGTCAAAAAATCACTATAGCCTCCTACTTTCGCGTTGCTTTCTCCTTTACATATCATTCATTAGGTCACCACTAATGTTTTAGAAGTAAAAAACTGTCTATTTATGTCTGTCAGTCAGTCTACTCGCGTTCCAGTAAGTAATACGCTACTCAGTCACAACGACTCTACAATAGAATACTTAACGTAATTCTATTATACAAAAATATTCTAAATTAACGACGTCTTAAAGAGATGGTAATTATGCAGTTCGAAAGAAAGTTACATGTCGATATTTTTCTGCGTAACGTTAAACTATTTCGAGTTTAATCGTTTGTGAGTCACCCGTTAAGTCCTTGCGTGTGTAGTGTAGTACACAATACTAAAAGATTGAACTCGTATTCTTGAATACGTTGTTTTATTATGCGTCAACACGGTTCAATGCGGTCTGTGTTTACTGTTAGATTACAAATCAAACAGCGCTCCACGGTGACTCATCCAACATCTCTTATTTAATCATCTTAAATATCACAGAGGTATTAATTACATAATTCAAAACGTCGGTGCACAGATCACCGTGCTGTGTGTGGCTAATACATGCCCTTTCTCGGGTCGACATGGGAACGACACATGTAGAAAATAGCTGTATCAAAATAATACGCGTTAACATGTTATTCGCAGTTGTTTTCTACATGTGACGTCAGTTCGTTCAGCGTCTGACAGTGAAGAGAAAATATCCAGTGCGATACCCACTAATGGGCGAGGCGCAGATCGTATGCAAAACGTATGCGACGATATTTTAATCCCGTTCCTGTTAGGACGCGTCGTCGGCGGCGGGCACGCTGATGTGTGAACCGACCTTAATACTTACAACTATGGTATAAAATGTATTCTAGTTACAATTTGCGACACGAACACCGGACGAATGTAATTTCTTCATCGTGGTGTTGATCACAGGCAGTGTTGGAATGGAATATTGGACTGGAGAGGGGCCCCGGCCGCGGCTAATTTAAATATACCGGTTTGCAATTAGAGCCTCTGGTGATTCAGGCGCTCTTCTTTTGAGAAGTGTTAAGACTTTCGCGATAGGTAGTCATTTCCACATGCCCCCAAGTCCGCTTGACCCTGATCTTCGGTCCTTGGTGATTCAGCCAGCAGGTAACATCTATGGGGAAAAAATACAAGTTAATATGAGAGAGGAGCGCGCATGACAGTGTGAGTCAGAGGTTATGTGACGCGCGGGTGACTCAATCTTGTTACCCACAAATAATGGGCTACTAATAGGTATGTGCCTTCATGATGACGAATCTATAGCGTTATGGGGAATGGGGTCCGATAATGTGTGGTTGAAGAGGTTTGTGATTAACGGAAAACGCTTTCACAGACACGTGGATGTTATTCAGGAGTCATAATCCTCGAATTATGCAAAGCTTCCGGTTGAAATACCTTGAAACGACTGTTAAGTTGAAGGATATTCAAATTTAAAGTTACTCTGATTCTCTTTTGTTGTTTTGCAAATTCAGATGAATCATTGTGCTAGAGTGTTCTTTGAACTAAAAGTTTATAAGTAGGAACCGTAGTTTTTGTTCTCTATTAGGTAGCCTATCTATATTTGTGAACGTCGTTCGTGAGAATATCTTTTTGTTTAACATGTAAACGGCTACGTTTGCCACTGTTTCCTTTGTGACATAGACGTAAAATAACAACATACCGCGTAGTTTCCCAGCATTGTAACTGTTGAATACAGTTCCTGACTATTAGACAATAATACCGCATTGATTTTATACCTAATACACTACAAAAACTATAGGTAATAATAAGCGTTCGATTCTAGAGAATAAGTACCTTGCCAATGATTATTATATTATGCAAGCTTTGTTAAAAACAATAACTATGATAAATAGTGTTTCTTATGTGATAATCTATGTACCATACCATGAATAATACTTGCATAGCTGCATAGTAATGTAACCCATGTTATTTACATAAGGGATTATAATAATATAATAAGTTATATGTATTACACAAGGAAGGACTTATCGCAACTTGTTATAATACCTACACGTTCATTCATAGAGGGAAGGGAATTTCCATGTTATTTACATTTTTTTTTTTCATTTGGATCCTATGAATTTTCCTAATCAGCTAGAACCATAGAGCAGTACGGGCCACCGTACCGGCGGGGTCCGCCAGTTTGGTGGCCCTTGTTACTCTTTGGCTAGAACCTACGTAATTCCATTCACTGTTGTTGTATATTACCCATAACGAATCCAGTTCATAATGAATAACTACCAGTTTTATTAAAACCAGAAATGCTTTGATAATAAAACCGGTAGACTCCAATAAGTCGACCAATCACACAGGTACCTATACAAAATGATGTACTACTTACATAAAAGGAGCGCTGTTCAGTACACTACTTTGTCAGTAGTAATATAGTTTGTGGTACAAACATGTCTCTTGTTTCTTATTAGACGAGGCATCCTGCTTACAGGTCCTGACCTTTTATCGGTCTCGTGTATCAAGTGGGCAGTGAGCACTGGACGCATAAAATGACCGGCATTCATTCTCAAGGTACGACTACGAGTTCGATTGACGCGACTGCACGTCGTCGCGCGACTCGAGATACGGGTCGCATGGTCCACATAGTTATTTTGAAAGTCAGTCTACGACTTGCGATTTTTTTTGCAATATTTTCGTGGTAACTTTTAGAGTTCTTTGCACATGGCAAGCGAAGTTTATTTTTTTGCAATGTCGAGGTATAGGATTTGAGCTTATTTTGCGAAAGCTCTGCTAATATTGGTATTAGTCAAAGAAACTACTATGTGGCATGTCATGATGATTCATATTCATTTGTATAAAAAATACCTGAATGATCTCTGAGAAACCGCAATGTCTCGCAGAATCACAGTTAAAACGGTGAACTTCTTGATTTCGTCAGAATTTCTATTTGTATGATGATCATTTTAGCTCACGACCGGCACGGCGCGGCAAGGCGCGGCACAGGAGTGGCAACTTATGAACAACTTGTTTGATACATGCACCCATTCATTAGCTTTCGTTTAATTACGATTAATTTAATTACTAATTAAATAAACAGAGGAGCTTTATTTATTTCATGACGCAACTTAGGTACTTTTTTAAGTTACCATCATCATAAAAACATTTGGTTTTGTTTATCTCCAATACAGGGAAGTTAAAGAACAGTAGTAGTAGGTAGGTTAATGAAATAGTCATTCAATAGGATTATAATATGAACTTAGAGGGCTGTGTTGATGATTATAATGCTGTAGAGTCATATTTGTTACTAACAACCGAATAAAATCGACATCAACAACAACCGCAATCGTAACAATTTGATACGTTCGCGAATCTTATTTTAATTAACATTCAACCTGACACTATAACCAGTGAATTGCAAAACCGTAAGAAAATTGGAATTTCGCGTGAACAGAACTGGATGAAATTCAAAACACGGATAGACCATGACCTGGGTTAGGTATAGGATACTTTTCACCTCGGTAGTAAGGTCCCGTGGGACAATTTCCGACCTGCACGCGGTGAAAGCCGCCTGCAAAATATATATTTTTTTTAACAAAAAAAAATCCTTCATCTAGTTTTTTTTTTATAAATTTAACACTTTTTTTTTTTCCCAAATCTCACGCATTTCAGACTATTTACAACTTAATAATTGAAGAAAACTCGTATGTACTAGAAACTAGAAACCAAAAGCTGAACTGTAACTGTAAACATCTGTAAGTAGGTAGGTAGGTACAGTTAATTTCAGTAACTGTTAAATATTTGTTGCTCAACTTTTTGTCGGTCAAACGACAATGAACTTATTGCCGATCAATTGACAGTAACGAGGCCTGATGAGCTAAGAGATTAGCAAACAGCTTGCGGGCATAATTCAACTCATGCGCATGTAGTACCTATAGGTAGAGCCGATAATACTATTTATATTACTATGGGAAGTCCAATTTTCCATGAATGAATGAACGAACGACGTAGGTAACGGGTGCAAAACAGGAAAATACATAATGAAAAAAGTCATACAAAAAGTACTTAGAAACGTATTGGTATATAATCGTTCGATGCGTCAGTAAGCACATAAATATTTACTTTACCCTATGTAGGTAAGGACAACTTCACAGAACAACTAGCAGTAATGTTATATTACCTTATAGGTAAAATGTGGAAGTCAATACTTTCTGATGGGAAATCTTTAGTTACAGAGAAAAAACAGAACCGACAATATACAGGTTGATGTTTTTTCCGCGATAGCAAAATTTTGTCCCCCTACCAAATACTAAACCAAGAAAGCTAGAAAACTTCAGCCATGTAAGAGGGCCGTTAGGCGAAAATACTGAACATAACATAACATAATCAGCCTATAATGTTCCCACTGCTGGGACACAGACCTCCTCTCGTTGAGAGGGAGTGGGCTGTAATCCACCGCGGGCCCAGTGCGGGTTGGTAGATGTCACATGTCTTCGAATTTTTGGTTCTAGGACATGCCGGTTTACTCACGATGTTTTCCTTCACCGTTTGGAGAGCAATGGTGATGAAATAATTACACAAAGTAAAGCGCCTGTCTGGGTTCGAACCTACGACCAATACAACTCGTAAGTCGCGGCCGTTATCACTGGGCCACCACTGCTCTCAAAATCAAAATACTGAAAGATTAATAAAATATTTTTTTCTTTCTGATACTTAAAATTATTCTTTTTTCATGACAGAATCATTCCTTTTTTTTCATGACTAAGTTATTTGTTTTCATGGCACTTTCATGTGTACTTGTTATAAGAATCTTTAAATAAAATATTACATAATTAATACCGTTGTGAATCACGTAGTGCTAAGTGCTAATAGGTATCTTTCGAATCACATTAGAAGTTATCGAGAACCTGATGATGATAGATGATTCACTGCAGGTAGTCGCTCCGTGCAAATTGTTGAGATAAATATCGCGTTAGACTTACATATATGTAGCTGATTGAATTGGAATAAACAATTGCATTCTTGTTACGTTGCTTGACAGAAGCCTGCTATAAGCCTTGTTTATACAATACGATGCAAAACGACTTTAGACGAATACAACAAAAATACAGGAGCAATTACTCGAAAAACTAAGTTCAGTTTCCTAAGAGCGTTTTCCTGTAGCTACAATGAGTTTTAGCTGACCTTTTGTTGTTCGTACAATCAGAAGTCAGCTTATACTGGTTACATATACCTATTAGCTTGATGTGTAGCCGTGCGTACCTGCCTTTACTGTCCCGTCTTAAAAATCCACCCTATATTATTGTCTAGTTTGCAGATTCATAAGTGGATTGCCTAAAAAATTACGTTATTATCTACTACACTATAATATGGTTATTATCTATTGCTTCAACAAAAATTATTTAAACAAGCCGCACGACAGATTTCTACGGCTTCAAAGACCTACAAGATTTGCAACTTCAACAGATTAGTTCATTCATATCAGTCCTTTCCTTTCATTTCCCTCACCGCCTACTCTGAATAGTCTGCTATCTATGCAAATAGCTAGGCCGTTAAACGAGTATACCCGAATCGCTTTAGTGTGGCAAAAGCGATCATTGCCCTTACCCTAATATCTCTCCGTAGGAACCCAGCCAACAAACTATTTGTGTTTTTTTCGTTACTGGAATATATTTAAGATCACGATAGATATTGATTCAGGACTTCATGTTTAGTTTTCGAAATATAGTATGCTAGAAAATGTAGGTGGGTCAATGACCGCTACAGCAACGCTTAAGCGATTCGGGTATAGTAACTTGTAAGTTATCTTAACCGTATTTACGTGGGTGGCGACTTACGATACTTGTGCAACCACTACACTAGCTGTTATTGCTAAATTAATATCTTGAACGAGAAACGACATCAATTTCTAAGAAACTTGATTTAATTTCACGCTAAGTTTAATTTCCTGGACTAACTGGTTGGTTCATAGTGTGTTAGGTATTACTTGTAATTTGTAATGCAGCTTGTTATTGTTGTGTTTAGTTAGTTCTAAATAAAAAACTGGTTAAAGTACTGTGGAGTACATAGAAATCTGTGATGAATACCTTTAAAAGTGTTTTTTGTTTTATTAATAAGTCGACTGTACATATGACTGTAGGTACAGCTACGTAATTACAGAGGAAGCTGATTTATTTAAATTTATTTTATGTTCAATATCATGTACTGAACACGAGGTCCGAGAGTAAAACTTTTAGTCTCAGCATATTATTGTCCCACTGCAGAGCAAAGGCCTCTTTTCATACAGAGAAGGCACGAGCATTGATCACCACGCTAGCTCAAGACGATTTGGCGATTTCAGGCTTATATGTATTGTAGCGAAATAAAACGCGGTGACTTCACAATTTCACTACCATTACGTATAATTTTGTTGTAAAAATAAAAAATTCCAAATACAATAATTTAGTATAAAAAAATTAAGAAAAAAGATTACTTTAAGATACCTTGAGACGTTGGTTATAAATACGAATATGAATGAAATAGAAATACTTAAGGTTTTGGGTTTTGTAAAGACAAAAATAAAGTGAGAATTTTGTTACATTGACGTGATTGCAATCAAGAAAATATTAGATAGATTTAAAGTTTGCGCGGTCCAAGGGAAAAAAAGTTAAAATAGCACACCCGCCGTATTTGAATGATAAAAATTCACGCAATTTTGATAGGAAAATATATCTAGACAATCTACTATGAGAATAGACTAAAAAAGGTATCTGTTCCCAAAAAAGGGGTCTTCGTGTCCGTTCTCGGGATCCTCGTAGATTAATAGAGCAGAACAATAATCAGGTAGCAGATCCGCAACAGCAAGTAGATCTGCAACAGCTAGCTGCGGGCGCTCTTCTGGCGAACAGCTTATACTTCGTCTCGAGAGTCAGGGTAGAGTGAAAAATCGATCAAATCGGCTTGCCCATAATTCGGGCCTTATCCTGAAGTAAAATTTAGGAATAAGTACCGGTGGAGCAAGCAGAATCACTTGTAACCAAGAAATAGAATAGAATGATACATACCAAAAATGAAGAAAAATATGTTCACAAATATTTTTTAAATTTATAGATAACGAGGTACGGAGGAGTAAAACCAATTGCGACAGCAATTAAATTAATTCAACCAACTCAAATTCACAATAAAATTTCGGCGTTAATATTCCACAAAAAAACATGTTCCTCGTCACAAGGCTATTTTCAAAGTCACCATGCCTACCGTGAAAAATGCCATCTGACGTAAATACGATTCGTAATTTGAAAGATTTCAGATGGAAATTTCTGGACAGACTATGGTTCAAAAAAAGGTTGAATATGAGTTTAGAAGGAGGATTAAAGCCAAAATTACCATGCAGGATTTGTTAATACTGCAGTATGTATTGTGTTACTTACTCCGACTTATTTATTGCAATTTATTTCCCCTTTCGTTTTTGGTCGTGAGTCATGGGGCTAGTCTGTGACCCATTATTTTAAGGCTGCCGCAGACACAGAACAGGTAGAACAATAATTTCTATGAAAACTTCATGGACATTGTTCTACCAGAATCGCGTCGCACAGTCTCGTCGCGCCAGTCTGTGGGGGCCTTTATCCATTATAACGATACCGTGTGTATTTTTGCCGTTCTGTAGTTTCTGCCTGCCCGCATGGGAAGAAGGCGAGAGTATGTTGAGCTTAGTGAAATCAAAAACATTGAAAAACATGAAGAGCCTATTTTGACGTACAAATGTTATTGTTGGTAAGTAAGCATCAAATGCGCATGTGTCCTTTATCAGGAGACATTGGCAATGATCCCTGACAGGGCTATGAATATGGCATCATCACTGACGCATTATTATGGTTGCGGTCCTACCTAGGTAAACACTACTCATATTATGTGTGATAAATTACACATTCAATTCATCTGCCTAGCCTTTTCCCAACTATGTTGGGGTCGGTTTTCAGTCTAACCGGATGCAGCTGAATGCCTGTATTTTAAATGGAGTGACTGCCTATCTGACCTCCACAACCCAGTTACTGGGTAATACCCTTGGTAAGACTGGTTGTCAGACTTTCGGGCTTCTGACTACCCGTAACGACTGTCAAAGATCCACGAATGACAGCCGGGACCAACTTCAGAGGCACGGAGGGGTCTCGGTATGTAAAGATGATCACTCATCCACAGACCAACGGCGGCAAGCGTAGCTTAACCTGATCGATCGACCTGTGCGGCTGTTATTATTTAGCCACGGGCCCCTCTAAATTATACATTCAATTATAAATTGAATATTTTTATTGACAACGCATGTCTTGTTAGTTATTTGTTGCAGTGTCCTCATTGCGCTCCAATTCGATAAGATGAATCAATAAAGGTAGTACGTACCTACCTACAATTGAAGACTTCAATAAATCAATTATAATGTTAAAGTATTTTATTTCCATTAGGGGCAAATATTAATTTATTAAACCTAAGAAATATAATGTAGGTATTATCCTAATTGCGATACAGCGCGATTTGCAATAGTAATTTACATGTACGAATAGCTACTTAGATAGATTTTCATTGCATCCATTGAGGTGAATCTGTGAAAGTTTTTCTTGATAATAACTATGAAGGTTGATCTTGGGACTTTGTTGTCAGTCCATTATTTATATTTGTCTGTACAGTTAACTATTCAAATAGTAGGTACCTATATGACCTAATGGATAAAGATTAATGGTCCAAATCGAAGTTATTCAAGAATCTAAGTGGAATAGATTAATCACGTCGTGACTCTAATGAATAAACGATAAAAATCAAGTTTAAGGCACGAATTTTTTCCGTGAAAAAGGTGACTAATTTCATGAGAAGCCAAAGTGAAGGTTATACTTCTAAAATGACTCACGATTCTTACAGAACAGTTAAGTTTGTTATTTGCATCATCATCTGTCTAGCCTTTTACCATTTATGTTGGGGTCTGCTTCTAGTCTACCCGGATGCAGCTGAATTACCAGTATTTTACATGGAGCGACTGCCTATCTGACCTCCACAACCCAGTTACTGGGTAACACGAAAAGTACCCCTTGAAAAGACTGGTTGTCAGACTTTTTGTGCTTCTAATACTCGTAACGACTGTCAAAGATCTACGAATGACAGCCGCGACCAACGAGTCACGGAGGAGTCTCGATATGTAGGTACCTAATGGATGGCCACCCGATTATTCGATCGACCCGTGCGGCTGTTATGATTTAGCCACGAGCCCCTCTATATTTGTTATTTGCAATGATTCTTTATTCCTTATAAACTGAATTTGTTGCCCATATAAATGCCAGTCTTGGCGATAGGTCTAAAAACCTTTAAGCGGTTTTAATGGGAGTTTAACAGCTCGAAAGCTTATTCTTGTAGCAGTTAAAGCTATAAAACTTCACGCTATATTTACTGGGCATTGAGGAATGGAGGTAAAAGTTTATTGTTGAGAGGTTGTCACTCAAAAGTATACCTACATATGTTTATTTTAACATAATGTAGTACTTAGTAGATATTCATAGTTGTTGAAGAAGGTACCTAAGTATATAGAGTTTGAAAGCTAGCATAATAAGCCTATTATGTTCCCACTTCTGGGACACAGGCCTCATCTCGGTGAGAGGGAGTGGGCCGTAATCCACCACGCGAGCCCAGTGCGGGTTGGTAGATGTCACATGTCTTCGAATTTTTGGTTTTAGGACATGCCAGTTTCCTCACGATGTTTTCCTTCACCGTTTTGAGAGCAGTGGTAAGTAATGAAATAATATACACAAAATAAAAAAGCTAGGCTATTAATGTTACAGATCGATATTATTAGAGAATCTAAGTGGATATTAATCACGTCTTGATGCTAGGGAAAGAACGATAAAAAAAATGTCAGTTTGGTTATACTTATCAGTAAACTTGTCATAAGTAGGTACTTTTAGATGTTTTTGTACCAGCAACTTTATGCCTGAGAACCTGAGTATCCAGTATTTTACAGGCCATATTTGTAGAATTATTGAGAGATCTACTTACATAATATTATAAAGTTGGTTAAAAATAAAATGTTACAAGCGATACTTCGCTATCCTTAGAAGAAATGTCAATAGGAAAGATCTTGGACGGAGGCAATGCAATTATTATTGAATGCCTTAGACATAAGCTAAAAGCGTAATCTATAAATGGCTTTAATATGAAGTAATATTATCAATGTAACTGCACTTTTGTAAACTAGCACGTTCAACCGTGTCAAGGTGTTACACCAAAATCGATAGCAGCGATCTATACGGTCATTAGATCAAAGATTTCGTTTATTTGTCATTTAAATGGGGTTAACTTAGTTTTGAACTTAATTAAGGGTTATTTAATGATTGTTAAATAATTAAAAACTTGTTTGTTGTAGCATGAAACACATCGAAAACTGAAATGTATGACATCATTTGAGTATTTGAGACCATAAATATGTAGATTCTTTCTCCTACTGATGACACTTGTAACAAGCGACTCTGGATTTAGATACTTATGTCAAGGGGGTAGCGTCTATGTCAACAGACTACGATCACCAAACTGTCCCAAGCTTGGTGGTTCAGACAATATTCCTTTTGACTGGTCTTTAGAACATAATATGGCCTTTTAGACTACTTATATCAGCCAATATTCCCGAGTTTCTAAAGACATTTAACACGCTGATAATATTTTATACCCTCTGCAAAAACAACATTCTCAGTACCAATATTAACTATCCACTCAATCAAAAGGGCTTTGAAGTGACAACATTTCTATTTACGTAAAGTTTTATGCATAATGTACGGAAGTTCCTATTAGTAAAATAGTGAGTAAATTAGATGCGTATGCGCGACAATGGCCCACGTTGGCAGTTGCCGATGACCTCGACATCTCATTTAATGTTGTGATGCTAGCACGTATAAAAGGATAGTAGGTACTCGCCTTATATTCTCGAAGATATAGATTTAATATACGAGTAAGTATATGTTTTGTTGCTAATAGAAAAAATGTGATTTATTATTTTTTGTGTGCATGTTATACAGGGTGTCGAAAGAGATACGGTTGAGATTTTACCACTGTATTAGAAGAGTCATGTTGTAAATAAGTACCTAGGTATCTAAAGTTAAAATTAGGTATTTATTCAGTGAAATATAAAAAACATTTTTGTCTACACCTACTTTCCTATGTTGAGGTTGAGCTGAGACGTACCTATATGTATTTCCACAAAACGTCATAGTTTTGTGGAAATACATATATTATGGTTTAATAAATTAATTGATTAATTGTTTATTATATTTTTATTGGTTTAATAGTTAGGTACATTCCATTCTTACCGTATGTTTAAAATTACTCAAAAGTTTAAAAGACAATGTTAAAATTTTAAATTTGGTTTTCGGCTTAGTTCTGCAAATATTTTATTGTTCATTTGGAATGGCATATTATTATTGTATTTTTATTTTTATAAAGCACAACATGATTTTATATAGATTTGTAGAAAGTAAACGGCGCTCAAAACAGTTGCAGGTGTTAGCTACAAAAACACAATTTCATAGCAACAGCTTATATGCAATGGCTCAAAAACTATATAATAAGTTACCAGGACAAGTCATCTCAAGTATTAACATTAACGAATTTAAAAGATCTCTATTCAAATTGTTAAATAACAAGGTGTATTATTCTGTTGACGAATATTTTAATGAAAAATTTTGATTATAATACCTGTTAACTAAATCCAATCTATTCTCAAGTTACGACATACTAAATAATTTTGTTAATTTTGATTATTGTTATATTAAGGAACCTTTGATATTTTGTATGCCTTTTGGCGGGGCACAGCTCGGATCTTATGTACGAGAACACCTTCTGTATGTACCCTGTGTTCACGAAATAAATGAATTTGAATTTGAATTATTAGGGATAGCAGAAGTCCCTTATAGTAGTATCATTACAGGGTAACCTATTGCGGTAGGTAATTTAATTAAGTAAGTATGAATTTCTATACGCTACAGAAAAAGCACACTCTGTAAGTTAGATCCATCAAATCAGTAGGTATGTAAGTTTAGAGATATTGTACATTCTAAGCTCGGCTTGTTTTTGGCACACCTCATTTTTTGCCCAGCTCATTTGTCTAGCGGCTTTTAATAGATTAAATTGTATGTACATAACCATACATACACTTGGACGTCTTGAACACAGGTTGGTCAAATGATTTGTTTTTCGTTACTATCACAACACGCTAGACTGGGGGTTGTTGACCTCCAGGTTTCTGAAGCCCCTTTGCTCGGTTTGTCATAGGTACGTCGTGTTATTTGTAGACTAGCTACTCGCTTCTGCCAGCGGCTTCGCCTGTCTGGATGACGGCCTATGTCTAGCCTATGTTACTCCTTATAACATCAGCTATCTGCCAGCGGAAGTCACGTCAAAATCTATCCAGCCGTTTAGGAAATTAGCCGGAACAAAGAGACGGACAAAAATAAAAATAAATGTTTTTTTCTTGGTTTAAGTATTGTATATAATATACTTTCATATGGATTTAGTAATAGTAAGTAGTAGTAGTAAGGCTGTTTTTTTGACATTACAAACAGACACTTCAATTTTATTTGTATGTATAACATACCTATGTATATGTCGCAGCCAACTGGTTAAATTAGCCGTTCAGTTAACCGCCTAGACTTTTAACTAAACGGCGGCCGTTCAACTAACGGCCTGAATAATATTCAATTACAGTTTAGGTTGGAAGTCTGTAACCAATCACGCGCGAGCCGAATTGGTCGCAGTAACTAAGGCAGGGCAGGGCAGGGTTAGATTAGAACTAGTGATCAACCGCGTGCGAGCCGAGAGAGCGAAGAGAGGCGAGCAGGAGCAGTACTTCTAAAGGCCAGGCAGTTAACTGAACGGCTAATTTAACCCGGTGGCTGCGACATATAGATCAGAGGGGCAATTCTCGTAATTTTAAGAACGGTTACAGTCTGAAGGCCAACTCTCGTAAATTCTCTTTAAATTACGAGAATTGGCCTTCAGATATCAAGTAGAAAAATATTGAATTCCAGGGTTTTAGGGATTTTAACGGTAGGACCGCCGATTGATGACCAAGATAGCTTTTACTTGTTTCAGTAATGTGTAAGTGACACAACAGATGCAAGATGGTTTCTAATACAAATAATATCCTGAAAAGGTTACAATAAAAGTTCCATGACTGTAATGGAAGTCCTTTTTAGGTTTAACCAAAGCATACGTGTATCATAGTTTGTGTTTTTCCTTATAGCAGCTTAAAGGTATTTTAGTTTAATTTTGTGTTAAAATGCGGTTAAACCTACGGTTATCACGTTGAAACAAACCAATGCTTAAGAAGAGTAGGTAGGTGCTTCTAATAAATAAAAATAAACATAATTTGGTTATTTGTCTGTATGGACGTCATAGTGTATCCATTTTCAGATTTAAGCAAATTTATTTATCCTTGTACAGACGCCAGCACATCAACCTACTACAATCTGTCAAATTTCTTTGATAGATTTTCAACTTTATCGCTAAAGTATAAGGTTCATAGTTGATTGGGAAATTTTGACAGTTTCGGGTAGGTTGATGTGCTGGCGTGTGTACCTATATATTATTTACCTGTATTTTGTACATCATCTGGCTAGGCTTTTCCCAACTATGTTGGGGTCGGGTTCCAGTCTAACTGGATGCGGCTGAATACCAGTATTTTACATGGATCGACTGCCTATCTGACCTCCACAACCCAGTTATTGGGTAATACGATACCCCTTGGTAAGACTGGTTGTCAGACTTTCGATATGCGTGGCGCGGAATTCATCTTTTTTATACATGGACTGTTTGGAAACGACGTCGTTAAAAAAGCATTCTCATGTTTGACACTTTGGCATACATTTTATACTTGCAATTCAAACGTATTTGGCAAAGAACAAAGAAATGCTCACACATATCACTGCATTTCCTTAAGTTACTACATTAAGTTGGCGTAATGTCCTTATCCGAGTGCATTCCCGCCAGGGGTGCCAACTCGACGCGCCGTAGTGCGAGGGTCAAAGTTTGAAACTGTCTGCGTTCACTGAACTCTACGGAAGGTCATATCTCAACAAACCGACTTTATACCTTTCACATTAATAAACCAAATAAGAGGTTGACTTACGACCGTTTGTAAGTTTTTTTGTGTGAAGAGGTAAGAGTAGGTACTCAAGGTGAATTTGAGCACGGATTACCAGTTTTTTTATTGTAGGTATATTTAAGTGCAGTTTTTATGAAGAAATCTTACAGATTTTCCTGTTATTATTTCTAACCGAGGTATTTCTTACTGTACGAAAAAAATGCTTAGAAAAAACTCTAGCTTTAATAAGCTGAAATATAGGTATCTGGTACATGAAGTTGCAAGACTTTAATTGTTTAGAAACCTATTTTTGATATCAAGTTATAACTGTTCCTTAAAGATAATAAACATTGACGAGCTCCCAGTGGCAGTGTTTCTCTTACTCATATAGTCATAAGTTTGCAATAATCATTACACTTTATTGAGGGATTCCTGTCTGGATTGTTTAGTCTGGTGAGTTTACACGGCTCTTGCAACTGTTCGTTGCTATTGCTATATCTACATTGAATGAGTCAATTATTGTGTTCGGTAGGACGTTTGATCGACGGGTCAAAAATATAAAAAAACAGCTTCTTTCTTAAATCTATGGTTGTAGAAGTCTAATCGTATTCCATTTGGACTTGCCAAGTTAATAGCAATAACAAAAAAGTTTGTAAAGGTTGGGTTGGTTGGTTGGTTTGGTTGGTTGGTTAGTTGGGTTGTTTGTTTGTTTGTTTTGTTTGTTGTTTGTTTGTTTGTGTTTGTTGTTTGTTTGTTTTGTTTGTTTGTTTGTGTTTTGTTTGTTTGTTTGTTTGTAAAGTTTGTTAATAGTTGTTAGTTATTTTGTAGGTACACACATAGATCCTAAAGTATTTACAGCGTTTTATAATTTTTACAACATAGTCGAACATAGTCTTCGTTATTTTTTAGAGTCGATGGTAAATGTATGTATGTGTTGTGGAAAATTTATTGGGGCGCAGAAAGTGGACACACCAATGGCGATATCATATATCAGCATCAATGGCACATAGTTTTTTGCTGTGCTGGCTTGAATCAGTATTTCCTGTCACACATTGTTCATTGGTGGACAGTCACTTTTGAGTTTAGCCTTGAATACAAATACGCTTTCGCTCAAAATTGTTTGTCCATCATTTTTATACTTGTATTGGACACAAAGATATGTCGGACGAAAGTAAGTACTTACATATAAATTAGTACATGCTATCGCTATAACTTACTGCACATTATAAATCTATTAATGCCTAGCGTGGCCTCACTCTGCTGATAAGCCTTTAATGTCACTGCCTTATACCTACTGAACGCATAGCGAATAATGTGTTGCATCAAATCTTACTACCTATAAGGTAAGGAGTAGATGATAACATGAACTAATTTATTGTTTGCAGCTATGAGTAATTAGTTGATGAATGATTAGTCTGTATATGTTTTGATCCATGTTTTTAGCTCGCCAAGAGATGTTTTTTTTTTAAGTTATTTGCTGTTTGTTGTTCCTTTGACTACAGGTCCGTCAACATGATGTGGTAAATTTGTCTTCTAGCTAGTAAGTTATCTCACAACTATGTGTTAAAATACCGTGTATAGTTTTAGTGCGCAAGTTGTTCTTCATCAAATTTTTTTTCATCAAAATGCAGCAATTTAAAAAAGAACAAAAACAGTTTACTGAGGCAATTACGATAGTGGGTATATTCCGTTGGACGATAACTATGGCGTTTTTATATTGGCAGCATATTGAATAGACGCCATTCTATTGTCTGCCGTCTCTTTAGCTTTTGCTGTATAAAAATGCCACTGCGTTTGTTAGAAATTATCATCCAAAAGAGTATACCCACTATCGTAATTGCCCCAATACTCGTAAACCTTATATGTTTTTTCCTCAAAAAAGATGCAAGCATCTTGAACAGGAGTTGACGAAGTCGAATTTGAAATTGATAATTGGAAAAATAAACAGTTCTGTTTTCCTTAAAATGCTGTGTCGAAATACAAAAGAATGTAGCCAATATACCACCATATACCATATGCTGGTTCCGCCACAATGAAGATTAACTTCGTAATTACACAGATTGGATCGCGATACCGCAGATAAGAGATGTTTGTCAGAGATAATGAAATATCCAAGTTCAAAACTTGTTTTGAAGACTGGAGGCCAAAGATAACTGTATATCTTATTTTTTATAGCTCTCTTCAACTCATTGTATCTTTAATTTGATTTTACTACTAGATTCATTAATTAATGGGACATAAAAATGATTTGTCGCTCGCACGTGCTGCCTATATGAAATGGGGGTCAATCGAACGATTTAACTTTTATAGAGTTTTTCCTTATGCGAAAAACGGAACATTTTGCTTCCTGTGACTGATCAAATAAACTGGAAGTCCTAAATATTTAGGAGATATGAGTAAGAGTTTAGCTGTAGGACTTTTGTATACGATGTTTTTTTTATTTATGTTTAAGTGCATGTCGACCCGTGGCTAAGTAATAACAACCGCACGGGTCGATCGATCAGGTTAAGCTATGCTAGTCGGTTCGTGGATGGGTGACCATCTTTACACACCGAGACCCCTCCGAGCATCGAAAAGCACGTGAAGCCGTTGGTCCCGCCTGTCATTCTTGGATCTTTCATCAGTTGTTACGGATCGTCTGAAGCCCGAAAGTCTGACAACCAATCTTACCCAAGTAGTATCGTGTTTCCCTGTAACTGAGTTGTGGAGGTCAGATAGGCAGTCGCTCCACGTAAAATACTGGTATAATATTCTGCTGCATCCGGTTAGACTGGAAGCTGACCCTACCGGAAAAGGCTAGGCAGATGATGCATGTTGACTTTAAAAATTTCAATAACCGATCTAGATTAAAAGCTAAGTTTTGCAGCTTTCTTGTGACTAGACAAAATCGCAACAGTACATTGCGACATTAAAACAGTACAGTGGATCGTTCTGATACCATTTCACAAGTAGCGAATAGCTCATCGTTACAAGATGTGCAGAGATTAATAGATGCTGTATACGGTTTAGTCACGATATTACTGTATGTACATGTATGATGTAGTTTAGTAGACTCTAATATAGTGCTAGTAGAAGTGGAACAAAGAATATCATAGGTACCTACGTGGTGTAGGTAGTAGCATTGTTCCTGACAGTGACATTGTTTAACATACGCGTAGGTAAGTTTCAATGAGGTGTTCAAAGACTTTCTTGAAAAACACAAAGTTCGGGTAAATGACTAGTTACGGAAAATTGACACTATAATTTTGTCCTACTTATAGTGTACCTAAAAATTCATCTTTAGCATAGTTTGAAACGTAGGAGATGACGATTCCTCTAATAGAAGTAAGTTTAGTTATAGCGAAATAGGTACCACTTAAAACGTTAATATGATAAAGTTTCATGACACGTGACATAGTGGAGAAAAACCTTATGACAGCACGTACCTAACCACAAAGAGAGGGGGACTCCTTCTTATTCTAATCAAACTTAAAGCAATATATATTGTTCGTAAGGATAGTTGGAAGGCAAATTAGGTTTACGCTGTAAATATCGAAGAGTTATTATGACATAAATCGCACATAGCACCGAACTACATTGCTCAACAGTGTCATAAAATGGATATAGAGGAAATAGAGACCATAACTGCAGCTTACGACTCTGAAGCGTGCCATACATTCCTATCTATCGGTTTACGATGCGAAATGGAAGACGGAATTGAGAAAAAATCTAAGGAAGAATAAGTAAAAATGTGTATATTACCTACTTCTTACTAATATTATAAACACGAAAGTTTGTGAGGATGGAGGGATGGATGGATGGATGTTTGTTACTCTTTCACGCCAAAACTAGTCAACGGATTTTGATGAAACTTTACAGTAATGTAGCTTATACATCAGGATAACACATAGGATACTTTTATTCCGATATTTACACGGGATTCG
The DNA here is from genome assembly GCA_963669345.1 of Gortyna flavago. Lineage (NCBI taxonomy): Eukaryota > Metazoa > Arthropoda > Insecta > Lepidoptera > Noctuidae > Gortyna > Gortyna flavago. The sequence goes on from OY770128.1 coordinate 15,437,353, forward strand.
ACACTCATGCGTGTGAAACCACGGGGCGCTGCTTGTAGTCCATAAGCTAAGAGACTGCCAATATGTACGGCCACCTTCATCTGACTTTTCCTAGATATGTTGGGGTCGACTTCTAGTCTAACCGGATGCAGCCAAATACCTGTATTTTACATAGAGCGACAGGCTATCTGAGTATCTGTCCGCCACAATCCAGTGACTGGGTAACACGATACCCTACCCTACACGGTGAGCTAGTGACGTATTCGCGACTGATTAAGCAGAACATCCAATGGTTAAAATTGATTCATGTTGTAAAATGAAAAACAAGGATAAGCTTTCCGTGTATTTAAAAGGGAGGACCCTACAATAGCTGGATATGCATGTATAGTTCCTAAATTCACTGTGTTTGTAATGAGGTTGTATACAACAAAGTGAACGGACTTTGCTGCAGTTTGCAGTTTTAAAACATCAAGGTTGTTCGAAAGAGAGTAAATAATAGCGTAAGGTTGGACGTGATTGTAATTTGCAGGTTTCAAAGATTCAATGTACACCAAAGACCTTGAAAGATGATACTTTGTACCTAGAATAAATAAGTAATGTTTGTGAAGCCATGTTCTGAAAGACTAACAACCAGTCTTACTAAGGGGTATCGGATTACTCAGTAACTGGGTTGTTTAGGTCAGATAATCTAGCTTTCGGACTAAGTAAAATACTGTTATTTACCTGCATTCGGTTAGACTGGAAACCGATCCCAACATAGTTGGGAAAAGGCTAGGCAGATGATGACGTTGGTGAAGCCATTTATTTGTTTTGTATTATTGTTTCTTTTTCAAGGTTCAATCCTGCAGAAACCGTGATAAGTAGGAAAAGTGACCTTTGGTCAGTTGTGGGAGCAAATTTTATTTAATAAAGTAGTACCTAATGGTTATTATTAATAAGTAATAATGGTTATTATAATAATAGGTACATAAGAACAGCAATGAAAAAAAATACTCCTCAATGAAACTAGTAATCACCTAATGAGTAAGTTATGAAAAACAAATACAATTATATGCAAATAATAAATACCGAAGTCGGTCGATTTAATTGTTTTTCCCAAGTACATACAACAAGATTTCTACGGCATACCTACTTAGCATCTTTACATACCGAGACCCCTCCGTGCCTCGGAAAGCACGTTAAGCCGTTATATCTGTTCTGTGGTCCCGGCTGTCATTCGCGGATCTTTGACAGGTAGTCAGAAGCCCGAAAGTCTGAGAACCAGTCTTACCAAGGGGTATCGTATTACCCAGTAACTGGGTTGTAAATAATATCATTACCACTGCTCTCAAAACGGTGAAGGAAAAATCGTGAGGAAACCGGCATGTCCTTGAATCAATAATTCGAAGACATGCGACATCTACCAACCCGCACTGGGCTCGCGTGGTGGATTATAGCCCACTCCCTCTCAAAGGAGGCCTGTGTCCCAGCCGTGGGAACATTAAACACTGAATATGTAAATACATTATAGGTGGCTTGATGTAAACTTACAATTACTTACTAAATTAATTGTGAGCACATCTTACCCTAGTTCATAAAGGCACATACCTAATCTATATTTATCTTAAGCTAATTTCAGATTATACTCGGTCAACGCTTTTTGATTGCGTTCTTGTGTTTATAGTGGTGATAAAAACACACGTCGACCATTCCTCGTCTGAACTTAGCTTTGCTTAAGTGAACCGACACAAAAAATACATTATGTAACAACACGCCTGTACCCCAAAGGGATAGTCAGACGTGTAAGTTGTTCTCAAACTACCCCCATATTTCGCCAACTATGTGTAGATCCCATGTATGTTATACAGGTCTGATGTTATATTATGTTAGGTAATAGAGGGCGAGCATATTGTCATCAACCGGACACAAATCTAGAGCTGCTGAGATATTCCATATGGAAAATCTTAAAACCAGTCAGACCTGAGGGTCGAACTCAGGACATCATGCTCAGCAGTGGCGCTTGCAACTAGTAGACCTACAAGGCAAAATAATATTGAAAAGTAGAATAAAAAGACACTCACCATTACTACCACTTGCCATACGTAGGGTTTTTGAATGATGACGTAGGTGGTTTATACAGAGGGTTCTCTCCCGTACAGTCTTCAGCGTCAATGTTCTGGTACTGAGGGTCATTGAGGGGCACGGGAGGAACTGTGTTCATGTGCTTCCAGAGCATGATGCCGCTTACTGCTGCCACCGCTGCTAAGATGCCCAGGACTCCCAGGATTATTGGCACTGACGGAGACAAAGCAGAATTAAAGACGTATTTTTTATGAGGTTACAGAAAAAAATTGATTGAACGAAGAAAATGGTAAGAAATCAGGAAATACAATTTAAAGATATGTTTCGGATTTGAACACTTCCGAAAAAAATGTTTTTTGATTGATGATCTGTTGAAGGCGGATCAGATATTATGGAAGACTGTATCGAATGATTCAGGTGTATTCATTTGTTGTAGAGAAAATACCCTATTTAGAGTACACATGTCTATCATTGAACTACGTTATCCTTAGGTAAGGAATTAATATACAACATTTATTATTAGACATCGATACACTATCACGTTTGCGGAGTTTCGCTAACTAATTTAATTTGACACTGTAAAGCGTGACGGTGAAGTATCTGGGGAGTTTGCTGCGCCACTTCTTGTCAGCACTAGTTTAGGAAGTGGTGAAGTGCAGGCGTTTGGAGGGACTGTCTTATGTAATGTTGCCGTTCATAAAGTGCTAATTTAAATAAATGACTTCTGAATTTGATTTTCTCCCACTATGCAAAGTATATTCTAAAATCAGTACGCTCTTCATGACTGGTTAATTAAGGTGTTTCAGAAGTTAAACACTACAGCAGAAACAAACTTTGGCAAAGGATGGGTGAAAACGCATGACGAATACAGTATATACTGCGACACAGTTGTATACTAATGCAGTTGTTATCGAACACAGAGTTCCTGTAAACTGAGTTTTTAGTTACAATAAATTATTATTTTAATATACCTTTGCGACAGCTCATAAGCAAAATAACTTTCCTCATATTAATTTAAGGAAAGTTAATGCACAAACAAATAAACATCGCATAATGAAATGTAAAGCTGTTTCATTGTAGTATTCCAGTTCAACCTACACTGCCCACACACTCTTCCTTTTCGTTTGCCAAAACAATGCATCTGTGGGCGGATACTCGAGTATTATATGGGCAAAGAAACTGCAAACTGTCACGTAGGTACAAACCAGAGTAAATGGACTGGTAAATACCCCTTATCTACATAGTGTATTTAGGAGCCGATTGGCTAAGATTTCAATATTGTTGCTAGTAGGAATTGGCAAAGATATAACTATAATCTTATGCAAGAAATGGAGTGGTTAGTATATTTTCTGTTGTGGGACTAATAGCGATAAATGATATCAGATATTTACCTTCCCACTCTACTCGTAAAAGCTGGGTAAAAGGGACAAGACGTCAATACTTAGAAATGCCATGCCTCTAAATGGAAATGGCGTTTGTGGGTTTATTTAACTGTCGACACATTTCTTGTGTTTACTATCCATCCTTGGGCACTTTATAAACACTAATACTTAGATTGCTAGATTATTTAATACTGATGCTTACTCGAAAGTTAGCTAACACTGAAAATAGTAACTTATTCGTCGAATAGCAGCCTATTATAGTTGCACTGCAGTGCAAAGGCTTCTTTCTATACAGACTCATAATGCACGAACTTTGATAAAAGGTAACTCGATAAAAACCACAGAGTATTTTCAATATCTACGGGTATATGATTGTTCCTATTTGTATGATTACTAATATTACTTATTATGATGTAATAATAAGTAATATTATAACAACCACAGCCAGCATGTACAATAAGATGCTGGTTGATTTTTAGAAATAGAACTGTATTTCCAGAATTTATGAGCACAAACGTTCATGGCGCACATAGAAAATTTCTTTATACAATGTTATGTATATTATTCTCATTATGACGTAATAGAAAGGGGATGTTTACAATATTTATCCAGAGTCCAGACTGTATTTTTATTTAAAAAGGACCTAGAGGAAATATTTATATTTTGACAAAGGGACGTAAAAGGGTCGATGGCAAATACCAGTGATTCAGTAAGCTGTTTATAATGACCGTCTGTCGCCCCCTTATCTACGAATGTTGTCATTCGGTAACAGTGGTGACTTGGTGTGTAAATATTGTCATAACGGATTTAATTTTCTAGGTCAGTGACAATTATTAGATAAACTACCGAACAAATATTAAATTATTGACGATTTTGTGACTTTATTAAATTTGGTTTCGATAGGTCCAAATCAATATGACTTTGGTAAACGTATTCAAAATCGACGGTTAAATTCAAATGCATTTACTAATATAAAATGGTGTGCGGGTAAAACCACAGCACAGACAAAAACGACTTAATTAGGTATTGCATGAAGGAATGAAATCACGACCTTTGAGCTAAACGGAATTTCCGGTCGAATGGGACTGTTTGACGACACTAAACTACAATAATAATAAATAAATGACACAAGTGGACATGATTGTTTTAATAACAACGATAGAACAGGACCAAATGATAAATATAATTATATATTTTCTAAGAAAGACCGACACGCAGCTGTCAGGCGCATATATTTGTTTTGTCATGTCAAAAGGCTAGAATTATTGAACACATCTGTGTAAATTAAAATGTATCCAACCTGAAGAAAAGACTCTATCTCTTCATTCTTAAAGTATATTATTGAACACAGTAGATGTATGGTTATGAAATTAAAAATTACTTTTTCATTCATAAGAAGCTGATTGTTCAAAAGTGACGTAAATAAGTTACGAAATGATATGGAATTTGCTGTGTTTCAATTTCATTACTGAATCGTTCTTAATTAACTTGAATTTTTGTTTACTCACATCGTATTAAACTGTTCTGACAGTCATAATATTAATTGAAATAATTTATCATTAGGTAACTTGTTCAAGTTCGTAGCGGATTCGCCATACTGAGAAATTATACCTAACTGTTCATCAGTTTCTGGAATAATACACGGGCTGACTCTAGACTTTTAGGGTGAGGTTAATTTCAGACTGATGTCCGTTGCCTATTACCTAGCTAGATGATCTGCTTAGTTTCTTACCTTTTGTATCAGCTACAATCGCAACAGGAGTGATAGCATTGCAGTGGTTCAGCATCATCACAAACACCTCTCCAGCCTCATCTCGGCTAGCGAAGTATTCTAATTGACCACAATCTTCAACAGTTTCGCTGCACTTCACCCAAAGCTTTACGTCATAAGCATCCGTCTCTTTCGTCAAAGACTCATTGTACCGTTGGATAGTAATGTAATTACACTTGGAGCATTCTCCGATGGTATTGTTGACGAGACAGTCATCACACTCGGTGGCGACCTTGCTGCAGAGGCCTTGGCAGTTTTCCTCGGGGTTGAAATACTGAGAGCCATCCCGGTCTGTGTAACAGATGCAAGTCTCGCAAATACCACAGTAGCCGTTGCCGAAACAATCCATCTGCAAAAGTTTGGTTGTAAGACAGACGAAGTGGATGACGTAAGTACTACATAGAGATTTGATTCGAAAGAAAGTCTAATTGTCTAAATCAAGGGGAGTCACATAAAACTCATAAATTAGTTCTACTGAAAGTGAATTAACGAACTCTATGATAGTTTCATAAATGTACAGTCAAAAAAAGTGATAAGTATGCAGGATTGTCGGATATAGTTGAAGTTTAGTAAGAAACCGATGGATGTTCTCGAATAAAATTTAATTTTATTAATAGACAAAAAACAGCTCAGTTATTAAATTAAATTTCTGTCGACAACATCCATCGGAGAATTCCATACATCCGAAGATCCTGCATACTTCTCTCTTTTGTTGACAGTACATATAAATTTAGATAAATGAGCTAAAAAAAAAGGTAAAAACGGTTTCTCCATAGGTACCTACTACGCTTTAGAATGGGCAACTAACTTCATCTTTCTGACTGACTGACCCCTTGTTAATTTGGTTTAATTGAAATAAATGGTTTGATAGAATTTAGTATTTGCAATGTGATACTTACACCGTTGCTTGGGCTTGAGCACGTGTTTACATCTCCTCTATGTTCGCAATTTGTTGTCGTCGCGTGTTTGTCACAATACTCGCCGTTCCTGCAGAATAAAATTACTGGTAACGACATTGGGAGTTGGCAGACATTACAATCATATTACGGTTACAATCTAGCTTAGTGACTTTTTTGTTCAGTGTCTTTAGAAAGGCTGCGTTCGAAACAGTTAGGTCTTGTGTTAGAGATTGAGTCAAGATTATTTATTTACCTTTAAAAGACATGATCAAGAGGTTTCACCCGCATAAGTCTCGATCCCGTGGCAATATTAGGATAAAAGTATCCTATGTGTTAATCCCGGTTATAAACCATCTGTGTGCCAAATTTCATCCAAATCTGTTTAGCAGTTTATGCGTGAAGAAGTAACAAACATACAAACACACTCACAAACTTTCGCCTTTATAATATTAGTATCATTTATTTTTGATGACACGCAAATAATCGAAATGGGGACAGAAAATCAATGTAAGTGCTATCAAAATATGCATACTGATCTTTGTATGGAAGGAATTGATCACAAAAATATACTCGACATCAATTTAAAATTAAGCAACAACAAAATCGATTGTAAAAAGTGTTGCCTAGACCTAAATAAGTATACTAGACATTCCTTAACGGTGAACGGGGTTATTTATCAGAAGTTAATCGGTTATCAGTCCATTGTTGGCGGACATCAGTGCGGTTAAAGAAGGCATTATGTCCGTTATGTTATACGGTAGTAATAGATGGGTGAAATAGTTTTGCAAACCTTGCAGTGCATACTAATTCCGTACTTATATTTGAAAAGGGATCTAATGAATGGTCATTGCTGATTTTTGATGTCCTTGGTACGAGTAGAGTTCATCTTTCCCGTCCAATACCAAAGTTTTTCTGTCTAGCGAATTTGACAAAAACAACCGAGGTCTTTTAAGACCGCCCATGATTTAAGGCTGTTGCAGAAAGGCGCGACGCGACGGTGCGACGCGATACTGGTGGAATAATTTCCATGAAGTTTTCATCATAGAAATGAGTCGCGTCGCGGCTGACTGCAGGAGCCTTTATGTGCCTATTTGTTGCCTTTGACTTTGATGTTTATAGAAATTTTAATTCAACAAAGAACTTGCCGCAACAGAAAAAAAATTGCATTGAAATAATTAGATTTTGGCATGCAGCTGCTCCTACTAATTGTATTGCATCAAAACATGAAGCATTTTTAATAACCCTGCCATCAAGAAAGCCCCTTGTGCCACAATTAACTCCACATCGATGCTCGAACAAAGATGTTTTTGTTGGGTTGAACTTAAATATGTACTAGCGTTAGTATTTTATTTGCGAAATTCAACCTTTAGAGTGTGGTATTACGACATTATGTTGCTTATTGGAATGAGTCGTGTTATGCTTCATTGTGTCGTCATTTCGATGAATTACTTTTACCTATGCTTGGTGAATTTGATATGTAAACCAAGTTTTGATCGTAACGTGTCTTCAACTGTGCTGTCTGCTTTCTATTGTTATATTCTGTGTAATCAGTAACAATCTAACAATGAATTAGTATTATTGTATGGTGAATTGGTAGATCATGACAGTTTGTGAAGCTAAATATATGTATTATGTTTATGAGGTGTGACTTTATGAGCGTTTTAGTATTTTGTTTGGCTTCGTCTAAAGTGCTAGGTTTCAACTCATTCAATTTCTACAACTTGTATTATACAATAGGCATCTATTACACAATTCTGGTTGTTTTGTGTTTACAAACAAAGTGTCTACGGTTTGCACCACCCTGTGTTTTGCAGGATTAGAGTGAACGGTACCAAGGCCGCGTTTCCATATTAGCTCTGTGTAATCTTGAAATTGACGATGTTCCTTAATTCCGGTATGTTTTACTATTCCAATATTTTTTTAAGTTTATTTTAAACACGTTACTCACATACTCAGTTGTTAGTCAATTTATTCTACGTTTCCTAAAATACCGTAATTTGTTAGTTCTCGAGTAATTATATGAACATGGCCATGTTTTCCTTGATTTGCAAGTACCTAAAATGTCGATGTCGTTTTTTTTTCTGAATAAGTATTTTGACTTTTAACTAAAAGGTTAAATTTGAATAATACTGAATAAGGCTGTTTTTGCAGGTTTGGTTGTGATTAATATACTTGATGACATTGTTATTGTAGCCTTTGCAAAATCATACTGAACATTTTTGAACATTGAACAACAACTGCTTGGAGAGAACTACGGAAAGTAATAAAAACTGTATGTTACATACCATCCCGGATCACACTGGCAGACTCCACAAGAGAAGTTTCCATTCTTGTTACAAATTGGGGAACTCCTCTCTACTTTCGACTCTTGACTGCATGCGCACGCACACGCCACAAAGTATTTAATGTGAGCTTCTTCTTCCAACCCCACGTTGACCTTCACTTCCACAGACTCAGTGACTCCTCCTGTCGCATTACAGAACTCCTGGGTAGCAGTAACTTCGATGCTGACCACACAAGTCGCCCCAGAACACTTCGGCTCATATTGCTGCAGCTCGATCGAGTTTTGCGTCGAATGAACAATCATCACCTCTGGCTGTAAAAGTTAATATACGTCAGGAACTATATCAATAACTAGGGTTTAAGCGAGAATACATTGCACTATTATTTAGAGGATGTGGATTCTCGATTGGAACACTATACGTGCATTCGTAGTGACTTATAGTTGGATTATCCTTCAAATCAATATAACGTGCGCTCATATTTTTGAAAACGTTTTTTTTTTATCTCACTTCACATAAGATGGTCCTATATAACCATATGGGTATGCTAATTTATAGTTTACGTTGCAAGCAGTGACTTATGATTATCAACAAAGAAGTTTGAAAAGGTAACAAATGTAAACTTATATTGGTGCATTCAAAACAAATTACTTCTACATTATCAATACTTTGACATTTCTTGTCAGTGATATTTTTGGATTATCATTAGTGGACATTATTTCATATGCGCATATGCCTAGGCTTTTCTCAGTTTTATTTGAGACCCAGTCAGGGCTGGATATCTGACCTCTTTAAGGAGGCGTTTACGAATCTAACAAAAATAAGCAGTTTTTCGGTACATTTTGCGGGAAAATGATACGAAACCAAATCTAACTAATAATTACCACAGATAGATTGCTCCTTCATCTTCAAATATGGCTAAATTTTTATTCGAAAAGTTTGGTTTATAATATTGTAAAAAATTATTTCCGTCGCCTCTTCACGCAAAATTGACGATATCGTAATGACTTTAGGTACATTTTTCTTCTATTTATTAACATAAATTTATGTATTTAAAAATATTTTATGTAAGCAGACATGTTCAACTCAAAATGATTGTATAAAGAACTATCAAAATGTTACCAAATGGCTCAGAAAAAAAATAAAAATCGAGTCTATTTTTTCACATATTTAGCTGTAACATGTGAATCTTAATGCACTGTATTAAGGGTTATTTTACTGGTCACTGTCTTGTTTTATTACACAAAAATTTGTAATGAAATATTAGTCTGCGCTCAGCCGCCGTCGTGGGTGGACTCTGTGTCGGTTGTAAGCAGCAGCTTGTGCTGAAAAAGATCGCTGTACGGATAGAAAATATTTGACATACCAAACTTGATACTTCACGCATTCTGTATGACTATCGTATGAAAGATTTTATTCACAGTCTTATATTATTTTTTTAGAAGTAAGTAGGGATTATTCATATTTCGTTTCGGTCATGATGGAGTCACCTGAAGGTGTACTTCGAAGACTGCTACTGGAACTAAAAGACGAGCTGAGCTAGGTGTGCCGAGTTTGGGCTCGTCTTGTTAGTTATGTTGAGACCTTACCTCCGGACTAGATGGAGTGACCTGCAGGTGTACTTCGAAGACTGCTACTGGAACTAATAGACGAGCTGAGCTAGGTGTGCCGAGTTTGGGCTCGTTTTGTTAGTTATGTTGAGACCTTACCTCCGGACTTGATGAAGTGACCTGCAGGTGTACTTCGAAGACTGCTACTGGAACTAATAGACGAGCTGAGCTAGGTGTGCCGAGTTTGGGCTCGTTTTGTTAGTTATGTTGAGACCTTACCTCCGGACTAGATGGAGTGACCTGCAGGTGTACTTAGAAGACTGCTACTGGAACTAATAGACGAGAAGAGCTAGGTGTGCCGAGTTTGGGCTCGTTTTGTTAGTTATGTTGAGACCTTACCTCCGGACTAGATGGAGTGACCTGCAGGTGTACTTCAAAGACTGCTACTGGAACTAATAGACGAGCTGAGCTAGGTGTGCCGAGTTTGGGCTCGTTTTGTTAGTTATGTTGAGACCTTACCTCCGGACTAGATGGAGTGACCTGCAGGTGTACTTCGAAGACTGCTACTGGAACTAATAGACGAGCTGAGCTAGGTGTGCCGAGTTTGGGCTCGTTTTGTTAGTTATGTTGAGACCTTACCTCCGGACTAGATGGAGTGACCTGCAGGTGTACTTGGAAGACTGCTACTGGAACTAATAGACGAGAAGAGCTAGGTGTGCCGAGTTTGGGCTCGTTTTGTTAGTTATGTTGAGACCTTACCTCCGGACTAGATTGAGTGACCTGCAGGTGTACTTCGAAGACTGCTACTGGAACTAATAGACGAGAAGAGCTAGGTGTGTCGAGTTTGGGCTCGTTTTGTTAGTTATGTTGAGACCTTACCTCCGGACGTGATGGAGTGACCTGCAGGTGCACTTCGAAGACTGCTACTGGAACTAATAGACGAGTAGAGGAAGATGTGCCGAGTTTGGGCTCGTTTTGTTAGTTATGTTGAGACCTTACACCCGGACTTGATGAAGTGACCTGAAGGTGTACTTCGAAGACTGCTACTGGAACTAATAGACGAGTAGAGCTAGGTGTTCTGAGTTTGGGCTCGTTTTCTTAGTTATGTTGAGACCTTACCTCCGGATTTGATGGAGTGACCTGAAGGTGCACCTTCCAAAAAGTTATTTTTTACTTTGTAGTGTTTTTTTTTTGAAAGTCCGATGTTTTTTTTTTTGGAAAACAATTTTTATTTTTCATTTTTTATTTGTACCTGCCCAACACAAATTTAAATTACTTTAAGCAAAATTCATAAAGCTATACCTTATAAAGGTATACCTTATCCTGAGGCATACCATAGTCATATATGACGACACGGTTGGCGCAGTGGTTGAGCGATTGACTGCTGCGCAGTATGTCGCGGGTTCGATTCCCGCACGGAACAAATATTTGTACGACCTACAAGTATTTGTTCCGGGTCTGGGTGTTTTTATCTATAATATGTATGTATTTACAAAAAAAAAAAAATGTATATAAGTAGTTTATCAGCCATCTCGTTACCATAACACAAGCATTAGGTTGCTTAGCTTGGGACTAAATGGCGTTGTGTGAAATGTCCAAGGATATTATTTATTATTATTATTTATACCAAATATTTATTCCTCATTTTTCATTATTGCACCTACCATTGTTTGTCTCTGCATCACCCAAAGGTTGACTGGTAGAAAATGCCTATGGCATTAAGTCCGCCTCTGTACATTTTTGTGTTTGAAGTATTAAATAAATAAATAAATACCTTATCCATTAAAAAATTAGAGAATTTGCAAATCCGTCTATAGAGATATGACGGAGCTATGCCCGAACATACATAAAAAATCATTACTGATTCTTTTTTGAAGTCGGTTAATTATTACATCAATTCATAAACTTTTGTTTGAGAGAATTTGCAAATCCGTCTATAGAGATATGACGGAGCTATGCCCGAACATACATAAAAAAAATACTCCTTATTTGAAGTCGGTTAATTATTAAATCAATTCATAAACAAAAAGTTATGCCCGAATTTACTTGCAAGATTAGAGGTACTCCAATAACAACTTTGACAGAAATGAGGGTGTACCGTGGTATACTAAACACATCTGCGTACCCCTTTAGAGGGTACAGGCGTGATGTTATATTGTGTGATTGCGTAAACAATGCATACATATGCGATAGCAGCAATCGCGGTTGATTTGCTGGCATTTATTGAAGCCTTCGGTTGTCTGTCTCCGAAACTCTTCATCACTCTTCATCACTTTATTCCGGAATGGTCTATTTCGGAATAAAGTTAAACCTCTTTCGAACAAAAAAAGATTTTTGCAAGTCCGTCTATATATTATTATGACGGAGTTATCTAACCTAACACCCTTACATAAAAAAAATATATGTATAAGCATCCGAATTGAGAACCTCCTTTCTTGAAGTCGGTTAAAAATACTAAATAAAACGAATATGAATAAGCTTTTTTTAAATTATATGTTTTCGAAAAGCTTGTCGCGCAAATTGTTAATACATAGGTACTTTGGCATGTACTTGCTTACCAATCAAGTAAGTAAATGGTATCTACTTTTATGAACATTTCACGGTACAAACTTTTTGACAACAACGCATAGTATGCTTAAAAAAATACATGCCTAAAAATTAAATAAAAGTAGGCTCAAGTATCAAGTCGTGTCAGTTTACTCATAATTTCGCCGCTTCGCGCATGTCGCTGTGTGTGTGAGCCGTGCACGTGTAGTAGTAAGACTCAATACCTAAAATTGAAGCGCGTCAATTCGTAAACGCGTCCTTAAACGAAATATATACTACAACTACCGGGCTCGATGGGTTGTCAACCTTTCGCTTGTCTGAATCCAACTATCATAATCTTATGGACTAGGTACACGCTATTAAAGTGTAATTATAATTATAATACCATTATTTAAGCATAGTCTGCCATAATTATAACAATTATTATAATTGTTGTAATTATTTCAAACGGAACAGACAAGCGCGGTAGAGATGCTGACGCTAATTCTTAAATTGTTGAGACATAAAGCTGTTAGAATGATACGTTCTCAGATATTTGCTTCCTCGTGCATGCTGCTACAATTATGGAGAAGGAAGGTTAAATTAAAGTAGAGATACTTTCTAAATGTAGATATATATTCTTCAGCGATGGGAGATTATTCATGGAATACGGTATGGTTTAATTATCCTCCCATGAGAATCATTGAAGTTCAAATAACCGAATAGGATTGTTTAGATCTCAGTTAGGTAATAATTAAATATTTTTGTCATTTTGTTTATCAATCAAAGCTACAATCAAAAACCTCAATAAAATGTTTGATGTCTTGCTCCACAATTGTCGTTAAATTAAACTGTTGTCCATTGTTTTCCAATGTGTCCCAAATTAACAATATATTACGTGCTTTATCTAAACTATTGTTTTTGCCCAAACGTTATTCGTCCCGCCTTCGGGTAAAACTGGCGTGTCCTCACGTACATACTCGTATTAAACAGTTTTAGTCACTCCGACTTCTGTATCCGTACGATAACGCGGTGTGAAATCAACGTTGGGTTTAACAACCATATAATATTTGTAAGCAAGAAACAATTTAGGTTAATTGTCAGTATTTGTTGGTCTAAATACATTAAATGAATCATGGGCAAAACTTATTTTGTACCTGTCAAGTCATGTTTTTGAAAGATGTTAGACTATATCATCACTTTTATCATGTTGATACGTAGTAAGTGTCAACTAGTTAAGTAACAGCTATTATTAGTCTTTTCTATTATTATATTCTATTCTTAGATCATTCTTGACTTCTCGTTGAACTCTGTCTGTTCAGATCTTCTTGGGCGATCCAGCCACAGCATTAGTCCATTTACTTTAAACTTTCGATCATCGTAATGTAGAAGTGATAGATTTCGGTACAATGCTTATTGCATAATCAGCATATAATATTCCCACTGCTGGGCTGGGTAACAGGCCTCCTCTCTGTGAGAGGCAGGCTCAGTGCGGACTGGACACATAATAGGTCTTCGAATTTTCGGTTCTAGGACATGCCGGTTTCTTCATGACGTTTTCCTTCACCGAAAGCCAATTCTTATTGCGGTATTTTAGTATAAGGTACTGTACCTATATGAAGCTGCTATTAAATCCAATAGACCTTACCTTCTGTTTACTCTTCGCTGGATAGTGGATATCGATTTGGTTCGGCTGCGCGATGTGCAGATTTCTCTCAGCGTAGACCGGGTTGATGAACGCTCCTTTCTTGTCTGGCGCTTCCTCCATCTCTCCGAGGTACTCTCTGGCTTTGGGACACCAGCCATCTTTTGGTTTGAACTCGCAGTGAGTCGACTGTAACGAAATAATTAAAAAATTAATATACTCTGAGTTAAAGTGAGCCTCTTTGTAATAATTTCTTGTCGTGACTTCGTGAGAGAAAATTATAACAAAATCACAAAACTGTTATCTAGTTTAAAAAAAAAAACTTTGTACTGTTTTGTAAATATCGGCAGTAGCACTCCTTCTATTATGAAATTTAAACAGTCAAAATAGAAATTTGTTGATTCCACTGAGAATAACGTTTCACAAAGGTGTGTTTCACAGACCGTATTACATATAATATTCTGGGTGCGACATGATTGAAACAGTGTCTAGTGGAGGATATAGTAGTACTAATTGAAAGTACAAATCGTACAGCCGTGTCGTTTGCTGTCCCGTTTTCTACAATGTATAATGTAGGAGGCAGGTGTGTTTGAAAGTGCGGAACCGGCATAAAGACAGTTGTATAAGATTTGGCACTGTGCCTTTTCAATGTTGATTAAACTTTTTATTTTTTTTGTTAACATACTTTACTTTGGTATCATGTTTTTTATTATCAGCTGTGCAATGCGACTGGCGCCTGTAAAATAATGAGCTAAATGCTTCTCTCTTAATTAACGTATATTTGTTTAGTATTCTGTATAGCTATATAATATAATTAAGTATTAAAAAGTTGTTATTTATCATTTCTAAACCTCTGTATAAATGCAACAGCAAATTATAATCCTTTCAAATAATATTAATTATCCTTTGTCCACATCTTTGCCACCTTATAAGTCGCTTGACTACTACATAATTATATACTATTTATTTACACAACATAAATCTAATATTGTAAGCCAATTATATCCATATATTACGAACAAAGGAATGTGCTGTAAGTCTGCTGGTATATGTATAAATCTGCTATATATGGTGTGCAGTTGTTCCAAGACATCCAATTATACAAATTGCAATGTTAAATGATGCCGTTAAGATTCAAACTGGTTGAAATCACTAACAATGTTAATGCGCTAACTAGATGTGACAAGGGCGTGAAATTCGTTCTAAGTAGAGCGTACTCTGTAAGATCGTTTTTATATCCTTGTAATTTTATGCAAGAAGGTTATGGGTTTTTTTGTTAAATTAAGAAGTGAAGCTGTAACTGATTTACCATTATTCTATCCGACTACATTTTTCACTATTCAACTTCGATCAATAATGTACTGTACAATAATGTACATTATTGATCGAAGCTATTCAAAGAAGAATTTCATCAGTTGCCAACGTAATAATGAAGACGTTACAAGGTATCCATTTTTTTCTTAAATCTTAATTGCACTGTTGACAGTGTATATTGTCATATAGGGTAATTAAAACTTCGACTCTTAACAAGATGGTCTTGTAAAACAGGTCCGAGGCGATAGTTGGCACAAGGCCAAATTATGTTCGTCGTTAATGTCATTAACTGGCCACTCGAATGTAAACGAGACAATTATTTTAGGTTGATAGCCGAAGATGCATACAGGCATATAAAATGCAATATTAATTTTGGAGTTGTGAACAGGGAAAATACGTGATAATTATTTGCTTATACGTTCTTAGGTAGATGCATCGCTACGAATGTCTATTATGTAACCATAGGTACAGAGGCCAGCACATAAACCTACTCCAATCTGTCAAATTGTCCCAATTGAATATGAACCTTATTCCTTTGTCATAAAGTTGAAAATCTATCAAAAAAAAATTGACAGATTGGGGTAGGTTGATGTGCTGGCCTCTGTACATGGATATCAACACATACCTACATACAATATAGAAATCTGATTAGGAGTTGGTACCAACCGCAGAATAGCATTAGAAATAATTATGTCATTGTTATTGTGGTAAATTTTTCTGACATTTTCTGTTATATTTTTCAGGCAATGAACCATCTGCCATACTGAGAATACTTAATTGCGAATAAATTCCGAGCAATATTAACTGTTATTATTAACACCATTCACAAAAGGCATATCCGGTCAACATATTATTTACATGTATAATATCGCCTGGCGCCAGCGGTCGACTCGTTCAAGTAATGACCAAGTTGGCAGCTTGCTTAACACCGAGTACATCTATACGCTACCTGCCTTCATTAAGCACATTGTTGACTATGGTGTACGAAGGACGTATGCATAATTCGATGGAAAAGCACAAGTAAATTATAGTCAGGTAAAGTTGTAAACAGATACTTCATGTTGCTAGTATGCTACCTGGTTTTGCGAGATGATAAATTATGGACGGTTGTTATAGGTGGTTTTGTAAGTCGATTTGTGTACTGCATTTTCCGATTATGTAAGCGATTTGCGTTTTTGCCGGGGGAGTTTTAAAGGTTCTCCATTCTCGATAGGTATCGACTTTGATTCGGTAGTTCTTGTGCAAGTGGCTTTTGCTGCAGGATATTTTATTTAGTTTTAAAACATGGTTTACCCACCTCAAATAGGTATGTACCAAAGAACGGCGTAAAATGGTTTTTATGGATTCCGTATAAAAGCGGATTATCTAGTGCTTACATGGTAATGTCATATTTTTCAAAAGTCCGGTAATTTTAACACAAGTACAAAGTACACAAATCATTACGCATTCATTAATTGTAAACGTTATTACAGATTTCTTCGGGTGAATAAGTACATTATTAACAAAGTACCCAAATGACTGGGTAATTTTGATTAATCACCCTTTGGTGCCCAAGGGCTAATTATAAATTAATGTAGAACTAATTTATGAGAGTAAGTTATAAACGGACCGTAAACTAAGTAAGTATAGTCCATGTTTATCCGTTCCAGATAATTATAATGCAAGAAACGATGGGTGTGGGGTTCGACGCCTACGCAAAAAATACTACGCAAGGAATGTGGTTTCAACAGGGTATAAGAACATTATTATAATAGCAATTTTTTGTGGGGAGATTTTATATTAACTGATATAAAATCTGTGATCTTAGTAAAGGAGACTTTTATCTAGTAACTAAGTGACAGACTGATAGGAGACAATGGAAAAGAAACGTATGTTGCACCGACCACAAGTAACATGGAACCAGGGGGTTTACTCCTAAAGCAGTCCGTAGTATCGGCCGAAGATACGGGAGTGCGTTTCCTACTCCGTGTCACTTACGGACATTACATTAGTTCGATTTCCGAACTAAGAATGAATGGCAACCAGATTTGACAGTTCAAATTTTAACACTTGCCTTGACTGATCAACTATATTTTTTGATAGGTCCATTTTTTCGTTGACGGACTTACAGAGTACACTTCCTGAACACAACGCTACATAAATATGTAAGTATGGGATTTGAAATAATATGCTCAATTCAGTTACCGTCTTTAATGTTCTTTCTAAAAATTAGTCAAAATATTACCGCTCAATAAGTCCATGAGGTAGGTAATAATTGCCGTAACTCAACCTTCATATAGTCTATCTTTAGTTTAAGATACGCTTAAAGGGATCTCAGAAACCAGTTCGATAGCCGAGAACCTAGTTAAATTATTGAGTGCTTGAAAATACAAATATGGGCATAATTGGCATGTCTCATGATAGAGCCCATGCCTTGACTAAGGCAATGATTGCATTTTGCTTTATAAGAATTTAGAGCGGGAAAAATGATAATCTTTCTTTGCGGCAGTCACGAAGTATCGTAACTCATTACTCTAGGGCAATAAATAAACCTTTTATAGCCGTTAGTGCATACGAAACAGTGCCTGTGGGTGTCACAATAGTAGCACAGATCTTGACGATTGCTCTCGACCTGAGTTGATCAAACCGATACCCCATATTTCTCCTGAATGTGTGACTGAGACAGCAATATTTACTATAAAATTACGGAAGTAGGTTTTGACTAGTGCTGCGCCGAATAGACTAAGAAATATCGACAAACTAACTAAAAACATTGATAAATATTCTAATAGTGACAAAGTGATTGATGGATACCCGGTAATTTATTGTGATAATAATTAAGAAATAAATTAACTTTAATAGCTTTAAAGGACATGATAAAATTCTTGACTCTGTCTTATCGTCGTGGCTGTGCGTTGGGCCATTGTTGACGAACATTACGGAAATAGACTATCAGTTGATATGGTTTGTTTATTGCATCTATTGAGCACTTGATTTGTGGTATTACGTAAGCATCTACATTTACGCTTAGTTCTGTTTGTAAAAGTTATTTCGTAAATCGATTATTTGGCGCAGACTCACTTGTTCAGAGATTAAACTGAAATTAGAGAATTGACATCTCATAACAGCTCGAACAAAGGACGGTGACAGATATGAACTAAGTTAGGGATGTCAAATTAGTTTATGCCTTGAACTTTGTCTTGTTTTTTGTCTATGCGTTCTGATTTGTCATTTATTTATGTATGGAAGTTTTAATTCAACTAAAACTGATAGCTATAATATAATGTTCATGCCTTTTTTGGTTTAATTGAGGAAAAGTTGGAAATAGCCTAATTAAGTTTAGCTTGTGCTCGAAAGAATGGACACCACTATCGACTATTTCCGAATAACTCGAATACTACCTGGTACATCTCTACCTAAAACATGTGGGCGTCAGGCGATATGACTGCCTTTAGAAAGGTTGTCTCCCTGTTGCGACATCACTGGCCACTCTAACCAGTTATAACGTAAATAAAAATAATAAACTTAAAGGTGTAGAATCTGATTATGTTGTTCTGTGTGGAGTTTTGGCTCCGAGATCAATAGAAACTTGATTGAAATGATGCTCAAAGAAATCAAATTCATTTTGGATAAATTGTTTCACGTTTTTATTAATAAATGTGTTGGTCCAGGTTCATGATATTATCAGAAATATCATTTAGCAAAAATTGAATAAGTAGAGGAAAAAATAAAATTCACCTTATTTATACGTCTAGAACAATGGCTGCCCGGACCCTTATTAATAAGGACAAAAAGTTATTGTGTGTCCTAAATAATGAGATCACCCGCATCATGTTTTCTCGGTAATTCCACACCATTTGAGTCAGTTCTGTGGTGATCTTATTTCTATAAAATTATATTCTTAGAATGTATTTTAGTTCACCCTATGTAATTATTTTCCGCGCTGTTTGTCAATCAAGAACCGCAAACTGTGTTTTAGTCAATTTATTTTTTTATTTCTTATTTCTTGAGTGTCGTAGAATGTGACAGTTTTATTTTAGCTGTAGGTTAAAATCACGATGTGTTTTCGGTACCATCAACACCTAAAGCTAATGTTTGACTTAAAATGCTGCCATTACTGTCTGTTTGTTTAAAACTCAAGTCAAACACGACCATGCATATATTCACTGCAGAGCGCATTCCAATAACAATGATTATTGTGTTTTAAAACTTCTCTGCTGACCTAATTACAAATTCAGTATTTTGCTGATTTTAACTTTTTGGCACAGCGCGTTTTGTCACGTAGTAGGTACGGCAGCCAAATAAGAAAAAAAAACAGAAGCGATGACATACATTCGTCATTCAAAATAAAAAAAATAAAAGACATGTGACGTGTGTCTTGTTCTTCCTACATTCTGTGACACCGAGGTCGACGCACTTTGAGTGAATTTCAAGAGAATTACAAGAAGATTGGAAGTCCCAGACTTGTAAACAAGTTTGTAGAAAAATCGATGAGTTGCTGGCTGAAATCCAAATAGTTGTGCATCACACAATTTTTTTGTCTTTGCGGTTTAATAAACTTTCCGCACTTTCCGTGTCAAATATTGTGCGGGAAAACAATATTGAGTAGGTAGTTAACAGAACCTTGGGATTATGGGTTTTAACACATAGGTAAGTACCTATATAGATATATTCTATTGTAAAAATGCCCAATCATAAGACTAAGTTACAGGAAATAAAATCTTTTTTACAAAAATACAAACGACTTCCAAAAAAAACTACAAAGTGATAAATAACTTTAATTTCGGAAGTCGGTGTCGTTGGTTCTGCATTTTCGTTTATTGACACCGACTTCCGAAATTAAAGTTATTTATCACTTTGTAGTTTTTTTTGGAAGTCGGTTGTTTTTTTTGTAAAAAGTTTTTATTTTTCACTTTTTTGTGAGAGAGTTTGTAATTTATCTAAGTTACAATAGCCTAACGTCAACTGCTCATTACCTTTTACAAAATATTGCTTTTCCCGATGCTGGTACGTTAATTGTTGAGGAGTTCTCCTGGTGAACTCCTCAACAACCACTCACCATAAGCATTGTGACGAGCATAAATTGCTTAGCAACCATATTAAAGTAATCGAATCGCAACCCGTGAAATATTTATCATTGAGTAGTTCCGATGGCCGTCTGTGGTCTTTATCATCAGCTCCACTTTACCAAATGATGATTTCCGAGAGCAAATGCTCAAGTTACTCTAAAAATATCCAAATCGCTATAGGTTTGCTAATAAAATTTGAGGGTTTCTCTCGATTTCCATGGGATCCTCTCATCAGATTCCAACTTGCTGACAATGATACCAACTACGGGGGAGTATACCCTTTCAAACAAAAAAATAATTTTCAAAATCGATCCACAATTCACGGAAAAAAACATACATAAAGTCGAACATATAACCTCCTCCTTTTTGGAAGTCGGTTAAAAATAATAAACAAAACAGGCATTCTCCAGCGTATAATCATCGCAAATTATTCAACAGGAGTTCAGACAAAGGGTAGAAACTCGTATTCAAGAAGTTATTTTCAAGAATTAGAATAAAACATAAAGTTTAAGAGTAAACCACTGTCGCATTGCAAATATTCCAAAAAGAGGATGCGAATGCAGGGTTTAAGTATCATCAAGATATCTTCAAGAGACTTTTATTAAACTAGAATGTTTGCAGTATGGAGTTGGTGCCAACTTTATAGTGTCATGTCGCCTTTTTGTTTTTTCGTCTGAAGTATTCAGTTTCCGGACCTAAGCATTAAAAGATATTCTCGTATGAGAAGATTTTTGAGTGATTTACAAACAAGCAAAACGTTTATCTATAAATAAAAGTAAAATTATTAAATTTATTATTGTTATATTTTATTAATAATTAAAATCCATAAAAGGGACTATTCGTTGGTAAGCGCATCACCGCTGGACTGGTGGCTGGACCGATTAGGCTATTTTTTTCTTTAAAATGTTTGTATGTGTAGTCAGAATCAGGTTTTTAAAGAAAGAAAAATTGGAAAAGTTTACCGGAAAATCTTGAAATTCAGGAAAAACTGAAGGTCCATCTACAGAGCCTTTTCCCAACAATGTTGGAGTCGGCTTCCAGTCTAACCGGATTGCAGCTGACCAACCTGATCTATCCAATATCCAATTATGGTTTCTCTGATGTCGAGTTGATGAATTATTCAATTGATAAGGCCATCCCGAACTGCCTATTTCTATAATTATTTCATTGCTACTTTTTTTTTCCTTATATCTTATCTTTGTATGCCATATTATAGTGGGATTTATAGATGTCCGTGGCATCACAGCGGGCCCTATCAGAACACCAGCGATGCGGTATTTAGTTTTTAAATATCGCGGTATTATGCTGAGATAGGAGCCTTTTTGGCCTCGCACAGGTCTTTTTTGTTTTGGTTTATTTATTTTTTTGTTAGTTTTAAATGCTCTTTTTTTACTATTTGTATTTCCTGTGCGTGTCCCAAATAAAATAATTTCTTTCAACCTCCTAGCAGCGAATTGCTTCAGGGCCACCATTGCATTAACTATAGCGAATTACCAGATGTAGCTAGACAACATTGCTCTTCACATTAATAACTCGCAATTACTCTACCAGTCAAATATAATTTCAGATGTAAGGGCATGATAAATTAACTGACCCAAGCTGAACTATGAAGAATCAACTTTATTAACACTGCAGCTCTGATGAGAGATCCGCAGTAATAAACTACTGTTCCGATGTTGCCAGACACTCAATTATACCTAGACAGCTGTAGCTGTAAGATTGCGTTAACTTATTAAGTCATTGAGCAACTCAATGTGAAATAACGTGCCCTTTGTAATACCAATTTTTAAAGGTAAACCTTACGCAACGCATGTTAACATAAAAAATGAGATGTTTTACGCGCTCAGTGTTAAAATCTTTAAAACACGTTAATAGGTAAGTGGAGCGCCTGTTAATTGCATTGATTGATATGCAATGGGATGTTTTAATTTTTCACGCGCACCCATTTTTGGGTGTTCCGTTTATTTTTGTTTTAATCAGCAGTAATTAGTTGTGACGTCGAGTCATCGATCTGCGTTGGGTCTGAGTTGTTGTTCAACAGCTATATACAGCTGTCGGTACGGTGAGGTGGGCTCATTTGTATGGAAAATAAACCTACATATTACCTTATTGTACATGAATCTTAGTTTGATTATTTACGATCTTAACAAGATGTATGTTACCCTGTGTCGTAAGCAGTTAGACAAAACTGAGGGAAACCTGTTATTGTTGGATTGTAGGCGACGAAATTGCGAACTCTGGTCTAGCTTTGTTGAACTATACGCCTTCGTCTCATTGTCTGTTCCTATTTACTTGGAAAGTGTATGCAGGTAGGGATTTCATAATGGTATGAAATTGGTAATGCATCTCTGATTCCATTTCATTTACATTTTCGGCAATATTGGAGAATAAGTTTTAGCGAAGAAGACCATAGGAACGTATTAGTCGTGTTATCTTTTGCTGTAGGAAAAAATGAAAGTTCTGATGAGCAAGTGCAGAATCATCATCCAGTTTTGGTCCTGGGACTAGGAACGGGGTCGGTATAATATAATTCTATATAACTCAATTGACATTTATACCTCAAAAACATCACACTTTTTCAAAAACATCATACCAAACAGTGGTCTTAATTTAATGGTTGTTCGCAAGAATCTTAGTTGAGTAAAGTTATTTCGTAATTGGCAGGTGCATTTCATGTCATGGTCAGGCGGGCATGGACCTACCTACTGCACAACTCTATCGGTAAAAAGTTTAGATCGATGCAGTTTCAAATCGATTACTTTGCGGTAGCAATACCTACCTACTAATATAGTTTATCACAAGTAGACAAACAATTGAAATAATCAATGAAATACCGAACCTCTGAAACTACCACTCCATTTCCATCTTAGCACTAAAACTTGAACACTTGTTAAACGTGTAGGTACTAATGTCAGTGTTACGTCAAAGTACATAATATAATTATGTCGTGTTTAGCCTAAATAACCGATAAACACTGTTTTGCAAGTAGTAAGGTTAGTGTTTTGTTTTAAAGAGCACAAATTGGAATATAGGACATCACAGGATTCACAGGTATCAATATCGAAGGGCTTATATCGTTAAATACATTATGACTTGAGTATAATGCCGAGTGAAAGCCCGAAGCCAACAAAATAAAAGTGTCAGATTACAACACACACAGCTTTGTTTTCTAAGTTGAACTTAGTGATTGATTAGACTTGGCTTAAAAACAATGTTAAGTAGGCATCCGTACGGATAGAAGTCAAGATTTGTATTTTATTGCTTGGATATTATAGTAAAAAGTTTTTTATAAGATGAGCTCGATTTATTGGACCAGTTTACTTTCACTGGTATTTACATAAAGGGAAATTGATAGATGTTGATTGTATTAGTATCATAATACATATATTTATTTACTTTGGAAGACTTAGGACAGCTAAACAAAACAGACTAAGAAACAAAAAATTAAAAATGAATGATGATGATTGAAAATTATTGTATAATTTATAACTACGATTAATATAGAAAAAAAAATTTAAGTTGGTTTTCTTAAAAAAAATATATCCTGTTAGAACTACATGATGTACCGTAGGCACTCATTCTTTAAATTAAAGTATGTTATGGGTAGGGAGTAGGGACGTGTAACACTTTCAAATAGGGTTAAACTTCTGACACGCCTAAATCCCTGAGAGGCAACTCATTTTATTTAAGTGCTTTGGTGCAAACCGTTTACAAACACCGCGGTAATTTGTTTTAAGAAATCATCAGAAAAAACTGGACCGTGTTCCATTAAAATAAGGTGTCAATGAATTGAGAAATAGATAACGAAATGTCAGCTTACTTAAACATAAACTGATAAACGAGCATATTTTCCAAATAAATCGTTACGATAATTCTGATAGGCATTTAAGACATGGGACCCCTGACTGGAAATTTGACTCAGGCCTGACCTTTTTACATGATCTGTGTCACTCTTGTGGGCCATATGCGAGTGGCTCCAAATGTCAGGTGTCGTGGTTCAAGCCCATTCAGCATACCAACATTACCCAACGATCAGTAACCCCATCAATCAATCATTCAGAGGTTATGATTATCCTCAATTTAAAGTATAAGTAACAAAAGGGTAACTTGGATCCAATAACATTTCGAAAGCATGTAAAGTTCATGCAAATAATTGTAAAACATATTTTTAAAGTGACAAAAAGTAATTGGGATTGCGCATGAGTTCACAACTTATTACTTATAGCAATGATTGATGACAGTGGCGTGCGTTTCATCAAGTGCGTTTTAACGGTTAGCCCGAATACATTGACGTGCATGAAAATTGTGTAACATTTTAATGTATAAAACATGCCCAGAAATAGGTCAACGGTTTGTATTTATAATTTCTCAGAATGGTGTGATTGCGCGGATGTTTGCTGGCTGCGTGCACTTCATCGCGCCTGATGTATAGGTACTTACCACTTAACTGGAAGTTTACCTACTCGAGATGAATTACATTGTATTGTATCGATAATATTTGATTTGTTTACGTAACCAATTTAGAAAACTAGGAACTTTTACGTCCGTTGTAATCTGTTTTTTACATTTCTATGGCTCAGAAACACTTTTTCATTCATACAAAGTGTAACCTAGTATCATAACAATAAATAGAGTCTTTGTTTGCTATGTGTCACAATAAAAATTGGCGAAGAACGGGAAGTCCATTTTATTCGCGATTTGTGCCTACGTGATTGACTGCAGGCAACTTACCGCATTCCGCTTGGGGATTTTTCTTATTGTGGCGTTTTAATTCCTACAAGACGTAAGGATGGCAAAAAAAAAGTCCCTTAAAAAAAAATTTTTGTTTTTTATTTTTAATTGTATATTTTTCTGAATATTACCAAAAAAGTTTTTGGACTGCTCTTGCGATAGTAAGAAATTACAAAACCAGCGGGTAATTGTGTAATACGCTAACAGTAGGAATGGCTTTCATTTTGACAGTTCAACAATATTCATTGCGTTATTTACGTTGTTGAGCAGACACATTTTTCGACCATATGAAGCAATGGATTAGCAATATCCTTCAAAATGATTCAGATTTTGATTGATAGTGTGTTACGAAATAAGGATTCAGTTCCTTACTGTCCAGATCTTCCTTGACTCTTTGCCATCATATACGTTCAGTTCAAAAGCAATCCATTACAGTAATCTTGATTGCACTGAAACGCCATTGCGTCTGCAGCGAAACTGCATCCATATCTTTATAATCCGTGTCTAATATTATCTTTCATTTAAATATGAATGCCGTTATTCCCCGCTCTTCTGACAAAAGGATATGAATGGCACAGAGCCAAACGGTTTAAAGCATTTATGGCAAAAATAACAATGATTGAGCATGATTCACCACGGTCTTGCATTCATATGACTGTTTCGTGGCTTTTATACTAGCTGGGAAGAAGGGGGTCGTGGCTAAATAATAATAGCCACATAGGTCGATCGAAGGTTAAGCTACGCCTGGATAGGTGACCATCCAGTACATATCGAGACCCCCCCGTGCCTCAAAAGCATGTTTTAAACTGTTGGTCCCGGCTGTCATTCGTAGATCTTTGACAGTCGTTACTGGTAGTCAGAAGCCCAAAAAGTCTGGCAACCAGTCTTACCAAGGGGTATCGTCTTGCCCAGTTGGTGTGGATTGTGGAGGTCCAATAGGCAGTCGCTCCAGTTAGGTAGATTAGATAGGTATTCAGCTGCATCCAGTTAGACTGGAAGCCGACCCTAACATATATGTAGTTGAGTAATGGCTAGGCAGACTGACTGGGAAGAAGTAAGTAGATACCTAACACAGTGCAAGTAACTCTTAATGGTTTAAGGCTAGACTTGCACTTGGAATTCTTGTGACGTCATTCTATCGTGTCTCAGTCCGGCGACGCGACGGCTTTGCAGTAACTAATTTATTGCTCTTACTGTAATTGATATTGCAAGTTCTTAGTTTTTTATTTGTTATAAATTAAACCTTTAAGAATGACTAGTATTTTTGTTTCTTTTTAAGATTTTCGGGTTTTCTTAAGACATTTTCTGAGGTGTTTTTGCATACTGTACCAATATCGTGATTTTTAAAAAGGTATCTAAATGATTCACGATATTATAGTATTACGTCGATTGTACCTTAATGTTATTAGCTGTTACTTTTTATATAAAAAGTAGTTTGTTCTGAACAGCGGATATTGGAAAATGGGGTTGCGCAGGAAATTCGTATATCGATCGCCATTCAAAGGCACTTCACTTGATTGTGTATTGTCAGCTTAATGAAGATTTTGTACTTTTATGCATATTGTTTATAGGAATATTGACTCTTGGGAGTAGTTAAACAGTGAAAGAACAGTGTTGTTTATCGAATACGTTCTAACAAAACTTATATCTAGTTAGCTGTTTAGCTTTTTTCATTGTAATAAATTTTTGACTTTTTTTTTAATTTCTCCGCAAAGGTAAGGTATACTTATGCCCATTTTTACTGACACTAGGCGACACCTAAGTGAATGCCTAAACTAAAGCGCGCTGTGGGATTTTGAACTTTCATAACATATATAGCATATTTATACCTACTTTTATTATCTTTTTAAAATCTTTATGTATAAATTAAAGTTGTTTCTGGGACGTAATCGTTTTTTAATCAGAGTTTTCGATGTCCAGAAAATTACATAATTGCTAATGTTATTAGAAGAGTTTTTGTCATAAGAATGTGAGGACATCTGAAAAAAGGTAAATATATTTTCAGTTCCAAAATAGAATTTGAGTCTGAGAATATGTTCTTCTGAGCTAATTTGTTCGCAATTTGTATGATTTCCTTCTTAATTTTTTCTTGTATCGTTTTCTTACCCTGTTCGATTAGTCCTTCAACTAGATCCATGCGTTTTTCACTTTGAGGTTTGTTCGCGACTTTGCGATTTTTTTAAATACTAACGTCTTACAATAGTCCACGTGCGCACGCTTTTTAGGGCTTCTTTCACGCTCGTCGCCAATGTTGTATCTCGTTAATTACTTTAATTTTGGTAATTAATTAAAACGCAAATTCATTAATTGTAGTATTATTATTTGATAAGTCACTTGCTTGACCATAGACTAAAAACAATCCCAACAGTGCTCGTAAAGAGCAAGAACTTTACAAAACAAACCAAAAGACTGTAAAAACTTTACTTTGATAATTGTAACGAATGGGTTCATAGTTCACACTTTAAATGACAGCCCTTTAGTTCCCTGATAAGATTTGTTATTGGGGGAAAACGTGTTTTTGTCACTGATTTTTACCCTTTTCTACACTTAGCAGTCTCACATTTTAGTAGGTAATAATGGAGATGTTGGAATTTAAAGCAATCATGTTGAACAAGTAAAAATGTTTGGGTTCTACCATGACCGTTATCTATAAGTAAGAAATTATTACTTGGAGATAAGGCTTATTAACGGTAGCAGGGTGTGCATGTGGCACTGTGGCGCAAACCATGTCCTATTAGGTACCCTGCCCTCTGTGCACCAAAAATGCAGCTACAGTGACCTCTGCTCTGCCACCGACCATGCCGTGGAAGTGGCGAAGTCTTGGCCCAACCAACTAATTCACTACCGTGCCATCGAAACGACGAAAAAGACACAACAAACTTATTCAAACATGAGTCCACTTTAATTTACACATACGTATTTGTATGAACTTGCCTTATGTATAAATTCTATAACAAACGTTGGACGAACAATTACCTTAATTATTAGTAAAGGGATATATTAGTTTTCATTTATTTATAATGTGGTGTGGGTAAAATGATGGTTCCTGCAGACTCAAAAGGTGACTTCTGATTGAAATATGTGATGCAATCGACAGAAGAATAAGATATCTCCATATTTTGCAGTTTTATGCTCTGATGAATCAACAATGTTAATTGAATAAAACAGGAAAAACGGGAGTGGAATAAAAATAATTTGATGGTAACGACTAACATAGAGAATCAATCTATAGTATACCAACTATATTAAACCATTTATTTTTCAGATCAGTCATCTTTCCGGTGTGTCATCATCAGTACTAAATACATACCTAGAAGTAAAACTGCGCAGTGCTGCACATCCCCACCCTACTTCAAGATAAAAAACAATTAATATCAACTTTATTTCAAAGAAAATTAAGTTGATTTCAGAGTGACTAGCACTATTGAAAAAGTTATAAAAATGTTTGAAGTTGAAGCGTAAACTGAACTTTATTACGTAGGAATTAAGTTATTTTTATTAAGTTTATTAAGTTGTTTTTTCATTAATTCATATTTGTTAACATTTTTGGCAAGTAAATCGCGAAAGCAGGATAGAATCATATTTGAATTCTCCGGCATTATAGTCAGTGACTATAGATAATATAATATAAATAATATAATAATTATTCACATATTGATAAATCAACGAATGGTGTTCCTTCCTACAGTCCGGTGTACAGTCAACAAAAGAGATAAGTATGCAGGATCGTCGGATATAGTTAAAGTTCAGTAAACTTCAATTCTCGACTGAAATTTAATTTGAAAAATGAGCTGTTTTTTTTCTCTTAATAAAATAAAATTTTATTCCAGAACATCCTTCGGTTTCTCACTAAACTTCAACTATATCCGATGATCCTGCATGCTATTTTGTTGACTGTAGGTACCTACATCTAGCCCTCCTTCCGATTCAATCCTAGTTACCCACTTGCGACACGAGATCCAAGGGAAGTCATCTATTCGTGGTCGTGACCAGCTATACTTCCGCTCCAATAAGATACCTAGGTAGGTGCTGAATGTTCTTAAAATATACCAGAAGGTACATACTTGCTGCGTTTGTATTAAAATCGAATTATAATGTATGATAATTCGCAAACCGCGTGAGTGTGTTGCCAGTAAACGAAACAAAAGGAGTTTGTAAGGATCGTAGCATTAGGCGTTCTGTAGTGTATGCCTCATAGGAAAGGGCGTGGGTTTATTTATGTAAGTATGTAGTAGTAGTAAGTGCATTGTGCTATGATATAACACTGCACTTAATGATAAAACACTGTCCGTCAAAAATAATTTGATATTTTGAAGCAGGCGTTTATTAGGTAGAGTTCAGGTAGGTACTAAATAGGTGCTATTATGGTACTCGATTTCCTTATGAGGTTTGCCATAATAATCATGTTTGAACTAGGTCTTAACTTCAACACATTTGACCGATTGAATTGGAGCCCGCTATGAAAGCGTGTCGTACGCTATATGATCGATGCACCACTCCTGTTTCTCTGACAATAAAACCTACCCTGGTTTTGCTTGTTAGATTTTCGTATAAAACAAAGCATTTCTAGAGCATAAATACATATAGGATGCAGTGGCCTGAGGCCTTCATAAAGGCCTCATAACCAGCAATAGGTAAATTAATTCTATTATTTTCTTAAGCCCAGTAATACCCTGATTTCGCGGTATGATGGGTATTTTCAAAATAAACCCAATTCGCCAAAGGCTTATTGACGCATTACTCCGTAGAATATTTACATAACACCTATCCTTTATGGATGTACCTACTATCCATGTGCATAAGTTTGAGAATTACTGGCACGTATTTGCATTTTAATGCGTCTTCACTGGTTCGGAGAGTCTGTGAAGTTATGTTTTTAATAGTGTGCAAAGAGATATAATTAAGGGTCTTTCATCTCTTTGTTGAGAGCAGTGGTGCCCCAGTGATAGCGACCGTTACTTACGAGTTTATAGGTCGTAGGTTCGAACACAGACAGGCGCTTTACTTTGTGTAAATCATTTCATCACCACTGCGCTCACAACGGTGAAAGAAAACACCGTGAGGAAACCGGCATGTCCTAGAATAGAAAATTCGAAGACATGTGACATCTAGCAACCCGCACTGGGCCCGTGTGGTGGATCGCGGCCCGCTCCCTCTCAAAGTAAAAATCACTACCAAAATTACTTAATCGACTAGCATAAGCTAAATCAGCCTATAATGTTCCCACAGCTGGGACACCGTTTTGAGAGTAGTAGTAAAGCTTCTAAAGAAATTCGGGGCCGTCACCACTGAGACACCACTGCTCATTATGCTGAAACTAGGTACTAAAACTGACATAATAACCCCCTTACGAATAAACGTTGTATAGCGTCTGTATATAGTTACACAACGCTTTGTCTTCTTCTTTCGAAAGTCAAATTACTGATGACTGAAAGAGTAACTATTCATCTGATATAATTCGTTTATTAGTCATCATCATCTCTCTACCCTTGTCCCATATTATTTGGGATCGGCGCAACACGTTTTCTTCTTCCATTCTCCCCTGTCAACCGTCACGCTATCATGCACTTCCTTCTCTTTCATATCATCATCATTCATTCATTTATTAGTAATTAAGGGGGTTATAATATAGCGAGAACGTTTCAATTAGAGAGCTATCAGCACTAGTGTAAATTGAGTGTAAAGGTCATTGGTATCCATTAAATAAAATAACTATATCTCATCAAATATAGACATATACTTAACAATCGATTCTCCTGTATGTACTCATCCCGCGATAATATTGGTCATACGGAGTTTATGCACACACTAACAGTAGGAATGGCTTTCATTCGACATTTCAACAACATTCATTGCGTTATTTACGTTGTTGAGCAGACAGATTTTTCGAACATATGAAGCAATGGATTAGCAATATGCTTCAAAATGATTCAGATTGAGATTGATAGTGTCTTACGCAAATAGGGTGCTGATTACCTACTAAAAATAACTACATGACCTTACATGATGGAAGGATAAAATGATACAATAACAGAGAGTCCATTATATCCTCTCACACGTCTGGCCCCGCCTACCGAAACGCCCCAAGTGCCAGCATAGTTGAATGGGCGCCGTAAAGTCATTGTTTTTACAATGACAATGACACTGTTATGTACACTTGGTGTACCATTGACGTGTCGAGCAATTTCTCTTATGTACACTTGGTGTACACTTGACGCTTGTCCGTTCTTCTCCATAGGAACTTACCACGCTTTGGAATGGGCAACCAGCTTCATTTTTCTAACCGACCGACCGACCGCTTGACAATTCAAAAGTGCCAGAAATTGTTTTATTTGAAATAATGCTTCGATTTTTTACTTTGTCTTAAGTGTCTCATAAAGGAGATATAAAATTTACCTTAGCCCTAGAGAAGGATAAAAAATAATTATAATGAAATGTTGCCATATTACAGTAATAATTACCAAATTAGCAAGTAGACATTACTGATATAACGGACTAAAGCAGCAAGGAAAAGTTTGTTCAATTAAAGTTGATTATAAATTATCCTTTGATCAAAAATGGTTTGTTTACGACAACAGCGATGTACAAGCAGGTATGATACATTCTGTTGATGATCAAAAATAGATTTTCTCGGTCGGCCAGTCAGTACGTTCATTGAATCAATTGTTTCCTTCCGCTCAGCCTGACTTCTGACATCTTCGTTTTTTTCTTTGATCAATTTATTGCTGTCTTCAATGTCGTGATGGCCATTTGAAAATTCCCTTTTGAACGTCTTTGTCGTAGAATTAATTTTTTATTTTAATTTTCTAATTGAATTCTTATTTCTTACGTATAAGTTAGCGGTTGTATTTGTATTTAATATGTTTTTCTCGTAATCGACTATTTAATGACATTTCATTAAAGTTAATTGCTTTCTTCAAATGTGTCAATGTGCTTATCGGAATCTGAGTTCATAAAAATATTTAGTTGTGTCATAAAAATAAGGTATTCCGAGGCCATGGTCTACCTGTGTGCCATCTGTTCAACCTTTTAGGCGTGAAAAGTTAAGAAACAGACAGACAAAGTAAGTTATAACATTAGTCATCATCTTTTTTTTTTTTTTTTTTTTTTTTTTTTTTTTTTTTTTTTTTTTTTTTTTTTTTTAGGATGGGAAATCATCCAGTGACTCCTCCCGCTCTGGGTGGAGCGGAAGGGAGTGTCAGACTCTTACTGACTAAAACCCATCCGTGTTCCTTCCTTAGCCCTTTATGTTCCGGGGCAGCGGTAACCCTTTCGGACAATCCCGCTGCCCGTCATCATCATTTGCGTAGCCTTTTTTCCAACTATGTTCGGGTCGGCTGCCAGTCTAATCGGATGCAGCTGGATACCAGTATTTTGCATGGAGCGACTGCATCTCTGACCTCCACAACTCATTACTGGGTAGTACGATACCCCATAGTTATAATATTATTATCGATATTAAACTTATAACACTTAATATGCCGTTTTTTCCTAACTAAAAGATTTTCTTTGAAGTAATTAAGTTTGAATTAGCGTGTCCTAATAAATAATTACACAAATGTTTGTGTTGACGAACCGTTTAGATTAAATTATGCAAATTAATATTGATTGAAAGATAAAGGTTAAGGAACTAACAAGTCCAGAATTTCTGATTAGAGCCGTCGTCTGTCAATCAAGAATCGTATCAGAATGATTAAATAGGTACCTTTATAGGGCAGAAACTGAAGTTGGCTGACTTTAAGGTCGATTTTTTATTATTGATAAAATCGACCTTAATAGGTAATTCGGGCTGGTGTCCGCAACTCCACGTCAATGCGCGTATGGAAAATCGACCTTAAAGTTAGACTAGTCGGGTGGTTACAGGCTTACAGGCGCTGTACAAATTTCGTTTCTCTCTTACAAAGGGTTAGGGAACATTGTCCCTTGACAGTGCTTGGAACCTTGATCAAATAACATTCATAAACAAACTGCTGTGTTCATCACGCGTGTGTAGGTACCCCAAAGGATACGGCAAAGGTTTACTTGTTAGGAACACCCACATTTCGCCACTTTATGTTTCAGTCCCATGTACCTAATAAAATTTATCTGATGAAAAAATATGGCGGTTTTCCATTTTTTCTATACCTACATACAAGCAAGTCAAATTGAAAAATTGATTCCATAAACAAAGTTAATAGGCAATTGAAAAATCCGGCTTTACCTATTAGGTAGGTAAAGCAAATGTTTTTAATTGGTTTTCTGCCAAACTTAGTTAATTTTATTTATGTTGCCGTAACTCTTATGGTGCTCATGTTTTTAGATCAGATAAGCTTTAAGAGGCGTAAGAAAATTAAATACCTACGAATAGAACCAATCTAGGACTTTATTCTACGAAATAATTTAAGGTTTTATTCAAAGTCCGAATTCACAATATTTTTGGAAAGGAATGATAACAACATAAATAAATTACGAATTGTCGATTAAACGGAGATGGGGATAAGTGCGCGAGCAAAAATTTTGAGTTCGACCGTGACCGGTTTCATTTATATTCATTTAAAAAAAATGACACTCACCCCAGGTTCGTTACACCATTGACCATTGCATCTTATGCATTCATCACAGGTATAATCGTTTAAATCTTCCTTCAGACATACGTTTCCGAAAACTTTCTGAATTGAAAGCAGCACTATCACCGAAAACCACACACTAGCCATAGTTCTCATGTTTAATTTAATAATTAATGCAAAATATCAACACTACCGAAGTAAGAAAAAAAAATGGCGAACTAATTTTTCTTTATATTAAAAAAAAAATCGAAGTCAAAGACGCGATGTTTTGTTCGAAATCCAAAATGCGCGCGCTCGGTGACACGTCTCGGCACAGACTGTATACGAACTACTCGAACTAGTGTCAGTGTCAGACTGGCAGAGTGTTCAACCCGCGAACGAGATGAATCATCGCATCGTCGCGGGCGTGCGAGGAAAATTCGCGGAAATTACTCTTTACGTGAGCGTCTCGTCAAGACGTCGTAATAAATTGAATTCGTTCAAATTCTTTTCGTTCTTGTGATATGTCACGTTTATAGCGTCTGGGAGCAGTGGGAATTTATTGTTGATGGGTATTTCGCAATTTATTTAAGTATGATTATACATATTTTTATGCTAAGTTATCTTTGATGTGGGTATAACAAAGTGAAAAAATACAAAATGGGAAGTCGATGGTTGGATTTCAGAGAAAACTACCCTCTAAAAATAAAAATAAAGGTATGATGAAACCTTTTTTGTTGCCAGCTTAATGCAAAAAGCGAGTACAGTTTATCAATTTTCTTCCCAAGTCCGACTGTTCGGTATTGACTTACTATCTCACAAAAGTGGCTTAATTTTGAGGGTTCCGTAGTCAACAAGGAACCCTTATAGTTTCGCTACGTCCGTCTGTCCGTTCGCCCGTCGGTCCGTCCGCAGCTTAGGCTGGTGTGGGGGTATCGTTGGATAGGTATTTTAAAAATATTGCGGGTTTGTGAAAGCCATTTTTCAATTCAGCGATCCGTTTGTGAAATATTAAGCTGTAAAGTGCAAATTTTTGTAATACCCTCCTGCCCGCTAAACGGTTGCTTTTGGATATGTGAACAAATTCACGGCAGTATTATATACAAAGAAATTAAAACGAAAACTATCACAGCTAAGTAGACTTTAAAAGTTTACGAGTAATAGTCGACCAACTTAAATTTGCAGTTGCAATGTATGGGAGAACATGATTTTCAACTACAATGTAAGTTTGTTTTTGGGATAAATTTTTTCACCTACGGAACCCTTTTCACTGTGCGTCTTCCGACACGCACTTGGCCGGTTTTTGGTATAATGCAGTGGCCGTGTTTCTCGAAGGACCGACGGCCCGTGGAGCAGACGAGTGTAGACCGCGTATCGGCAAGATTAGTGTGGGATACCTCCCAGCTATAGTCGGACTTTTAATTAGCTGCAGTAAAATGACAGCTTAGGTATGTGTTACTTAGATGACTGAAATTGGTGGAAATTGGTATTTTTGTTTTTACAAATCTTGATTTTCTAGTACAGAATAGTGTAACAAACGAAATTTATTTGACATGCATATCTCTAAAAGCAGTCCAAAATGAGTTATTAAGAAGTGTCATTTTACTGCAGACAATTAAAAGTCGGAGTATAGATGGACTGAAGACCTAAAGAACATCGTATCGTAACCGCGTCTCGGCAAGTGTAGTACAGGCTGGATTCGGAAAACGGAGGGACAGGGTGTTGTGGCGCAGCCTGAGAGAGGCCTATGTCCAGCAGTGGACTGCGATAGGCTGAGTTGAGACTATCGGGAAGTCAGAAATCACAGTTTATGTGCTTCCTCACTACAATGAATAAAAATTCTTAAGAATCCTAGTTATGAAGGCAGCTAAGCGAGTCGGTAAGGCGTGAACAATTCCGACTGGCAAAATTATAGGACTAAGTTATATTATTTATCCTTAATCCTATTTGATTGACTATAAAGGCCGGGGAAATTTGGTTTGAATCTTGCACTAAATCACTATGCCCTACAAGTTAAAATAAATTAGCACATTCAAACAAACGAACAAACTCTTCAGTTTTATTATTACTCGTAGATTGAAACTCAAAACTTCAAATCAATCGAAAAACTTTAAAACATAACCAAATTTATTAAGAGCCTATTAAGTACAACAAGGTTTAATTTAATATTGTTACAATAATACGATTAATATTACAACAAGGATTAATCAAATTGTAAAATACATTTATGGATGGACAATAATAGTAAAGAAGCACTTACATTTACTTTTCAAATCATATAGCACTTGACATTATAATTATTTTGTGTAACATGTTTCTTACGGGCTTATTGCACCACATGGTATCAAGTTTGTCTCACTAATGGCCGATTCCTATAGTTAACGGACCGTTATTGGTTAAAATTACGACATGCATCTTTACCAATAATGAAGCAAAGACCTCATAGCTTTGCATAGTAGCCCTCCTTAGGAAAGTAGCTATCAATCACAGGTAAAATTTGCTTACGAATTTATGTCCTTATGGCAATAAAAATGCTACCATTGGTAAGCAAAACGATTCGTTTTTGTTTCTATGTGTTTTTCTTAATACGTGTATGGATCACTATGAAGCTTATTGACAGACATTTTCTACGGCGCTGTTACCGTAATGAAATCGCTGCGTGTACAAAGAAACGGCTTTGAGACAGACTTGATACCGCACCGCGTGGCCCTTAATTTTGAGGCAATCGTAACAAAAGGAAGTCAAATTTTCTACATCAGTGGGTTTGAAGGCAAGCCCTCGCTTGGTCCGAAGACCTTGTGGTGCGACAATTAAGCGCGGACGTTGACGGCCACTCGCGTGGGACGACGGCGCAGCGAACTGGCCGCTTGAACGTCAGGAGGAGGTGCGGTCTTGGGACGGGACCTCTTCCCCGAGTGGCGGCATCTGTGTGGGTTGACAGGCGAAACCTGTCGGGCCTCAACGCGTCATCGCGAGACGAAATCTCTAAGCGACAGACGGGATCCACACAATAAGCTTCCCCCAGGCAAATTGTGCTTCTCTTGGGGCGGAATTAGGGTAGCTCCACCCCAGCACTACCTTACTGCGTAGAAAAGGACTCCCAAGTTCAAGTTCATTGAACCTGTACCTATATAACGCGCAAGGAAAACATTGATAGCGCGATGTAGAATTTTCGCATAATAAATTACTTTAGAGCGCCAAATTTTTTACAATTCATAGCGAATTCCCAATATAAAATGTCACCTAATCTTAAAACTGATTACTCTCAACGAAATTAGCTGTTTTAAGGAAGTTGTTGGCGAAATATTGACGTTAATGCTTCAGGAGCGACAGTAACGCCATCTTGTATCGATATGAGACACTACTAGTTGTTTTTTTATGTATATGAATATTATATCGTCATATTTTGCCTCGTATCAATCGACACAAACAGACTGTGTCGTAGTTTCTAGAAATAGAAGTTTTTAGATAATAGCGCAAATGATTAAATACTATTCTAAGGAGCAGTGGTGGTTCAGTGAGTAGTGATGGCTCAGTGAGCAGTGGTGGCTCAGTGAGTAGTGGTGGCTCAGTGAGCAGTGGTGGCTCAGTGAACAGTGGTGGCTCAGTGAGCAGTGGTGGCTCAGTGAGCAGTGGTGGCTTTTAACAATTTATTGCTAAACTCATGTGAACAGGCGTTTGATATAAAAGAGAAATAATTTAATAGTTCATTATTACAAAATAAATTTCCAAAAATAATAACATTGTATGTTTACTGTAACTTGAATATAAAATATAGTTATTTGAACAGTGGTCCCCAAACTAGGTAATGCCTGTATCTTGGGGGCTTGAGTTGCTTTAAATACCTAATTATTATATTCAAGAAGACATGTATCGTTAACTTAAATTTTATTTCAGGATGTTTGAAAATGAACAGAATACTTAATAAAATAAGGTTAGTGAACTATCAAGACAAAATAAAAAAAGTAAATAAAAGAGAAGATTTAATGAAAAATATCATAAAATTAGACTGCATGTCCAGTCAGCTTTACGGCCGAACCCAGTAACTTATCTATCACCAGTTTTATTGCCATACAAGGCAACGTTGTAATGCCGCCAGTGTCTTGGGTACATTACCAGTCGACAGCGATGCGGATGAATTTTTCGACGCTATATTTTAGTTTCTGTATAGTTGTAGCTAAGTTACGATTTAATTTTGTTATTTTTATTAATTAGTTACGTATTAGTTATTATCTATATCTGGTTTAACGTCCCAATAATATAAAAGAGATTATGGAATCTAACCGGGCGGCCCACGCTATCTATCGACGGGAGGGTATGCCGCTTACTATGGATAGCTATTTGTATGAAAAAGCCAAAATATGTGTCCCTATAACATGCTGACAGCTATTAATTTGTTTGATAGGAAAGTTACTACATATGAAAAATAGGTATATTGGCCGAATTGCAGGGATAAAAGTAAACTTAACCAATATTTACTTAAAAAAAAACAAATAATAAATAATCATTCTTGAATAATGTACTACCTACTTACTTACAGACTTTTAATTAAATATAAATTATAACTTAATCCAGTAATTTAAGAATTTAAATTTAAAGAAGTTTTTTTTTCATAAAAATTCTGTAATCGAACACACGGGAAGAGAAAAGTATAAAACCTTTAAAGAACCTTAACTATTGTTGTCGCTAGACAGTGTAACGGTAGACAGATGATAGCCTTTATTGATGATTGTGAGACGACATTCAAGGACAGATATAATTATATCTGAAAAAAAAATTGGTTATTGGGTTCTGTCGTTAAACAATAAGAAAGACAAAATACTTGGGAATAACCACTACGGGCAAACATAGATCGAACAAAGCTTAGAATACAATTTTATCGTATATCAACAGATCTTTTTCGAAACGCGGGGTTATTAAACGTACTGGTGGGTGTTTCGTACAGCGGGTTGGTGCTAGGTCCTAAAGCATCCGCCTTGCTCTGCTGTGTGAACTTGAGGTACTCGTGGCGATCCCGAGCGTCAGTCAGCAGCTTCCAGGCGATCAGTGTGCCGGCACCGACCAGAAGGAGTGTCACGAGAAATATGCCGCCGAATACTGGAAAAATATAATATTTTTTTATGTTTTTACATTAAGTAGTTTAGGTACGTCCCATGTAACAGTGGCGAAACTTTTGCTATTAATTAAACCCAATGTCATTTTGTCGTACCTACTTAATTACTTTCAGAGTCACGCTTGCGTCTACTATAACGAAAAGGAAGTTTACGTAGTACCTACACTGAAACTAATCTGTAATCGCGATTTATTTGAAAAAAATTTAAACAAATATGAGTTTATGGAAAAATAACTTTAAATCCTACACAATAAAGTTCAGTTTACGCTACAACTTCAAGCGTTTTCAAAACTTTTTCAACAGTGGCTAGTCACTCTGAAGTAAACTTAAATACCATTAAAATAAAGTTGATATTATATGAAATAATATTAATTTGAAACATAAGTTTGAATAGACTTTTCCTGAATATACTCACAGATATAACTTGGAGCACAATCCCTTTCTTTCGCCACTACCAGCTCCACACTAGAATTAGTGTCGTTGTATCGGTAGACAAAGCTCGTCTGGCAGCCAATTTCCACCTTCACATTACTGCACAAATTCCATGAACTACTATTCCTGTGCTCCTCCGTTAAGGACTCCACTACTTTTACCATCATACGTTCATTGCAAGAACTGCAGTCCTCATCTCCAGTTAGTTGACATTTAGCGCAGCTTTTCAACTTTCCGCATTGCCTTTCGTGGCAGTCCGAGCAGGGGCTTATTTGGCATTTCTTGGTCTGGCTGTTTCGGGCATCCCATTCAGCGATTGGATCGCATTGGCATTCACCGCACACGCATTGTCCACGGCCATTGCAAACCTGTAAGGTTACTCTCAAGTTAACGTAGAAGTCAGAGTGATACCTACATATTTGCTAGCATTTGCAGAGGGTGGTTTATTTGCTTATTTAACATGGAGCCTATGTTATGCAATACAATGAAGCATTATAACGTTTTAGCGCCCAAACAGTGTTTTCATCATCTGCCTAGTCTTTTCCCAACTTTGTTGGGGGCGGTTTCCAGTGTAACCGGATGCAGCCGAATACCAGTATTTTACATGGAGCGACTGCCTATCTGACTTCTACAACCCAGTTACCTACTGGGTAAGACTGGTTGTCAGACTTTCGGGCTTCTGACTACCCGTAACGATTGTCAAAGATCCACGACAGCCGGGACCAACGGCTTAACATGCTTCTTTTCGAGGCACGGAATGTAAAGATGGTCATCCACAGACCAACTGCGGGAAGCGTAGCTTTACCTGATCGATCGATCTGTGCAGCTGTTATTATTTAGCCACAAGTTAACAATTTATTTTTATATATTTTTATTATCCATACTATATAATACTATATCCATACTAATATTATAAATTCAAAAGTAACTCTGTCTGTCTGTATGTTACCTTTTCTCGCCTAAACCACTGAACGGATTTCGATAAAATTTAGCAGAGAGATAGATTGCATCCCGGGGAAGGACATAGGATAGTTTTTATCGACATACCTCGCGGGCGAAGCCGCGGGCGGAAGCTAGTATGGATATAAGAGAAGGATTACTCACACTGCTGCTATTGTATACTTTACAATACGTGTCTGGTTTGTAACAGTCGCACGCGTCGCCGGACCAATCAGCGGAACATTTGCATCTTCCACCACAATCACATTCACCGTGCTCCGGGCCACCGCATACGCTCTCAGGTGAACTCCATGTACTACGGGGACAGCTGTCCATGTTGCACTGGCAAAATGTACCGTTATACCTAAGAAGTAAGGGCCGATTTGTTAAGGTATTCAGAGAAATTTCAGTGTCACAGCAAAAGAAAAGAGAAGAATATTCTTCTGATTTATGTGTTTTGTTCTGGTCTGATAAAGTGGCAGCCCACTTTTGCCTCATATAGTATATAGTACGTTTGTAAGAATACCCATCATAACAAAGCCGAGAGAGTCACTTGTTGTTTCAGTTATTATAATCTCCCGGTAATTTTGTCATACCTTCTGGTATTGGATAAGCGATAGAAGCGAATACATCGGAAGTGATCTTCGAGTGCTACTTTAAGTGATCAATAGTACAATTGTGTTTTGTTATTAGTGTGTTTAAGTGTTGTAATTGGTGTTGTTAATTAAAGTGTCTATTTTTTGGTTATTAAATTGGCAGATTTTATTGTCCCGAACTCCAAGCTCGTAACAATATTGAAGGCCAAAGTTCCAAGAAAACAAGCTCTGAATAATTATGTATTATAACTTAACTTTAAATACTCCCACGATCCCTGTGCCGTTGTATGCACCATGTTATAAGCACTATGTTTTGCGTGAGTTACAATGCGCACTAGCATGATTTATGCTAAATTACTTAGTTAGGTGTACAGAATGCGTAGATGACGGCTTCGTGATCGGCCTTTTTATTACAACCTAAAATTATTGTGTAACTTTTTTGGTTTAGATTGGTCAGAATTACTTATGCAAGTCTATTAGTAAATATATTATTACCTCTCTCTACATTGACAAGTGCCACAAATACAGGATCCATGTCCGCTGCAAACGTCCGTGCTGCCTTTAGCTATGCAAGTTGAGTTGTCTTTATAACCGTTCTTCTCACTTTTGACGCAACCGCATTTATCACCGTATCTACAGAAAAGGATTATTACTGTTCGGTTCCTATGTCCAAAAGAGATGTTTTTGCCAATGATACAATTTTTTTGGAAATAAGTTACATCAAAGCAGAATTAAATACGCACCGATTCTCACTGCAGCTACATATTCCACACAACCTTTTCTCTCCGTAACAAAATGTGGAATTTATCTCGACATCGCGTTCGCAATCACAATTTCTAATAGCATCAATGTCAAGCGTAAGCTTCTCCCTGATGCCCTCCACTATTATATCTACAACAGCGCTTTCTGCAGAATCATATTGTATCGTCCCTTTTAAATGTAGTTCTGTACCATTCTCTACGTCGCAAGCAGGGTTATTGTTGTCAGTGGTGCAGTCAGGGTTAAAGGAAATTTTTAAATGTTTCTTACTTCCTCGCTTTACCTTTGCTATCAGTTTGATTTTCTTGGAAATGTTCTGAAATGAAGATCTGTATTAAACGAATTGTGATTTACACAGAATTTAATCAATAATTTTCTAAGGGGTACCTATATAGGAGGGGCCCGTCAGGGCCGAAGCCTGCCGGGGCAGCGGGATTGTCCGAAAGGGTTACCGCTGCCCCGGAACATAAAGGGCTAAGGAAGGAACACGGATGGGTTTTAGTCAGTAAGAGTCTGACACTCCCTTCCGCTCCACCCAGAGCGGGAGGGGTCATTGGATGATTTCACATCCTTAAAAAAAAAAAAAAAAAGGGGTACCTATATTCATGAAATTGACATGTCATGGCGTTTAACTCACCTCATAAATATCTTTTAAGATAGACACTATCGCATCGTTCTTCATTGGTTTATTTCGGTAAAATTTCGCAACTTGAGAACCGCTCACCACTTTTTTGAGTTCATCGTAGATAGTAGAAACTCGGGAGTCTACTAGGAAGATAATTATGATGTCGCGTTCAGCAGCTAGCTTGTTTATCATGCCAACTGATGGGTAGTCCATTTCTAATTCTTTAGTATAGGTGGCATTTTCAGTATAGCATTGACCATCGTATGGTTCAAACAAACCTGCAGATTTTCCATCACCGGCAGCATGGTATGCCCCATCAGTTAAGAATACTACTATTTTTCTGGACTCGTTTCTCCATCCTATAATATCATTGCAGGCCAAAACTTGGGCAAGAGCGTCCAGGCCTCCTTCCTGCGCATCACGGCTGACTCCACTAGACGAATTTGATACCTCGTATTTAAATTGCCCAAAGTCATCAACTAATTTCAAATGGTGTCTGAATGAGTAGGTTAATTCGGGGTCATCAGTACTAAAAGAGGAAAATGTACAAATATGAGTAAAATACCAAAGCAAAACATTATATTTAGAAAACTTTTCTGCTTACTTGCTCATGATCGGCAACATTCGTTTGTCTATAAATGTACCGAATCCTAAATGAACGTTATTAGTCATATTTTTAATGGCAAAATAAATTTTCTCTCCTTGTTCGGCAGTCATATTCTTTATATTTTCCATGGTTCTAGATGCGTCTAGTAGAAAATATAAATCTACTGGATAATGTTGAGCACCCTTGAAAGAAAAGTTAAAAGATTCCGGCATTCCTTGCCGTAATTTTAACTTGTATCGTTGTGGCTTTATTTGAATGATGTGCTCTGAAACGGTGCTAAAATTTTCGTTTTCCGATGGGAGGCGCACATTTTGTGGGTTCTGTAGAGATTTTGGACACCAGCTGTCTTCAACAGATTTCTGGGGCATGCATCTTGTCGTACCATTGAAGTCGTTCTGAAAGTATAATGAAATTCCTTAGTACCACAGAGTGTGCCATGTTTTAAATGAAAACACACTGTAATTATCGTAACAAGGATAATTATTTAAAATCTGTGATCTGGGTATTCTGCCGACGCGCGACGGTTTAACTGCTTTATACATTTTCTGTGACCATAATTTGCTATGATCAACATTTCCGGTACCTAATACTTGCCTCTCCAGGAACCATCAGTTATTTAATTTGTACCCTGTACGAGTCTGTTGCACTGTAGACTTTCCAATGACCAGCAGTCAGCGTTATTGACATAATCATTAGATACGCTTGGTTGCCCAGTGAGGATGCTGATGCATATATCCTCTCTGCTTAACCTTTTTACTTTGTTCGGCTCTCAGCCATCGTATCCACGGGTGACTGTGTGACACTCTGTTGGATTCTCAATGCTCACCTCCATGCAGAAAGTTGAACATCCAGTGCGCCATAAAAATCGTCACGTTAAAAAATGGCCCGTGAGTAGGGTAAACTTGCCTAATTCGTACCCCTTAAGAGAAAACCATCATATTTAAGAAATTAGGAAAGATAAATTAGCTTTAATTAAAAGTAATGTTTGTTTGCTAAATGCTTTATTGT
The DNA here is from genome assembly GCA_963669345.1 of Gortyna flavago. Lineage (NCBI taxonomy): Eukaryota > Metazoa > Arthropoda > Insecta > Lepidoptera > Noctuidae > Gortyna > Gortyna flavago. The sequence goes on from OY770128.1 coordinate 15,481,145, forward strand.
GTCTATAATCAAATTTAACATAAACCATATAAATTTCTAAAAAATAAACAATTTAAAAAATCTAAAAAAAGTACGATTTAAGACCATTCATCCTAAATCGTACTGCTATATCCTTAATTCGTACTTAGAGATCTTTTCATTGGTATTGAGAATTAGCGTCATAATCAACAATGTGTTATTAAAACAAGTACTTAATAATTCTTAACAAATTCGACGGAAATCATCGCAGTTATAATCTTTGGTTTTTTTTTTGGTTCCTGCACAAAGTTCATGTAGGTACCAACGTCTCACGTTTTAAGTACGTTTTAAGAACATAACTAGAGTACGAATTAGGAGCAAGAGCCAAACAAATTTTAAATTTACCGCCAAAAAAATTGGCAACAATTACGAGTACTATAACATGTCAGATGAAATCGCTAAGATACACATTATTACGTATCAAATCGTAAAATAGTTTATACACGACCTAATTTGAATAAAACTCTTACGAAACGTGTAAAAATATTACAGCAATAGTTGAAAAAAACTTACTTTTTCAATATTTTTGTCGAGAGCAGCTTCACAGGTGTTATCTGTCAGGTGGTAAAATGGCCGACTGTTATTTATATTTTTTGACACTAAAGGCGCTGATAGCTGTTACCGAAGCCGAGTTTTAAGTGGAGTACGAATTAGGCGTAAGTACGAATTAAGCAAGTTTACCCTACAAGTACCTACAAAACGTTAGATGTACAGGTAAAAGGCAAAAGTAAATGTTTACCTTAACTATAGACTCGTTACGAAAAAAAAAGCATTTACCTCGGCACACCACACACAGATACTGGGATCGCTAATGCATTTCTGACACGTAATCTTGTTCTGACAAGAGTCTGACGTGGAAATCAATTGATACTGCAAACTGAGGCCCATACAAAATATTATGCATTTAGCTAACATAGTGCAAAAACGACCGCACTTTACTTAAATATACATGACATACTGAATAACTCTGAATAACTACACCATCATGAGGATAATTAAAGTCCTCTAAAGGCGTAAACACACTTCTGTTAGGTTTAATTTCTTACATTATTATAAAAAAATCAAGATTAAAAAATCAAGGTACCTTGTGTATTGAAAAAAGCGGCCAAGTGCGAGTCGGGCTCGCATACGAAATGTTTTTTGTTTTTTTTTCAAAATGGCGTGACATCCTTATTTTTATGAACTTGCATACATCTTGTTGGTTAGATGTTTGAAATAATCACTCTAACACTTTAAAGTAGGAATAGAATAGAATACTTCTTTATTTGCACAGAAAGTAGGTACAGACTCAGCACATTAAGCTACTACAACCTGTAAAATTTCTTTAATAGATTTTCAACTTTATCGCTAAAGCGTAATGTTCAAGGTTGATTGGGAAATTTTGATAGTTTCGGATGTGCTGGCGTCTGTACCTACAGACTACTTTACAATGGTCCATTCTATACTATGGCTTATTTATGAGTTTCCTCTTTTGCGGTTTAACGTTTTCCCGTGCTTCCATCAACTGTAACTGATACGAGCAATAGTAGGTGTCATTAACGGTCCCGATTTATGAGTAACAGAATTATTAATAATGATGAATTTAATAGTTATTAGTTTGCTCCAAATCTTTCGTGGTATCATTCGCTCTCGGTCCATAGTTGGACCAAGATCTACTATGAAGAATACTATAACAATGGTGAACTATTTAGTTCCCTTATTGTTTATTTTCTGTTTCAATTATGTGAGATGTGAATCGGATAATTGCAATTTCGCTACTTGCGGCGAATGCATTAGTTATGAGCCTGAAAGATGCGTTTGGTGTTCTCAAGTGAGTATTCATATTCATTACACTTTTTGTTCTATAATATTCCACAATAGACCCGCAGGTAATTGCGTAACCTGTGTGCGTAACACACTATCAGTAGCAATGGTTTTCATTCTGACAGTTCAACAGCATTCATTGCGTTATTTACGTTGCTGAGCAGAAACATTTTTCGAAAATATGGAGCAATGGATTAGCAATATGATTCAAATTGAGAGTAATAGTGCACTATCAATCTCGATGTGAATAATTTTGAAGGATAATGCTAATACATTGATTCATTATGTTAATTATGTTGTGTATGTGTGTTATATTATGATGATGTTTGTTGTTTGTTGTGTGTTTGTTCATGTGTTAATGTATCTACGAAGGCGCAGCGCGGCGCCCGCCGCCCGCCGCGCGCCCGCCGCTGCCGCCGCGCCGTTTGAGTGTAACTAATTCACGACACATCGTCGGTCGCTTTTGTACCATAGATATATCCGTGTCTTTGTACATTTTGCATGAAAACGTTTTGAAGCACCACCTTACGCCGTCTGTGTAATTCGCGCATGGTTTCCATACGGTATATGTATACATATTGTGTTTATGTGTTATGTTTTGCCGCCTATCCGCCAGGTTGACTATCTTGGTATACCCTACAGGGTGGCCTACCATAGATTCAGTAGTGGTATTCATCAGAAATCTCACCGTGATAACTTGAGTGAAGTGAGTTTAAAGTGAGCTGTCATTAGTGTCAATTTCTAGCATCAGTAGTGCTATTCTGTAATTTATCTCACCGTGTAAGCATAGGTGAAGTGAGCTTAAAGAGAGCTGTTAATGGTGTCCATCCCTAGCATCAGGTGGAATGACAGCTCACTTTAAGCTCACCTCCCTTAAGGCGACTACATGACCTAAAGCGCGGTCACTATCGGACTGCATTTTCTATGCAGTCCGATAGTGAGAAAGAGATGCGCGATGACACAACGCTGGTCATTTATTGCAAAATATGAAACAATCATCTATTGTTGATTTATCAAACACCAAACAAATAAAAACCGTAACTATACTAAAATTCGGGGAATTAAATTGTCTTTTATATGGTGAAAGTTTTATGAAAATACACCCGATAGTGTTTGCGTGATTATCGTTTTTATGTCCGCGGTAGACATTACTTTAAAAATTACACTACACTACTACACACACTATGTCACTACACTATGTTAAAAAAATATAATTGCAAATATTCACATATCAAATTACGAAGCAAATGGTCTAGTATAACATTTATTTTTTTTCAAAGAAATCAGTCCGGTCGATTAGACGTGATGTTGAATTTAAAATTATTAGAAGTCGTATATCTGCGCCTTAAGTTATCACGGTGAGTTTTTTACAGAATTGCAACGCAGATAGAATGATTTCTCACGGAATGAGCTCACTTCACCTAAGTTCTCAAAGTGAGATTTTAACAGAATAGATAGGCCCTACATCATTCTGACCCCTCGTGTGTAGAACATTTTCGTCGCTCTCTTCGTTGTCCGTAAATTAGCTGTTCCATATATCTTGAAGGTTGCGCGTCTATTTCCCTGCCACCCCGCAATTATCTATCCTGTGTAGAAATAACTACCTAATGCCACACCCAAGGAAATTAGGTAAGTACAGACGCCAGCACATCAAGCTACCCGAAACTGTCAAATTTCAAAATCAACCTTGAACCTAATGCTTTAGCGATAAAGTTGAAAATCTATTAAAGAAATTTGACAGATTGTAGTAGCTTGATGTGCTGGCGTCTGTACCTAATAACAACATCGAGTACGTATAACCAGGTAGATAGGTAACAGCCTGAAATAACTTGCTAGTTATATTCAAGGTAATAGACTTAGGTAATAGATATCTACTTATATAATTACTCAATGTACCAATGAGTCCAAATTCAAATTACTAGGTCTATAGGCAGTATAAAGACATTTCTTATTTATTTTAATTTCACACTAGCTGAACTGACACATATTTTCCTGTGCACAATATTTCATACAAAAATCCCATAGAAAAAAGGGCGTTCAGTTTTTTCCGAAGTTTATTTATTTATTTATTTAATACTTCAAGCACAAAAATGTACAGAGGCGGACTTAATGCCATAGGCATTTTCTACCAGTCAACCTTTGGGTGATGCAGAGACAAACAATGGTAGGTGCGATAATGAAAATTGAGGAATAAATATTTTAAATATAAAGATACGCATAAACCTATTAAAAGTATGAATATAATATATACCTAATTACATATAAATATAAGGACAAATAAATATACATACATACATGAATATACAAGTTTGTTTTTTTTTTTTTCAATTTTCTTTCCATAAATTAGGACTATTACGAACATTTTAAAACAAAAAATAGCAAAATCGGTCCAGCCGTTCTCAAGTGCTGCGATTTACTTTTATTTCCCCTTTACTAATAAACGTTGTATAGCGTCTGTATAGTTACACAACGCTTTGTCTTCTTCTTTCGAAAGTCAAATTACTGACGACTGAAAGAGACAAATTAGTGTGTAACTATTAATCTTATATAATACCTTTATTAGTAAGGAGGATAGAAGATAATCTCTCATAATCATCATTTATTTTAGGACAAATTCGATGATCGGCGATGTCGTCCCCTAAGTTACGCGAACCCAAATAAAACTTGGTGCAAGAAAGGATTTCTAGTTGATCCTCTGCCAAAATCGGAGGTAATATTCAGTAATGAAACTTTCGGTGAAATGAGGAAAGGTGGTGGCTTCAAAGTCCAATTCAAGCCAGAGCTGATCAAAATAAAGGCACGTCCAGGGATTAAAATGCCATTCAAGATGTTCTTCAAACCAGCCCAAGATTTTCCCTTAGATGTGTATTATCTTATGGACATTTCTGATACAATGAAAAGAAGGATGGCCGACTTGAAAGATCAAGCATTAGAAATATATAAGGACTTGACAAATTACACGAATAACGTTAGACTGGGCATCGGAAGTTTTGTCGAAAAACCTGGCTTCCCGTACTTTGATCCTAATAAGTAAGTTATTTAATTGTGTATATTTATATTATCCAAGATGTAACTAGATAAAATAACTGAAACTCGAAAAGGAGTCTGTACCTTTATGAGTATACCTAATAATTCTTTTTCGGGTTGGAGTTATTTTAATTATGCATAACTTTTACGATCGGACCAACCCAGAAATCGCGAAAAAAGAAATCTGTTGCTCCATAAATTTTCTCAAAAAGATTATTTTTCATGTTATTGACGAAAACTACTTCCATTCTAGGCACAAAAGTCATGCTTTTAAAAATGACGTTCCGTTAACGAACGATACGGGACTATTCACATCGACGATTGGCAACATTACGTTCGGATCTAATTTCGATGATCCGGAAGCTGGGTTAGATGCTCTGATGCAAGCCATGACATGCATAAATGCAGTAGGGTGGAGACCGGGTGCGAGGCGCATCATAGTACTATGTACGGATTCAACGTATCACAGTGCAGGAGACGGGAAAATTGTAGGCGCCATCAAACCACACGATATGCACTGCCACTTGGAAAATAACATATACTCTGAAGCCTTGACGTATGACTATCCGTCTATAAGCCAGATCAATCAAGCGGCAACAGATGGCAACTTTAGAATAATATTTGCCATTACTGAAAATCATCAAACTCGTGTAAGTCCCTACATAAATTATAATAATAATTATCCTACTTTTCGATCACGGTGGCCAATTTCAACGTTCACAAGTGTGTAGTGTACAAGTGTGAGCGCACAGTGCGCAAGTAGGTACTCTGATGTAAATTGATAATATTCAAATTTATGTTTTGACAATTGATGAAGTTAATACTAGCCAGCTAATATTCGATCAATACATGCCTAACGCTTGTTTACTTTAAAATTTAGACAACCCCTGAAAAGGAATACCGGGAATTAGCCAACCAGATAGTTGGAGCCAAATATGCAAAATTGGAAGGCGGCAAAAGTGTCATTAAGATTATCAAAGAAGCGTATGAGGTTAGAAAAATAAACATAATAGAGGTAAAGTAAACCGATTGAACATTTTATAATTTAACTCTCTTTCTAGGAACTTGCAAACACTGTAAAGTTGACATACCAAGCGCCATCTTTTGTAGAGGTAAACATAGACCAGGACTGCGAGTCAGAAAACAAGAGAAATTGTGAAAGTCCTCACAAGCAGATAGTCAATATAACAGGGACTCTGAAAGTTACATCTTGCCCACCTAATGATGCTAGGAAGCTAACGCATAACGTCACGGTCAATCCTATGGGACTAGCTGATAAACTCATCATAGAGTTGGATGTAGACTGTGAATGCGATTGTGAGAAGCAAATAGGTGTGCCAACTGACGATAACTGCCACGGTTCGGGTTATTTGCAATGTGGTATTTGCAAATGTAATCCGGGAAGGTAAAACAATATTTCAAAATACCAATTTAATTAACAGCTATTTATAAGACTATATTTTATAGTTTGCAATCTTTTTTTTTAAGGTTTATTCTAAGCCAAAAATATGTTGTTTTTGTACGCCATAAATGGTAAAACATTCAGATCTACCTGTTATTTTAAGACCTTGCACATATTATTTGATGTATACTCATGTTTTACAATAAAATATATTCTATTCTATTCTATAAAATAATTAAAATACCTTCCATATTTTTACTTATACAGGGTGGAAACTTTCAGCGGGGCAGTAAGGGGAAGTACCATATCCGTTGCAGCTACGCGAAAATGGTCTTAAGAGACTATCCATAACTTTTTATGGAATTTTGATCCCCATTCACATATTAAAAAAAAAACAGTTAGCAAGAAAATAGCCATTTTACACAAAAACATTTTTTGATACCAATCGATCCTGTTTCTAATACTGATCAAAAACTTCTAAGGGACTCAACCATCGTTGGAGTACTCAAAAAGTCACAAATTGCAGAAAACTTTTCCCTTACTTTTTGTAAAGAATTTGTGTAATTGAAATACAAAAAATAAACTATAAGACAAATGATCACGTAGAATTTTACACATATCAAAAATAAGGCGTATTAATTTAAATTCGCGTTCTAAATTGGAGATCATTTTTCTCTTATCAATAGCTGTCCAATTAAGCACTTAATGTAAAATTCACAACACACTCAGAGCTCTTCGGACGCAACAAACTGTCAGATTGTTTTTTATTTAATAATAACGAGTTCGAAATTTGAATTGTTTTTAAACTTATCGTTTTATTCAGTCAACAAAAAGATCTCAACCGTCACTAAAAAAGCTTTTGCGTAAAATTTGTAAACAAAATGTACGGGAAAAGTTTTTTGCAATTTGTGACTTTTTGAGTACTCCAACGATGGTTCATAGAAGTTTTTGATCAGTATTAGAAACAGGATCGATTGGCATCAAAAAATGTTTTTGTGTAAAATGGCTATTTTCTTGCTAACTGTATTGTATTTTGAAAATCTATGAATGGAGATCAAAATTCCATAAAAAATTATGGATAGCCTCCTAACACCATTTTCGTGTAGCTGCAACAGATAAGGTACTTCCCCTTACTGCCCCGCTGAAAGTTTCCACCCAGTATACTAGCGGCCCGCCCCTGCTTCGCACGGGTGCAATTTTTTATGCTCCTCTAGCATCGTACGCTTATTGAAAATAGTTTGGCAGTAGGTACCTAACTGTACGGCGATTTATTGTAATTAACTAGTGATTAAATATTTTTGGGACAAAATATAACATGGTGTAAAAATTATTGAAATCGATTCAGTTACTTATTCTGAACAAACTATATTGAGGTTTCGCATATATTAAAAAATAATGTTGTATGTAAGGTTTTTATATATAAGAAGAAGATAACATATTATTATTTGATAATTACCAAAATTAAGATGGAATCTTTTTTAAATTAAGATATGGCTCCGTCTGTCAATGCGATGGCTCATCCACCGATCGGACGGATATGCAAAAATGTAAATTGAATGCCGACGATGCAAAAGTGTGCAGCGGTAGAGGAACATGCAGGTAAATTAACAGATTTAGCAATATATAAATACGAAATAACGATCCACGGAAGGTGTCCTGTAATTATCTTGTTTGGACTTTCATGGTTGTACTTTGTTTTTTTTTTAATATTTTGTATTCTTGGGGAACAAATCCGGCCACATACTCGGTACATGAAAAAGTTATTTTCAATATTGCGGTTTTAGATTACGTTGCCTTTAATGTTTTGTTTATTCAGATGTGGAAAATGCGAGAGATGCCAGAAAGGGTTCTCGGGTGACTTTTGTGAGTTTGATGATAACTCATGTCCTAGACCGAAACATATTCTATGCTCTGGGCATGGTAGATGCCAACGAGCGCAATGCCAATGTGACTCACATTGGAGCGGGTCAGACTGCAGTTGCCCCGATCATAACAAGGACTGTTTCGCGCCGTATTCTAAGGAGGTACTTAAATCTTTTTTCTACAGTTTAAATGGAAATATGCTTTTCCAGTGCGAGGAAAGGTGTACAACCTATCCTTGCAAATAAATTACAAAATGCATAAATTCCCTACGTAGATTGAGAGTTATTAGAAATGAATAAGAAAGTAAACAAAAAAACAAACGTAAACTAACCATTCTGATTTGGTTTAGGTCTGTTCTGGACAAGGCAAATGTGTTTGTGGCGTGTGCCAGTGCGACGAAATAAAAGGTAAAAACGAAACATATTCTGGAGCATTTTGCGACAGCTGTGAAGAATGTGCCGAAAGGCGCTGTAAAGAACTTGAAAACTACGCTTACTGTAATTACATGCACGAGAATGATAAAGCATTCTGCGATCAAGAGAACAATGGAACGACAAAAGGAATAGATGTCTTCTTTGTGAACAAAACTGAAATTAATGGTCCAAAACTATATATGGCTAAGTGGTGCATGAAAGAGCTAGACAGTCACAACGGCAGTTACATGGTCTTTAAATACCAATACGAAAAAAATGATTTAAAAATCACGATTCAAAAGGAGTTAGAAACTCCACCCAAAGCTAATATCTGGAGTAAGTATTGTTTGTTTTTCATAGACGTCAGAGGTAATTTTTTGAGTTGTGAGTCGCGTAATTTACGCTGCATGCTGCGTTTTATAAGCCCGGTTAGTGCCGCATGACGGGGACGACGCAACATAAGTTGGCGTTTTGAATACGTGGTTATTTTTCGCGACCAAAATTACGTTCATTTGACCTCACTCTAACTGACAACCTTCATCTTAATTGCGTGAGATCCCTGAGGAATAGCCGTTGTTATTTTCAGTACATTACAACCGTTCTTGTTTGCAGTTGCGGCTGGCTCGGCGATAGGGTTGGTTCTGTTGATTGGAATTTTAACGGTTATCGTATGGAAGATTCTAGTGGATATACATGACAAAAAAGAATATCAGAAGTTCTCGGCAGAAGCATTAGCCCAAGGTTATGATGTTTCACAGAACCCATTGTATCAAGACCCTTCAATTAACTTTTCGAATCCAGTGTATAATGATCAATGTAATTGATGATTCAAACAAGGAAACAGGTATTATTGGGTATGTGTCAATGCTATTTATAGAAGAATATTTGAGGAAAACAAACAGGGTTAGACCAAAATAGTCTTCTGGAAAAATACAAAAAGGCAAATGATCAGGATGAATTTATGTTTCGTTGTGTTGTGTGTGTTAGATAAAATCAAACTATATTTTTGTCAGTAGTATTCCAGTCTGTAAGATATACTTATCTAGAAATATTATACCTAAGTACACATAGCTTTTCAGGCTGACTCCCAATGCATTGGGAACCTTTCATGACCCATGAAAGTACAAAATTATGAATGTGAACAACTTTTGCAACAGGCCCAAATCAAATACCGAAATCGTCAGTAGTATTGCAGTTTTGTATGAATCAGTAGATATTCATTTCGATATTTCAGAGTAAGTTGGTCCCAAAGTTAATGTTTTCATGACTTAAACCTCCTAAAGGAATAAATAAATTCAATAAATTCAATTACAGCCCAGAATAATAAGGCAAATCTTCGAAAAAAAATCCTAATGTAGTTTATTACGATAGTTGATCAATGAGTGAAATGTGTACATAAAGAAAACATGTCCAATTAAAAAAAAAATGCCGTCAAAGATCCCGAAATCAATATTTCAAATATGTAGTGTATTAATTTTAAGTTTATTTGTGTTAACCAGTTTTGTATTAGTTATTTACAAGTATAAAGATTACCTCGGTGAGAAAGCTTCACTAGGATCTTTTTCGCAGGTAAAATAAAAATCACATTTAATTTTAAGTTTTATTAGGTAGGTACTTAAAATTTGTACAGTATCCCCCGCGTAATTTGAAATAAATATGTAATAAATTATATAAATAAAAAATATAAAAATATGTTAAAAAACTTTTACAAATTTTGTTAAAAAATGTTCACAGCAGCACACCGACGCCGTGTACGTAAATTACAAATATTGTTCAATAGAACCTTTTGGATGAAGATTGTTAACATCTTCGTTTCAAAAAAAATTCCATGCAGTGCCCTTTCAAAAAATCGCGACGGATCCTTCCAAAAAAGAAGAAGTAACTCCGGTCTTATGACTAGTCTTTGACTTTGTTTAGAATTCGACATTCTGTACTGTCGAAGAGATAGAATGTACATGCAGAATGCCAAATTCCGTTAGTGCGTGTATTTTACTTTTTGTTCGTGAAGCGAGGCGGGTGCCGGTCGTGGGAGCGCCGCAGCCGAGTCGGGGTTTCGTCGTTGTACGTCGGTCTCCTATCGCGACGCTCTTCAAAGTTTAGTCTTGCAATGGTCGCCTGAGATACAATTGAAGCATGAACTTTTGATTTCCCAAATATGCGGAAAACTAAATTGGCAATTGCACTAGTTAGGTGCAAAAGGTACGTCTACGACTATGTTCATCAATTTACCAGTTGTATCAGATCGAGATAAAATGAGGAATTGTTAAATTAACAGCGGAATAAATACGTAATAATTTATTATTATCATATTACTAACTCTGTTGCATTCGGGTCGTGGGCGACGCACCGTTGCTCGAAGTCCAACGCTGGACAGTTTTGGAGCGAGGTCCCCCGCAGATGGCCGGCTATTTTCCCCCATATTTATAGCGATGCATCCGCAACTGGAAAAACCCAATGATTACAAATTATACATTTACACCATCATAATCTACTATAACTAAGAAAATCATTATATCCCCCTTACTAATACCTAAACGTTGTATAGCGTCTGTATAGTTACACAACGCTTTGTCTTCTTCTTTCGAAAGTCAAATTACTGACGACTGAAAGAGAGAAATCGGTGTAACTATTCATCTGATATAATACGTTATTAAGGGGGTATAAGTATTATGATGGACTTATTTTTAGGTAAACGCGAGTTTTTACAATTTTATTTCAGACCGGGGTGCATGGCATGTATTCCGATTTTGACGCGGTTCTTAAAACTTTTTCACAGTCATGAGAATTTTATCTCATACGTGAAGCCCTTAATCTAGTCACATGTAAATATAGCAGAAAACTACAATTACAAGCCATCGCCCTTATCAAGTCTTGCGCAAAAGCAGGTAAGCTAATACGATACTAATCTAATAATGTACGAGCAATATTGATACATACGCGTCTCTCTCAGCATTAGCGTTTGGTGTTGGTGGCGAAACAAAACCTTCATCAGGGTTAGGACTAGGAGCTCTAGAAGATGCAGGAGTTCTGCGACAAACCGCTTCTAGTACTTCTTGCAGGCGCTGGCGCTCCACCACCACTTTGCGATCTAGTTCCGTTACTGTTTATAATCATAATAATATGTTTAACTAAGTTTGGGTATTTTATTATAATACAAATAGCTGTTGTAAGGGGGTTATCTGTGATACGGAACCCCTATGAACGTGGTTAAAATCAAAAGGTAAAATTAAATGTACTGGATTTGTCTAGTGTTTGACATCTCTCAGAAGGTTTTTTTGTTAGTTCTGTTATTCGCCTCTCGTGAATTTAAACGTTTATGGATGGAGGGAGACAGTGAGCAAAAATAAGATGTACGGATTGTGTGTGAGATGATATAAATGAAAAGAGTGAATGATAAGGTGACGGCTGACTGATGAGAATGGAAGAGAAAAATATATTGCGCCGACCCCAAGGCGGTTAAAAGTCAATGCAACTGTAAAAATTTATAAAATACCTTTTTATTTAGGTTTTTATACATGTTTATTAAGAAATCTTAAACACAATATTCAATCTCACTTTAATATATATATTATGTACAAGTATATGTATAAAGGAAACAAAAAGGGAAGAGCTCATTGGGCATCAAAAAAATCGTCTGCGTAGCTATCAATGGGTAAAGTGCCCAAAAGGCTGACAGTGGATGACAATGCTGATTCTTTGAACTACTAAGAATAGGCCAGCCCTTTGGACGCTTGAGGATTCGATCTACCGCTTGGCGATGTCCCAAAATACTCGATGAGCACTCGTACCCCACGGCCCTAGTGTTTCAACCCAAAATTGCTCAAACATATCGTCCCTCGCATGACTATCAGTCCTATCTCATTAATCAATTTTTTTAGTTGATTTGAGTTATGACAACTACATTTTTCGATTCGTGATTCGATTAGTAGGCAATTTGGGTTAAATATACAGAAAAACCTGATAACAGGAAAATCGAAGCTAATTAGGTAAAATAACAATGTATCACAAAATACTAATTTAGTACGAACAATAAAATGGATAAGCGCTATTCCTGTAAACAAAGGAAGGAAAATTAATCCAAATAACCAACTTACTGTGTTGTTGTGCGTTCCGTTGCTTATTCATGAGTTCGATTTCCAAAGAGTCTATCTTCCTTTGGAGTGCCTCCTCTTTGGTTAGTTTCGTTTTCCAAGTGCGACATACTTTTAGATGGAGAAATGACAGCTCTTGCATATCCAAAGCCTGAAGAGCGTCATACTTCCCAGGTCCCTATATGTACAGAGTCTCGTATTTTAGATGGGACAGACTAAAATCAATAACTCAAATTTCTCCTTTTCATAAATTATTGACCTATTGGTTTAATCCATCAAGGTCAAACATGTTTGCGATATTGTTTTAATCGATTATCGTAAATTTGTTCAATAGATTTAGATTTCATGCACGTCTATCGTTTCATTACATCAATTATCTACGATTCAAGCCCGCTAGCGATGGTCACTTATCTATCGCTTAACTTACCGAACGAACGTACGAACGTAGGTACATAAGTTATGTCAAAAAAGGATCTACAGTTAAACCACAAAAGGTATGCGCTTCAGGTTTCCGGATTAGCACGAGGGTCGCGCCACAGAGTAAACCCCCACAGAGGCAGAGCTTCTAAGTTTTCTTCTGCCGCGCTTTGCAGGGCACTTACCTATCATTGCGCATTTGAATGAAGTTTTCTCTGGCGGGTTACCTACGGTACTACTAGTCGCACCGCCTCATTTATCACTCAAAAGTTAAAGTTTTTGAAATTCGATAGAGTTGTTAATCAAAAATGTTCTAATCATGGTAATTAATACAAAATAGGCAAGAAGTTCCAAGGTTGTTAACAGCCTCAATTCTAGATCTCAGCATCACATATTTCTGAATAAAAACGATGATTGCCGAAGCGCATACTCTTACTGGAAGATCTGTACCTAGAGTACGACTTAAAAAACCGAAAAATATAAAAGTTGTTCTTACTTCCACATTGCCATTCAGTATCTTATTAGCGATGTATTTTAAATATGTGTGTTCAGCCATTTTTCGCTGTTCGACATCAACTTGTTCGAATATGTTGCGTATAGTGTCTGATATGTTTATGTCAAGGGAGCAGGTACAGGGACCATTCATGCGTGTTTTTGGCCTCACGTTAATCGCCTCCACTGTAGTCGTTGTCAACATCCTAGTATCGCCACGAGACTTCCTTCGCTTCTTAATTTCCGGGGATGTCATTTTTATTGGTTCCTATTTAAGAATTAAAAATGGATATTAAAGAGTTCTTTAAATTATATAGGTAATTTAAAAACCTTTTTAGTTACGTTTTTAATTTCATATAAAGCGGCTGGGTTTGCTTTATCTTACCAACCGTAAAGATTGGTAGTAGATCAAAGCTTGTTTATGGTAAAGAAGAAAAAAAACTAGCATTCTTCATGAAATCCTGTTTAGTTTATATATTCGCTAGATCATCTCTAATGTTTTAAACCTAACTCGACGCGAATGACACGTTCTATTGTAGGACTATTCGTTGGAAACGACAAACAAACACTTTAGTGTGTTATGAGTATGTAACGTATTATATAATGGGCAGGTCGCAAGCAGTACTGCTGAGTATGAGGTCCTAGTTTCGATTCCCAGGTCGGGAAAAGTGTTGTTGGGTTTCTCCCATCAGGAATTTCTCAGTAGCAGCCCGGAGTTTGGATTTGTGTCCGGTTGATCGCCATAGGCTCGCCCCCCCTGGGACTGAAACACAACTTGTGGAATGTGGATGTACTACTACACCTCTGCCAAACCCTTCGGATATTACAGGCGTGTTACGTGTTATTGTATTACTAATTATATTGCTTTCGTTTCTCATGGACTTTTACAAATCACAATGATCCCTGTAAAGAGCTCTACTGACAAATGTAATTAAATACAGGATATAAAACGGCCCATCACATAGCTGCCGTTATCTACGCATTCTGTACATCAAACTCTCAGACCAAATAAAAAACCAAGACAGAGGACTGTCAACAGTAAAGTGAAGCCGGTTTCGTAAACATGTGTGCACTTAGTGAGGTGTAGTTTGAATGTAAATGGTTGTAAATGTGGGCGTGTGAGCGTGTATGCACAGAGCGGAGGTGTAGTTTTGGCATACTTCACTGTACCGTTATCAGCGCTCTTTCTTGGTTTTTTATTTGTTCTGAGATCAAACTAAGTAACATTGAACAAAAATGTCTGGAACACTACTTTTATTTTTGATGTAAATTGCCGTTTACGGCAGTGCGTAATGTAATACATGCAAAACATTGTGCATGCAACGGTACAGGAGTTGAGGGAAGATAACTATTATAACATTTAGAAAATGTTATTTTTTTTAAGTTGGAAATTTTACCTTTAATACTTCCGTAACCCAAGTATAGTACAGAACCTCCCAACACAAGTATATTAAATACAAAAAAAAACAATGACGGGCTGTACAAGCGACTCTCTGCTTCGTTAAGTTTTACTCGTTATGTCATTAATTGTTTGTATAATAGTACTTACCTCATCTAAATATATAGTCCTCGAATCATGAACTTTTGTTTTCATAGCTCGGTTTTCTTTCTCTAATTTATCTGCCTTTCTCATTGCTTCCATACTCATCGTCCTTAAGTTTTCTACTTCGCTTTCATGAATCTTAATAAGATCTTGCAGTGTTTCTTCGTGTAGGCCTTGTATGCTTTTTACGCCCTGGTTGTGTTCATTTATTATACTCTTTATGTTGCTGTCATACTGCATTTTAATAGCTTCAATTTTCTTCTTATAATCTTTTTCAATGTTTTCTAGTGCTCTTGTTAGAGTGTTTATCTGTATTTCATAATCATTATTAACATCTAATTTGGCCATAATGCTACGTTCATTATAAGATTTTCCGGGACTTTTGTCACTAGATTTACTGTTACTTGAAATAGTCTTGTATTCAGTGGATGCCGTCTTATATTCACTTAGCTTTGATGGACTAGAATCAGATCTTTCTCTTATTTTTAATACATTAAATATTTCATCGCTCCTGGTCTTGCGCAACTCTTTAGCAGCATAATATTTTTCCACATCGGGATCGACTTCACCTTGAATGTTATCCATAATGTATTCTAATCCGAAGTTTTGTCTCATACCAATTTGCGGAACTTTTTGGTCTTGTTCTGCCTTAAGTAGAAGAACATCGGCTCCAACTCTCGAAAGTTTATGATGAGATTCGTTGCCAAAAGATGTAGAAGTTGTAGCCTTTTTCCTAGGAATTTGAGAATGCTTTTGTTTTGATGTGTCGCTTTCCATTTCAAAAGCGTCTTCATTCGTCTTCATTATTCTAGG
The DNA here is from genome assembly GCA_963669345.1 of Gortyna flavago. Taxonomy (NCBI): domain Eukaryota; kingdom Metazoa; phylum Arthropoda; class Insecta; order Lepidoptera; family Noctuidae; genus Gortyna; species Gortyna flavago. The sequence goes on from OY770128.1 coordinate 15,497,027, forward strand.
TCTGGCAGCATCTTCATCAGAACCCACTCTTAAAGAATTGTAAGATCCCAAATACTGTTTGTTTTCGTCAGATATCGTTGGTAACGATACCATTATATTTTTATCATCGAAGCCTTCATAAAATTTAGATTCCGAGTCAGATAATTGATTTGGGGATGAGAAAAGTGCGAGAGAATATGAATCAAATGATTTCTTTTCAACATCCGAGGTAGTGTCAACAGAAGCACTTTCTGTTATAATCCTTGGTAAATTTATTTTCAGTTTATGTTTTACGTTGGCTTCGGTTTCTACTGAGTTTTGTTCATTTTCTTGAAAAATTAACATATCATCTTTAATTTTACTCTGAGGACGAATTATGTTGGCGACTATTCCTTTTTTTGTTGGATGAACAGTTACGGCCTCGACTACTATATTTGGATGAACTTTGTCTGACCATGTACCTTTTGATAGTTCTTTATTATTGGTAGAACTGCTATCACTGTCTTTGTATATAACAAACAAATCTTTGTCAATTGATTTACCCGATGAAGATCCATTGTAAGTTTTACTGTCTCTGTATTTACTGATTATGTTACTATCTGTTTCAAAACTTTCACGTGTTGCTGCATATCCAGTAGATTTTCCTTGACTTTGGGATGCAATCTTACCGGTATTTATATTTTCTGACTCATCATTTCCTTTTAAAAAAGCAGTATCTTGTGATTGTCTATTATAAATATCGATTAAATTATTGTCCTTTGCAGCAGCGGATGTTTTTCCTGACCCTGAACGCTTTTTGGTTGGACTACTCGAGGTCGCTAGATTTTCATTTTTTTCTTTTTCAGTTAAGCTATTAATAGAATGTTGTTCTAATCTTCCTGTGCTTAATAGTTTCATTTTGTAATCCACATAATTGCTTCGGGCGACATCAAACGGTTGTTCGACAGCTGTCGATAATATCTGTACTTCATTTTCTAAGAGTGAGTTTTTCGCCTTTCTTTCGGGTTGAGTAAACCTTTTGTCAAGTGGTGGTTTATGTACTTCCACCATGTTTATGTTATCAACAATTTTCTCTTCTGTCATCGTTGCACTTGATTCTGCGGTTTGCATATTGTCTGTTTCAACTGACAACTTTTCCTTGTCCGTTTGACTTCCCATATTTCGATGAATATCTATTATTTTAGCCTGAGCTTCCACGTTACGTGGTTTCTTTAAAACTTCTAATTGCGTTTGCAATTCCGCCACTTCTTTGGATTTCTTCTCTAAGTCTGCTTTAATTTCTACCATCATTACTGATTGATTGCTTTTATCTTCAGTCATAATTTTCAACTTTTCATTCAATTCGCCTATTTTCTCAACAGAGTTTTCATAAAGATCTTTAAGAGTTTGCAATTCTTCTTGTAATTTAGAAATGTAGTCTTGAGTGGATTTATTTATTCTATCGATAATTAGTTTTTGATTCAATATCGTTGCCTCTAAATCTTCAATCACACCTTTATCATTAGCGATTTGCTTTTCAAGTTTGGCTTTAAGATCAAATAGTTCTGTTTCCATGTTTTGTTTTTCTTTGATTGCATCCTCTTTCTCGCTGATAATTTTTTGTTTCTCCTTTTCGACAAGTTTCTTTGCTTCATCCGCTTTAATTAGAAGTAAATGTGAAGATGTTTGTACTTTTAATAATGTGCGTTCCAAAGAGGAGCTCTTAGTAGTTCTCGTTTTGAAGGATTCTCTGATCCTATCTAGTGACGACAAGATATCTTCAACAGTGCAGTTATTTGGTGTTAAGGAAGTATCGCCGACACTTTCCAACTCGAGTTGCTTTATATCAGTCACAATTATCTCTCTTTCATTTTGTAAGTGTTTCATTTGAGATGCGTATTGATATTTATTTCGTGAAGATTCATCAGATTTTATTTTCGTTACTGATAACTGTTCGGACAGTACGAAGTTTTCATTTTGAAGTTTTGCTAATTCCATCTTCATGTTATGTGTTGCTCTGGAGTCTAAACAAAAAAATTGTAATTCAATCATATTGAAAATCACTGGAACAAGAAAATACAAGGTTTAAAGTTAAAGTAATTAATATGTAGTAACACTCACGATGTGCTTCAATATTATTTAAGGTATCGATCTTCTGTAAGCTAAATTCGTTCATTTGTTCACCAGCGCTGATAACTTCATCCAAGCTGCTGTGAAGCCTGGATACTTCTTCTTCCAATTCATTTATATGGTTTTGTAAATTTGCTATTTTGCCATCCCGAGCCAAAACGTCATCACCTAGCCCAGATATTATATTCTCCTAAAAAATAAGTATTTATTAAACTATATTATTTACTAGCGGCCCGCTCCAGCTTCGCACGGCTGCAATTTTTTTTTCGAATTTCCGAAATTATCTTTCCTAAACACCTTGTCCTGACAATACCGAACAACAAAAAAGAATTATCCAATTTGGTGCAGTCGTTCGGAAGTTAGGCGGGTAGAGTACATACATTTCGGTGATTCATTTTTATTTATTATAGATTGCAAAGATAGTACATTCTGGGTCCCAAGTTCTGTGCTTGCCTCAAGTTATACCCACTCTTCACTTTTTCGCGAAATAAAGAGTTTTTTTTTTTTGAGTTATTTTAATGTCCCTATTTGCTATTGATTGGGAGAAGAGATGACTACCTAAACATAGTAAAAAGGAACGCAGTATTTTTCTGAATTAAGTACTCTTTTTTTCTGATTTACAATTATTGGTCCCAAGTGAGCACAAATGAAATAAGTTAACATTGTTCTGCTGAGGAGATAGGATAGATAGTAAACTAACAAAAATTTATTATGTTGTATTCGAAAATAAATATTGTTTCCTGAACAAAATTTTAGGGGTGGGTTGCATCAAGAGCTCTGTTATAGTTTCCGTCAAAGTTAATTTTAGCAATAACATTAACAATGACTACTATCTTCTGTTGCACCATCATGTAAAATGTTAAAGTTAAAAAGGTAACAAGTCACAAGACATCTTATTTACCCAAAATGTACGTAGGATTTTTTTTTGACAAGGACAACTTTTCAAGCTTGTTGTCACCACGCTTTCTTTTTGTGACACCAGTGATGTTACTTAGTCAATAACGGTCAGACTTTATTCATTCCACTGATTAGTCAATGGAATAATCAGTGGAATGAATAATCAGATTCTATGAAAATTTTAATTGTCTAAGCTATCACGGTTCATGAGATACAGCCTGGTGACATACGGACGGACAGTGGAGTCTTAGTAATAGGGTCCCTTTTTTACCCTTTGGGTACGGAACCCTAAAAACAAGCATGGGACAACATTAAAAAGGAATTCAATGCCAAACTCCAAAAAAATTATGACACAAACCGTAACTATAGCCCTTACCCGCCCGAAGTTGAGCGGTTAATGTTATCGTTATTTGTGACGTCAAGTCTGTCAAGGCTTTGGTTATCGTTATAATTACTTGTTATAGTTATTAATGCCATCACGTCATTAACAATAATTGTTTTGACAAATTATTTGTCAAAATGATGCAACTCTAATTTCGCTTAACCGGAGATTTGACGGTTGTCAAAGTATTGGTTATTGTTATAGTTAGTTGATGCAAGTCACTAATTCTTTCCCCACGTCCTCGATCGGATCGTCGCCCGTATAAGCGATCGACGCGATCGTTTGTATGAATTTGACGTAATGTCCATATTCTAACCCCGCCAGGCTGCCACCTAATACAAAGCGATCGAGTAGGCGATTGTCGCGCGTTTATATGTCACTTTTTAGTCGAACACAAATGAACGCGGCCTATGTATAATTATAATAAGGGCAAGCTCGACAAGGTTAGGTAAGTATCTTGAAATACACAATAATAATTTAATTATTACGAGATTGATCGTAATTAGAACCCGTTAAAAGCGATTTATAATCTATATAAATTAAAATAAATCGGCGAAATGTATGTACGCGCATACCTTCCGAACGGCTGCACCGGATAATTCTTTTTTTGCTGTGTTCGGTATTGCCAGGACAAGGTTTGTATGACATGAAAGAACATTCCGGAAATTCATAAAAAAATTGCACTTGTGCGAAGCTGGGGCGGGCCGCTGGTTGATATATTATATATTGTTATGATACACAGTAAGACCATATTTATAGTACATACGAATTTGTCTAGTTGATCATACAGGTCCCTAATTTTCTTCTGGTTCTGTAGTTTTTCTTGCCGCATCACTTCGATTTCGTCCATTATGTCTTTGAATGGTTCAGACGTAGCGCTGGACTTTTTAATAAGCTGAAAAAAACACGTGAATAAAATCCCTCATAAAAGTTGCGAAAATATGTAAATATAATATTTGTTGAAATCACCTCGTTCCTTGCACCTATTAAAGCGTACTCTAAGTCCTCGCTATGACTTAATAGGTTTTGACTGTGACTATGCAACTCCGAGTTCTCTTTCTCCATCCTCCTTAGATCAGCCAATTGTCTGTTTAGTTCAGTTTGTAAATTCTGTTTCTCGCGACTCATTAGACCGAGAGATCTTTTCAAATTTTCGTATTCTGTTTCTATATTTTCATAGTGTTTAATTTTATCTTCTAATTCGGCACTTTCTTTTTTAATTAAGTTTAGTCTACTTTGAGTCATAATTTTCTCACCTTGTAAGGATTTTATAGCATTTGTAGCTGAGGATTGTTTCGCCTCTAATGATTTAATATGTTCCATTAGTTGTCTATTTTTCTCAATTGTCTCGTCTAATGTATTGCACAAATGGTTTAATTCCTCCGTTTTGTTTGCATCTAGTATATTTCTTTCGTTTGATAATTCAGCATAAGCTTTCTTCAAACCTTCTAACTCTTGTTCTAAATCATCAGCTTGACTACATTTCTGTACTAGTTTTTCATTTTCTTGTTCCAAATTATTCAAAGTTTGCAGCAAGTTGTCCATATCTCTTTTTTTCTCCATTAGAGCTTTTTGGATTGCATATTTTTCACTATACAGCTTCTGATGAGCTTCGCGGATTTTAGATAATTCGCTATCCTTTGAGCCTTCAGATTGCTGCAATTTGTCAATCAGTTCCTCGCTTTCTCTTTTACTCAATTGAATAGATTGTATTCTGTTTTCAAGTTCAAAAGACTTTTCAAGGAATTCATTTTCGAGGCTCTTTTTCTCTTCATAAAGTTCATCGTGTGAATCTTGTAATTTTTGCAGTTGAAGTGTTAAATTTTCATAATCCCTTATTTTATCTTTTAGCTCGCCACTTTCTTTTCGAGTTAAGTCCAAAGATGTTTTAAATTGCATATTTTGATCTTTTAAACTATTGATGCTCACAACAGCATATTCATTAACCTCATGTAATCTTTGAATCTCTTGTAGGAGAACAGAGTTATTGCTTTCTCGACTATCTAAATCGTTTTTCAATTTTCTGTTTTCCTCCATCTTAGCCATTACTAAATCTTGTAATTCTTTGTTATCTTGTAACTGTTTTTCCAAAGATTTCGTTACATCAGCCTTTTTATGGATAACCTGATCATAATCTTTAACTTTATCTAATAACTCTTGACTTTCTTGTCTGGCTAGCTGCAGTGATTGTAGTGCTTCCAACTTTTCATTTTCAAATCTGTCTCGTATTTCATTCAGTTGTGTATATAAATTTCTATTCTGATCTCTCTCCTTTTCTATGTCGTGCATTAATTTATTTATTTCATGCGATTTATTTTTGACGATGTTTAATAAATTTTCTACGGCATTCGATTTTTCACCCACAACTTGGTTTAAATGTTTAGCTTTTTCTATTAAACTCTCATTATACTTTTCCAAATGGTCATTGCGTTGCAAAGTTTTTTCATATGTGCCTAAAATTGTATAACATTCTTTCAGTACTTATAGTTAATATTTCAGAAATGAACACAGCTGAAAGAATGATTTCTGATTTGACACAACTATTGTAAGGCTAACATGTTATCAAATATTACCATTCTTTGCATACGATTGCAGTATAATAATTATTTGTAAGAGTGATTTTGTATAGTCATTAGATACAGAGTCGACGTCCAACATTAAAGAGTCACATCAATTGATAAGTCGTAGGTACATCAATGTTCGATTTTATAACCCACCCACGGAAATAAATTTTAAGTAGCTCTACTCTACTTCTTTTTTTGCGTCATGTTCACCGCAAATAAACGTTTTTCTTTCTTTTTTTTTTCTAAATACAAGTGTGCGTGCCTGGCTAAATCCGAAACTTTATGAAACAGCGAAAAATACTTATCGAGTCTCAGGGCCGATTTTGATAAAAACTAAAACGCCTTTATTGGATTTTTGAAAAAAAAATTAGTTATGGTCACCATTAAATTAGTTAATAAAAAAAAAAATTATGCTGTTTCTGAAAATAATGTATGTACCGACCAAGTGCGTTTTAATAAATATGTTCAAGTAACATATTTATTAAAACGCACTTGGTCGGTCAAAGCGGGTGTCGGACCACGCACAGTGCAGGGTTCCGTAGTCTGGACGAATATTTACGCATGCACAGTAGGTATTCATTTTTGCCGTATGTCATTTCCCCGATTTTGATGTTTATAAGCGATACTATCAGATGATGCAATAACGCAAGTATTTTTTCTTCAACAGTTTGATTACTGACTAGGTAGGTTGAATTTTTCAAAAATCTAATGATAGCGTAGCTAACAATTTTTTTCGTATAATTTCGGATATGGCCACCCGAAAACACTTGAAAAATTCACCCCGTATGAGGCATATTTAATACTATTACGAATTGCTTTACTTTTCCAATCTTCTATTTCCAGCTTGAGCTCATTGATAAGTTCTAGGTGATGTTGGTAGTGCTTTTGTATATCTTGTTTTTCTTCCTCATTACAGATCAGGGCATCTCTTAAAATTTGAATTTGTTCTTTTGAAGATTCAATTTCATCTAGCAACGCTAATGAATTAGTTTTTGGTTCTCGTGAGTAAGCCTGAAATAACAATATTTGTATCATCATTCATCATTTCAGGCGAAAGACGTCCTCTGCTGGACATAGGCCTTCCCCAAGCACGTCCACTTCGAACGGTTTTGTGCTTCTCGCACCCAATGGGTTCTTGCAGCCTTCGCAAGATCGTCGGTCTACCTTGTGGGAGGCCTTCCGGTACGCGGTCGCCGCTCTAGAACCTTTCGGCTGCATCGGCCATCTGTTCTGCGAGCAATGTGCCCTGCCCACTGTCACTTAAGTTTGGCAATTCTTCGGGCTATGTTGGTTACCTTCGTTCTCCTGCGGATCTCTTCATTTCTGAATCGATCACGTAGGGAAACTCCAAGCATAGCCTGCTCCGTTGCTATTTTAATATAGATAGATAAAGTAGATAAAACATTTATTTGTCTACTAGTACCAACTTACTTAACTATTAATTCAAAATAATCTTTCAAGCAACGACGCTAGTATTAATATCATGTTAGAATACGTTATGTCGAAACATGTCCAGCCGATTCATTTCGTAACAACCTTACCATGAAAACTCAGTCCTTTCGCAGTTATTTTACTCGTGACAGCAGCAACCCAACAGCAACCTTATCGTAATGAAAATAAAGATCACTGTGATTTTGACAGACTTGTAAGTAGCAGCAAGCCAACAGCAACCTTATTTTAACCAAAATAAAGATCACTGTGATTTTAACAGACTTGTCAGTGGCAGCAACCCAACAGCAACCTTATTGTAATGAAAATAAAGATCACTGTGATTTTGACAGACTTGTCAGTGGCAGAAACCCAACAGTAACGTTATTGTAACGAAAATAAAGATCACTGTGATTTTGACAGACACTTGTCAGTGGCAGCAACCCAACAGCAACCTTATTGTAACGAAAATAAAGATCACTGTGATTTTGACAGACTTGTCAGTGGCAGAAACCCAACAGTAACGTTATTGTAACGAAAATAAAGATCACTGTGATTTTGACAGACACTTGTTAGTGGCAGCAACCCAACAGCAACCTTATTGTAACGAAAATAAAGATCACTGTCACTGTGATTTTGACAGACTTGTCAGTGACAGCAACCCAACAGCAACCTTATTGTAAAGAAAATGGAAGCCGACCCCAACATAGTTGGGAAAAGGCTAGGCAGATGATGACTTCTACCGGTCTGTTTGTAATGTCAAAATAACAGCTTTTTGCTAAATGCTTATGAAAGATATACCCACGGTACTTCAAATTTTTTTTTTGTCTGTGTTTGTTCCAGTTAATCTCTGAAACGGTTAGACCGATTTTGACGGAACAAAATTTTATTTTAGGGTTCCGCGCAAAGAAATTAAAACCCCATTAAATCCAATTTGTTTTCCGACATGCATGCGAACGAAGTCGCGGCACAGCTATATTAAAACATTTTATTAAGTGCAAAACATTTTGCTCCACTGTTTCCGGAAACCGATGACAGCTCACAGAATCATAATTAAAAAAAAACTTACCTTTTCCTGGTCATGTTCAAGCAGCTTATCAATTTGTTGTAATAAACTTTTAATTTGTTGATCTTGGCACATAGCTCTGCAATCAGCTTCCTTTAACTTGCATAGTAAACCATTTTTCTCCTTTTCAAAATCGATAGAAGCATCATTTATCCTTTTCTCTAACGAAATATTTTCAGACCGTAAGTCATCCATCGCTTTAGATTTGATGTGATTAATTTCTCCTTCAGCTTTTAATTCTGTCTCTAAATTGGAAGTCTCATCTGTTAGTATAAGAAATTGTTCTTTTAATGAGTCAAGATCGGCAGAGCGCTTTCGAAAATGTTCCTTCTCAGTCCATAGAGAATTATATTCGTGCATTTGTACTTTCACGCCTTCATATTCTTTTTCCATTTCTTCATATTGATTACAACGTTTTTCTAAACATTCCTTTTCGTGTTTTAAGGTTTCATAACAAGTAATTAACTCATCGTAATTATCTTGTAGATTTTTTAACCGTTTCAGGTTTTCTTTGTCTATATTGTAAGGATTATCAACAATTAAGACTTCATCTTTAAAATCTTCATCGACTACAAATGTAGGATCGTCTTTGTAGAGAATTTCTTTCATTTCGTCGTTTTGTATAATATCGGCAACAAGTTGTGCTCTTTTGTTATCTAGGCTAGGTTGTTTTGATTCTGCTGATGTTAGTGCGAAGGTCTTTTGAACACGGGGTTGTGATACGTCAACACGATAACAAGCACAATCGTCAGTTTGTTGATTGGGGTAAGCAAAGAAATCTTGGGTACAAGGAGCTATCAATGCGATACAAAATTTTTCTAACACTTTCAGTTTGAACAGTATTTTACCTTTAATATCAATACAACGAATATCTTTACCGGCAGTCTAAAAATAAAAAATATTATAAAATAAATGTCCAAGTTGCTTAATTTATAGAGCCCGTGTGCACTGGGCGACCAACTTTTTGCGCTATAACAGTAAAACGTTGGTCTCTGTGGCTGGTGACAGGTGGTGACCAAAGCCGTGGCCGTAGTCAACCAGCGCACTGGAGCCCACATAAAGTGATGGTTGTTACAAACCAATAACTTCAAGTACTGTCTATACTTGTCATTTTGGCAAAGTGTCGCAAATATTTTTTCTAATGCTGTGTATATGTGAGCATATATGCAATAAGGTTCGCAAAGATCATTTTCCATAACCTGTAACAGTAATAATAGATGTTATAACTGTAGGATAAGAAATTATTTAGGCAAGCAAAAAAAGTAACCGTTACATACAGCTATTGTATTTTTCATAGCGTTTAATTTTGCGTCTTTTGTAATAATTAAGTCTTGCATTTCGGCGATTCTGGGATCTTTTGCGACTGTTAATTAGAAATGATAAGTATTATATAGAAAGTATGAAAACAGAGGTGAAATTTGGTCTTTAGTTCACTGTTCTAAGGACCAATTTTCAATCTTTAGATGTACCTACTCAGAGACGTCATATAATATACTTAGGCAATCATCAACTTCAATTGACCAGCCAGCATATCTTAGGACGTGTCAACAAAATTGAATTGTTCTCAATCTGAAATATTTTTGATTAACAGCATTCCAATATCATTGCTAACGATTGAGTGTGTTACTGTCATATACCGGATCGCAGGACCGGACCATAGTCCTGTGTTAGTGTCATAGTAATTCACAATAAGAGGTTTTGTTGTCAGTTGCCAAATATGTATTAAAAAAAAATATTGGAACGAAGTTCCATATCGCCCGTTACACTCTGCACACTTTGCGAATGAGAGTTAGACCGAAAACTGTGAAACATTTTGACCGTCACGACACAACTAGAAAGAGAAAAGATTAGTTTTTTTTTTTTTTGGTACGCTTTCACGCTAATACGGCTGAACGGATTTGGATGAGGCACATCGGAAGACCATGACTTGGATTAGGACTTTTTAAATCGATATTCCCACTGGATCGAGTCTTATGCAGGTAAAACCGCAGGGCGCAGTGAATTACGTTTAAAAAGCGCAAGAAACTTCGTTCCAACCGGGTGATGTCCCATCACGCCACCTCCCGACTGTTTTTACTTTTTTAACTATTATTTCAGCTCTTCCTTACGTGTAGCAACTTCACAAGTACACGGGTCATCATTTTGAACACCTTTAGAGTACTTATTCGGAGACGGCTCCTGTTAAAAAAATATATAATAACACCAATTAAGTCTCCAGAAGAAGTAACTATGACTGTTTAAGAACGAGGGTAGAATACTTCAATCATGGCCGGTCCGAACTTTGCGTTGTGTTTTTAGGAACCGAGTGGTGGCATGCATGAGGCCAGTGTGAATGTGAGAGCATGAGCGAAAGTTCGGAGAGCCTATATTCAGACCGGACATAATTCATCGGCCGTAATATTGTAACTTGATTAGAAGGACTTTACTGTATCTATAGTCCGGCCGTGGAAAGAATGCGTTCTTGACACCTGCCAGTGCGACAATTCTAGTAGCTAATAAAGATTAAATTCGCAAAAACGTATTCGTTTGTATGAACATGACAGGTGTCAAGATTCAAGAACGCATTCTCTCGTCGGGTGCACATTACACTTCAAGATTATGTGTATTTTGTTAGTCAGCATATAGTAGTAGATCAGTAGATCTGAAGCCTATTATTGTGTCAGTCGAATTGTCGCCTGTCACCTGTCGCCTGTGGTTTTAATTGAATAAGAACCTAGGTAAAAATATTGACGTAATAATATGTTTAGGCAAAATACCTCATCACCCCTCGACTTGCCGGTCTGAAATAAAACAATGGTATTAGAGCGAGTGTCTTGTTTTGTTAATCAACAACATAAAATGCCAAAATAATCAATATAATTACCGCAAACCCTTCAGAATCGATTCCCTGAAAATAAATAAGTATTAAGTATGTTTAAATGACAAAAGCCGGTATTTATTAGATTTTATACTGAATTTTAGGGTTTAATACTGACCTCCGTGTAACCGGATAAATCCAAATCTATGAACTGCAACCAAACAGGAAAATTAGCAGGAAATATAATTTTCCTTGGATTTATGTGTAAATTTATATCATGTAAGTGTAATTCAAACCCAACCTCTGTTTGAAGTTTTGAACCGTTGATATTTAGATACTTGTACCATTGGCAGATTATACTACTACCATACAAATAAAAGAGAATTTACGTTTTTTGCTGATTGTAGGGCGACCTACCTACAATGTTTCAAAAATCTGTAAAAAGTAATACTTTAAAAAACCACCCTTAATACGCCCATTTTAGTATATTGATGTATGTATATAAGTAATGTGTGCACAATGATGAATATTCAATTAAATAAATAAACGGGAATATTTAACTGATCCCCTAAAAACTTATTGATTTTCTAATGACGAACACTAAACTTTTTTAAACAACGAGCCTCTTTTTAATTTTCTAATATCTTGCCTTTTCTAACAGTTGGTAGCATTAACTAAGCTGGGGTAACCCGACCAAACGAGTTAGGTTAGGTTGGAACAGTGACCCCCTCCCGGTGGGTGTTCCCGCATTGTCGAGGCGGGGGGTCTCAGTAGCCGTGGCTTGGTCAACCACGGTGAAGCGAAGAGGAACCCGAGGAGGGGCTGCTCGTTAGGGCTTTTGCCTGTAAGCCGACGACGTAGTGGCCAACAAGTAGGTTGCGGTGCCGCTTGGGCAACATCGTAACTGAGGCTGGACGCGATGTCTTATGGGAGGCATCGCGGCTGAGGTTGGAGGCCGCGGCGGGAGAGGAGTGCCGGTATTGCGGTGCGCTGGCTCTCCTTACCTTCCGCGGCCTTGACGGGGTCACCGTGGAGTTTTAGTGGATTAGAGTGGATAGAGTATAACTGCACTATCTCCTCGTGGTAGTGCATAAGGCATGAGAATTTCTCCACGTTAAAAAAAAAAGGTTGGAACTGTGGTTAAACACACGCGAACCGAATTGGTCGCAGTAACTCAGGGCATCCCGTTTATTTTCATTCAATGATCCCGACCAAATGGACTAGGTTACGTTAGAACTGTTACCAAACCCGCGCGAGCTGAGCGAGCAAAGCGAGTGCGGAGCGATGCCGCGTCAGCGGCCGGCGAGCACTTCATACAAGTTGGTCGTAGTTTATTTTTAAAACAAAAAGAGACGCATTCATTATATTAAAGCGTTCAATATTTTTAGAAGCGCAAATTGGGAATTGTTACAGGTTTGATTATACATACCATAAATAAATAAGTAAATACAAGAGTTTTCCTCTTACCAGTTCATCGAGCTCTTTATTGGCCGCTTTTATTGCAGCATGCTGAAAAGGAACATGATGCAATTTATTGGTATCATATTGACAAGCCCATACTAGATCATGAAGAATTATAAATTTGTACTTTTCGGTGGTTTTTATTTTATTGTTTGAGGGTGTATCAGGCAATAACGTAATATGATGAGTTTTATGATGGTACCTACACAAAATTAAACTATACCTAACTAGCTTCCGCCCGCTGCTTCGCCCGCGAGATATGTCGATAAAAACTATCCTATGTCCTTCCCCGGGATGCAATCTATCTCTCTGTCAAATTTTATCGAAATCCGTTCAGTGGTTTAGGCGTAAAAAGGAAACATACAGACAGACAGAGTTACTTTCGAATTTATAATATGGATACTTATTAAGTTTCCGTTTCCATATTTGTAATAAAGAAAATAATAGGGTAAGGTTGCGACCATTGGACCAGCGCCTTGATTGGACCGCTTTGATTTCTCGGAAACGGATTGTAATAATAATTGTCCGTTATGACGAAACGCTGCGTATTCGACCCCGCACCCACCCCCTCAACCGCCAGTGTCGCCGTGAGCTTCCTTCGGGAATAATGCACGTCGGTGTGTTTTAAGAGCTTCCTATATAAAATTTTCGCGACATACTTTACCGTGTAAGTACAGATTTATTCAGTTTTTCAATATGATTATTTCTAGTAGCCTAACATATCTATTTATTCAGCTAATTTACCAACCAAATGGTACATAAGATTAATATATATTTTTTTATTTTTATTTTATTGTGATAGCAGCAAATTGCCATCAATGGACCAGTGCAAGGCTCCTTGATTGGACCGGTCCAATGAAGGCAACTTTTCGGTTTTAATTTTTTTTTGTTTTAGAATTGCAAAACGAGGCCAGTATTATAACTGGAATGAAGGAAGTATGAGTAAAAAAGAGGTCGGATTAAACGAAGCAAGCAGGATATATGGTGTACCAAAAGCGACATTAAAACGAAGATTGAATGACAAAAATTTTAAAGCTAAAAACTATAATAGCCAATTCCTTAGTTAAGATTTTTAAAATGTTGCATTTCAACGATAAATTAAGACGTTGTGATTCTTCGTGATTCTTATTAATATTAAAGACTGTGTTTAATTTTGTATTACATTTTATTTTATTTCAATTTCCTTGGGCACCTTGAATGGACCAACAGAAAAAATATCCTAAGTCCAATCATAGCAACTAGGAGGTCCAATCAAAGAGACTGAGGTCCAAATAAGGGAACCATCACAAAATCAGTTTTTTCTGTTTTGTTCCTTTATGCTTCAAACAAAAAATCCGAAAACACACCTACGAGGACAGATGTATAAGACCTATAAAATTTAATAATCACTATTCCCTTAAATGTCATACTTCAGGTGCTATAACCGCTCAAAGTTAAGTGGTCCAATAATCGCAACCTTACCCTAGTTTCCCTTCATTTAGTACGGATATATAAAATATATATATATGTTATAAAATGTCGCAGGCAACAGCTAGTGTACCTATAATAGACCTTTCCTAGAAACCTTTCAAAACAAAAACTTTTAGGTAAGTATACAGAAGTGCATTTTTATTCATCTAAGCACCCCGGCCCCGTATTTTGCACATATGCTCATACGCACCCCGCTCGCGTATTTTGCACAGCTATATAAAACCTGATAAGTATACCTACCCAGGTGCACAAAAACTCTTTATATTATTTTTATCCCGGTATAGGTTTGGTTTTTCTTAACCTTATTACTTACTTTATTACCTACCAAAAGAAACAGATTTTTTGCCTTCAAGAAATTTGATAAAATTCATAAGTACAAGTTTTGGCAAATGCACCGACGCTTACTTACAGCATGAGCAATTTCGCATTTCTGATCACACGAAAGCTCCAGTTGATCGTACGCGGTCAACATTTGTTCGAACTCTTCAATCTTTCGCTTCAACCGCGCAATTTCAGCATTTTTGGCTACCATAAGCGTGTCAACAATCACGTCCGTCGGCAAATACTTCGGCCGGACCGTCTCGTTGTTCCTCTTTATTATATCCACCAAGTGCTCGCTTTTATCCGAACAGAAGTGGGACCAGGCTCTCGCGTCTGTACATGACGCGTAGGCCTTCAACTTCCCTTCGTTTCTCGCCGGCAAATCGAATAGATCGTATTCGTTGAACACACGCTCCCTTTTCGTTATGAAAGACATTGAGATGCCAACTGTTTAGTCTACTTATAGGATAATATATGATTTTTCTAAACATATGCATGTATATAAATATCTGCTACTTTTCTCCACCATCCATTTTACGCATCATGATACGATTTGAAATGTTTTTTTTGCAATTAACTTACGGCAAAATGTGTATAACGAAAATTATCAAATATTTTGAACTGTCAAAAGAAATCGTGGCGGAATGGTGGCTTGAAATAGAATGTCAAATTTAAAATTGTTTTCTTTGTGTTTAAAATGCCAGTACGTAAGTACTATTAGGGAGTTTAAAAGTTTGTATTCTCATTAGATGATGATCTTGAACTTTTTCTGGAAACTTCATAAAATATTGTAGGTAGGTACCTGACGTTCCAATCAATGTGACACCTTGACACTTGGCTGGCTTCATTGTGGGCATCTTCATATTGGATCTCAAAATTTTACGTCAACATGGGAGCACGATTGAAAAATAGTTTGAAAAGTGTTTGAATTCAATGATTCACATAGCAGGTCATAGCAACTTACTACTTTGCTCACGCAACGAGGGTAAGATCAAATCATTTGAGTCTTGCCGAGACGTCAGGGCATGGAGTCATGACGTACGGGCGCGCGACAGTTACCTCAGGGAATGGATAAAGTGCGATATGCCTATTTGCGTATTACCCACGGGCACTTTAGCCAGATTTATGAGAACAATGACGAGCAGGAGTCGAGGCAGGGTAAGCTATAATTGACTATTCATTTATTGTTTTATTATAATGATAATCCTAATAGTCATTCTTCCCAGGCTACGCCACGTTGTCATCCGGATTGCAAATCAAAAGTCGTGCTAGATACCATATGCAATTCATGCCATGCAATGAAAAATTGTTTAAAAAATGAAGAGCATTTTCAAAAGTATTTTGACGATGTAAGTTTTTTTACTACAAGAGTGCAACACTCATTTAAAATAATCGAAACGATGAATTTACTTAAAAACTTGCAAATTCCCGCGACGCTGCGTGTGAGAACCCCGCGGCATCTAGTGGCAACACTGGTCGGCGGAACGCGTGCCGCACGAGACAATTGCCGGCTCGAATGAGAGAGTAATCTGTGCTAAAAAAAAAGCGATAGTTTCTATTCCATGTGCATGTCTTAGTAATAATGCTCACTTGACAAATACAAACTGATTCAGTGTTAAATTTAAGAACCTACGAGTTAAAGTACTTAATTTTTAGGAGGAGTTTGAAACCAGCCATTGGCCCTGTGACAGATGCTTGGAGGCTCTCAAAAGCCTCAAGATGTTTTGGAAAGTAATTACTGAAAAGATATTTAATGTAACTATTGCGAAAGATGATGATCTAGACCAAAAAATATGTTGTCGTCCTGATAGTGTGCGGTCTGTGGCAAAACTTTGGCAGGCTGAAATGACCCAACAAGCTATGTATGTAAAAAATATCTCGTATATGAATCGTTCCCCTGATTTTCCTAATCCCTGTATTTGGGAAGCGAAGACAGTGAAAAAAGAAACCGCCCCTTGTACCCCCTGCGATTTTCAAGATCATAAAAGTAATGACATCAATAAAAGAGCAGGAAAGGCAGACTATAGGACTGGTCACATATTAAAATCTTACAGAGTTAAATCAACAGACACTGATTGTTTATCAAACCCTATGGTAAATAGATCAATTAAAACTGGTTCGTCGTTAAATAGTCGAAGACACAGTAGATGCAGCACTCCGAAAGCCAAAATGGTAGACGTAGGGTGCGACTGCAATGAAGTTACTGAAGAAATGAATGCTCAGAAAACTTTTTTGCTGCATTTGCAAGATAAATGTAACTGTCAAAAGCAAGAAATAGACAAACTGAAAAAAGAAAATAGTTCCTTAAGAATTGAGCTTCAAAATATTTACAAAAACTCTTCATGGAAATCCGCATTTTTTACTCCTTCAAGATGTTCTAGTACTCATGATAGTATTGCTACATTGCCAAACCCATTTGGATGTTGTGCAGCCGACAGTGTAGATACAACTCAAGTTAAAGGTGTCGAATCGGAAATGATTATTACAATGAAGAATGGCAAAAACGAGGTAAAACCTTAAAAATTTCCAAGGTAAGTTTGCAAGCTGTAATGTAGTCATTTGTATAAAATTAAAAGTTATTTTTTCAGGATTACGGACACATTTCTTTATTACAAGTTCTTCATAAAACCAACTGTCCAGATATGAGAGAGTTAAAGCTGGGACAAGCTTGTTCTAATCAGAAAGAGGATCCTATTGAGCTATTGACCAAAGGTAGTCTATAAATACTTGCTACAACTATACCTAACAATGGAGCTATGTTTCTTTGTTTCCGACTTCCAAAAAGGAGGAGGTTATTTATGTTCGACTTTATGTTTGTTTTTTATGTATGTTCACCGATTTTTATTGTTATTCAGCGCTGCTTTGTTGTCTAGATTTAAAATAATTACTACAATAAATTTTAATTTCATGACATAAGAGTTGTGTGGTTTTTATAATAATATTGTTTTATCACAATTTTTTTAGTACAAAACACTTTTGGTGCTATCGTGGAACGAGAAATGGGAATAGCGAACAACAAGAGAGAGTGTGAAAGCAAATGCGATATTGATGCTACATTCAATAAAGTGAATGCCTGCAAGTCTGCACCTATATGTTCAACAACAACACTTGCCAGCTCTGATTCACGTTTTATAAAATTCTGATTATTACAAATGACAAACACGGACAGACAGCCTGTAAGTAGCGATTTACTTAGTTATTAAACAGTATGTTTAATTTCATGCTACTTTTCCACCAAAAGAACATAATATTCTGTATTTTCACAGGCTCGGACAAGAGGTGAAAATGAAAGATAAACCATGTGACGAAAACAAAAATGTATTTGTATTGTAATGTCAAGTTTTGTAAAATATAGTGTCCTAGTTTATGGTTCGTTTTTAAATTGCGCCATTATATTCAGTACACGATTGTAAATTAATTCCGTCGCATTTATGGCGAAAACAAAATCTAAATGGTTGAACTTTGCCAGAGGTACTCTGTATATTCCGATTGCAGATGGAATTTCAATAGCTAGTTTCTTAACATCTGTAGGTGTTGATAGCCAGTCATTGTCAGCATAATGAAGAAAAATAGGAGTTCTGATTTTTTGTAGGTCATATGCTGGCGGTTTGAAGCTTCCATATATACGTTTGTTTGCAATCCACCCGTAATCAAATTGTACGAACTTCCCTGACTTGTATAATTGACCAAAATGTATGAGTTGTCTGGTGGAAGCTCCTGCAGGCGTATGGCCTAGCACTACTGGCAACATCGTCTGAAAATGAAATTAAATAGCTCAGAATGATACTTGTATTCACAAGTTTTTATAACTGAACACTGAACTGACAGCTGCCTATTAGAGCTGTGCTGCTTGGGAGTTTGTTAGGCCACTTCTTCTTCCCAACTAAAGCACTAGGTAGTGGTGAAGGGCGGGTGTTTTAGGGGACTGTCTTGTTTAATTTTGACGTCCGAATATAAATAGTTTGAATAAATGACTTTTGATTTTGAAAATAGTTCTTGTTGCGAAATCCAATTATTTTAAGAGCCAAAATTACACTATCTAGTTTATAAACAAATTATTTTGAGCGATACCTAAGTTAATAAACTTACTAAAAGGAACATAATAAACTTACGGTATTCAGTTGCTCCGAATTAAATCCACAAATAAGGAATAAAAGGTTTGTACAAAGAGATTGGGTTATAGCTTCTTCTATACATAATTTTTGTCCTGCAAGTTCATTTATCTTACCATTCGGCAGTATTTCATTGGTACCTAATATCTTGAATATGAGCTGAAAATAAGTAACAATTTTAATATGGAAATGTGGGTAATTGATGAGAAAATCAAATAATTTGTCCTAACTTACCTCAAGGGAGTTTGTAAATGGCGCAATAACTTTTATAAGAGGACTCTTAATATTTCTCACATATGCCACAGGCGCTAAAGCTTGCATGGCAACAATTTTCTCGTTGTATTCTGGTCTTGTGGACATCAAAACCCAGAAAACTGTGGTTCCTTGAGAGAAACCTATATACTGGATCCTAGATGCTCCAGTGTCTTTGAGAACGTAATCAATCATGGCAGGAAGGTCATAGTAGCCTATTTCATGCCAACTGAACTTCCAGTAAGCGGATGATGTAGGTTTCAGAGAGACGTGCCTATGCGAGTAAGTGTTTCCTCGCGCATTGCCCATCCATACGTCATAACCAGCGTCTGCCAAGATGTACGCTGAAATGACAGTCTATGGAAATATCTGATCATTACCGAATTATGTCAGCGAATCATGAATCGCGCGGTTCGCGTCAAAATTTTGAAAATTTTAGGACTTTTAAAAGCAATGAAAGGGTACAGGATTTACCATGCAAATCATATAACACATTGCATCTGCTAACATTAATAATCAGCGTATAACGTTCCCAACGCCTGGGACACAAGCTTCCTCTGAGTGAGAGGGAGTGGACCGTAATCCACCACGCGGGCCCAGTGCGGGTTGGTATCACAAATCTTTAAATAAAATGAATCTCTAAATCTTCATACCAAGTCCTCGGCCAGGTGTCATG
Source organism: Gortyna flavago (assembly GCA_963669345.1). Classification (NCBI taxonomy): domain Eukaryota; kingdom Metazoa; phylum Arthropoda; class Insecta; order Lepidoptera; family Noctuidae; genus Gortyna; species Gortyna flavago. The sequence goes on from OY770128.1 coordinate 15,516,541, forward strand.
AGCACCCATTCAGCAGATGAAGACAATAAGCCATGCTGTAGCAGGACCACTGGTGCCATTGGTGAGTCGTTCGGTATCCGATGCATCTCAAGTATATACTTATCTTCTGTATAAACACGATGAATCTCGCACGGGTACCCATATTTTCTTATCAATGAAAACTACGGAGAAAATTGTGAGTCAGCGCAAACTTTGACCAGACGATTATCTGCCAAGAGTTACCAAATTGCTGAGAAAGTTACATTAAATGAGTCATGCTGAAATTTTTAATATCTACGGGCAGAAAGGACGCTTTATGTGTATGAAGTATGAATGGTAGTTTCAATAGCTTTTGCAAATATAGGGATACAGACGTTGTTTATTTTGGAAACTAACATTTCATATGAGAATTTGTCAGACGAGATGAATAGATAAAAAAATATAATAAAGAAGCATGACACTGTAACGGAAACAAGACCGTCTAGGTAGGTATTATGATTATGATAAATTACTTACCGTGTCCAAGCGTGCGTCGTCTAATATATCAGAAGAAGTATATTCAGACGAAGTATCTTCAGAAGAAGAAAACAATTTATAATAATCAAATGAATTAACAATTTGGGGAAAAAACACTAAGGCCACATAACACACCAGTTTTAAAAAACAATACATTTTGGGAAGTAAATAATTATTTAATAATGAGTGAACAGTTCTATCAAATTTAATTTAAAGTAGGTGAAGAGCTATCAATTGTTAATGATAGACTGTTGACTAAAGTTGAGACAATAGTTTCATAAGGCTAGATTATTTGATTAGCTACGATAACCCCATTTTCAGGGCAATGCACGGATATCGTTTGGTGACCTACTTATTATTTATTTCCTCAACAGTTTGAAGTAGCCACTACAACAATAATTTTATCGGTTGTACAAATATTGGATTAGTGTTGTTGTTTGACTACCTGTATGTTTAACTACTGTATGTCCCTCTCACTACCACTTCCCACTTTGTGCTTACTCCACAGAATGAAGCGCGACGGTTTTTTGATGAAATAATTCATGTATAATTATTAGAAACTGCTGCATTAAGATTTGTATTTCCTGTACATATGTATTTTTAAATAAACAACAGCGGGTTTGAAATTAAAAAATGTAGAAATAAATTGAAAAGGAATGTAGCAATAATTCAAAACAAATTAATGTTCACAACATTGTGATTACACCGTGTTGACAAAATTCAGTGAAGGTAAAATCAATTAAATAGGTAGGGACCTAAGTTACAAAAAAAACCGATAAGAAAGGCTTTGTTTTATTCTGATCTTTAATTCCTTAAGATACATAACTAAGGTATATATATTTATACAGGGTCAGCTGTTTGAATAAAATAAATAAATGACTTCATTTAAGTAAGATGTGTGTGTGTGTGGTGTGAGGTGTTCATATGATAAAGTGAATATTTTCGATGACAGTTAGGTACCTAACTAAAATATTTCGAAATTCATTAACAAGTAGCTGTTCTGCTAGCTGAGGATCAAGGTTAGAAGATAAATTATAAATACCTATCACTTCAAAAACAACGTTTGCGACATTACTTGATTACATACATAATCGGCTTGTAAGTATGTTGCGAAACGGTTATATCGGGTACAAGTACAACATACGAATAGGGCTTACACACGTAGAAATGCATTCCCTTATAGTAACATTAATAATTAGACCCGCGTACGCAAACATAAAATTTTGCTGAGGGCGAATAAGTAGCTAATAGCTAAGGTACACACACACACAAGCACAATTTTTTATCATAGCTCGTTACGGTAATTTATTTACACGGCGTTCCTCAAGGCAGCACGCTTGGTCCGAATTTACTTTCTGTGAGTCGGTAGCTAAGAGCTCGAGAGTTCGAGACTCTATGTAGGTAGGTACTAGGCTGCCTGGTATTCTAGATTTAGGTAGAATTCTAGATTTTACTCATACCGATTTACCAATGCTTTGGTAACTGACTGGCTTCGTCATAAGAACTCTAAATAACTAAGAAATCGCATTAAAATTGGGATTGGCTGAAAATACTTAGGCATGTTGAAGAAGTGGTCTTCCTCTGTTCCATGCGCACGTACGTAAAAGTTTTTTAGGTAGATTCGGAGGTTCCTAAAGTACGCAACTGCCTATAAAATATCAAGAAATATGTACCTAAAAGTTAAATGCTGTGTGAGTAAGTCGTCTTAGGCTGTAAGTCTACTGAAGTACGTTGTGTAATACAACAGAATCCAATCAATCATATCGAGGTGCTCGAGGGTCAAGTGTGAGTTAACAAGCTATCACACCCAAGTAGCAAACAAATGTGTTAAAAAGGTATTGTAGATATCTTGAAAGCAAGTAGACGAATTCCAGCTGTTGTCTTGGCTAAAACTAGTATGTCCCTCAAGATATTATCTTCTCGATACACTCCAAGGGTCAATTAAGTAAAAGTGGGCACAGCATTTAAGAAAATGTTAAGAAAGAGTTAATACTACTGTACAAATAAACTTAAAATTTAGCCCTATTTAAGAATGTGGTTTTGCAGAGCTCAATACACTGATTTCAAGATATCTTGTAGGTTGACTTCAGATCAAGAAATAAGTAGACATAAATAGGTATATCTATCTACAATACCTAATTAAAACTATCAATATTGAATTGCAGATATTCGATCAATTCATAACTTAGTGAAGTAAAAAAACTTATTTTGCAGTGCTTTAAGTAAGTTTATTTTAGAAAATATGGTGAACTTTTAAATTATTTTATGAAAATGGCGATTAAACAACAAATTTTTATGTCTACTAGAAAAGGGTTGGTCAGTGGGTCGTCTTAGGGGCGGATTTCTTATGTCGTTGAACGCATTGGAAATTTAAAACGCATGATCATTTCTCGTGTAAAATCTAGGTATAGATAGTGTTATAAAACAGACGGGCTTTTAAAATACTAGAAAACAAACAATACCTACCTAACATTTTCCTAATAATACCGCAAATAAAAAAAATTGTGGCATTTAGTGCAGAGTACCTACTGCATTTTCTATAAATATGTAAGTTATTAATGTAGTTAGAATTACTATAACAAAAATATATGTTCAGTCGTGGTTCAGTCTACTCTAGTTTTTGATGAAGTGTTGTCGGAAAATGTTATATTAATTTTTTCACCTAGAGCGCAAAATGGCGTTAAATCTTATTTTTCCTAACGAAATAAGATTTTAGACATAACCTACTGATTTTTGCTAGGCTATTTCAGACAAAGTAAAGACAAGTTACATTTGAAGTAGTGCTAATGAGATATTATCAGATATTATACTTAACCTATAGGTTACCTACTAAAACCCGTATTGGTCAAGTACAATTTTTTTTTTGGTTCTAGGTATATTAACTTTTCATTTCATTGTTCTTGTTTATTTTGTGATAGAAATAAGTTTTTGCAAGATAGGCGAGTGAATATTATTAAATGAATATACCTACCTAATGTTTAAATACGAACAAGCGTAACAGCTAGAATACCTACAATTAAACACACCGATCATGCTTGTTAATAATCTGTAATAAAATAATAATATCCATTGAATGCAGTATGTGGTATATTGTGGTCAATAAACCAGTAGTACCGGTAGTTTAAAACGATTTAGTATTAAAGAAAGAAACCTTTTTGATAAAGCAAAATTCAACTTTTAGATAAAGTACAGAAATGTAAGATTTAATCACTATTCTTGTTCAGGATCTTTATACATCGTAAATAGAGAGTAGCATACCTTCATTCTTTGCTGGCAGTCGGAGCACCCTTAGAAACGATCCCAAGTCCTTACTTAATTTATTATTATTTGTTGATTTGCATACAATGCAATGTTGTACCTACAATTTATAGTGTGTTTATATTTATCACAAGCGATGGTAGGTATTTTTGTTTATGTAACACTTCACACCTTACAAAATTTTCACAATTTTAAGTTATATAAACATAACTAAAAGCAAAACAGACAAGCGTGGGATAGCGTGGCGTGGGGAATGACAACTTTTTCATATTTACCGCCATGGCGACAACCCGCCAACCACTGATAGAGGTCAGTGCCGCCAACACACAATCTTCTTTTTCCTTTACTTATTTTATAGCATTGAAGACTGGTCTTTTAGCACAAGTAATAAAAAAGGAATTTAATAATATAGGATAAAAATAAATTTTGAAAAATTTGTGATTAAAACAGTGACGATCTATTTTTTGAAACTCAAACTCTAATATTATGTTAATAAAATTATTATATTAGCAACTGATGAAAAGCAAAGAAAAAATATTTTATACGCTCGTAACATTGCAATATAATATTTAGTATCTGTGGCAGTGTTTTCTTTCAACAATCAAAGCAATTTTGCGTCGTTTCGTAAATTCAGTTTCTATTATTTTGCTTATTTATAATATAAAATTAACATAATTCCATATGTTAACTTAGTGGCTCATAATGGCGAATCAGGAAATAAGTTTAAAATGGAACGGGTATCAGAGCAACATACTGTTCAACGTAAAAGAATTATTCAAAGACGAAGGCTTGTCGGATGTGACTTTGGTTTCTGAGGGCCAGAGTTTTAAGGCTCATAAAGTGATATTATCAGCGAATAGTTCAGTTTTCAGGACAATCTTTCAGGTAATTTTGTAAAAATGGCACATAATACCTTTATATGGTTTCCTAATGTGAAGTTTAAGTCTAACGCCCACACGTTTTTTTCGTAGCAAAACCCCCACAAGGATCCAATTATAGTGCTCCATGACATCAGTACGGCCTCTCTGCGGACGCTACTGACATTCATGTACAACGGGGAGGTGAATGTGACTGAAGAATTCCTGCCAATACTGTTGAAGACTGCGGAGACATTGAGAATTTGTGGTTTGTCTACAGGCAGTGAGGTTTCACACGAAGACGATGTAAGTTTCTATCTAATTAGCTATTTTTGTAATAAAACTCATGATTTGCAGAAAGAAACACATCGCATGCCTAATGGAACATTGACCCATTAGTAGATAGGTCAGAATTATTTCCTGATTTTTTTTACTCAGATCTCATCAATAGTTAATCATACGTTCAAAATTCAAGCATTCATGTTTAATTAATCTAATGAAATCCAATCAGTTTTAATTTTATGCATTGTCAAGTAGGATAAGTCCTCCTAGTGAGATCTTCTTTGCGCATTCCCAAAAATCATCTGTTTTAAGTTAAGTCAGTATTCCATTAAGCATGCGACATGTCTATACAGCTATTCATTAAAATAACATGCTTAATTTTTTAAGTTTCACTATAATTTTGATCAAATTAACCTGCCTAGCTTTTTCACTATAATTTTGATCATGTAAATTGTTATAATCTTCAAAATAATTTATAGAAAACTACAGGGAGCACAGTGCCAAAAAAGCGTAAGAAAAGTGAGCAAGAGGATGTAAGCGGAAAATGCAAGAAATGTGTATCTGCACAAAGTAGGCAACATGCAGGTCAGAATGTAAGTTACATTCTACTCATACTTGATGTAATAATAGCACCAGCCTTTTATTGTCCTACTGAAGGGCAAATGCCACTATACAGAGAAGGCATGAGCATTGATCACCATACTTGTTTAACACTGGTTGGCAATTAAAACTTGACACTTAGCGGGACACTAAAAGCCCCCAGACATTATAACAATAAAACTTCTATTGTCTCGTTCAGTGTCCTTCAATGAGTTAAGTAAGTACCTACTAAAGTCCAGGGTTCCTCATGATGTTTTCTGTCACTGATTTCAGAAGTTTATCTTAGATATTAATCTAAGATAAACTTAAGATTACTTAACCATATTGTCACTGGAAAGGAGAAAATACTAAAGCACTTGTGCCAAAAGGCTAGCTGTTGTCCGCGACTTCGTCTGCGATCAAGACAAAAGACCCGTGGCGCCATCTATTATTATAAAAACTCTATTGTAACATATAAGTAGATAACTACCACGACGTGCAAAGTTCGACGGCTGCGGCTCACCTTGCTGCGTTGCCGTCACCACTTGACGCTGGCAGTATAGTCGACATAGGCTCAGTTGCCATTGAAGGAAAAAAAAAAACCTTTATTGTTGCTTTCCTCGGGAACAGCACTTTTTTTTGGGATGAAAGGTATCCTCTAGCCATTTCTGTACACCTGAAAATGTATATGCAAAATTTCATTATGATGGGTTCAGTGGCTTAGGCGTGAAAAGGTAACAAACAAACATACTTTCGCATTTATAATATTAGTTACAATAGTTAGGATTGTTGGATTTGATTTTTTTTCTGTGTCGATTTGTTAAGATTGGCAAGACAATTGAGCCAAATAAAATTGGTTCCGATTGTCTTGAAGCCTAAAGAGATTGACGCAGCAAATCTAATCCAATGATACATTATACAGTGTGTCAGGTTAAATGAGGGACATACTTTAAGGGAGTGTAGTACTTATGAAAATAAACTTGTTTTGGCCCAAATGGCGCTTTAGCATTTTCTCCTTTTGAGTGACAATGCGTTTATTCATTGAAAGTCAAGTGCTTAATATAACAATTCTTAATTAACTAATTCAAACAATGTTTTCATACTATTTGAACTTTTCATTGTTTTAAATCAAACTAATTCTCTTTTCAAATGATTCTATTGGTTAATGTTGTTATCTTTTTATCTTGGCTTTTTTGTCATTGACAGTTTACTCAACCAAGTCAATATAAAAATATTTTAGTAAGACCCTTAAACAATGAAGGACTTTCTTATTATTTACCACCATAATATAAGCTGAACAACTTCAAAAACCAAATAAAAATAAATATGTAATATCCATAAATTACTGATGATTACAGAACCTAGTGCCAAAATTAGAACCAGCGGAGTCACCATTAACCGACTATTCTTGTGAAAACACAAATGATACTGATATTGCAGTCCTTGAAGATGTTATGGAGAAGAAGCATAATGTAAGCATTACTTTGATCATAGTTATTTACATATCAATCTGCCTAGCCTTTTCCTATGTTGGGGTTGGCTTCCAGTCTAACCGGATGCAGCTGAATACCTGTATTTTACACGGAGCGACTGCCTATCTGACCTCCACAACCCAGTTACTGGGTAATACAATATCCCTTGGTAAGACCGCTTCGGCCGTCAAGGAAACCCGGGTTTCGTAACTGGTTTCCTAGAAGGCTTTTTTATACGTCTACGTAACTGGTTTCCATGAAGGCTTTTTGTCAGACTTTCGGGCTTCTGTCGTAACGACTGTCACAGATCTACGAATGACAACCGGGACCAATGGCATATCTTGCTTTCTGAGGCACAGAAGGTCTTGGTTTGTAAAGATGGTCACCCATCCACGGACCAACCGCGGCAAGCGTAGCTTAACCTGATCGATCGACCCGTGCGGCTTTTATTACTTAGCCACAAGCCCCTCTATAGTTATTAACATGTAAATGGCATAAAAACCTCAAAGTCAAAGCATTAATTTCAAATAGCCCCATATAAGGCACATATGAATGTCAAAAATTACAATAAAGAAATTACAAGAAATAGAATTGATTCTAGTTGCCCCTTCCAAAGGGTAGTTTTCGTATCGAGAAGAATGGGCAAGAAACTCCACTGCCACTTTTTAAAAATATTTTACAATATTTTGCATACATTAATTATATAATTATATTATATGTGAAGACGATGCACCTAGAATAAAATTACTATACTACAATATTTAAAAGAATTAAAAATGATAGGTACTGTGACATAGATACACCATCTGCCATCATCTGCCTAGCCTTTTCCCAACTATGTTGGGGTCGGCTTCCAGTCTAACCGGATGCAGCTGAATACCAGTATTTTTATATGGAGCGACTGCCTATCTGACCTCCACAACCCAGTTACTGGGTAATACGATACCCCTTGGTAAGACTGGTTGTCAGGCTTTCGGGCTTCTGACTACCCGTAACGACTGTCAAAGATCCATGAATGGCAGCCGGGACCAACGGCTTAACGTGCTTTCCGAGGCACGGAGGGGTCTCGATATGTAAAGATGGTCACCCATCCACAGACCAACCGCGGCAAGCGTAGCTTAACCTGATCGATCGACCTGTGCGGCTGTTTTTATTTAGCCACTAGATACATGGTGCTCATTTACATATTTACAAACATTGTAAAAGTAGACAATTTTTATTAAAAACAATTAACAAGTAATGTAAGTTGTAGTAGTACGTTGTTATATAAATAAATAAGTCAGGGTGAGAGTTAGAGTAATTACTAATTACTAACAGTAATTACTAACAGAAAATCAATTACCAAAAAAAAAAAAAATTTATAATTAAATTAGCAACCAGTTTAATTTTGCCTAGATCTGTAATTTTGCCTAGATCCTAGATTGTAAACCATTTTTAATAATTTTGCAGAAATCATCAGGAGCTCAGTCAAAGAAGCGAAAAAGGGCTGAACAAGACAATAACAATAAGTGCAAAAAGTGCATACCAACTATTGATACTGAAAATGTCCACAAGATTAGCTCAGATAGCGGAAAACAATCAGTAAGTGGAACATTTTTGGTTTTGATACATTACCATTGACAAAAATAGCTTCCAAAATACAGTATTTTCATAGGTAAAGAGATGCAAGGATAGCTGCAACAAAATTTATGTTTTTTCTTCTTTTCAGAATGTCGTACTCAAGATCGAACCCATAGAATCACCCCTCACCGACTATTCTGGAGATAATACAAATGACACAGACATAGCATTACTAGAAGATACATCGGACAAGAAACATGTGAGTGCAGAAAACTGTCTCAACAAAAGAATGTATATGCTAAGTGACCGAATCGATAAGATCGAAGTGAGCAGTACACAGCCATGTTTGAATGAGAAGATCAAAAGTGGTGATGCATCCGATGAAATAATTGAAATAGACAAAGAAGTGGAAACTGTACTGCAAAGTGGAACAAGAATCGAGTCGCTGAGTATAAAAACGGAGAATCTTAATTTGGTGTCTACTGATGCACAGAATTGTAAAGGTACCTATATTATTTACTTTTTCTTTTCTTTCTGTACTGTAATGGGAGCCCTTTATAATCATAAATTATTAATGAAAGACTTACATAATTATCCTATAATGTTCCCACTGCTGGGACACAGGCCTCCGCTCTTCGAGAAATAAAAGGCGTATTTTATATTAATATAATAATTATTGCTATCAAACAATCTACCTGTATATTTTTATTTCATGACGCGCACTGTCGGCGCTTCAAGCTTATCTTCTATCCGTTTCCCATCTTCTTAATATGATAGTGTTTATCTCAATAAACATGCCATCAACTTGGAAATATTCGCGAAGGCCGGTTGCCAACCAGACAAAACCTCTACAGTATTCTATTTATTGAAGTTGTTTCTAATTTTATTTGCTTAGTCACTTACTCCTTTAATTATAAACGTTGCTTAAAGTTAAGAGACGTTTAAACGTCAAAAATGTATGTTTCAACAGTTTCTACTAATCATTACTTAATTAGCTTTAACCTTCAAGAAGAGCGCGGCGTCGAATCGGCCACACTCGATACATTTTCGTATCGTTATTTCTTGTTGTATGTATTTCCCATCACTAGTAGCCTGTCATTGTTTCACTGCACGAAATAAAATGTTTACCTTCCCTCCCTGCACCCTCCGGAATGCATAGACCGCATTTGTTTTAGTCGCGGCGCAGGCGTCGAAAGCACGCAAGTACGCGAAAGTTAAATATAAGAAAATTTATGATGCCAAATTGCTTACTAATCCAAAGAAAGTTAGAATATTATTTTGATTTTATAATTTTGTTTTATGTCCTAATGTGATTTTCGCTACAACTTCGAACATTTTTATAATTTCAATAGTGCTATCTCAGAAATCAACTTAATTACCATTAAAATAAAGTTGGTACTTATTTGTTTAACTTGAAATAATATTAATTTGAAACAAGTTTGAATAGACTTTACATATTATTATGGTTTTATTTGCAGATCCATCATTTCCTTGCCCATTCTGCCCTCGCGTGTACAACAGTTGGGGGTATAGGCGAAGACATGTGAAATCTAGACACGTTACCAACAGGTAAGCTTTTACACTTAACTTACGTCGGGTTCCCCTAGTTCGCAATACGGTTTTTGCCAACATCGAGGTTTCTTTATTTTATGCGAGTTTAATATTAATGTCTCATTCACAAATCGTCACAATGAAATCGTCAAATTCTAAGATCTGGCCACGACATACCTAAAAATAAATGTAAACCTTCTGGAATAAATTTTCTAAAATATATAAAAACTTCAACATGGTCACAGACAGAAACGAAAAGCGATTTTATCCCCATTAACTAACATTAGTACATTTTTATTTTTGTCTCACTGAGCTACATGCGCTTTACTTGTGTGTGTAAGCGCAGGAGTTCAAGTCCGAGACAATGGCGAAGTCGGAAGTGTGTGTATGTGCTGACACTACTCGTCTTTCCGCACACATGCACAGCGTGTTAGTACACTTGGTTACAACAAGTAAAGCGCGCGTCGCTTCGTGACATACAAATATTACCTTCTAGAAATGTATACGGTCCGTTTTTCTCAACGCTATATTTATGCATAGAAACTAAACCCTGCCCTTATCGTTTTTCTGACAATATCTTTTCGCCATACAGCTTTAGATTAACTGTCATGCAAATATTTAAATCGTTAGATTTGCCACACACAAAATAATAATGGTGATTCCATTACAACCAAGTCAAGTCTCTGCGACATTGTGTGTCAGAGGTGGCAAAACGAAACAGAAACGTGACCTTAAGACGCGGCGAATCTACGATTGAAATCTTCGCTGTCATCTCGTTTGTGTCACTTCCAGGCTGTCTTGCAAATGGTGCGTGTCAGTGCTGCCGTCCACAGGCGCGTGGTACACGCACGCGACGCGCTCGCACGGCGTGCCGCACGAGGAGGCGCGCAACTCGCTCGTCGTCATGGTGGAAGCACACGCCGTTTTGACGCTCAACGAACCTAATGTCACCCAGTTACTCGTTTGAAGTCGTTGGATGATATGAAAGTGGAGGTATGACGTACAGATTGTACCTAATTGTTTTTTGTAAACTTTATTTTATAGCAATTCGTAAGCGCTCGCTGATGAAACTTGGGGCCAGTTTCTCTAACGAAAATTATCGGGATATGTAACAGATTGTCAAGCGCACCTAAACTGTAGATTGGTTGAATGATTTGTTAACAACCAAGGAGCTATTCATTTATTACTATTATTACGTAAGACAATTTGAAAGGGGAGGGGGTCCGAACAATTATTATTTTGAGACTTGTTCAAAATTATTGTTCTTACGTAAGATCACAAAAGTAAGCAAAATTAAGGTTTCGTCGTCTTGTCGTATAGCTGTCGCAGTCGCATGTGACATAGTATGCGAGGAGGTTTAAGAATGACACTTAAACAGACACATTTTCAAGCGTTATGGTTTAGATTTGCATCGCTATAGTATTCCGTAGCTCCATTTGTTTATGGCTGAAAGTTGAGTCAATTGTCTACTTATTTATCTTCCATTTACTGAAACTAATCGCGAGGTAAATATCCGAATAAGTGCCTCGCGCGGCATCCTCGCGAGCCCTTTTGTGATCATCAATGACTTAGCAGCCAATCAAAGTATAAACAAAAGTGGTTATTAAAATGAAGGAAACGTGCTTTCTTTAATAATCTTGTTGTACAATATCGATGCAAAACCTATCCGCATGTAGCACCTAAACATAGTAGTATCATAAGTTTAACTTTTTATTGCACAGTGAGAAAACTTCTGGTCTTATCCTTTTCGATTTAAATTTAAGCCTGGAATACACATGCCTGTAACTTGCATAAAAGTATGCAAGTAGCTTGCATATCGTGTGCCATAACAACTTCTGATTGGTGAATACTATAATGGCATGTCAGCTACTTGCATAGTTTTGTGCAAGTTAGAGGCATGTGTATTACGGGCTTTATGATAGGGCATAATATAAACTACGTTCGGTCAGTCCAAGCATTATTATTGACAGTAACATGGTCAGTAACATCACTTGTTTTTTTTTTGCACTTATTTTAAGGTATGGTAAAATTTTCTAAAGTATCTACTTTTGAATTACTTTTTTCACTTTCTCGGTTATAGTATTTTTATCTCACGAAGTAACGCGCGCTTTACTTGTGGTAACCGAGTGTACCAACACGCTGTGAATGTGTGCGTGAAGACGAGTAGCGTCAGCACACAACACACACTTCCGACTTCGCCATTGTAACGGACTGTATCGAGAACTCCTGCGATTACACACACATTCACAGCGTAATTGTACATTTGGTAATCACAAGTTAAGCGCGCGTCGCTTCGTGAGATAAAAAAAAAACAAAGTTCTCAATGAGGTGTGCCAAGAATCTTTAATTATGATGATTTTAATGTTTGCCTAATTCCGGTAAGATATATTTTGGTGAGCCATGACGTATGAGTTAAGGTAGGTGCAGGCTGTGTCGACAGTGGCCATAGAGATAGCTTGGTAAACGCTAAGGGTAAGGGTATTACATACCAAAGATACCTAGCGATCGCAGTTAAGCTCGCTACCTCGATGTTACCTCAATGCAAAACAAATGCATGCTAATAGACACGCACGTACATGCCAGGCATCGAGGTAAACCCCCAAGTACACCGCGATGCATCGCAGTGAGGTATCCTACGGCACTTGCGTGCTTGTCTATTAACATGCATGGAAGTGGCATCGAGGTAGCGAGCTAAACTGCGATCGCGAGGTATCGCAGTGGCCTTCGGCATGTAATTACCCTAAGTAAAGGGAAAAGGCAAATTCGCTTTTCATAATTTTTCTTTCGTTGTCTCGGTCTGTACCTGTTTTAAAATGATTAAAGGCAAAATGAACCTATTAAGGGGAAGCGCCAGGGTAGCCCGCGAAATTCAAATTTTCTTAAGTTTTTTGTCAGTTTCAGGTTGTATGTTGATTAAAATATGATTCGCGAGCGTAACAAATATGATTTTACAGAATTATAATTATTAAAATCATCAATACAACCTTCTACGTTCATATAGTCCTATTAAATTACTATTTCATAAAATATCAATCAATAGACCTAGCGCATTCCCCTTAAAACATTTTTGGATATTATAATAGGATAACTTTTTTAATATATATTTTGTTTGTTTCTATTTATTGTTTAAATTTTAATTATAATTAAGGTATGTGATGATCTCAAAGTTATGAAGTCACGGTTTCTAGTAACGTAAGCGCCATAATAATTGCTTCTAATTCTAAATAAATAATTAACAAATGATACTTTACATTTTGTATTCTAAGTCACTATTTGCACGGGATTAATAGGTTTAAAAATCATTTCTGGGGCAACCCTAATTAATTTTGTAGCTTTAAACCATTTAAGATGAAATAATTTGGCAATCATTGTACCACAATAAAAGTCACACTAACACAATAAAAGTTTCCAGACAAAATCTAGAAACTACCATTAAATGGATTCCTGTTCTAAATTCTGAGGGATAATTCTCGTATTTTTAAGAACGTTCAAATTCTAATCACAGTCTCAAACAGTCAAAAAAACCTGTCTAATTTCCCTACATGTTTGACAAGTTTTTGACAGTGATTGTCGCTGTTGTGAGATTGCGACTAGGTTTTGAACGTTTTTAATTACGGGGATTGGCCTTTCGATGAGCCAATACCGCTCCGTAGTCAATGTACAGACGCCAGCACATCAAGCTACTACAATCTGTCAAATTTCTTTGATAGATTTTCAACTTTATCGCTAAAGCGTAAGGTTCTAAGTTTTTTGGGAAAATTTGACAGTTTCGGGTAGGTTGATGTGCTGGCGTCTGTACACTAGTTTTCAGCGAATTTTCTTGGATATTTACCAACGTAGATGCAATGGGTTTTTCGTATTGGCCCAACGTATGTCCTATAAATGACTGTTTGCTAAGCTACAAGAGGACAACACTTTAAAAGGGAGTCAATCCAGCATCCTAATTGCTTAACACACCTCCAATCACAATTTGAATAATTTTTGAAGGATATTGCTAATCCATTGCTTCATATGTTCGAAAAAATTGTCTGCTCAACGACGTAAATAACGCAATGAATATTGTAGAAGTGTCAAAATTAAAGCTATTGCTACTAAAAGTGTTTATAAAAAAATACGAAAAGGCCTAGCTGTGTTTACCCTTAAATTTTCTTTCTTTTTAGTTTTCTACATGTGGTGAAATTAAATATAAGCCGGAGCGGTATCGGCACTGAAGCTTTACATTTTGTACCTACAATCTATTAAACACTTTAACACATTGACTGAATTCATAGAGCTTAAGGTTAATAATAGAACGTAAAAAATACTTGATATTTTTATAACCCTTTTGATGTATATTTCTAACTAGTTTTTAAGTCAATTATTCGGCAATAACATTAGGATGTGATTTCGAGAGATATATAAAATTAACATTTCGGAAATTAAATATTCGATTAGAAATGATGTGTGGCCTAAATTAAAAAAAAGAAAATATTTATGGGAATGAGATTAAAAATAAAGTAAGCGTATATTTTGGTACTTTATTGCATTAACTATTTAATTATTTTCCAAGTGATTTAATATGTAAGGCATTTGAAAGTTTGTGATCGTCAACACTTTATGTAATTATTTTCGTCACATTGTATAATGGTGGGTGTAGTCTCTAATAACACGTTGTTTCGCACACAAATGAAGCTTTTGCCTTAATTTAGAAACTTCTCTCTAAGGCTCGTTGTACACACACGTTTTTTTTGCCGTGAAAAACTATGGTTGATTTGCCGTGTGTTGGCACGGTCGTCAGTGTTGTATGGATCACTATGGAAGCTTGTTTATAGACACGGCGGCACTACGGCACGGTATCGTCGCCGTACGGTAAAAAAAAACGTGCAGTATTCGACGGGCCTACCTCTAAAAATACTGTTTCGAATATATAATCACTAAAGCGGGAGAAACAAAATCTGTGACCGAGTTTCATTTGCACTTGAAACAACGTGCACAAATATTTCATGTCGACATGTTAAATGGACATTAGAATATTTCCTTTTGCACCATAATAACGTTAGCCACTCAACGGGCTGTTAAAACATAACATTTTAAATATAAATCAAAGTTTTAACAAACATATCACACTGTACAAATGATTCGATCGAGCTTCTTTAAAATAATAACAGTGAGCTTATAAGCATAATGAAACATACCTACTTTATCTATTTATTTGTTAGTACTTATGTGATAAATATGAGCGATACATTCAGTAAAATTAAATCTAGAACTTAAATCTTCATTCTTACTCCTTTTAAAAAACTTCAATTCGTTCTTAAGTCTCAACTGCTACAAATAACACGCTTTTACTATAAATAATATGATGTTTTATTAAATAAATAATGTATCGCTCATCAGTAAATGCTATTAAACTTACATGGA
This sequence comes from Gortyna flavago, assembly GCA_963669345.1. Classification (NCBI taxonomy): domain Eukaryota; kingdom Metazoa; phylum Arthropoda; class Insecta; order Lepidoptera; family Noctuidae; genus Gortyna; species Gortyna flavago. The sequence continues at coordinate 15,531,995 of OY770128.1, forward strand.
CCATTCAATACTGTTTTTGTGGTTATAGTAACCATGTCACCACACTCTAGGTTATAAGCAAATATAATAAGTTACCAAAGCAATTTCGGTTAAGGTACTCTAAGATTTAATAAGTATAAAACTTGATATATTTTTTTACGATGTGATGGAACCCTAAAAAGTGTTAAATAAACACAACGTTTCGCCATAATTCGCTTTAAGAACATCTTTTGTATTTAATATACTTAACTCTATTGAGATAAATTATATAATATAGAAATTAACAAAAAATCTTATGACTTACATAAAACTTATGGCTTTAAAAACTTAATTGTCAAAAACAATATTAATATTGTAACGCCATAATATAAATAATAATGTATGCGGACTTCCAATGCAATGGAGATTAAATATATTTTTTACGGAACTTATTTTTTTTTTTATAAATCTGTGACGGTACCCTCGACTGTGATCCCTGGCGCTAATTCCACTTTCTCGCTTTCCACTTTGTTATCGTCTGCGCCAATTAGATCAGTTAATGAGTCCCTCTTTTTCAATGCAGCAATGATAAGGTCCTTTGAGTTTTGTCTGATGAATTCTCTGCTTGAAGACCGTGGTGGAGGTGGAGTGACCCTGCTGGGTGGAGGAGCCTCGGGCGCCATTTTACTCGGTGGAGGAGTAGGCGCAGTGCGTTTAGTAGCTGGAGGAGAAGGAGGCGGTTTACCTTGCGGAGGCATCGGTGCGGGCAGTTTAGGAGCTGCCGGTGGCTTTGCCTTGCTCGGCGAGATTATATGCTTGGCAACCACCTGCTTGTCCTCCAAATCATCTCCCAACTCGTTAGACCTCTTCATGGACGCCCTGTTCCGCGGTGTTTTCTTCAGCATTGCCTGGAAATTGAACGGAGGATCGTCCTCGTTCATGTCGTTGGTTGATTTAGCCATCGCTTGCAGTTCCATTATCGGGTCTTGCGCTTCCATGTCAACAGCGTACATGCTTCTAGTGTAGTTTGCCTTTCGTAATTTGGGTGCTGTGTCTTCGAGAATGTCTGTGTCATCTCTTACTCCTGCCCAAGGTTCTGGCGGTTGGTAGTAGCTTTGCGGTGCTTGGCCTGGTTTCTTCTTGTAAACTGCTGGTCTGTTAGTAGGTCCCTCTTTACGTGCTGGTTTTGGTGCGGGTGGTTGGTCCGGTTCATCGGGCGGTAGGACGGGGACCGGCTGCGTGGGGTCTCTGCAGAATGGCACTGTGATGAGCGTCTGTGTGCTCGCAGATGCTTTAATAGTGTCGGTTTGTGCTGAACTAAATCGACGTTTGAACGGTTCGTCCCACTGCTCGTGGTCGGAATCGTATTGACTGGCAAATGTGTCGCTACAAAAAGAAATTGGTCAAGTTAATAACTTTGAATGAGGTTAATAAAAGATCGCCTAGTTGTGGATATCATCTTGCGAAAAATGTCTCAATATTGGGACCATAATAATTGCGAAATGGGCATTTGATTAGTTTTATTTGATTCAATATACATGTTCTAATTTGGCTCAATGTAATGATTCTTGGTGTTGAATGCAAAAAAAAAAAACATCAAACTAAGTACTCACTTGCTCTTGGCAGAAGGGTCACACATATACGAGGTGTCGTAATACTGCAGCTGGTCGATCCTGAAGGGAAGCTTCCACACAGTGGGAGGGCCAGAACCTAGGAAATCGCCTTCCTTAGAATGAGGATCCACTCGGTCGAGGAGGATTGAAGTACTAGTACTTAGCAGCGCTTCCAAAACTGCTTGATTGTAGATATGCACCTGGAAAAAAGATGAATCGGTTATGGTAAGGTGTCCAGTGACAAAAAATGAAATAGATGAATGTAGTAATTTCTATTAGGTTTAGCTAAATGCAAGTTATTGTAGACTGAGCTTCGTAAGAAGCTACATAACAACAATAGTTTCGATAAGTAGTAAGTAGTAAAGTAGGTAAGTATGGAAAGTAGTTATTAAAAAGTTTGGATTGTACTACAGTTAAAATAATTCCGAGTTAATGCTAATAGTATTTTCCTTTGAGAGAATGTGTTACTACACATTCTTTATTATTTATAAACTAGTAGACAATGACTCAAGCGCATAAAAAGAGGTTGACCCCTGTGATAACTTACCCTAGGTATTGCATTAGTGGTTGTCAGTTGTAACACAGAAATTATATATATATCAATTAACGTATTTAACCAGTTTTATAAGTATTTTGTCAAAGCCTTTATTCACAGGCATAGGATTTGGCATGATTTATAATTTTATAGTAGCACTAACCTTACTTGAAAAAAAAAATCTAGCACCTCTGTGAGCAAATTAATGCAGGAAGGAAGAAGTCAAAGGAAGTCATCTAAAAAGTTATTGTGAATATAGTTTCTGATACCACCCGTACACTTTACGTGAACCCAAAGTCGACAGCCTAGAAAAAACGTAGCTGACTCCGCACTTATCAACGGCTTTTATCTTAGAACTACCACCACTTAATTCTTCGTACTTGACCGTCTGTTGTGACATCTCAGTCATACTTCTCTTTATCTTTCTCAGGTATTGTCTAGGCATCTACAAAGTCAGACAAAGAAGGCAGATGTTACACTCATACCCACGAAAGTTACATCCCTTTTCGCCAAAAAAAAAAGTGACGCAAACTAAACTACAAGAAAAAAAAAGTTAGGGGGGATAAACCAGTAGCAAACTAGTCCGATGCAAACTTTATGGCGGCTTGGATCATGAGGCGAGTAGTGACAGCGGGGGTGAGGGGCGGGGTACTGCGCAGCGAGTAGCGCACTTCAGAGCCGCCATAATGTCCGACACGTACTATACCTACGGATAGATGGATCTGTGTCTTACCTGCTGTGAAAAATGCACTAGATCCTGATAACGAACGGCCCGATATTGCAACAGAACTTGAAAGATGGAACGGCTTTTCCATCTCATGGCGAATCTCTTTAGGAATGAGGCTGTCTCCTCGTCTATCTGTCCCGTACTTCTGCTTATAAGTGGCCCGTACGCTTTGCGAACTATGTAACCGCGGTAAGCTGTAACAAAAGTAATGTAGGTATTGTGTAAGGAACTACTTCGAATGTGGGTCTTTTGTCAAGACTAGAGAAAAATGATTGTGTTAATGTAAGATTAATTTTCAGAAAGTACTTTTAGGTACTAGCAAGGCTTCACGAGATAATGGATCGTATTTTGGTTGAAAATGGCATCAGTTGGAGCCATTTTGAATACTAACTACTAATAATCATCGTCGATAAATACTAATAGTTTATAATAAACAAAAAGGCCCTTGGTCGAGAAAAATATAAAAATGAATTAGGTAGGTACCTATTATAACTTGAGGATGTGTCAGAAGCTGAGCTGCATCGGCGGAGCAGAGTTAATAGGGAAGAAGAATTCAAAGAAAAACGTGGAAAGAAAATGTAAGTAGCTAATATTGTCTTTACCTTTTTGTATTAATAATGCTGCTTCGTCCTCAGTTACGTTCATCGACTGTTGTTTCTTGAGTTCCTTTACTGAAAAAGAAACAGCATGTTGTAGTTATACATAATTTTGTTCATGGTAGATATTAAAAGTTTTAAGTAAAGCCTTATATTTATCATTATGGACTTTAAGAGACTTTGATCTGTGAGTTTGTTTCAGTGTTTCTTCTGGGAGAACTTACTGTTATTTTTAGCCAATTTAAAAAAGATATAATTTTTCATTAAAAGTCCTTTATGTATATTGATTTACTAGTTTCTGCCCGCAACTTCGTCCGCATAAAGTTTCACCCTCCCTCATTCACCCTCTTATGGGTGGAATTTCGAAAAACCCTTTCTTAGTGGACTGGACACCTCTTCACAAAGAACACACCCTCCAAATTTCATGTCTCTAGGACCAACGGCTTAGGCTGTGCGTTGATATATCAGTCAGTCAGGACTTTGAATTTTATATGTAAAAAGAATGTACTCACTATGTAGCGCTTTCGATTTGTCCTTCTTAGCTTTTCTTCTAGCTAAGAAAGCCCTCATCATGCATTGGACCTTAATTATCTTCTTTACTTGCGTTTCGTAGAGCCTGCAATTAATATGAAGTTATATTCCTATTAACATTTACATCTTCTCATTCATCATCCTCTAATATGTAATTAATAATTACCTTGATAAGAATTCCTCGTTATAATATTTCAAAAATACTTTAGTTTTCCCAAGGACCCACCCTTCCATCTTTAAGCGAATCATTAACAACCTGCAGTTATCTTTCGTCACTTCGACATTTTCATCGAAATCAAATGCCAGGAATCGGTACCTATTCAATCAGAGTATAGTGTTTAGTCATAATAAAAATGAGAACCGGGATAGCTTTGACAATCCAAATGATATTATTTATTTGATCTTAAAAGTTGTGCTAAAAATTTGTTTCTTAATATTTAAAACCAGCACCCTCGTTGCGTAACACTCTTTCAATCACAATCCGTGGGTTTTGAAGGATATCCGAATCCAAATCCGTTGTTTCACAGGTTTGAAAAATTGGTCTGCTCAACAACGTAAATAAGGCAATGAACGTGGCAGAACTGTCAAAATTAAAGCCATTGCGATAAATTGTCACTTTATGTGTTACGAAATTGACAATTGGCTGGTTACCTATCTCTTCTGAATCTACGATCTACCAACTCACCTTCGAATGAACTCCGCAAATGGAATACGACTGGAGAAGCCACTCTGCCTTGCTATCGCCGTGTCTAATATTGCCAAGGCTCTGAGTTGCTGCCTGACCATTTCAGTTTGGAACCCCTTGGGGTTGTCATTCAGATCTGCTCTTATGCAGCGAACGTAGTGTGTTCCTCCACTGCCAGGACCTACGGAGAGTTGCTTTAGGATCTCCAAACTGGTGGCTCTGTAGGTTGCAGCAGCGGTCCTCATTCTATGGACTTGAGAATATTGGCCTTTGGATACCGTGTTGTATTTCTGAAACAATATTTATGAAAAATCTTAAAAATGTTCGGAAGTATGGTGAACAGAATTGAAATTTTGATGACTGATCCACAAATGGCACGTATAAAGAATGTCTTATGTGTTTTAGCTAGTTTGACTTACTCTAGCTTTCAGATTTTCTATTTCCTTTTCAGATTTAGACCTCACAACAGTCACTTTCGGCTGGCTGGAAGACACGGTCAAGTTTCCAGTTTTGGTCAGTTTATTCCTAAAGAGTTGTTGCACCGTTACATTGGTGGAAGCCCGCATAGTTTCTATCATTTCTGGAGGGAGGAAATCCTTGTTTTTGTCTCCCATTTCTCTGCAATCATAGTTCACTTTGCCTGTGTAATGCGCGACGCTAAATTCGTGACTGCCTGATAGTTTGATGTAGGGTCCTTTGCATGTCGTTCTAATTGTACCTGAAACATATTAATTTAGCTATAACAAAGATATTAATTCATATCTCCAATATGTTTAAAAAAAAACCTTGTAGAAGTTTACTTACTCATAATAAACTCTTGACCACTACCAGTACGACTGGCTTCATCTAAAATATAAAATAGTCCAAGAGGCCTTCCCATGAGTTGGTCAACTGAATTCTTATTGTCATAGAAATGTAAAGATACTACCGGAACTTCCTCTTCTGCCGTTTCCTGCATCTCCCACGCAAACATCCTCTGGTTGTATAGAAACTGTATTTGTTCGTTCGTTGTATTAACAATAAGCTGTTCCAATCGATTTCTGTGGTAACATTCGAATCCAAACATGTCGAGCAAGCTCACTGAATATTTATCGCCGCTGTAAAATAACTTCGTTCATTAAACTATTGTTTAACTAAAAACATAATGTTAGAATAGTAATACGTACAAAACAGATCTCATGAATGATAGCTTGGAGTTTATTAAATTGATCATCCAGTCAATAAGTCTCTTGTATAATGCACTTGCTAAAGTATCTCTTGCATCTCTGGCTTCATCAGTGGAATGTCTCCTTTTCACAGCAGTTCCACTTTCTATCAAACAATAATTAAGTAACGCCCAAAGAAATTTGACTTCCTCTAAAGATAACAGTTTAGCAACTTTCTTCGCTTCATCAGGATTCTCTATTTCCGCTGTACCACTTTTTCCGTCTTTGAACCTTACGTTACCAAGAACTAGAATGGCTGCTAAGACTGTTTCGAAAAATGATATGTCTTCTACTTCCCAGTCAATAGTTTTGAGATTTTCTATAAATTCAGTGTAGAGTGCCACATTATTTTCTGTAGTCTCCCTTACTCCTTTAATACATTTAGGCGCTTCGTCTTGTATCCTCAAATATCTATGTTTTCTGTGTTTTTCTAGACAAAATTCTTCCGTGCGATTCGCAGCTTCCATAGCGTCGTAGAAATAGTACAGTAGATCAAAGTTGGCTTGAGACCTGAAACACTTATTTGACTTTTATTTCTATCGCTAAACGTAACAAAAAATACCACTTAAACCGACTTACATGTCAGTGGACGAGACGCGCCATTTCTCTAGTTGATAAAGCCAAAATATAGCACCGCTTAGTTTTCCAGAACTGCCGTAAGTGACTTGTATTTGGAAGATTCCTCTCGTAGAGTGAGCATTTAATGGTGTTGCTCCAGTTATAGCAGCTTGTATGACTTTGGTTGCCTTTTGAATCCTCTCAGCTGTATTATTCTTCATTGATCCTAAGAAAGTGAGGTGGTCTAGTGCATGTAGCATACTGGTAGTCTTCCCTGATTTACATTCACCAGAAAACACGACATGCTGCGGCTCATTGTGATGAAGTGCATCTTGATATGCACTGTCTGCTACCGCAAATATGTGGGGCTCGTTATCAGATCTTGATTTACATTCATATTTTTGATGGTACTGAAATCGTAAATTAATATCCTTGCATCATTATTTATCGAATAGAGAAGTATGGAAGAAAAATTCATATTACGTCGAGTACAAATAAATTGGAACAAGGGCAAAATAATGATGATGATCAAATTCAAATTATTTTATTTCTCATAAACCTACATGGGCACTTATGAAATGTCAGAAGCTAAGTGCACGATTCCAATTATTGGTCGTTTCCTATGGCGAAGAACCGAAGAAACTCCACGGTTACTCTTTTAAAAATAATTGGCTTTGACAGTGTTTTCAAATTACACTGTTAATTGGTATGGGAGGAAAGTGTAGACCTGTCAACAAGTACCATAGAAAATGGTAAACAAATCCAAGCATCTATGAGTCTACAATGTCTTTCAATGATCAATATTTATATACCTATTATTTAGGAATTTTGTTACTCACAGTTTCGTTATAAATATCATCGCTCGTATTCGGATTAAGAATTAGGAGAACATCACCAATAAAAGACGTAAATGCTCCTTTGGATAATTTAGTTTTTAACTCAGTCAGTATATTGTCTTCTGTTAATTTTTCTAATGCAGCTAAATCTTCCACTTGCATGGTCTCTGGTTCGGAAACTCCTTGAGTTGTAAGTAGACCATCTTTCATCATTCTCTCAGGAATTTTATCCGCTAGAGTTATATCCTTCATGTCTGCTGCTAGTACTTTTAATTCTGTAGTAAGCTGTAAGTAGCAAAACATATTTTACATAATAATTGTTATATCTATACTAATAATAAAGCTGAAGAGTTTGTATGTTTGTTTGAACGCGCTAGTCTCTGGAACTAACAACTAGTCTTATTTGAAAAAAACTTTTTGCATTTGATATCCCAATTCTTGAGCAAGGCACTACCCTAGGAGCCGAGCAGAACGAAAAAAAAGGCGGAAATAACACTAAGCGAAAACGAAGTAATAGCGCGGGCAGGCGCGTAGGTAACGCGATGCCCCTGGGTGGGTCGAAAAAGAAATTTTACGCGGAAGCAATCGCGGGCAGATGCTAGTTTGTAATAAACTTACATGAAAATCGTTTTCTGGAACAGATTGTATGAAAGGATGCTCTTCTAATTCGATCATGTAGGGTCGATGTTCAGGATTCTTCTCGAGACATCTAAAAACAGAGGCTGCTTAAAAATGTTGGAAGAGTAAGATTAATGATTCAATTAATATCGTTAACACTTACTCGGTTATAAAATCACTAATTTCATTAGACCACATGGCTGGTTTTACGAGACCTGGTGGAGGGTTTCTCGCAATTTGAAAAAGCGCTCTTGTTGGATGCATATCTTGAAATGGCGCTTTACCATCAGCCATTTCTATTGCTGTTATACCTAAAGCCCATACATCTATCCTATTTCCGTATCCTTCTTCACCACACGTCACCATTTCAGGGGCCATCCAGCTCGGCGATCCAATATTCGTCGTACTCGTATCCAGCGTTCCATTCAATTTGCAAGACAATCCAAAATCGGTCAACTTCACTTCGCCGTCTTTCGTAATCAGAATGTTGCTGCATCTTATATTGCGGTGTATCACTTTGTTCTCGTGCAAGTAAACGAGCGCCTAGAATACAAATGAGTGAGGTAGAATTGATTGCACCAATCGAGGCAGTCAACACGGTAGTTTGACAGGGAGTGATGGAGTGACCGCCCCTAACGCGGAGGACTCGCGGATTGTTAAGACGGTTGGGCGATAGCAACGTCAGCGTCAATCAAGTCCCCACGCCCCGGAGATTCATTGGGGCCTATTTGCATACGCATCGTGGCTTCAGTGCTGTCGCAGGCGGGCTGTACGCGCTCTCTGCTGTCTGATATATCAGCTTGTTTAATGCGTTCATTACGATCGTTTAGTTAGTGTTGTAGGGATTGTTTATCGATAGTTTTTGGTGACGCCATTTCATATGGTCCTTTTAATGTTTGTTGCTTTTCAGCATTTAATATGAAATAAAACTTCATTTGACGAGATTTTTTTAACATTTTGTATTTATCATTAATTTTAACTGTTTTATAATATTTGGATACATTTCTATCATGCATGCCATCTTTCTATGGGGGTAGGCAAAAACTGCAGAACGCCACCTGCTATGGTCCTTACATATTCCTTTTGCCTCGTTTACTTTTATACATCTGGGCATACACAATCCTATCACAATTGTTATAAAATATGTTTACTACTGTATATTTTGGCTACGTTACAAAATATATTTTTGTTAGGACCATTAACTTGTCATTTGGAGAAATGATTAGTGTGTTCATATTTATCTGTCCTGTGACGGCTATCTTGCAATAATTGAATAAAACAATCGATGTTATATTTCATCATAATATCGACAAAGATGACATCACAAGTTCGACATTGATCGTACTTTACGAGATGCTACATCGATAGATATGCGTGGAAGATCTGCCTTACGAAGAGGACAGAGCACCGGTATTGTGAACCAAGTGGCTTGCATAAAGATAATACGCATTTAACCCTCTCCGATAACTTGAGAGCCCGAAGGACGAATAGGCATCGTTTTTAATCAACCTTATGAAAAGGGCATAAGAAAGGTTTTCAATTGACTGATCCGCGTTAGAGAGATCATCGGCTACTGCGCCTGAGATCCGTATATCTTGTGTGCGCGAGCATTATTTACGATAATTGAGCGATGCGCCGCGATGGGGGGCCATCATGGTGTTGTCGGGCGCGCACCGACATTCGCATCGACAAGTTCGACTGTTCCGTCGCGAATCACATCAAATAAAGCGGCGTGCATTTTAAGTAATGGCTCTAGATTGTATTTCAACGTACGTGGACATTCGCCTGGCAATATTTTATTCGACGTCACGCGAGCAACAGAAATAGCCGGGACACAGATCCGAGAACAATTGAGTTTGCATTCGAAGTACCTACCAATTGATTCAGCCGTTGAAAGCTGGACTGGCAGGCCCTTTGTTTTATAAACAGCCATCTCGACTCGTATGTGACGAGCGACATGTTTATAGTCAGTCGAATATGGTCTTACCTTGATCGTATATTTGAGGATGTAAGCGATGTGTTCCTCGGACATTTTTCTGTCTGCTTCTTTCAGTTTTCTGACAATATCGATGACAGATCCACATTCGCACAACTGGAAAATAGATGATTTATTGTATTATTTGAATCATGACGACTTGCGAAAGTAACTGCAGATAATCGGACATTAAAATATTATGCAGACTATTGATTTCCGTTGCTTTATTATAGAAATTATACGTAAGTATATTATTTATGTTCAATTTTTCTTGAGTTTTGTATTCAATTTAATTTAGATACAAAATAAAAGTGTCGGACGTACCTCAAGCACAAACCAAATTTTCTTCACACGATCGGACTTGTCACAGAACACTCCATAGAAGTCTATCAGATTGAGATGATTTGTGAAATCCCTAAGTATTTTATATTCTTCTTGTATGTGATCTTCATTTTCGTCTGTATACATTAGGATCTTGACTGCGACATTTTTTCCGGCTGCCTGTGAGTCTGAAGCTCGGTATACTTCACCGAAGATGCCCGATCCGAGCTTACCTTCAAGTTTGTAACGATCGAAGGGGTTCGGCAGGGACGACACGTTCAGCCCGTCCTTCATGGTGGACGGATCATGTACCTAACTAGCAGAGAAAGTCTGTTGAAGGTTTGAAATTATGGGCTGGGGTTGTATCTTTACAATTGCAATTATATTAGTTTGGTTAGGGGTGGTCCTTAGCGATGTTCTTTAGGATTGGATATTCTGAAACAAACTTATTTCTTTCTAAGCCTGTTTTCGATCTAGTCACACTTGACTAAACTGCCAAGTATTGCAAGAACCTAAATACTACTTAAGTATGTGTCGTCACAAGTTGATTCAATTAGCGTCAATAACTTCGGGGATCCCCATGAGATTTTATTTTTTCTAATGTACCTGATGTACTTATTCCAAATCTTTAGGCCACCAGCATCAGTTATCATAAACCTCGTTTGCTGCAAACAGCTACACGATATCTTTGCAAGAATACGTCTTTGTGGCCCATATAGGTACTGCCAAGTATCTACTGGTATTCAGCTGGATCCAGTTAGACTGGAAGTCGACCCCAACGGCTAGGAGTTGATGATGATGACTGCTCTGTCTTCCCAATTGGTTTGTAGTCAAATCTCATGTTGACATTTATAGATGATTGGTTGTTATAATTTTGGTCAAACAATCACAATTAGGTACGTTTCATAAAACTGAACTGCATCCTAGTTGCGTTACTATCAATTACAATCTGAATCATTTCGAAGGTATTGCTAATCCATTGTTTTATAACTATGTTCGAAAAATTTGTCTGCTCAACAACGTAAATAATGCAATGAATGTTGTTGAACTGTTAAAAATTAAAGCCATTACTACCTACTGATAGTGTGTTACACAATTGCCCTGCTGTTTGGTAGATAATAATAATAATAATATACCTAATAATATCCGCTGATTAGACAACACACTTGATGAATACAGATCATCAGTTTCCGCGGCTAAGGTTGCGTTTCCACCAGAGATGAGCGAGGATGCGTAGCGAGGGATGTGTGTGAAACCAACCAATAACATCGCTTCATTTTTATAGCTTGAAGTAAGTTAGCGTTGATATTGGTTAGTTTTACACACATCCCTAACTATGCATCCTCGTTCATCTCTGGTGGAAAGGCAGCCTTAAGCTGTTCGATTCCTTCAAACAATTTGTCAACTAAATATAAACATTTTAAAATCCTTAAATTTATAAATAAATAAAGTTAGACTCACCAAGTTTCCCGCCAGTCAGTTCCAACGACTCGGCATGGACAACGGCGCAGGGCCGAGTGTTCCATACACCGCTGAGAGCTCACAAGTGCCGGGGCTTCGGTATTAAGAACACTGCTAATCCCCTTTAATAGTATTAGGTCATAATGCCCGACGACCTTCCTGCATGCCTTGGATACAATTTAATTGGGGACGCGTTTAATTGTAACTCGTGTTTGTTTAGTTTCATTATATAGGTATACACGTATACACGTGAATTTAAAGATTCATAGATTTTATATTCTTTTGCGATTTTCTATAATTATGTTTCTGCAATTTCTTGAAGATCTATTTAGCGCTTTGGTAGAATGACTTTGCATAATTTACCTCCAGACCGTATTTCGGCCTAGCCTAGGGAGACTAGCCTTCGGGGCGGGAGATATTATAGCGCACAAGTGTGTGCTCAGATACTGGTGCACTCTCACTTCCCTTACTCTCATAGTCCAATGAGACGGCACGCAATCCGACACGACCGGAGAGATCAGGCGCAGGGCCAACGGCTTAACGTGCTTTCCGAGCCAAAAACCAAAATAACACTTTGCCCGACCTGGGAATCGAACCCAGGTCTCCACGCTCAGCTGTCGCGCTTGCAACCACGAGTCTAAAGGGGCAGTGGGGGGAATGACTTTGGATAGAGTTACAGCAAATGACTCTTTAAAAGGTTTCTTGGTAGGTCTCTAGATCTCTTGGTAGAACTCTCATCGTCATGAATTGGGTAACCAGTAAATGAAAAAAGTCGTGACGTAAATTTTTTGATTTGAAAAAATTTGTTTGCAAAGAAAGTCATTCAAACCTCTGAAAAAGGTTCTAAAGTTGCAAACACGCAAAAAATGTTATGAAAAGATCGTCAATATCAATCTCAATCTGTATAAACGTTCCAAATGACGTGTGTAAAATCCTTGTTTAGGTAACAATCATCGAAATTAATTCGCAACACCCACTCAATAACATGAACTATCTTTTTTTTAAAGAAATCGATCCGTCATGCCAACAAGTATTCGATCAAGCGCATTTAATACTAAAAGCGGAACATCAGCGAATACAAAATGGCCGAACACCGTTAACCTGTCAAAAGTAGGTATTTTAAAAAGATCTGTCAATAAACAGTTAGGGAAAGATGTATGAATGAGGATGTGTGTTTGTATTTATTGGGGGATGAAAACGGAAGGGTAAAAGTAATTTCGAATAGTGGTTTTTTGGGGACTTGTTTTTTGTGTAGTAGCAGAGTTTAACATTGCATAGTGATATTGCTTTCAGAAAACTTACCTACGTTTTCTGTACCTACTAGCTGAATCTATTCAACGCAGACCCTCTTAAAAGGTCTGAAAGGATCTTTATTTCTTTATTTTTCCTCCTACTGGTATGCCACACAGCAATTAAACCAACGGAGCAAAATATTACTTTAAAATACTTCATATATTTTTTGCACTAAGTACACATACGATTAGATTCACATAGTTTTTTTTTAAGGAGTTTATGGGCCTGCTTTAGTGTCACGAACATCGAAATATTCACTCTTCTCATAAAATTATTATTTACCATTTATTCTTACATCTTCATCTTTTCTTTCGTTTTTTTTTTTTATTAAGTAGATACCTACTTCAAAAGTCTCTTTTATAATGCTTGAAATGATACCCATCAACAAAGCGTCAAAGCACGAGGGCTCTTCAGATGAGAGGTCAAATCAGCCGAAAGTAACACGATAATTGAGGGCCTACTTGAAAATATACGAGTAGCTTCTGTTTAAGCACCTCCTTGAGATTGTAAATGTTTGTAAGCATGGGATTGGATAAGATGTTGTTAAGAATGGTTATAAATAAATTTGAGGGCTGAAATATTGATTTGTTTTTGGGATGATTTTGAAAGAAATATTCCTAATTTGATTTAAGTACCTATTTCAATCGGAAAATGATATTTAAGTAGTCTTCATGAAATGTTTTTAAAAAAATAGGTTGATAACTAAACATTTTAAAGTGCATTACCCACTCGTTCAAAATGTATGGAACAGCAATTTTTTAAAATAACCTATGAAAAATGTATACGTAGTCTGGTCTAGAATGATGTGCTGAATTCATGGTTACTTTGCGCGTCGATGTACGAGTACGTCACCCTGTATGTTTTAATTGGTTTGAGAATCGACTTTGTTGCATATTGAATAATGTAATTATTATTCCTATAAATAATTTTGTAAGCCTATGGCATAGAAACTGATGGCTTTTTGTAATAAAACGATTATACTCGCACAGTGTAATAATAATAATAAATTAATTGTTAAATATCTTGACTTAGCACACGAGGTTGTTGACATGTGGAATGTAAGCTTCGCTGTCATTGTGCCGATTGTCGTATCGGCCAATGGCCTGATGGCCAGAAGCCTCTATCAACATCTCTCGAGGCTCTCGTTAGGCGGTTGGATCGAGGGCCTGATTCAGAAGGCAGTACGTACTTCTTGATACGGCTTGCATTGTGAGGTTCCTGTCTCTGGAGCCCTACCCACCGGTAGCTAAAATATAAAAAATAGAAGTCGGAGTCGGATACCGCCGGACTTCTTTTTTTATATTTTTAAATATTTTTAAATTTTTAGCTGAGCCGGTGAAGTTCGTAGGTACTGCCTCAGGATGAGAATCTATAAGTTCAGAAAATGAATTAAGTATCTTAATTTTTTTCATGTAATTTTCCCGTGTTTTAATAGTTATTCTGCTATTCGGGTCGGAGACAAATCCAGCAAATCAAATATCATAAAAATCGGTCCATTGGTTCTTGAGTTATAAATGGTGTAACTAACCCGACTTTGTTTTATTTATATAGATAGATTTAAAATAGTATTTAATAACTAAGTAAATACATAAACGATAATAATAATTAATTGTTAGTCAATTAAATAGTATACCTATCTAGTATACTTAGTAGAAAAATAATGGTAATTACGGAATAAAAAGCTACATATTCCTTCATAATTTTTATTTCCTTAAATAAAAACCGTCGGTACAAAGTCTTAGATCTACAATAAATAGTTAATTCAATAAATATCACTGAACAGGAATGCTTAAGTGCAATATTACGTATGAAAGTATTTACAGAATGGAATGTGGGTAGTTGGGTACTATCCGTCTAGTAAATACATAAGTAAGTACATTTAAAGTTAATACTGATTTTATTATCAACTTAGCTTAAGATTTATATTTGAAGAAAATTACCTTATAAAAATGTAGTACGTACGTGATTAAAAATATACAGTATGGATGTTTAGACGATTGCCATAATAATATCTATGAAAAAATGGGAAAATTGAGAGGAAATTGTATGGTGTTTGAGTTAGAAACTTTATTGCGTGATAGCAAAGACGTGGTTATGTTTTTCATCAAATCTGAGATTGAACTAAGGAACTGCCACCAACTGCATCAGACTGCTTGAAAAGTGATCTTGTTTTGAGTTTTTTAGTTGCAGTCGTGTTTTTTTTGTTTGATTGTCTTTTTGTAATCAGTCTTCTTAAAACTCCTTCCTATAAACCTCTTTCTAAAGAACAATAATTCTGTCAACCAGTAGAATTGCTGAATTCCGGTTTATGCTCGTGAAATTATAGGTTGGCGATTGGCAAACGCCTTGAGGTGTTGCAGGTGTCCATAGACGAGAAAAATACTTTACATTGACCCACTGCAAGGCAAAGTACTTTAAATTACTACAAATCTATTAAGTACTTTAAATTCTTTCGCCATTTCTATTATATCCTTTCCCATATCAAAGTCTAAAGATAAAATTAACTTAACAAAAATAATGTAATTATTTGGTAATTCGTATTTGCAGTGATACCTACCTATATATTGGATTATCTACTAATGGAATGTACACAGGAATGTAATATTTCGAGGAATAATATTAATATAAAAGAAGAGATAGGTACGTATTATGTCTCTTAAATGATAATGTAACTCTGGGCTGTGGCCTGTGTCATAGGCGGATTCGGGACAGAAGCAGCAGTGGGGCGATGGAATGCGCTTTGCATGCTGTCTAAAGATCAGTCGCTCCGCTAGGTACCGCCACAACTCTCACTAAGGCACAGGTCACAACCTTAATACCTGAAGACCAATTTCCGTACTTCATAATCTAGTTTTAATGTCATCTCAGTGAATCACTCTCATCAATGTCAAATATTTGTCAAAAATTTATGAAAATAAGAGGTAATTTTGACAGATACAGACATCAGAATGTGAACGTTCTTAAGAATACAGGAATTGCCTCTGTGGTGTCTCAAAAACTACTTACAAATGGCGACCCATTTATCATCACGACACCTCTCGCAGTCGACTCGGCAGCACCAGTGGAAGGTGCAGTTACATGGCTTTATGCTCGACTTCCTGATGAGGGCATGTCCTCGACCGCAGCAGAGCAGATCGCAGGAGCCGGTCCTGGAGGTCCGACCGATGCGACAGACACGGCCTGATGTGCCTGCCGAGTCGGTGCGAGGGTCCACTTCGCAGAAACTTGGTGATCTAGAAGACAGAATTTTAAATTATACGTTGTTATATTGGATCAAAACTGGAATTAAATATACTAAAACTGGATTGCCAGTCACTCACTGCTTGGTTAGTAAATGATGTTTAGATATTTCTGTAAGTAGGTTTATACCATATAAAAACTCTTTTACATATCATCAATATTTTTAAAACTAGATGAGGTCGTTATACACTTGTACTTTTTGAATCCAACGTGCTTACGCCAACAATTTTAGACCGAGAGAATAAAACCGTTTATACGTATAGTTTCACGATTTCCAGATTTACTTATTTAGTTAACACATAAGTTAAAGCAGTCATTAAAAAGGGACAGCTTTCTCTTACTTAACAGAAACTTACCTCTCAAAGAACAGCAGGCTGGTCTTAGGAGCTGGTCGTGCTTTCCCTCGCCTCCTGCCCCTGGGCCGACCTCTTAGCACAGAGGGACTATTGTTAAGCTCTTCTTGAGCCACCAACAATGCCTGTAGAAACCGAAATATGGGCCTTTAGATTGTTTTTGTGGTGATCAATACTCGTTTTTTTTTTGTCTATGGACACAGACAACCATATTTTTTGTGGAACAGTTACGTACAAGCTTTAATCGTTTGATAGCAGTGATAATGAGTGTTGTTTTTATTCATCTGTAGGATTTGTGACTTGTAGAAGGTTCACCTTAAATCTTTTATCATTGAAACTTTTTTGGACAAATAATACCTTTCTGTACTGTCGTTTGATAGTAGAAGCGACTGCCCTGAAGTCTGGTGTGGCTCTCCAGCATGTCCTGAGTTGGCAGCTGCCTGACAATCCGTGACACTTGCAGCGCACCTCCATGTGGGACGACAGAATCTGCAAACAAAATACCGAGAAACAAAATAAATAAAAGTCAAGAGTACCTGATAATTAATTATTAATTAATCGTTTAAGTTAGTCAATCAATTATTAATAAGCAGTGGTTACCACGAGGATATTTAAAAGCTGAGTTAAGAATAGTTTTCTCCTGAAATGACATGCGTAGGAATTCTATAATTATTAATTAAAATTAATTTAGTCTCCTACAACACTCGTACGTAACACTCCTAACTCACCAGAAAAAAACCTAAAAATGCAACCAGCATACATAATTAACATATTACAAGAACCAGTCTAAACAAAAAGTGAAACAACCTCAACGAAGAAATCAATCTCAATCTCCACATATCACGAACAAAATTACCCTCACACAATCAGCAGAACAACAGACTATTCGCAACCGAACCCAAAAAAAAAAAACTGAAAACAATAATATTATGATACGAACACGCTCTCACATCGCGTCGAATCGTAAATCTGTTGTCTCTAGACGTGACCGCATCGACACTCCGCACTGATTGTGCCACCCACCGCTAGCTTTACATTTACATAATTAAACGCCTTACTGCAATCAAACTGACGTCTTAATTTCGCCAGAGCCGCCGGCCGAACAATTTCCCAAATTGAGTCGGAGCAAAAATTCAAATAAATCGGCGTCCTCCACGCCCCTTCGAACCCCGCACCTTAATAGCGTAGTATTAAGAACGTTCGCGATAGAATTCGCCACCCAAGACGTTTGTAATACGTTGTAATGAAGCCGGAATATTAAAAATGGTTCCGAACCGCTTATTATGTTCTCACCTCGACGGGGCGGCGGACTCGTGAAATACAGCCGGCTAATACGGAGCCCGGGGGTTCTCAGGCCTCCGCCACTACCAATAGTTCCTAATTGTGGCGCTATATGCAACACGGCTCAATTCGCTTTTACAGCACTTGATCACGACTTGATACGTGATGGGGAATCTTAATGTTTGATTCTTTGAAACCTGTTCTTCCCAGCCTAATACATATCTTGCAAGAATTGAATACGGTATTACTCCTAAATGCAGATTTACAGACGCAAAAGGATCTAAGATTGAATGATTGTTGAAACCTAATCATACAGGGTCTGAGGTTCGATGTAATTATTATTCCGTTTTAATCCCATAGGAATCATGGGAATGACTTTAATTATGTATTTTACCCACTTAAGTTCATTAATAACTCTATAAATCATTTAAGTGCTAAAAATAAACACCACTCCTGAGAACTCCACTGTGCTTAATTAAACACCAGGGGCTTCGAAGGACTCAATCATCGGGTACCTGTCATCAATCTAAATTACCTTTAAGCACTATAGTTGATTTATTTACTTAATGACGTCTGCAGGCCCTTAAGTGCTGACTAAACATGTTATCATTAAAGTGCTGTTAAAATATTATAGTTTATTTATGTGCGGCTTATGCTCTGCTGAAAAATGGCTCATTAGCGTTTGTTTTGACATCTGGGAATATTGGTATTACACTGCGAAAAATAATTAAAACAGCGAATTGAGAAAAATACGATTGATAGATCAAATGTATCACGGAAATGTATTGAGTAGGTAGTCCGTTTGCTTTTAGAAGTGCGACTGTTTTATCTAATTTCCACTTGTAATAATCACTTTGCGAATAGAATACCTACCTACTGAAGAAACTCAAAGTAAGGTGAAGTTTACAACATAACCAAAACAACTATGAACAGCAGATTTAGGAGAAGCCAAACCATAAACATCAAGTCGAATTAATCTCTCAGAATATTTCCAAACAAAATATTTTTTTCTTGGTTCACCCATTGATGCACAACATGTTGTCCTTTTATTTAAATTATAAAATACACTTTAATTCTACTATAGACAGACTTTTTCGTTAGTGACAGGTAGATAAATCACGAAATACGAGTAGTTCATAGAGACATCTGCAAACTCATCTTTGACCATGGACTTACTTTTACAACGTAATACCTTTTACGGTCAGGTGCGCGTCATTTGTTTTTACCCGCGTCGCCCTTCACCCGCTAGGATCATGGGACTGTCACCAAAAACCGAAAAAGTCGGCCTGTACAACACACACACAGCACCTACACAACACACGAATAGATCCTGGACAATTTAGATCTACCTTACAAGTAATGAAGCATATACGAGTAGATAAACAAATAATAGGCAGACATTTTGTTAACGTTATGAAATGTGAATCACATAATCTCGCTGCCGATTAACAGACTAACGCTAATAGGTTTAAGATGACCGTGGTTAATCTGACGGGCAAATTAACCATTAGTTAAACCGCACAAGGAGAAGGCGCAGCTTCTAACTGTAGTAGGGTTGTCGAAGAAGAGATGATGAGGAGTTATTTGTGCTGATTAGTAATTACTTCCTTTCGAAGCTACGATCACACTTTGAGTTTATTATTATGCCTACTGGTCAATCTTCAGCCCTTTGTGCTTCAAAAAATGCGGCCATAGTGACCTCTGCGCTGCCACCGAAGATGCCGTAGAAGTGGCCAAGTTTTGAGCCAATAAAATCTAATTCACTGCCGTGCCATTGACACGACGAAGACTATCTTCAGCAGTGTCAGCATATACTGATGCATTGACTAGACATGTCAAATCAATGTATACGTGGTCCCACAAACTAAGAAATCTTTGAGATCCCTAATTATTTGAGAAACCCATTTAGAAAAGCAATAATGAAATGTCATGACATATGTCATGTGATATTCACTGTGAAGCGTTTGTAAGATATTGACTACTGAATTCGTGATTATTACTTTATAGGAAAAAGGTTTTCAAAATTTAGCATCAGTAACGGAATTTTAAAGCCACTTTACGTAATGTCGACAACCCTAACAGAAGTAAAATTGGAATTTTGTTACGGAATGACGTAAAGTTGTTCCAAATCGAGACTGTATTTACTTGTATTTGGTTATTCACTAGCCTGGAGCAAACGCATTCACTTTGCGCCTAATTCGGTGATAACTGATTTTGAATCATGTTTTTTTTCGGGTCTTCACATAAAAATAGAGTCTTCTTCTTGTTCGACAGTGTATTAAATATTGTTTGCCCAAAACTTCGCCACTTCCACAGCATCGTCGGTGGCATTGCAGAGGTCGCTATGGCTGCATTTTTAACTAATAAATATCAAGTGTGGAATTGGCTTCAGAATGTTACTTTGAACGTCGGAAATCTTAGTAAACGTGGTCATCCAGAGAGGACTATTACCCAGCACTAATTTTCAGCATTAATTTTTTTTGCACTAATTTCTCATCGTATTTGGCTCCCAAAAAAGCCTTTCAGCGTTGTGTTACATACAATTAAATAAATACAGCAGTGCCGCATAAAGTGGATAAGCCTGAGATTAAAACAGAAGAAGAACTAGCAGGGGATCGAGGAGGGGGTGGAGGGGGGCTCAGGGGATCAGACCGGAATAAATCGAACATAACTATAGGTATTTAGGTCGTCGCTACTACTACGAGTAGTACATACATACTATGCAGGAACTGCCAATTTCAGCTGTGTAATAATTGTGCGCTTTTTTAATTTCTAACGTGGCGTTATTACCGTGGACGTCCACGTCACAGCATCACGATAACACAGGGAAGTAAAATCTATGGAAATTAATGAAGACGTTTTTAAATTTCTATGCAGGAAACCTCATAACGTGCATATATTGCCTTAAATTTCATGGACGTTGACGTTCACGATAATATCGTCACGTTAGAAATTATAAAAGCGCACATTAGTATTACAAACCTTACGTTCATTATGAAACAAAAAACGAATTCAAACAATGATTAAGCAACTTTCATCAAATCTTAATTCATCATACGAGTCTAACAAAAAACCACCCAAAAAAAAAAATATTGAAACAAAACCATATATATTTAAATCGATATTGGACTCATCGAAACAACGAAATATTAACTCATCTTATAGATTTTTTATAACATAATTATCACCTCGGCTCTAATGTGGTACCTAATTTCTTGTGTGGGTCGAAGCGAGATCTTTTATAGATCCCGCTGAGGGGCCCTGGGGACCGCCTATTACACCGTGATGTATCTATTAGGGGGTGAGCGAATGTTACGCTTGGTAACATGGCGTCGGTGTACGTCAAAGTATGTCATATCTCTGACAGTGATTGGTCTACTTTGATCATAACATAATTAGCCTATAATGTTCTCACTGCTGGGACACAGGCCTCCTCTCTATGAGAGGGAGAGTCACGTCTTTTATTTTTTTTGGTTCTAGGTTTCCTCACGATGTTTTCCTTCAAAGTTTTGAGAGCGGTTATATTACGCTAAGTATATGTTTCTAATAGTAGATTATGCACTAGGATAATAATATTCAATCTGCCTAGTAAAGTGCTAGGTCGGTTTCTATCAAATAGCACTAGAATCGAATTAGCACTTAATCTAAATTACCAGAACCGATTACCTTCTATGGATTATCTATAAACGATACAAAAGCTCGCAGAGATTAATTGTTATGTATAAATTATGATAATTTTCCATAGACAATGCAGGTAGGCACCCTGCAACTAGTCATATTTGCTTTACTTTGCCTTCATTTAGATTCGCCAGGTAAGACATATTGAACAATAACTTTGAAAAAATAACTATACGTTTAAACGTTACAGCTGGGTCCATAAACCACTGCAGCTGGCCAACACACCTGTTTCAAACCGGTGTGAGCACCTCCGACTTTATTTTGACATTAATAAAAATATCATCGCCGGGGTTATTATAAGCGAGCGTGTCTAACATATCTCTCTGGGAGGCTGTTAATTATGTGGCCACAAAACAAAATGTCGGATCCCTCCGGAACAATGGTCAAGTGTGGTCGGGACCACCGGGTTCGCTCTCACCTTAATGGGTCAATTTACCTTCACGGCTTGATGCGTAATACGTAATATTAAATATTTGATGTATATGGACAAAAAGTGGGTGAGGTCGGATGGTTGCAATTGATGGGTTTTTCTTTAGATTGTCTACTTCAGATGTCTGTGGGTGGAGTGACGAGTTGAGGTTGTTGCGAAAAATTATTGCTCTTGCATGCTTGGCTGTAGAAGCTCATTGTTATAACTATGATAATATTTTTTTTTTATTAAAAGCAAAGATATACTATCCGAATACAGGCCATTTATGTTGGATGCATCGGGGCAGATAACGATAACGGACGTCGTCGCTGAGGGAGGCATAGGAAACGATTGGCAGGAGAAGGCAACACACAGAGAAGAGTGGAAACCTGTGGGAAAGACTTTTTCCTAGCAGTGGGACAAAACAGTTTGAGTTTTTTTATTTTATTAGAAGGACATATCGCGTCTAAAGAAAATTTATCGTACATACAAATAACGCACCGTTTGTTTACTGCTTGCTTGTACAGGCAAATTTTCCGGTATTTTCTTCATATTTAATTCGTGGTATACATGTTAGGGCCCACAGTGACAAGAGTGTAAGTAAAAGAATTTTCTAAAAGCTTGTTGAGCATTTTACCGGAATGAAATTACTGTCATGCCCTGTTGATGATGAGCCAGAAATTGCCCAAGACAATAACTTTTTTAACTCACCAAGTCCTGGTGATTTTATAGTACGTATTAAGAACATAATTATTTGAGCCAAAAGAAGCCCACTGCTTTATTTTAATATTTTCTTAATAAATGACCATGAAATGGCATTAAAACCAGTAGTAAACAATGAGTAATTAATGAGACGGAATGATACTGTGTCTATAAAAATTAATTCTACAGCATTTAATATTTTTACGACATGTTGTAGTAGATTTTAGTAATGGCAACATTGTAATAGTCGTTAAACTTAAAGATCATCCGATCGCTTGGACATTAATGTCATAAAAGTACCTATGTGTTTAGTTCTAAATTATTTTTAATTAGTATATTATACTTGTTGCTACTTGTCTAAGTTCATAGTCCTGTTTTGTATAAAACTAAGAAGGTTTATTGTTAGGTCATGGTCTGTAAGTAATAAAATATAGTATTTGCTTGTAAAAAATAGCAGATGGCGAAAAAATAAAAACCATATAGGTATTTAGTAGGTCATCATCTGCCTAGCCTTAAAGCCTTTTCCCGACTATTACTAGGGACGGCTTCAAGTCTAACCGGATCCAGCTGAATACCAGTGTTTTACGACTACCACAACCCAGTTGCTATGTAACAGTATACTCCTTGGTAAGACTGACAGACCCGTATTATTTTGCCATTTTGTATTGAAATGAAAATATAGTAGTTTCGCCTACTATTTTTTTATAGAAATATAGTATTGTTAGGCCTCTAATAAAGCAGAATAATATATTATTACTAGAGTTGGCAACCCTATCTGTAACGATAAATTAAATATGAATTGGTTATAATGAGTTTGTTGTTTTGTGACCTTAGATTGCAAAGAGGTAATACGGCAGAAGCTGGTGTTCAATTCTTAATTTTCAACTGCAACTGTTACCTGCTGAAAGATGACTTCAATCTACTTTACTGTCATGTTAGACTTATGTTTATGGAGACCTGGAGACCTTTCTGATTTGCCTGTTTTATACTGAGGCAAATGACTTGGCATGGTATTCAAATACAGAACCCCACCGTATTTTAGCATTTATAAGCTTTTCATGGTGTAACAGCTTAGGTACTTTTATTTGAAAATAGCTCTTCATAATCAGCATATAATGTTCCCACTGCTGGGACACAGGCTTCGTCTCGTCTTCGGTGATAGGAAGTGGGCCGTAATCCACCAAGCGGGCCCAGTGCGGATTGGTAGATGGAACATGTCTTCGAATTTTTGTGGCCAGGATATACCGGCTTCCTCACGATGTTTTGCGTCACCGTTTTGAGAGCGGTGGTGATGAAATTATTTACACAAAGTAAAACGCCTGCCTGGGTTCGAACTCACAACCTACGACTCGTAAGTCGGGGCCGATACAACTGGGCCACCACTGTTCTTGGGTAGCCGATTTTATAAGGACTCCGTTCGGAGAATACGAATGTATGAAAGTTATGAAACTAATAACAACTGTTTGAGTTGAGACAATGTTTAAACCCGCATTTCGATTAAAGACCTAGGTCCTGTGATGTAGGTTAATGAAAAATGTTGCATTCGTTTTGCTTTAATTAATATCAATATTTATATGCCAGCGACAACTTCTATAAAAGGTTACAGACTTTTTATGTTTCATTGTCAATAAAGATCACATCTGATTAACAACACTATGCCTCTTTGTGCGCGGCCATAAATTAAGAACAGTGTAGATACAGCCTTATTATCTCGCTATAAATGTCACTAGACTCCGGTGGGTCCGAAATAAATTAAATGGCCGTCTCCTCCTATAATTAACAACTATAAACGTATTACAAATTAAATAATTTGTACCTAAGCGTCGTGTTTGTATTAAAAAAACGAATGTATGAACGTAAATTGTATTAAATCGTAAATCCCCTTAATAAGTAAGCACGTTACGTGGTATGCCGGTCTCATGTCAGATTTTGTTACGGACATTAATATAATATTATTAACCAGCTTAATTTGGGCGTCCAAAAAAATCGTACACCAATCTTGCTGTCTATAACATAAGGTACAAATTCGTGAATTTTGAGAATGTCCTATCTGCAAATGTAACTTTGTTGGGCAGTATTTAACTTTGGTTTGACATGTTTATTATTAGACGGAAGGGGCCTATTAAATTATTTGTAGTAATCCTGCACGGTAGGTCCCGGTATTTTGGTTCAACTGTCGGGCACTCGTGTCAGAATGCTTGTAGCATTAGCTGGTGGCTACAAATCATGGATTACGGCATGTTTAGGTGTCAGTGAGGAAATTATAATGATACTCTATAAGGAGATGCGCAGAATTGGAATGCTAGATGCCATTGTGGCTTCGTATTTGCGGATGGTAAAAAAATTGGAGTGTGGAAGTTTGAGAACGAGGATTGTAAAATCAATATGTTCAGTATGTTCACTCTTTTCAAATTTTCGATTTCCTTTCATGGGGCGTTTGTGTCGTTTCTGGACAAGGACAGGAAGATGACTATGATTTTTTAGTTTCTTTTAATAGCGGTTATGGTAATTGTTCTATCAAAAACAATAATTTGGAGCCATAGACTTGTGAAGCACAGTAAGTATGCCGGGACCGCTTGCACAAACACGCCTCACGCTCAAATTTACATCATAGTATGCCGACCGGCAGCCATTACGTGACACGACAGCGTCAATCGTCAATCACGCACACATAGATCGGTACGGTGCTTCACATTCGATATGCGTGGCACGGAGTCCATATTTTTTTGTAAGTTTATGTTTGTAGCATAAGTACCTATTCCTGCAATACCTACCCGACAAAATCAAACTTTTAAAGGTTGTACCTAAAGGAAAAGTGCGCTGTGCTGCATGCACACCTATTTTTTTGTAAGTCTATGTTTGTAGCATAAGCACCTATTCCTGCAATACCTACCCGACAAAATCAAACTTTTAAAGGTTGTACCTAAAGGAAAAGTGCGCAGTGCTGCACACCCCTATCCTATTTCAAGTTACACAAATATCAGCTTTATTTCAATGATTATTAAGTAGATTTCAGAGTGACTAGCACTATTGACAAAGTTATACAAATGTTTGAAGTTGTAGCGTAAACTGAAGTTTGTTGTGTAGGAATTAAAGTTATTTTTCCATTAAGTCATATTTGTTTACATTTTTGGCAAATAAATCGCGAATGCACGGTAGATGAAGGTGGTGAATTGGTTAAAAACCTATTTCTAAGAAATATGTGAGATTAAATTGCTGTATAACGTAACGTCTATATTCCCCGAGGGGTTGAACAGAGTAGTCGGTACCTACAATACACCCATATTTCGCCAGCTATTTGGTGGAATGGTTGCACCTATTCATAAATTATGAAACAATATGATTTTCAAGCCAGAGCCGTGGATTGATTGATTGCGACACCGTCAACACGACTTTTACACCAATGCCTATTTTCCTTCACCAACCGACCACATGTTGACTATAAAATTAAATACAGAAAATAACATCACACGAGAACATGTGCGCATAAACATAATCAATCGAGAACATAATACCATATACGACAAAGTTTATAGCACATAAAACGGGGTGTGATCATACAAAACGATCAGCCAATGCAATATAATACTATATTTTATAGGCATGTATCGCCACAACAGGAGACCACCCACATAGTCGATTTACAAAGGCCACGCCCATTTACCGCTCTTCAATTTTGAAGAAATAAGCTGGTGTTGGTTTGACGCCTTGGCTCACTAATTTGGACACCTACGATCGTTTCGATTTGGATTGTGATCGGTTTTTCTAATCGGAGTATGAAGGGATGGGCAATGGGCATAGTCGATTAGTCCGTTTTTTATATCGACTAATTTTATTAGGCTGTTTCTTTAGTCTTTCATTACAGGGCTACAATTATGTTACA
The DNA here is from genome assembly GCA_963669345.1 of Gortyna flavago. Classification (NCBI taxonomy): domain Eukaryota; kingdom Metazoa; phylum Arthropoda; class Insecta; order Lepidoptera; family Noctuidae; genus Gortyna; species Gortyna flavago. The sequence continues at coordinate 15,558,453 of OY770128.1, forward strand.
TACGTAAGTATGTGGTGTTAAGATGCTTCTTCATAGTTTTCTTGACAACGTTGCACGTTGAAACCACTCAATTTTACATTAATTAAAAAACATATTTTATAAAAACCTCAACCATCAAAGATTGAAATTATCCATTTTAAAACCCCAGATTGTTTTATATTCTCCAATTTATTTAAGAAGAATCCTGCTGCACTAGTAGGTAGAGGTCTAGCCAATAGTATATATATATATATATGTATATGTGTTATTATAGTCTTTCAACTCTTCCTCCGATAAATTGCAATCGACTAAAGGCACCGCAACACACAATAGTCTTATTCTACCAATAAAAACGTAGACACTTGAAGTGTTTTCATAAACGAAGGGACCACACACGTGGGTCATTAAATTATTAAAGCCTCACCCATCCAATTTGACATGAATAAATTGGGTGTTATTTTGACGTGGTTTCTTCATAATTTGTACACCTACGTAATTTCGCTGCAGGGGTGCCGATGACGTATCGGTGAAACAGTGAAATTACTAGATTATTTTTAGGCGATATAAATTATCAACGCAACTAATTTGTCGAATTAAAGCCTTCCTCTTCTCTCCTACTTTGCTGTGCCCGACAGGGTTCACAACACCAGGGTTCACCTTGTAAAACGTAACACCTAAGTTGTGCAAGCAATAAATAATATTGATTATCGAAGTAAAATCGATAAAGTAAGAAAATGTCTTGAAGAAAGTTTTGAGTATGAATGTTGATGGCTATAAGAGTAGGGGAAGACCAAAGATACGATGGATGGACTGTGTGAATATGGTTAGAAAGGAGGTAACTCCCGAGATGACGACGAATAGAGGAGTATGGAAGACAGAAATGTTGCGCCGACCCCAATAGTATTATTGAAGAAAAAGTACCTATCGATAATGAAAAGGAAAAAATGAGTTATGTAATCGATTATTAGAACTTAGTATTTTATCTAGGGCATGACCAAGATTTGATCACGCTAACTTGTCTTAACAGACCGCCATAAAGGAATCGGTAAGCTGAAATAATCGATTATTCGAATGATGACTACATCGGTATTCCTATTCAAATCGAATCGAAAATTGAAGGTTGCTTCGGAGGCTAATTTTGGGTTGTCACGTCGGTAAATTACATGTCACATTGCTGGTGGTATCATTACGGCAGCTTTATTTCAATAATTGAGTCATTTCGAGAGCTTATGTGTCTTTTTATGATGAAAACATTTTGTAAGAGGCTTGGAATTACACATTTTAATGTGCCCAGGGATTTATGATAACTCCATGCTTATAATGCTTACGCAGTTTTTTTGCAAGGAAGCCAAGATTGAAATGTTTTGGCCCTCTCCGAAGCATGACGGTTAAACGATCCTAAAGTGGAAATTATTTTGGCAAGTATTTGGGAGTTTGAGTTTATGGATCAAGCACTGAATGGGTGCAGGCATCATCAGTAGTAACATTTTTGCTACGTTTCTACAGCTAAACCATTATTTTAGAGAAATAGACTGTTGACAATTTACTACCATTTTAAATTGTCCGTATAAATGTCGCAGTCAACTGGTTAAATTAGCCGTTCAGTTAACCGCCTAGCCTTTTAACTAAATGGCGGCCGTTCAACTGACGGCCTGAATGATATTCAATTACAGTTTAGGTTGGAAGTCACCCGCGAGCCGAATTGGTCGCAGTAACTAAGCCAGGGCACCCCGACCAAATGGGTTAGGTTAGAACTGTTATCAACCGCGTGCGAGCTGAGAGAGCGAAGCGAGGCGAGCACTACTTCTAAAGGCCAGGCGGTTAACTAAACGGCTAATTTAACCAGTTGGCTGCGACATAAACAAATCAGTATTTACGTTCATTCTTTGATACTTATGTGAAATAACTATAACACGACAAATTAGCGTAGAGCGTCAACAATTTTTAAAATCAATTTCTGTCCCTGCGAAATGGTAATCTTTTCAACCTATTTTCAATTGTTTAATATTGAAATTTTTTACTGTTTTTAGATCAATCAAAATTTTGAACGACATTTAAATCATTATTATCCTTTGTTCTGTCTAATATGTAATTTGTGATTCACCCTCTCATCAAGGTTGGCACATGGGGTGGCCTAACGAAGTAAATTGAAGTGTCATCGTGCTGCTGCAGTGTCTTTTGTATCATCGCATCTTGCTCTTGACTATGACATCAAAGATAATTGATGGAGGGATTCATTTTTATATGTGTTCATGTGTTTTGTTTAATCATATGAAGTATTCTTTTTATTTAGAGGCATGAGCTATTTTGATGATTATTTAATCACCGTTTTTCAGATTTTGATAGAAATGCCTAATCCATTCATAAGTTTGAAAGATTCGTCTTCTCGGCAACGCAATGAATGTTGGTGAATTGACAAAATTAATGGGATTGATATTGTGTTACAAAATTAGATACCCCACTAGGATATTTACGTGGTTTTTACGTGTACTTCTGTGATCCGTACTACGTTAGTTATTATAAAAAAATAATATGAATCAGAGTATACCTACCAGATTCGGGAACCTGAGATGGAGATGCAATAGGCGGAAAGCACTCAAAAGTTCATTCAGGAGTATCAGATTTAAAATATTTTAAATAATTGTGGCTTAGCATAAGGTCGATTTTAATCTAAAAAAAATATTATCATAAAAAACTCACCGATCTCCCCGCATTGTTATTATGAACATTGATCTTCGACTGCAAATCATCCACTTGCTCCCTAACATCGAGAAACTTCTTCGAAAACTCGATGCCATAAGCCAGGTTATGTGAACAGCCGCTCCACTCCCATTTGTTAACCTTCGCCCTGCCTCGGGGGTCGTGGGAGGCCCGGTAGCCCAGAGGGTCACAGCCGCAGGAAATCAAGCGGCCTTGTGCGCACGCGCGGGCCACGGAGTGAGCCACCCCTGCCGCTGTTAGGGCGTAGAGGAATGAGGACTCGCGGAAACCTGTAGAACAGAAATGGTGGTTAGTATGAGTGGGGACGAAAAAGTTAGACATACTTAGATCTATCTGTTATTCTAGTATGAACAAACATTCAAAGAAGTGCTATATTATTTTTAATGGTTATGGGGTATGATCAAATTGTAATTGGACTTGAAATCTGCATACTAACGGTAAAATTGCAGCGGAATGGTTTTCCGACGAGTTGCAAGAGAAATATAACAAACGCTCAGCACAAAACCAGGAACCCCTATTGTAGGTACTGCCGGATGGGAGTATTGCCCCTATTCATGTACCCGTCGTTATGCAATTGACAAAATGTCAGTATCCTTAATCAAAGTAACATTTTCTTCAACTCAGTTTGCCGCAATCCACTGATTTACACAAGATTGCACTACAACACTCTGTTCTTCACTTTCCGCCTGTCCTCTCATTCTGTCCCAGAAGCATTTCACCGAAGCGTTTCTACTTTTTATGTTACACTAGCTTCTTTCCCCTTGGGGGGCTTGTGACTAAGTAATAACAGCCACACGGGTCTATCGATTAGGTTAAGCTATGCTTGCCGCGGTTGGTCCGTGGATGGGTGACCGTATTTACATTCCAAGACCCCTCCGTGCCTCGGAAAGCACGTTAAGCCGTTGATCCTGGCTGTCATTCGTGGATCTTTGGCAGTCGTTACGAGTCCGAAAATATGACAACCAGTCTTACCAAGGGGTATCGTATTACCCAGTAACTGGGTTGTGGAGGTCGAATAGGCAGTCGCTCCATGTAAATACTGGTATTCAGTGGCATCCGGTTAAACTGGAAGCCGACTAGTAGTAGTATAGTTGGAAAAAGGCTAGGCAGATGACTAGCTGCTGTCCGCGACTTCGTTCGCGTGAGAGTCGAATAACAGCACAATATACTAAAATTACAGCTACATTTCCCGCCAGCGCCAAATGCTTCGTTTCGCTTAGCGTTCTTTCAGTTTTTTTTCTTGTTGCTCGGCTCCTAAGTGTCGTAGCGTGATGTTAATCCAAAACCTCCCTCAAGAACTAGGCTATCAAATGCAAAAAAAAAAAATTAAATTCAGCAAATAGTTCCAGAGTTTAGCGCGTTCAAACAAACATACTCTTCAGCTTTATTATATTACTAGCTGTTACCTGCGACTTCGCCTGCTTTACAGGATGAAAATAATCCTATGTCCTTACCCAGGTCTTGATCTATTTGTGTGCCAAATTTCATCCAAATCCGTTCTGTCGTTTTAGCGTGAAAGCGTAACAAACAAACAAACTCACGTTCTTATTTATAACTAGCTTTTGCCCGCGACTTCGTCCGCATGGACTTAGTAAGTTGGGTAGCAAATTTCTAGCCCCTTTTTTACACCCTTAAGGGATATTTTCGGGGATAATAACTATTCTATATCCTTCCGTACGACTCAAACTATCTCCATATCAAATTTCATCTAAATCGGTCAGTGGTTATTGATTCCCCATACAAACTTCCACCCCCCTTTTCAACCCCTTAAAGGATGATTTCTGGGATGAAAACTATCCTATATCCTTTCCCGGGACTCAAACTATCTCAATACCAAGTTTCATCTAAATCGGTTCAGTGGTTTAAGCGTGAAGAAGTAACAGACAGACAGACACACTTTCGCATTTATAATATTAGTATGGATAGATAATGTCGCAAAAAAGTAACACGCAAACGGTTGAATTCCAATTTTATTAATTCAAATTCGAATATTATTCAGACACCTAAGTGAATAACCTAAAAACTAGACTGTTGCATACAACTAGTCAATAAAGTAGAGAATCTAAAAGGCCCACCCAAGCTAAACGCGACTGGTCTCATTTAAATTAGCTGGATAAAGTTAACTAATCCTGTTAAGCAAATCGCTAGTACTTGCTGATCATGTAAAGCGAGTAAAATGAATAAATATTTGAATATTGAAAGGGACTAGTTTATCTTCTGGTATAAAAGTTATGTGATCGCGTTTGCTGGGTTAAAAACAGATAGCGTGCTGGATGTAGAGCGTCTAGATGGGATCATTTATTTCAGGCTTTGTTTAGGTATAAATGTATAAATCCAACGCATTCAAATTAAACTCTAGAAAGCGCTAATTATCTACGAGTATATTGACGCCCGAAAGCTTAATTTTATGGAGACTAGTGGAATATACCTACATTATATTCAAGCGAAGAAAATATGGAGGTACAAGACTGGATCAGTAATCCGCTTCAGAATTGTTATTTATTACTTAGTATTTTTAAATCACACAGTTGACGATAGTGAACACTGCACGAAATATATAACATAAGTACCAACTTCTTAAGGTGCTTTCCGAGGCACGGAGGGGTCACGGTATGTAAAGATGGTCATAGCTTAACCTGATTGATCGATCTGTGCGGCTGTTATTATTTAGCCACAAGCCCCTCAAGCAATTTGATCATACATCAAAGACATGTAAGAGGCGAAAAACAAAAATCACTTCCAAAAAATCGCAAGGATTAAGACATAGTCGCATCCAGGGATCCTATATCCTCACCTGCAGATATATCTGTTTCTTTATTTCCCTTATTCGGTGTGTGGTCGGCTCGTCTCACGTTGAAGGCATACGCAGCATTCCACACTATACGTACGTATCTACTTGCTTACAGAATCAGTTCAAAATCTACTTGAATTAAATCTACATTGCAAAATGATTCAGTTAAATTGTCTATTACATCTTTAGTGTATCGTAGGTTTGTAAAAAATCAGGCGTGGAGATGATGCTATATTTTGCGTCTTAATTGATACTTTAAAAACAAGGCGTAGTAGGGTAACCTGTAAAGCTTGTAGAGAATATAGGCCTTACTGTTAAAATCACCGTTTATAACAGCATACGGTCCATGCTAGGAGTTACCTTTATTCAGGTTAGAACTTCATTGCAATGTTACCCAAAGAGGATTCAAATAAGTTGGGTTAGTGGAATCGTTACTGGCAGGCACAAAATTGCGGGCTATGCTCAGAGTTTATTAGGATAAAATGAGAAATGAAGTTATTTGGAAAAGAACTGGAGTTACCGACATAGCTTGCGGGGTGCGCAAACTCAAGTGGCAATGGGCTAGCCATGTTTGTCAGAGGACCGATGGGCGGTGGAGCAGCCGAGTCCTGGACTGGAGACCGCATATCGTCAGGCATAGTTTGAGACACCCTTTCTGTAGTAGCTAGATTTACCGTCGACCATAAAAAGGCGCTTGCGATAGACTGGATGCGGATGGCGGAGGACAAGGTGTTGTGGCGCAGGCTAGGAGGGGCCTATGTCCAGCAGTGGACTACGATATTCTGAGTTAGTTGGTTGAGGCACAAAAATTATATTTAACCTAGGAGTATACATTTAACCGAAACAACTGACAATCGTTTAACCACAACGAAAAGCTTAAAATAATAATGCAGTTTTAAAGCATTTGAATCTCAAAACGATTGCGATTTTTTCATTAAAATAATTTTAACGCTCTCCATTACCGCTTTAGCAGATAGCTGTAGCACTTCCAATAAATCCAAAGCAACAACAGTACACGGCGCATTCCGATATCGCGATACGGTATTTATCATACATAAACTGGGAGGCTTCCAGTCCACATTCGATTTATGTACCGTGACCAAAATATTTTGGATTTAAACTGGGACTAAGAAAAGAGGAAGGCTTTTAAAAATTCGGCAGTCAGCAAGGTGGCTTTATTTTAGTATTTGTAAAGCCAGCTGCACTTCTATGGTAACAATTTGCACTACGATAATCGCCCTTACTGCTATCGATATAAAGGTACTGTCAAGGTCAAAGTGTTACCACCGAACGTGCGATCTACTGTACCCTGGCTGCCCATGGTATGCCACTCTTGAACTGCCACGAAAATGCCACTAAGGTATGTTCATGTCATGTCAGCCTAGCTGTATGTAACTATTGTCTTTTCTGTTATACGTACATAGGGAGCCAGCCTTCCAGAGAATACTTCACTGAAAGGTCAGTTGGTAAAGGGACATAACATCATCAATTGTCTATGTCGAATTTATAGTTCACTTCTTGGGGACATGGACTTCAAAAGAGACTGGACCTCTGAATTGATTTCGGTCTTTCTTCCTGAGAAGAAAGAGTTCGGTGTTTTTATCTCATTACTCTGAAGTAATGGGATAAAAACACCGAACTCATCTAGTTTTTAAAATATAAAGAAGCGCTAAGAAGAAGAAGAACATAATTTATATTTGACGTGTTTGAACCAATTTACAGAAATACACATAGTTTAACATCGTAATTTTTCACTTTATCCTCTAGACACCGTTGTTTTTTCACCCTTGGGTGGCCTGCAGACTACTTCGAGACCACACGGAACAACGCTCTGTTATTTGAGTCAGATTTAAAGCCAGTAGTGTAGGAATGGTAATTAATAAAATACAAAATGCTTTTGAACTGTTCTCTTGCACATAGTTGGCAGCGCAAAACACTCTCATGCGTTGGTATGCTGTCCAGCCTAACTAAGTGAGTTACGATTGGACCCACACGCGCACATTAATATTAAAACCGTGAAAATCTTTGTGAGAAAATAATAAAGATAATAAATAAGTAATACATTTTGTATTATAGCCGCGAACTGGACATGTTCTTTCAAGTCAAATCATAAAAGATTTGAGCATCTTCGAACATTAAACCTCTATAATCCCGCCGTTCCAGGACCTAGACAAAAGGACTGTCCCGCTAAAAGCTAATCGTCTGGTCCCACAAATTTATAGGAACGCGGAACGGAACAACCACCATTTATCTGTTTTATTCCAATAAATTAAATAGTGAATCCATTCGCGTGATGTCCAGATAAGCTGTTCAACCCGCACAATGTAATCTTTTTACCATAAATAGTATGACGACCGATTTGCATTTGAGTTAGGTCTGTCTCTAAATTAATTGTGCTATTCTTGCTATTTCATTGTGTTAATCTGAATAGGCCTTTGGATTTTAAGTGCCATCTTTAATGGGCAATTATGGGGGTTCCACCCGCTTTGTTGCTTGTTTCTAGAGCTATATGAACCGTTAATTCGTGGTTGCGTGCAATTTATTGCGTATCTTATGTTGAAGATGGTTAGTTTTATACAGAAATACAGAATACAAGTTGTTAACTTGTTACTTAACAACTTGTATTCTGTATTACTGATTTATTTATATAATTATGCCTCTTTTGCTTGGCACCTGTTCTTGTAATTTAATACTCGAGGGGAATGGTGCTAATAGAGGAAATACAAGCTATGTCTAGTTTGGCTACAGACGCTAATCTCTTACCCTAATTGAAATTGTTGCCACACTAAGTTTTTGGAAATAAACTCTATATAATTATTATTATTAGTTTGGCTTTAGTATGGTTTTAATTTCGATTTGATTGCGTGTGATGGGCTCATTGAACGTTGCGTTAGACGATTTAAGTCTTTGTTATTGTTTTCTCGACTTTTCTAACCTCTTGTTGAAGTACTTATTAAGTGTACCTGCAGTACATTTTGTCTTATTGTGTGTGTCTGATTCTTCAATTCATTATGAATCTTAATCGGAATCAGATCGATCGATAAGTCTTGAAATTTCGTCAAAAAAGATAAGTAAGATTTTGTTGCCTGAATCCAGTACCAATTTTTAAAGAACCTTTATCTCCGATCAGTATAAAATAATCGATTCATAATTACTAATTAAGTGTCCCCATAATTAGTATGTTTTTTATTCAATCGTTGTTTTTCCTCGCTCCCACGACTGCACCCGAATCTTTATCTCGATAAATTTGATCGGAATGAATCGAATAAATTAAAACGATTGTATCGAGTGATTAATTCGAGGATCCGAGTTATCTCTACGGATTAGTGGCTCCCTCTACAGAGTGAGCCTAATTGACACCCAGAGATATGGTTTATTAAAATAATGGGGGTTTTATTTTTAGGTATTTAAAAGCTATCGTTTTCTTGTATCTATGGCTTCATATTCGAAGTTATTACATGTGATTTAATGTTATATTTTTTGTGTTCTGCTATTTAGTATGAGTTTTTTTGTAATGATTACTGTAAAGTTTGGTTATTTGTTCAGAACTGACTTATTGATCAAAATTTCTCCTAATCAGAACATTTTTGAGATTAATTAGCTCCAGAAAGAGAGCAATATCAGTCTATGGTAACTTATTAGCTGTCAAATTCTCCATGCGTTAGTGCTTACATCCGTGTTTATCCTATCAAAGGCTAAAGCGTGATGATTGCAAATCGTGTGTGTAAAAACATAGAAAAATCAACTCATCCTCAATGGTAATTTAATTTTCTAGCTGGCGGATGGTCGCAAAAACTCCCAGACATGATTTAGGATGAATCACGTTTAATATGATGATAATCATTATAAATCAGCTATTATCTTCGTCAAGTGATCGTTCGCTCGATGAATTAATACTGTATTAAGAACTTTTAGACTGTACGACTTTTTGAAGGCTCTCATTTTGACTATTTCTTTTCACCAGGACGGTGCGTGTCACCTTTTTTGTGGCTGAAAAAGCAGAACGATTGAACTCCTTCTGTTTTTAAAACTCTTATATTAGGTTTTTGTCATTGTATTGGTTGATACTTTTTGTGTGTACAATATTTTTCAAACAGCCAGTATCGTGTCTATTTCAAGTTGTAAGTATGTTTGTGATGTTGATAGATAATTAGATTTAGCAATGGAAATCGGGTCTATTTAATTTTTTTTATTAAAACCTCTCATTAGTTGTCACTTTGTCAGATTGCTTGAACCCGTAGATTTAGTATATTAGTAGTCTTTGATTGAACCTGACAATCAATTTAGCCTTGCATAAAGGTAGAAATACATACAAAGAACTGTTACTGAAAATTGTAGCAGTAATTTGGTCTATCAATAAGATTGGAGAGACTCGGGTGAAATGACGGCCTAGTATAATTGTTGTCAACCAGTAATATATAAGACTAATTCGTTTATTACATTGAAAATATTTGATTCGCTTTCAAAGTAGAACTAACTGTACATACCTTTACGCAGTCTATCCGACGAGTGATCGACATCTCCGAATCGTATGCTATAAAAGCCTTCTCTTACTATGGTTATCATTCGAGATCGAATATAAACTGCTGATGTATGTTACGGTGTCCCATCCAAATAGGGTGATGTTATTGTTTATTTATAAACTCTACCCATCCAGGACGTGCTTTTTCCGACTGGCCAGTGACAAATTTATATTTGTCGATCGACCGAGACGCGATAGAATCGATGCGTCGCGATTTATACCACGCTCGATTGATCGATTTCGATGATTCCGAGTTATGTATCGGATTGGGTGTACTGTTATCGACGAATTATTGTATGCTTGCCAAAGTTTGTTTGTCTTGAAATGGGGACTCGGCTCTCTTGGAAAGATTTCGTAACGGGATGAAGAAAGCGGTGTTACAGACCGAATATGTTTCGCTTGACTCCATTTTTGTACTTAATGATATTTAAACTCAAATGTTTGACGGTTCAAAAAATAAAAAATTGGAATACTGAAAACACTGCATTCTGTCTACTTTAATTGCTTCCCAATTAACCTACAATATGGTCTACTTTGGTAATGTTGTATTCCGTAATGATACGATTAATTCAAGTTTTTGTGTCTGCCAAGGGAACGTCTAGGCATTACTGAATGGCGGCATTCGTATGATGAGTTAAATTTAGATATTATTATACATATCATGTTTTACTTTTATTCTGTAGACCGTAGATGCCTTGTATAAAGTAAAAAATAAAACTGAAACAACGTCGGGTATACCAAGTTCGTTGATGGGACCCGTATTGTCCACACGAATGTTCTCACACTGACAAATATTTAAGCATGACTCGAAAATTAGTTTTATTGAATTCTAAGTAGACACAAACAATTATTTGAGCCGAGTGGTTTAAAAATCAAACAGGAACATATCTATATAGGGACTTAACCGAGCCGCATTATACCACGGTTGTATTATAATTACCACCATCCCACGTTTTAGTGTCAATTTGCGCCAATTAGTCGGCCTTAAGGTCGTATATCGCTCGGGACCGATACCCATGCCGAATTCTTTAATCGACTTTAATGAATTCCGATTATTCGTTTTCGACTTTTTCCAACGAAATGCTCTGAATTTCGAACGGGTGACAGATTTTAAATTCTTCCCTTACACTTGTACCATAGCTTTTTGTACGTGTTTGTTTTAATAATGCATGATATGTAATTATTTTCGTTACGAGTCGACGAATAAAAAACGTTCGGCGATTTACGACACTCGATCTACAACGAGTTCTGTCCTCATATAATTTGTTGCTGTATAATTAATATGGGACCGATATTTGCAATTTAAATATTAATTTATCTGTCCAATAGCGTTCGCGTTAACCATAAGTAGGTATACAATGTTGAAATCGAGGCAGTTTTATTCACATTTGCGATTTAAAGTTGGTCGGTTGGTCAACGTAGCAAAAACAAGTAACGCTTCTGGACCTAATTACTTATACTTGTCCATCAGTAGGACAGTTGGACAGCTCACGTCGGCCGGCCGCGACCGCAGCGCCACCTTGATTCCTCGAACCACGGATTAAATTGGTAAATCTACATTCGTCCCATATAAGGCGACGCGGCGCCGACTTGCAAAAAATCAGGGGCCTAAGTAAATACAAATTTCAATTTTATCATTGAACGTTTTATTTAATTTCCGATTCTTAAGCGTATACGAACGCGGACGTTTTATTTAATCGAATGCGCATAATGATTGGTTTTTCCGAGCAGCGTCGGCGGTGGTCGTCTTTTTCCGTGTTGTGTAACATTGTTTCTGATGCGCGCGCGCTGCGCGGCCGACGCGCATGCTCGCGCATCATGCGTGATTTACGATTGTGCACTTTGTGATTTTTAAAACAGTTTTTAGTGGAGGTTCTCGCTTCCAACTGGATAGCTTATAAATCTGGCGCCAAAATGAATGAACTCCATTGAGTTTTTCGCTTGTCAATTATTGGAAATACTCCGTATATATTCTTACAATTACTGGTAATGATTACTTAAGTTTTTGTCGTTCTTTATATGGATAAAGGGGTGGTCGCATTAAGGGAGCTGTTTAAATATAAAATTAGATAAAACTGACTCGTTGGTCTAGTAGTGGCAAGCGCTGAGCCTGAGATCCTTGGTGCGATTCCCAGGTCAGGCAAAGTGGGATTTTCCATCAGGAATTTCCCAGTAACATCTCGGTGTGATACCATCGTGCCTCGGAAAGCACGTTAACCCGTTGGTCCTGCGCCTGATCTCTCCCCGGTCGTGTCGGATTGCCGTCCCATCGGACTATGAGAGTGAGGGCACCTGTGTCTCCGGTTGATGGCAATAGGCTCGCCCCCTATTACATGGGACCTAAACATAACTGGCCAAAAATGTGGTTTTACCATAGGTACACGTCTGCCTAACCCTTCGGGGCATGTAGACGTGATGTTATGTAGATAAAATGCTAATGAAATAACATGCAGAATATTGTGCTAAGTTCTGCAATTCAAATAGCTGAGCCATATCACCGAGCTTTCTTTTTTATTTACTGTAAAGTGTTCAGAATCCGTTTATGGAAATAAACTTTTATTGTTAGCCAGCATTATTTAAAGATTTTAAAGGATGCCATTATGTAAATGTGTTCTATTTATGTAGGTATACCATTCAGCCTTAATGTGCTTAGTTAAGCAACTCTTTATGTGAAAGGAATGTGAAAACAGCTCTGCCGTCTAAATCGCTGGACCAAATTGGATGGGAATCTGTAACTCAGTAGCTTTTTGCAGCTATAACTATACTTACACGTTTGCGTTCTATAAAAATTAAGACATCTTTTACTTTATACCTACATTTCTACTCTAGATAAGACAGTAGGTAGTTTTTGAGTCAAAAGAAATCAAGTTGTTGAAAAATCACGCCAAATCAGCATAAAATGATATAAGTGACGACGGCTCTAACCATTTAGAGAGGTTAGCCTCTGCAATATCTAAAACCCAACTATGTGAAGTCTTCAAATTAGTAAATATACTGTCTCTTAAACAAAAATGTAAATTCCCAAAATTGAAATTACCAAAAAATAATACAAGCAGCAGATATAGGACGCTGCAAGGGTTTCGTAGCAATTAAGCCCCGTTTGGTACCTTCGGCTTGTGTTGCGAATCGCTAATTACCAAAACCAGACGATAACTCGGTTGTGACGTCAGCAAGACTAATTTACGATCCGTAGGGCTCGCACGCGCTGCAATTAGATTTGGTTTAATATCGAAATTGAGAAGCTGTGACGTAATGAGTTGATGGAGATTCAGAAATGCAGTAGTTCAGAAGAACTATTTAATATAGGTAACAATGCGACATACGTATTTGTCCGAAAATGAGAAAATCACATTTTCACTACAGGTACTGCGGGGTAATTGTGTATCACACATAGAATGGCAATTGATCGCAATGCCTTTCATTCTGACAGTTCAGCCACGTTCATTGCATTATGAGGTACTTTGTTGAGCAGACGAATTTTTCAAACCTATCAAGCAATGGATGTCAAAATGTAATGCTTTGCGTTCGATTCCCATTGTTGTGTGTAGGTACGCAATTATCCCGCTGTTTAATAAAACAGAAATGTATTAGAGAAACTTGTAAAATTGTCCGATTATCGCCTGTCAACAGTCGGTGTGATGTAATAGGCCCCTGGGTATATCGTAGAAGTTCACACAATCAAGTTTCCAAAACATATAAAATAAATTAAAGTTAGTAAACATTTATCCTCTTGGATGAATCATCATTCCACTTTTCCGCAAGATCACTAAGGCCTGAGTTCACCAACATTCTAACCATCGGTTAGGTATTTAAACAGTTGATTTATGTCAAATTTCCTAAGGAAATCAACTGTTTAAATACCTAACCGATGGTTAGAATGTTGGTGAACTCAGGCCTAAGACACTTCTTGACTTAATTAACCCTTAAAAGCGGACTCATAATCCGACAGGGAACAAAAAGGGCCAAACAAAAAAAATGCCCACTCGATGTCACGTCTAAAACTGGGAACTTTGGACAAATTCATGTTTTTATGGGTCTTTTGTGTGTTTTTTCTCACAGTTGTGAGGCATCTGAAGGAGCACGATTCGGTAACGCACCGAGGAAGATGTTATCGCAACCATTAGAGGGTTGAGCTACATCGCATTGAGACATTTCGACACGTCCAAGTTTTTGTTTAAATCCTTTTAAGAGTTGTTATTTTAGGTCAATGATGGCGCTTTATCGGTATTCGTCTTGACATTTCACCGTCCTCAAGTCGTCGCAACCGCAAATTATAGCCGTAGAATTTTGACGTCTCACTTAAAGCGCGATATTTCGTTCACAAATTATTAATATGACACAAGACTCATAAAAAAATTGCCCGACTCTCTTTTAATAAAGTCATCTCGTTTCGCCGACTAAGTTCCCACGACATATCGTCAGATAAGACACAACAACGCATCATGTTTTTGCAACATCATAACCACATTGTCGTCGGCACTCCGTCACCTGACGACATGTTGTTGATATAAAACGCCAATAAATGTCACTTTTTTATGACACATTCGCGTCGTGAATTCACGTCACGTGCGCGAGCGCCGTCAGATTTGTATCGACGCATGTTCGCCACCCTGTGTGCCCCGACGCGCGCCATTCTCTCACGCGACTCTGCCGACAGCCGACGCGCCGACCCACACATCTCACGCTAATCTCACCTAGCATCCAACTATTAACGCCCGAGGCGAAAAACTTTTCCGACAATAGTCTCATTAGCCTCACAAAAGTCATTAAATCTTTGACAGTATATTGTAACAGCGTCACGTACAACAGCGCTAACAACGTGTGGAGGATCTCGGGGAAGCGGAACAAATCCCGTGATCTATCCAGAATGCCATCCGTCCACAGCGCTCTTTCATCGATCCTACACGTTCGGACAAAAAAACCAACGGTCCGGAATCATTATTATCTTTCTTCTTCGATCATCGATCGCTATTATCCTATTTAAAAGCATCTCGATTTGTTCTTTACTTTTTTTTCGTTTCACTCTCCCGTCGGCGTTTCAATTCGGGACCCCAACAATGGGCACGTTAAGAAAGATGTTTAAGTGTTTAGTTACGCTGCTTTTTTCACAATTTTTCAATTTAAACACAGTCGTGTCGCTGAAGGGCCGGAAGGTGTCGTTACGGGCATTACCAATACTAATAATGTCGACAACACAATGGACCACATAACGTTCTTAAGTTTGGTCTCTCACTATTTCAATGTTCAATTACGTTTTATATGTGAGAGTGTCTATTTTAAAAACGGTTATTATCCAATCTGCGTTTATGAGGTTTAATGAAGAATTTCAAACTGTTATTCTATTAAAATGTGCGCAGCAATAAAAGGGCGTGGAGAAAATTGAGTAACTCCGTTGGTACTCGAGTCCAGGCAATTCCAGTTAAGATATTAATTGGTTGAGCGGCTAGAGGGACGGAGCAGGGCCGAGGTGGGACGGGGGCCCAGCGGACCCACACGTAGCGTGAAATCGTGGGGCGCGGGTGCGAGCCCCACCTGGACACCACCAGCTTATTATTTGTTGTCTCCCATCTTCCATGCTCGTAAATTTCCACGTCAACGTGTGCGATGATTGTGGAAAAAACGAGGTCGACAAAGCCTTTTCACACCCGAAGATAGGACATAAAGACGGACGACTCAGTAAATACGTATATTAAGAACATAATACGTGCATGTGTCTGTTCACCGGTGGCCTCTTAATGTGCGTGAATAATTTTTCGTCGTAATAAATTCGGATTGTAATGGTTGATCGCGATTGGTTTGAAATTTTAGTTGCGTTTATTTTAATATATGAAAAAAGTATTATGGAATTACATTCATGTGGGACTGGTTTTGGCATTAATCGACAGTGATTGCTACCACCTACGTTTTTGGAAATAATCTCATGACGGTATTGGTCCTCTGTTACGACAAAAGCTTCATAAATACATGTGTTTATTATGTTTTTGAAGGTTTTATTTGAGCTTGTATAGTTTTAAGGACAGTGGCGTTTGTCTTGTGTTGCTGTGACAAGGTAATTAAGCGAGGTATCTCCGACTAGTTTATGAGAGACCCTTGTCAGTTATACTCACTCTAAGGAAGCGTCTCTTGTGACATCATTGTTATGTTTTACTATTATTTCAAATGAGGAATAGCGTGTCTTTTGTGACACTTATAGATAGCGTCGGTAGCTTATAGTCTGCTACTCATTTTGTACAAAATCCTAAAACATAC
This sequence comes from Gortyna flavago, assembly GCA_963669345.1. NCBI lineage: Eukaryota > Metazoa > Arthropoda > Insecta > Lepidoptera > Noctuidae > Gortyna > Gortyna flavago. The sequence goes on from OY770128.1 coordinate 15,574,715, forward strand.
ACCGTCTTATTACAAAACGAAAACTAACTTTAGTTCTAGACTAAACCTTTGAGCCAGTATTTGTATTTCGAACTTTATTTTGATTTAGGCAATAGGTAGGAACTAAAATGACAACTTAGCACCGAATTAAGTTGTCATTTGTTTATAGAACTGCATTTCTATAACAGTTAAACTAAATTGGCAATTCTCGTAATTTTAAGAACATTCACAGTCCTCAGTCTGGATCTGTAAAAAAAAAGATTCCGACGAATTGAGAACCTCCTCCTTTTTTTGAAGTCGGTTAAAAATACCTCTAATTTTCCCACATTTTTGACAAGTTTTGACATTGATTATCGCTGAGATGAGAATGCGATTAGATTTTGAACGTTCTTAATTACGGGAGTTGGCCTTCTGATCTAAAGAAAAAGTTTTGTAATAAGGGGGACATGGACAAGCAAAACTAACCTCTTTTCATAATAGAACTGCCATGTGGATTGCTGTTCTTGATCAAAAGACTAGAACAGTTCCACCGGTGCCAACGGAACTGATGCTGGCATTCCTTGACCGCTAGCTGTAGACCCTCAAAGGCTATGGCAACAGTATCTGGCGCTTCGTGGCAGACGGTTCTCTGTTCCCTGGTCAGGCCTCCGACGAGACGGCAGGTGAGGGATGAGCTGAGCTTCACGTGACTTGGCAGCATATTGTCTCGGGAACTGGAAGGAGAAAATGTAAAGTTAGATGGAATCAATCATTTAAAAGTAATAGAAAAAGTTTGGGGATGCATGTGTTCAGTCCTCTGTGATAGGCAATATCAAAGAAGATTTATTGAAAGTAGGCAGTTTTATGAACACCAAAAGCTATAGAAGATATTTGTCAGTATGCCCGCCGCTTCTTGGCGTCTTAGGCAATTGATTGATTGACGTAAAGATGCTACTCATCTTTACGTCAATCAATCAAGCAAGCCAACGTTCTTCAAAAAGTACCCAAGCAGAAGCATAATCAGCCTATAATGTTCTCACTGCTGGGGCACATGCCTTCTCTCTGTGAGAGGGAGTCGGCCATAATCCACCACGCGGGCCCAGTGCGGGTTGGTGGATGTCACGTCTTCGATTTTTTTGGTTCTACGACTTGCGGTTTCCTCACGATGTTTTCCTTCAACGTTTTGAGTGCCTGTCTGGGTTCGAATCACGACCTACATCACTCACTGCTCAAAAAGTACATCATTTAATAATTGTAGGTATTAACTGTAGATTACTAATCAGCGTTAAAAAAAAATGGTACATAAATATAATGAAATGAGAAGACCACCCGGCTGATATCTCAATCGCGTTCAACCAAAATGAATAACATAATTTTACCGCACAGCACGCATCAGTACCAAATAATTAGCGTTTAATTTATTCAAAACTATCGCTACCTCTTACAAATGGCGACAATAACAATAACTAATGACTAATCTGACAACACAAACTAATACTAATATTACGTCACACCACCGTGTCCCACTAATTGGGCTATTCTCATAATTAAAGTCACACAAATTAATTTATTTGTGAATCTATGTATACGAGTTTCCGATGGGATCGCGTTGTTCAAATAGTTTTGGAATGAAACAATTTGTTCGTTTAGTCAAGTAGCTAATATTTTCGATGGTATGTGAAAATGTTTCGAGCGATTTTATAATTAAGTCTCGATGGAAAAGTTATGAGCTTCGCTGTGGATGCCTGTGAAATGTTTTCGTTAGAGGACCGAGGACAAAGGAATTTTACAGACTTTTGAAATTTAATATTAAATTCAGTTTTAAATATTTCGGGAGTTTGTGCTGTAAAGTTTTGTGGTGATGCTTTAGCGTTTTGTTATTTTTGAAATGTTTTGTCGTGTGTATACTAACCAAATAGACTACACTTATGGGTCCGAAATAAAAGATTTTTTTTTGCTCTGAAATGGTACTTCCATTTCAGAGCAAAAAAATATCTTTTACCTAGTTACTTTTACCTTGTTACCTAGTTGTTTATCTTTTACGCTTTCTTCTAACTATAAAGTTTAATATCTGAACGTAGAAGCTTCAGAAAGTAAGTTTGGATTTTTTTTTTGTTTTCTACGTTAAGGATACATAAATTTCAATTATAAGTGCCTATTGCTAAAGCATTTTCTATTACTTATTGAGAATAAGCTGCGTCACTTATGGACTTTATTTGTAGCACAATAAGGTAAACACCTACAATAGAAAATGCCTTCACAAAAAATCGTGACAATAACCACGTCAAAAACCTAGTTCCAAAAATAAAATTTAATACATCATAGAACTAGATGGGGCATGACAGGAAGTGTCACAGATTAAATAAAAACTATGGCCGCACGTAGGTACTTGGTTCATCAGATGTACGCGACTGTCGCCCGATCGACACTGATAAACTACGCACGTGTTTTATAAGTGTTAACGTTTCGGATTTACCCGTCTGTTAGCATTCTTTTTATCTGAGGATAGATTGATATTCAAAAATAGAGCGTTTATTCAAATATTTTTTTATCACATCTATTCAAAAAGAGCTAGTGTATTCTTCGTAAACAGGGAATAAAATAGTTCTTTAATCCCTTGGGACTAAAAGTTGTTTGGAATGTGGATATTTTTAGTAAAAGTTCCAATCACCAAAGAGATCAATCACGAACATTGTATGTACAGACGCCAGCTCATCAACCTACCCGAAACTGTCAAATTTTCCCAATCAACTTTAAACCTTATGCTTTGGCAATAAAGTTGAAAAACTATTAAAGAAATTTGACAGATTGTAGTAGGTTGATGTGCTGGCTGGCGTCTGTACAAGTAAGAAGATAACGTAAAACGCGCGCGAGCCAAATAAAAAAAGTTTGTGCAAAGCAGCAAAGTAAAGCAAAAAAAAAGCGTAATTGTTTAAGTACTCAAAATTGTATGTAAATAAATAAACGTACTATTTTGCAAATCCGTATTTAAGTGACGGAGTTATGCCCGAACATACATTAAAATATAGATAAGATAAGATAATGAGCCTATAAATGTTCCCACTGCTGGGACACAGGCCTCCTCTCAGTGAGAGGGAGTGGGCCGTAATCTTAATAATTCGACGACATGTGACATCTACCAACCCGCACTGGGCCCGCGTGGTAGATTACATTAAAATATAAACATCCAAATTTAGAACCTCCTTCGGTTATAAAAAAGGATTACCATTATCGATCCTGAAAATATTCCAGTTTCTTTTTTAAATAAAATCTAGGAAATAAATTAAAAAGGAACTTAAAGCACTAAATACGAATATTATTTTATTAGTAGTAGTTTACACTTATACAAAGTATCCTATGTGTAATCCTGGTTATAAACTATCTGTGTACCAAATTTCATCCAAATCCGTTCAGTAGTTTTTGCGTGATTGAGTAACAAACATCCAAACATCTTCACAAAATTTCACATTTATAATAATAAGTAGGATTATTTAGTAGGATACACACAACACATCACGCTTTGTTTTCCTGTAGGGTTGGGTAGAGGTGTATGTAGGACATCCACATTGCGCCAGTTATGTTCAGATGTGTCATTTATGAATAGTAGTATTCTAACGAAATTGGATTTCACAATAAACCAGAAATAAATGAATTCCTTAGTTTGTTTGGATACTACATATTCTAAGGGCGAGGCATACATGACTATTTAACTGTGTACATACATTTCTTATCACAAAGGCGTTTGTTTTTAATTTAGAATGGTCAAGGGTGAATCGACTTCAAGACTGAAAGTTCTGTAGGTAGCTGCAGTTGGGGAAAATAATTGTTAGCAAATTGACTCCCTACGTCAATTTGCCATGGTATACGACGGTTGCATTTTGAATATTCGAACAATTGAAGTTGTCGGTCAATTTCCTTAAAAAATAATAACTTTACTTAAAGCAGAACATTGTGTTGTTCCTACTAACGATTTAAATATGGATTGAAAAAAATCACTAATGATTAGAAGAAATTGAGAATTGTATTGTTTTTGTTAGAATTAGCAATATTGATATTGAAATTATTCCAGAGTTTCCTTTAAAAGGGAAATACGTTAAAATGAATCATTCAAAACCTTTGGGCGCTAAATAAATCATTACCCATGTTTAATTATCACAATTATTTATAATTTGCATCAGCAATACAAACTCATTTCCATTAAAAAAACAAAAGACAATTTGCGCCATAATTTCACTCAGTGTCAGTTTATTTCTCATTTTAAGAGCGTTTACGCCGTACGGCATTTCATACAAACTTTCAAGCCCTTGTTTTTCGAAATGAATGAACGGATTTTAATGAAACTTTATTCGCATAAGCAGGATACAAAGGTCTAAAAAGTTAGCAGAGAACATTTTCGAAAAATTGTGTTACAGCCAAATTAGACCGATTTTAAAGTTTCCATAGAAACAGAGATTTCCAGTTATCTTTTTTTAAATAAGACATTTCTGCTTAGGCGTATGAAGTTTCATTAAAATCGGTTCATTCATTTCAAAAAACAACGGCTTGAAAGTTTGTATGAAATGCCGGTACGGCGTAAACGCTCTTAATAAGGAACACTAAAAACAATCTTAACTCAAGTTAAATACAGTTTTCCGTCTTTGCATAACTGTTGAGTTATCTCGTCCCTTCCCACGGTGTGTGCCGTATCATTACATAGGTACACAGGGTGGGACAAAGACAGTGCCTACACCAGAGACAAAACAGACTTGTCTTGTGTCAAAATAGTTTGGTCTCGACAAAAAGTTTTTTATCCAATTGGTGAAATCAGTTTTGTACCTAATTGGTCAAAACAGTTTTGTACCTAATTGGTCAAAACAGTTTCGTTTTGCTTCAAAAGCGTTTGGTTTTGAGTTAAAACCGTTTGGTCTTGGGTCAAAACAGTTTGGCCTGGTGTCAAAAAGTTTTATCTTACGAGTATGTCAAAACAGTTTCAGTAGATTTTTGTCAACATTCACTATGGGATTGTTTTGACTAAAAGTTTTCGCGCGTTCATTGTTTTTATGGAAGAATAGTCTGTCTTCTAGACACAGGCTGAATCAAAGCCGTATATTTTCATATCTAGAGACAACAATATATTTCACGAAGGTATGTTTACATTTGGAAAATACTTAAGCATTTGGAAGTGCCTGAAGTTTCACGTTTAAGTTGTCAGTTTTTTTATTAGCGTACCTAAACAATAAAGCCATGAATCTATTTCTACGAGTATGTTCACGTAAGATCTTAGCGAATGTTATAAAGTCACGCTAGTTTCATACGTCTTTCAAGTTTGGCTATCACATACTACCATCTTTATCATGATAATATTTTAAAAAACAATACCTGCCATAAACATCTCAAGAACGCAACACAGCCATTTTTGTTCGAACAGAATGCAAAATTAAATACAATTACGTCCAATGCCTGGCGCGCGTAATAAAAGCATTTAAATCGAAATGTTTACATCCCAATAAACGTAAATGTTTGCAAAATAAGTTTGGTTCGCCAAAAAACCAGTCACACAGCAGAGGATTTAGCGAAACGCCTAACGTTTCTTCCAAAGTCGTTAAACCCGACTGATCCAATTAAAATATGGCGCGATACTTAATAATTGCTTCAAAAATTCCACATGACGAGATAAAAACAATAATTTCGTACTTTAATACCGTCGACGGTAAAAAATAATAAATCCGTTGGCGTTGTCGGTCTGATGAAATGCTACGATACCCATTCAGAAAGGTTATTTCAATACAAATTACAGCTACTTGCCTTGCTTCTCTCTGCGTGCCGACAATTCTGCAAATACTTTTATCCTCTCTAACACTGAGATTTAAAATGCCTTACCTTTTGAGCATCTACTCAAAATCCTACTCTAAATTAAAATTCATAAGCGGCAAATTTGCTTGTTCACGGGTTGCAGTTACGACATTTAATGCATGAAACGCGCGGGTCTGATTGAAATTCCGTGTAGGTACTAACAATGTATATAGGTACGGTATACCTACAGTAGGATTTATACTCTTCTATGAGATACACTTAATTTGTGGTACGTTGAAAAATCTTGGAACAGTAGCAATTAGGCCGATAAGTGTTAATGTGTGCATAAATCGGATAATATCGCCTTATCGCGGTCTCCGAGGCTCCACTATACCAAGTTGTATCGACAAATCAGTGCTATTTATTGTTATTTAAAATGCATTAATTTGTCCTGCTCTTTGCGTGGTAATGATAAGATGTATTTTATGTTTTTTTATTTCGTTCTGCCTTTAGAAAGTGGTTTAATTTCCCTTTTCGATTAAAATGTCGGGTATTCGGACCACCGGCGGGCGAGACTTTTGACTTTTCCTTGTCACAATTATTGGAATATTTAGTACAGGACTACCTAACTTGTGACCGCGTGGAATTTTTTTCTTCCCCGACCCACCGCGTCGCATCGCATCGCCCTTCCGCGCTGTTACCTATTAGTAGTGTTGGGTAATGCTAATAATCCGGTTAATATCATTTGGATAATAATCGATTAAAAGCCAATTATGGATGATAACCCTGCTGTTAATGTTATTATAGTGCTTGAAAATTTCCCTTTATGGTTTTCAGGCTTAGGACTGTCAGATTAAGACTTAATCATTTTCATCATCATTCTTTGTATTAAATTCATGTGCAATTTAAAACAAGTACAATTTAAAACAAAATTTAAAAAAAATTATCAATCAGCTATTTACATTGATTTTTGGTAATTCGATTTTTATGTAGGTACTTAGTTTAACTTTTTTTTTAATTCTTAATCAGTCATTTACAACGATTTTTGGTAATTTTTCTTTTTTTGTTTTCGTTTTTAGTTGTTTTTTTTTTATTTATTTTTTTGTTTTCTTTTTACTGCTAAAAACGATTTTCGGATTGGACGTTAATTGATCTATTTCTGGTGTATTATTAACAAGTACAGGTTCATTACTGTCACAGGATATTTCATTGATTTCTGATATTGGAGAGAAAGGTTCCGAAACATCCGAGACGGGCCTCTTCGGGCAAAGCCACTCCACAAACAACAGCATGCGTACTCCACAGGCAAATCAACAGAATCCGCACTGCATAACGTGGTATCCAAAATTTAATGCGCAGTGGACCACAAATGCTCTGCACTGGCTGCCTTCATTGACATCGAGGGCGCCTTTGACAAAACCACCTTCAATAGCATCAGCACGGCTCTAGACAGACACAACATAGACCTGTCCCTGAGCGGCTGGATCACCAACATGCTCAAACAGAGGGCAGTACAAGTGACTAAACGACACCACAAGGGCTATCGTGGCGAAGGGCTGCCAAAAAGACCTTGAAAAGCTTCGCGCTTCTTCGCATGTGTGGCAATCAACGGCTGCATGAGAACTACACCCACTGCTGCCCTACAGGCCATGCTTGGACTACCGCCTCTACACCTCGTAGTGCGGGAAGAAGCGGCCTTGGCTGCCTTTAGGCTCTCTACATCAGGAACCCTGAGCAAAGACTCTAGGGTCAAACACATACGTTTAAAAGAAAATGCGATCAAACGGCAGTCAATGATGGCATCACCCTGCGACAAAGCCCCGAAACAATACTGCTTCCAAAAGCACTACAACATAGTGCTTAAAGATAACTGAGAATTTACACTGACAGTTCAAAGACCGACTGCGAACCTAATACTAGAATGTCACAATGCGCTTGAACGGGCAACTGTATTGAACCGCAATACAGTGACACTACAATGGATAAAAGGACACAGTGGATCGCTAGGCAACGACGCAGCTGACGAGCTGGCCAGAATGGCATCGAGTATGTCAGTCTGTGGACCGGAACCTATCGTGCCCATCCCCTTCAACCAACTACGCAGGTGGCTACAGGAGCACACCCACACACAAGCAGAAAGCTGGTGGACGTCGTCACCAGGCTGCAGGCGGTCCAAGGAAGCTATGCCATCTTTGGATGGCAAGCTAACCAGTCGCTTACTGCGATTGGACAGGAAAGGCCTGCGCCTGGTGACGGGGACCATCACGGGACATTGCTCGCTAAACAAACACTTCCACACAATAGGCATAACGGACAGCCCCCTGTGCAGAGCTTGCATGGAGGCTGATGAAACCATTGCGCATGTGCTCTTCAAGTGCACAGGCGTCACCCAGAGTAGGTCACAAACCCTCGGGACACCCAAATCGTACACAGATGTTCTCAAAAGACCAGGAGACCTAACCAGCTTCTGGAGGGAGGTGGGCTGGTTGGAATAACCACCGACGGCCGCCATGGCCCACGCACAATGGTCCACTGAAGGACTAAGTGCGGAAACCAAACTCATAACATAGAACGTAGAAGGTTCCGAATAATAATCCATGTGGAAATCACTTTCCATAACTATGACGGTCTTTTTTAGTAATAGTAATTATGGTTATATTGGGTCTCTAAATTAACAAAACTGAATTTCCTGAAAAATTTGTATTTATTTTATTATTAACACTTTTTCACATATAAAAAGTGGAAAAAAAAATACAATACATTGAATCACACTGCGTAGACGCACCTAATTTATGTTCTCACCCACAGATTTTACAATAAAACAAAAAAAAACATTTATTTTTACAACAATACATTAATAGCAGGGTTATCATCCATTGCAAGGCTATTAATGGCTACTTATGGATTATAATCGATAATAACTCAAAGCATCCGGCTATTAACCCAACACTACCTATTAGCTACTATTAGCGTTCCTTCTGACTATTTTCTTGTAGCTCGGCTTCTCAGAAATGTCAAGAATTGGTTTATCAAATGGAAAAATATTTGTACAAATTCAAACAAACAAATAAACTCTTCAGCTTCAATACAATGTGTTTCAGAGAGGTGTGACCAACCATCAGCCGTCCCATACATTTGGTTAAGTAGGTATTGAAGTTTTGTATGGGACGACTGATGTTTTTTTCACGATTACGATGTTGATCCCCGGGAAAAAGTTTTCAGTTTGATGGCGTGTACTGTACCCCCAAGTTTTGCCACACCCCTCTGAAACACATTGTATATTAACCTAAGTATGTATTTATGTGACCCTCGTACAGTATGTCGCATTTCAGTGGTAACAAAACCAGTTTAAGCTGGCCTCGTATTATATGAAACTCCGTACTACGCAAGGTCAGCTTAAGGTCAAAGTGTTACCACCGCTGCACCGATGTCAATAATCTGACCTGGTTATGAAGGAATGTAAACTTAATAAAAATCTTGAGGAAAAAAATTGGTCAAAATAATGTCACAACGCGTCGCTATCTTTAGTACCAAGTTTTCTTCAGGCAGTTGTCATTTTTGTGCGCGTTCGCTCTTATGGACTTTAAGTAAACTACTTACCTAAGTAGTTACTACTTACCTAAGTGTATGTGTAAGGTACTAGGTATAAATACGGTCAAGAGTATAACTTACAATACAAAAAATTCAAAAGCAATTTGCAGGTGAAATACCGATTGCAAATTGCAACATTGAGAAAATACACACACCACCACGTTCATAACACCGTAGAATTTCTAATTTTTTTTTCATAAATAATAATTCGATCAATAATATTGATCGAAGATAATATAGGAGAAAATCATTTTCAAATCTTGCGTTTGAGTAAGCGGTTTATGTGTACGACTGTACCTACAACCAAAGAAATTTCCTTACATGTCCTGGAATTTCCCTACGCATGGCGACACTGTATGCATTGTTCACTATTTAGCGATAGCGGAAATACCCCACATACCATATCCTTGAGTTTTCTATACCATATTATTCAATTAAGTTAAATTATGCATATTAGTACGGAATAAACATTTAACGTTTCCTACTATTCTCTGAAAAAGGAAGTTATAAATAACCTATAAAATAAATGATAAATCGGTCGAACCTTTATTTTCTGAACACTTAGTAAATGGTAATTACATTACGAATATTAATAATACCGCTTTTCATGAAACTTCATAAGCTTATGTACTAATTCTTTTGTTTTAAATAATATCTACTTAAAATATTCAGGCAAGCTAAGCCGCCATTATATATAGATATAGGTACCTAACGATAACTTCGATGAATATTAATTTTATTACAAGAATTCAACTTGACTGGATGTGAAAATATTTTGTTGTATTATTGAGATACTAGATGGCAGCACTGGTGTGTAATATGGAAACATCGAAACAATGAAATGAACATCAACTTGCGTTTCGGATAAAAATATTACTTTTTACAAAATCATTTTCTTTTTATTTTAAAGCTGGGTAATTGCAAGCGTGGTGATCAAAACTCGTGCCTTCTTTGTTTGAGAAGAGGCATTTGTCCTGCAATGGGAAAATAATAGGCTGGTAATTGGGAACGTTTTGATCATCTTTTTGTAGCAATCTTTTTTACTTAAGAATGTGGTTACAAATTTTGTGAAGTCCCTGACACTTTTTTGATAGAATGGTTAACATGTGTTACAAGAGCTACTGCCCTCTCCCATCCCCGGGAGGAAATACTAAAATTTTTTTAAGTGTAAACTTCTTTAGGCACGTTGGGCATTTTTTGAGATGAGAAACACCATTGAACTCGCGCCACTGTTACTGTAGTAAGTATTCCGTTTGTGTTTTGTTTTCACTTCTGTCGGCACTCCCGGAGTGCCAGTTTTTTTTTTTTTTTGTTTAGTCGTTATTATTAAAACCTGTGGGGAATTGCGTAACACACTATCAGTAGCAATGGGTTTTATTTTGACAGCTCAGCAACATTCATTGCGTTATTATTTTTCGAACATAAGTACCTACTATGAAGCAATGGATAAGCAATAGGTAAATAAATATCCTTCAAAATTATTCAAATTAAGTTTGATAGTGTGTTATGCAATTAGAGAGCTGTTTAATGAAGTGTTGACATTTTCCGATTTTCCGTCACTCACCACAGCTAACATTACCTATTAGAGATAGAAGATTTACTAATCAAAAAAGTCTTAAATCAAGATGAGGGTTCAGAAACCAGTGCCTGACTTATAAAGTTACAAGCTTCCGCCCGCGGCTTCGCCCGCGAGGTTTGTCGATAAAAACCTCTGTCCTTCCCCGGGATGCAATCTATCTCTCTGCCAAATATCGAAATCCGTTCAGTGGTTTAGGCGTGAAAAGGTAAAATACAGACAGACAGACAGACAGAGTTACTTTCGAATTTATAATATTAAGTATTAAGTATGGATGTTATTGTAGGGGACAACTCGGTAGGGACAACAATGACCAATAACAACGAAGGTTCCGTACCCAATGGGTTCCCGCACTTCAATATCCGTTGAGTACAAATAGTCTACCTATTAAAGTAAATTAGTAATCCATTAAAATACACCTTCATACGCCATTGTCATGGAGACTGCAATACGCGTAGGCAGGAGGATTATGATGTAAGAATATTTTATGTTGCTTTGGCGATGTCAAAGTGAAGATTTTCAATATCCATCCATACTAATATTATAAATGCGAATGTGTGTCTGTCTGTCTGTTTGTTACCTCTTCACGCTTAAACCGCTCAACCGATTTACCTAGATGAAATATGGTATAGAGATAGTTTGAGTCCCGGGAATGGACATAGGATAGTTTTTATGCCGATATTCTCACGGGAAACTTATACAGGTGAAACCGCGGGGCGCTGCTTAATAAAATAAATAAATCTAAAATATACAAATCTCGTGTCACAGTGTTTGTTATCAAATTCCTCCGAAACGGCTTAAACGATTTTTGTGTATAATTGGTAAGTCTGAGAATAGGTCATAGGCTATTTTTTTTGCCAAACAAGGTTTGCGGGGTCAACTAGTGAGAAATAATCTTAAGATAGTATTACAAGATATTTGTTTGTAAGGAGCAAACTCCTTACAAACAAATATCTTGAAAATGTTCTTATGTAACTTTTTACACCTTTGTATCTTGCTTATGCGTAAGAAATTTCATTAAAATCAGTTCATTAATTTCCAAAAACAAGGGCTTGAAAGTTTGTATGAAATGCCGTACGGCTCGCGGCAAAAACGCACTTAAGGTTACTTAATAAATTGATTTGCAAATGTTATGGACCAAGTAATAAATAGGGGCATTTTTCGTAACGCCCGGGTATTATGACTAATGTCAAACTACTCAGAGCGAAATAAATTTATAATTCGAACTTCCTTTTTTATCACATTGCCTCGAAATTATAAATATTGCCGTGTGGTTTGGGCAATCTGTCTAGTTATTCTCATTCGCTCGCTCTTGCATCGTATGTCGACGAAGCCCCGCTTAGCGGGACTCCTATTTCTGTGTAAATGGCTTAAAGTAACCTAACCAAACCTAACCTCGGGGTGCCTTTCGCTCGCTCTTGCATCCTAAGTCGCCTATCGACCGACCCAGTCGAATTAAGAAGTCCAATCAATTAAAATTTTTATTATCATAGGTCAGTGTCCATGAATGAAAAGATTTTATTTTATTTATGAAATTGCCCGGGATTTTTTTATAATGTCCTAATAATCACTTGGTCCATAACATAAATATCAGATGAAATAAAAGGTTACATGCTCTGTGAGATGAAACACATGACAGAAACAGTGCTACCGTTTAGAATGTTGATGACCTGCCTGATTTGATAGGATTAAAAAACTTAAATACACTTTAATATAATGCTAAGCTGCGCATTATGCTGAGAATAAGGAGTGGCTAGAATGCTGAGAACTAGTTAAAAGTTTACTCCAAGTGTCAAAAATTTTACTGATTTACGACAGCCAATAAATAAATAATATTTGAGAGAACTATTAACATCAAAAAATTGTAACTGTTATTTATATTTATTGATATGGCTTTGGCTAGTTATTAAGATAAAACAAATTAGAAAGATAACCAGTTATGAATCTCTTATATTTTTATTTTGTCTTATAGCAACAATCATAAAATGTATTGTCTCTCTTTGTAATAATTTGAAAAGAACTGCATTGACGTCTATAAATCGAATAAATTTTGATTTCCATCCGAAATTGGTAGATAATATTTCTACTTTGAATTTTGACATTCGAAAACAATGTTGACTGTTAAAAAGATACTTGCATTAGGTTCTTTTATGAGGCGAGGAGACCTAAAAACCATGCCAGCATAAAATGCTTCGATACGGCAATGCATTACTTTTAAAGCTAAAAATTCACATGTTCCCCAAATACCATGAAATTTAAAAACCAGCCGTGAATATCCGAATACACGAAATCGGTTCAACCGTTTGAAATTCAAACATATTTCTCTATTTATGATATTTGAACAGATAAAAGTGTACTAATTGCATGCCAGTACGATTTTCGCACCTTTTATAATGGACAATAAAACACATTTTGACGAAGTTTCGTCTAAATTAGCAAGTTTGAGTGTGTGAAACGATTTTCTGTGAATAAAATCGGATTGAACTAGAATGTATGGTTGGAATATACGAGTAAACGGGCGTGGAGCCATTAAATTTTCAATGCTGGTAATGAAATAAAAAACGAGAACTGTGTATATCTGTGTATCACCTGTTTGCGGTTTCATAGCCCGGCACTAATTGAACGTAATTGGTTGTTGACCTTTCAATCCAACTCGAAATTCGAACGGTGTCCGGGCTTTAAGTAATCTGTCTTGAAAATGTATTAATGAGTTTCAATGGAGTGTGAATGAAGATACCAAGTGTTTGACCTACTGGGACCTAATGACATGAGAAGTAATGAAGATCCGACAGAATTGACCTTAACTTAAAACCTGCTAGTTCCAGAATCTTTCGCATTTGATTACCAAGCGAACATGCTTTGTGGAGACAAGATGTAAAAATAATAGAAGTTACATATTCATGTAAATGATTGTCTATTGACATAAAAAACTTTATTATATTAATAAAAAAGCTATGTTAATTGATCAAATGAAAATAAAAAATGAAATCAATTTACCAAAACAAAAACCGGTTTACCACAAATAAAAGCAGCTCATCCAGTCTCAACTAATCCCGCGGGTCTGAATATCAATCACGAAGCAAACAGCCCTACGATTATGCGACCGCGTGCAGTGGCATATCGACGCATTTACATACTACGTAAATCTCAGCGCTATTGGGTGGGCCGACAAAATGATTGTCACCTTTTAAATTTACATTTATTACCATACATTACGCGACGCGGATCATTATTCATTAGTCGCCGTGTTGTCTACTTAGGACCGTTTTGCATGATTAGGTGTCGTGATGTTTTAGTTTGGTATTCATTGCGCCCCTATTTGTTTGAAGCTTGTTGGCTTATTTTCTTTGTGCATGTGTGTGGCTATTGTGCCGTTTTTATTGCCCCACGAGTTTTAATGAGGTATCGTGCTCGTCCCCGAATGTGATTGGTGCTTCATTAATATCATTATCATTGCATTTTGTTGGAATATATAGTTATTATATTATAAGCAAGTCTTTTTTATGTCGTCTACAAGTTCTGGAAAAAAATATAAAATGTTTAGTTTGAACCAACTTACCTTGCAATATTCAACAAAAATACCAATAAAAAAAGTATTGCTGCATGAACTGTCCTTTGCATTCTGTTATTTCCAATAAAAACACGCAGTTTTTTCATGTTGGCAACACTAGGTCCTCTTTTCGCGGGCTCATCGTTTCAACTTGTCACTTTTACCGCGAAAATTGACACAACGCACTGGTTTCTGTCACTGAACGTCAAAACATCTTCGAAAACAGGTCCAAATGTTATTCGCTCCAAACTTGAATTTAGAACGTGTTTTAGAACGATTTAAATGTGGATCCAACTAGCGGTTTTCGCGCCGTTTCTTGTATTTCGTGTATGTTTGTCGCGTGTTTTTTATTCGCATTTTATTGTTTGTTTACGTTTTTAGTCAGTGTACCGTCGGCGCGTTGCCGTCGGTTTGTATAGCGAGCGTGTTCGGTCGCGCATGTCGGTGCGTTCGGCGCGTGGGACGCGAGGCGTTCTCTTCGCGCCGCCCAGACGTCGAGAAAAAAAAAAGCTAGAGGGGCGTCTTTGGAACGGCCCCACCTACTCGCGTCATTATCCTCGTTTACGCGATTATTTCCTATATTTCGGCACGCAACAGATGATTTTTATGTGTTATGGACGGCCGTGTGAACACAGTGAGCTCTCGTTTGACAGTGGGCCATTGGACGCAATCCCTGCGTATAAAATGCCGCCCCACGCGTCATCCCGACTGTGGGAAACAATATCCCGTTGCTATTGGTTTTTAGGGTTTTTTGAGATTGATTTTCTATTGCGTAAAGTTATTAGACGCTTACCTATTCTTTAGGCCAAATAAGTAACATAGACTCAACTTAAAATGTTGTAAAGGTAAACGAATTAACATTATGAATATTTAGAACCTTCGAATAGGGTGCAACATAATTTTACAATTTTATAGTCTTTTACATACCTACCTACTAAACACTTGTCTTGGTAGAGTAGAGACATCTTTTAGCACGGCACTGTTATATAATATCACAATTTTACAAAATCCTGTCATTTATTTTTAGTATTTTAACTTCACATGGTCTCAAGTGATTACTTGCTTTGATTTGTTGACACAATTGTATCCTCCCGGGATTTAGCTGTCATTACTACAACCTAAGTATTCCACAATTAAATTTTAAAAAGTTTTTAAAACATGACGTCATCTCACCGAGTCCAGCGTCCGAACTACCATGAATGACAAATTGTTGAATAATAGAGAGGGTTGCTATAATCGTAGGTCACAACAACCCTTCACTTGAGGGCGACGACAACCCCTTAGTTAGGGCGGTTTTGTCGCGTGCGTAATAACAATCAATTACCAACAAATTTACAATTACACTCACTAAAACCCTTATTTCAACTACATAAAGTTCTAAATCCGATATCATCAACGTACAAAAATATGGTAATGGTTTGTTCAAACAGTCACAGTGTAAAAAAATCATTCCCGATCTCGTTGTTATACTGGGATTTTTGATTTGGTTTAGTGTGGTTTATTGTTTGTGTAGGAAACAATGGTCTTGATGGCATTTAATAGACTTCTCTATCTCGATGTCAATGGTGATAGAGGGTCATGTCATGGCATTATTACTTTTTTTAGGGTATCATAAATACAAAATATTTGATAATAGTATTTTGCTTAATTGTTGAGTGGTACTTACTAATAATTGTATGCGATATCTTTTATTCGAACTTGGTCGTGCACTGTTGTGCAAAGATATTTGTGTGACAGAAAAATTAAAAGAATCCTTCTTATTAATAAATTCAGATATCAGACCGAATGCTGACCAAATCGCTTAGAACAAATACGATTTTTGTTAACAATGTAGGCTAAAATCAAATTGATTTAAATAAATAATCACAATATTATTAGACTTTTCTAAACAGTAACGTTCTTCATCAAAGCAGATAATACCAACTATAAAACTACGAAAAATTAAACCTACCTCAACATGTATATTTCCTTAAAACAACTAAAAAAAAGGTTAAAAAGACCGCGTATCATCTAAATTCTAAAACCCTAGTTTTTCACCTAACAAAAACATCTGCCGTCGGCCTAGCTATTTTCATGTTACTTTATGCGAAGTCAGGGTATATGTTAATGCTAGCTTTGATCTCCTCGCCACGCGTCGCCACTTCTACTGAGACTTGGCCCAAACATTTGTAGTATTGGCGGTTTCTTTTAGATCTGACGTCATTATTATATGTCTGAATATTGATGAGATTAAAGTGTCTGTCTGTATGAAATTGTAGAATTCTTAGTTTGCTGATGGAATTTTTTCTGGGTTTGGCAATAAGTAGAGACGAATTTTGATGGGTAGGTTTCACTGATCCAGGCTTTGATCTACTAGCCACGAGTAGCCAGGTGTGCCGGGCTTGGCCCAAACATTTGTAGTATTCGCCAATACTTCGCCAATGCTTCTTTTAGATCTGACATAGTTATTACAAAAGTGTGTATTGATGAGGTATAGCGTCTGCTTGTATGCAATTGTAGAATTCTTGGTATTTTTTCAGAATTTATCCCAATTCTGAAAAATAACTGAGAACAGAGACGAGTCTTAATGAATGCCACTTATGTCCAGGATATCATTGAGAATTTAGTATATGCTTTTCACTAACTGTACGATCTTAAACTCTTAGGAAGATCCAAAAAGTGTTAACTAGACACAATAAGTATTGATGATGTAGACAAAACTAAAAACTTTGATAAAAACTTGCCTAAGGAATAAAATTTATACCTACTCTTTGCAAGTAAGTATCATACAAAGCGAATAGAAAGTTTTCATATTATATTCAGTCGCAGATCAGAATACACAAACAATCTTCTTTAAAACGAGAGGACCAGTACGAAACAATAGTATATCCAGTACACCTAGATGACGCAAGTCTATATCTAGAACATTTGTTAATCTTAATTCAATTGAGAATAACAATTTAGTCTAACAATTGCGAGCTGAAATAACTCAGGCTTAGTTATATGAACAGATCTACTGTCTGACTGTTATGCTCCACTATTTATATTTATTTCATTAGTTATAAACTGTGACTGATTGCAGTTTATTAAATTGTATTATTCTGGTTGGAAAACAAGTGAAAACATTTGCCAACGATCGACAAAAAACGTTGAAGTGTTTAGGAAGAAACATAGCTAAAAAGTTTCCCAAAGTCTTCTTCTTCTTCTTGTTGCTGGCACGACTGTATTTCAGATCTTGTTGGCTACTTCCAAGGCATCATCGGTGGCATTTTGGCACAGAGAGGGCAGGATAGGAGGTGGAGCATAGATTGCGACATAGCTCCACATCGACACTCTTCTGTTCCGTCGGTAGGTAGCCCCACCTTACAAGGTTGGAGTTACATCTTTCCTTACAAGTTCCCAACAAATACATTAAAGCCACATTCCTTATTTGTAGCTGTCGTAAAAACGATTATTTAAAAAAAAATCTTTAGAGGTAAAACGCAAGGAAAATTCTTGCGAAGGGTATGCCCTTATGTATATATAATGTTTGCAGTAAATCAAAGAATATCTCTACAAGACACCGTTGCTAATTTATTTTAAACGTTCTACCTAAGGTAGTGTTTACACCTAGTACAGCACCTAATTTTAACATCAAACCGTCAAGCACATAACTAGCACGTTTACCCTACGCAGTAGGAAATGACGAGAATAAGTTTGTAACAGAGATCAAGCTCCAAAAAATCAGCATAACGTGGCTACGTGCCCATAAAGCTAACGAGATTGACCAGAGGGGCAATTTCCGTAATTTTGAGAACGTTCACAGTCTGATCTCAGTCTCAATCTGTCAAAAATATGTCTAATTTCCCTAGATTTTGACAAGTTATTGACATTTGTTTGTCGCCGAGATGAGACTGCGACTAGATTTTGAACATTTTAAATTACGAGAATTGGTCTTCAGATTGACTTACTCCTTCATTATTAGTTCATAGCAGTCCACTGCTGGACAAAGTCCTCTCTAACCACCACTCTACGCACATCACACGGTTTTCGAATAGGCTTGTATTAGGCTGGAAATAACTAGAAGAGCTTTTTCGCTTTTTGATTTTGACTTGTGATTGTGATCATTGTTGTGGTCATCATATCCAAGACGATGACCAGTATTCTTTCATTTATATCGTTCCTATGAATTTTCCTGTCATCATACAATCATCTGGTTATTTTTAAGACCTGTCAGTGGTATCGGTGTTGTCCTACTGTAAGCAGTAGGTACACTACGACTATGGCGTTACCATGTAGTACGTACCCTAAATTCGTAGCGGTTATGTAAAGTTTGGTCTCTGTCGCATATCTACTCCTGTGCTACAAAACAGTGATTTCCACATGCGTAGGTATCTAATAATGTATGAGGTGGCACGCCTCATTGTCGGCAATTGCAGGCTCTGGGCCGTCATTAGAACGTAAACACTCATATTTAAATAAATATCCAGAGACGATTATGTGGCGGGTAGGTTACCGCGGATATTGTGGGGTTGCCAGGAATGAAAATGTTAGAGGAGAAATAAGCAGATTTCTTTACGTAAACCACCAAATCTCACTATTGTTATTTTAAACTTGTCAAAGTTACTTAACTTATACACGTATGAAAATATTATTATTTGACATCAGTAATAGTATTTAGATACCTCTACGAATAGGTATCTAGTCAAGATCAGCTGTCAATGACCAGTCCATATTGATGAAAACAAAATTGAGTATAAAATATCAGTTTGAGGAAAATCTCTAAATATTTTAACCTGAATCTAGCAACACGTATCCACACTTACAAACGATTAAGTGTTACATACTCGTACAACACATCGCTTGCAGCTACTGTCATGCATCATTTTCTGTCATTATCAATTACCCCGCGAACCGATCGCGTCACCGCAATATTGGCTGGGAAATGTTCGCGGCGTGTGGTGTTGCCAGCCGCATTTTGAAATTACCCATTATGCCAGCAAAAAATCTTTTATATTTGCGGTTTTGTAAGTGTATTGTTTTATGGGCATTAAAGAAAGGTGCAGAAAAGAAAATCTTTCTTCCTATAAGACTAACATTTTACATTGTAGGTATGTTATTATTTAAGAAGGGCCCGTGGTTAAATAATAACAGCTGCACAGGTCGATCGATCAGGTTAAGCTACGCTTGTCGCGGTTGGTCTGTGGATGGGTGACCATATTTACATACCGAGACCTCTCCGTGCCTCGGAAAGCACACGTTGGTCCCGGCTGTCATTCGTGCATCTTTGACAGTCGTTACGGGTAGTCAGAAGCCCAAAAGTCTGACAACCAGTTTTACCAAGGGGTATCATATTACCCAGTAACTGGGTTGTGGAGGTCAAATAGGCAGTCGCTCCATGTAAAATACTGTTAGTCAGCTGCATCCGGTTAGACTGGAAGCCGACCCCAACACAGTTGGGAATAGGCTAGGCAGATGATGATGAGGTATGTTTTTTTTTTTTTTAATTCCGTTTCATACTTGATTTTGTTCCAAAATGAGCCAAATGATGAATGTGCAGCGAATAGCGTGACGGTTGACAGAGGAAAATTGAAGAATAAAACGTGTTGCGCCGAACCCAAGTAACATGAGACGAGGTCAGGATGATGATGACTTCATTTTGTACCAAATTGTTAAAACGTAATTTTTTTATGGGATGAAGAAGCCTCGTGTAGCGCAGTTTGTTCCGCCAGTTATTCAACTGAACCGAGCGCTCGTCGCATCCAGGATAGTCACACCAAACACCTTGTTTGACTGGCTAATTCTTCTCTTGCGGTGGAAGGGCCAATGCCCGCCTAGTTTGCGACCACCCTCCCACCGAAGTCCGGCGTCAAGCAGCCTGCTGTGTTTCGTCGATGCATGGGAGTTCCAGTACCTTAGGCATCTTCTGGGCAGGCTTGTTCCATCATAGACCTCATCTACCGCTTTCCATCATGCGTGATTGAGGTCAAGAGCGGGCCCATTCTGCAAACAAAAATAAAAAACTATTATTTCGTACACCAACAGCATAATATCCATCATTTTATTACTACACACTTATTAAACTTCATTTACCAGCCCATGTATAAGAAAACATCAATGGTTAATATCTCCTTTTCAATCCAACGTTTCTTCAAATAAAATAACTCATACGCTTTCGACTTTTACGACAGGAAGACCATCTCCACGCCTTCATAGATGAACCATAATAAAAATAAACATTAATAACTTTAAACTTACACATGTATTCATCAGAGAATATTCTTATAGACTACGCTAATTATTTTAACTAAAGATTGTAGAGACGCTTCACAGACTCAATTAGATAACTTTAGGGGGCTATATAAAAGGGCAATAAATCAGCAGAGGGTCGAACGCGATATTTTAGGTTGTTTGCATACGGTAGGCCTGGCGCGACAGATGCTGCGACAAAAAAAACGCAATTTATTTTTTCAATCGTGTGGTGTTGGATTTTTTTGGTTGGTCAGTAGGTATGTACATAATAGTGAAGAAAAATTTTAAAGTTATAATAGTTTTGTCAAAAAATTATGATGATTATCTGAATATTGCGTTAAGTTACAAAAGAATTAGGTACGTCTTTTGAAGAAAACTGATCCGAAAAATCGGGCATGTTGAGTATCCCTCAAAGTAAAGGGATTTTTTTGCCTATGGGCACAAAAATCATCAAGTCTAGACTTTTAACTAAATTACCCATTCACCTCCAAAAACACTTAAAACTTGCGACTAATTAAACGCAAAATCAAAGCCCGCCTATCTCCGATAGCCTGGCGATCGGACCGGCGCGGCGTGCGTCCGGCAAGCCGGCCGTGCGTACGGCTTGAGGCGGGATCTCGTTAGCATGCTTATGCGACATTTCACATGAACTAATTGCGAGCATTTAGCCATCTTGATAAACTGCCCCGACTGCCCTACACGCATCGCGATCGTGTAGATTATTCTGTTTGTAATTTGTGCAGACGCGTTGTTTGTGGGCACAAATAAATACAAATAACTGGGAAAGGTTAAGGGAGTAGTGGGAAAAAGTGTATCTTGATTGTAGGTGTATTAATTGCACGGAAGCTTGTGATTAAAATATTTTGATCCTTTTTAACAGGCTATAAGTGTGTCTGTAATGTAGGTGCTTTTAAATGCTTACAATTAATTTAATTGAATTACACTGGAGATGGTAGAACTTTGAATTCATTTGTTTATCAGATTTTTAGACACAGCAATAAAGTTTCGACTAGACTAAATACAGAGATTAAATAACAGCAAACCTGTAGCAGTACCTATTCGAATTTATTAATAGCCTTTTTCTTAATGAACTTTCATCATGATCAGTATACTCTTTCTATTTGCATTGCCATTTCTTTTTAAACTATGTATAATCAAATCTCTTCAAGGCAATTAACTCAGCAGATTCTTGCCTATCTCGTGCTCTGTTTGCACATAATCTCTGGCACCTAGTATCTCTCCCATCGATTTCCTTCCATTAACATTCTAAACACTCTCCCTAGCCAGCTTGAATGATAATTGAAACACGGCACTAAACATTCTCCAGCAATAACAGGAATAGTATGCAAAATGGAGAAATCATGAAAAGAAGTCATCGCATTAAACAAATTCTGCGTATCTTTGCAACATTTGTCATATGACTACTTATTTAATAGCCGTTATTGGTTCACTGCTGGGCAAAGGTCTACTGTCCTTCCTTAAAACTAGTTTCGCAGTATAAATCAAACATGGTGACCGTCGAATGAAAATTGCTCCAAAACACAGCAGTTAGAAACTGTATACACAAAGTCAAAAAAAAATTTTCTGCTTTATGCAGAATCGTTTTGCATTGTTTCAAATCAGTTTTTCAGTAGTGTTTTGACGAAGACCATGACATTATTTTGTTACGAGTGTGCGCATTGATTCGAGGAGCGATAGTCTTGTCTAAAATCTGTCTTGACTGCGTACAGCCTACAAAGCCAGGTTCTTTAGGCGCGTGGCCCAAATCGTAATTACCGCCGCCATTTTGTACAATTTATGTGACAATTTCACAAATTTTTTACTAACATCGCCCTCGCACTCTTGATCCTTATAGCACTTTTTTTTTGTTTCCAGAAACTTGTAGTCACCTTACTATGGGACTTCATTTGTTTCATACTCCGTGTTCTCAGGTATTAACCAAGTATACAAATATTTTTATTACTCTGTCTTCTTGCCGATTATACGTTAATTTATACACGTTTCAGAATAAATTAATGATTGTAAAATATCTTTAGTTTGAATTGTATTTGCATTCAAGTATCTTAGTTAATTGTTGCGATAAACTTTAAGAAGTTTGTATGCTTAGTTTATTGAATGATTGTTTATTTATTATGAGATAAAGTTAAGTTTTTAAATTATTTATGTATTTAAATGGGTTAGGCTAATATTTTTGTATAGAAACGACACTCAATTTATGAATTATTTTTCCCTAGAGGAGAATATTTTCTTTCTTTTGGCTCTAGAGTTCTTCTTTGCTGTTTTTACAAACCAATTCTAATTATTTAAGTTACTGCCAATTTATTGAATTAGGCAGAAGAAGAGTTAAGCAGGGATGACCCTTCTTTCTTAAATCTATGGGTGCACCTACATGTCGGTTTAAGTCACGAACCGTGCACAAATCCAGACTTCGGGCTGCTACTGACAAATTCCAGATGGAAGGACCCTATAACACTTTGCCCGACTCGGGACTCGAGTCTAAGACCTCATGCTCTGCAGTAGCGCTTGAATTACTAGACCAGCAGGGCAGCTCATTTAATAATTAACTATAATTACAATAATGGCAATAGAGCGCAGTATACTAGGCGTTAAATTAACGGATCGTGTTCAAAACACAATACTGCGCTCCAAAACATAGACAGCTGACTGACGTGGCTCAAAAGGCTGCTCAACTTAAATGGGACTGGGCAGGACATGTCTGCCGCATGCTGGACAAACTGTGGACCCAAATGGCGCAGAATTAGTGCCCTGAGGCAGTGAGGCGGGATCGCGGCAGACCATGTAGGAGATGGCGGGACGAGCTGGATAGGTTCCGTCAAAACTGGAAGGAGGACGCGCTGGCTCGAGAAAGATGGAAGGAGTGGAGGGAGGCCTTTGCCCAGGAGTGGGACAGCGTAGACTAGCAAAAAAATTAAATACAATAATACAGAACACCAAAATAAACCTATTTTACTGTAGGTATGTCACACACTACGCACATTCGTACAAGCCTCAGCAAATTCTTCACCTCTATATGGCATTCTTAATTCCGTTCCCACAACTAGAGAGCAATTTTCCATTCATACACAGAACTTTAATTGTTGGTGACATTAAATACGAGATTTATTTATAAGTATGACACTAGCGGGACTCACGGTTCTACCCGAAAATAAAGGTTTTTTTTTTTCATAACGAAAAGCAAGTTGTGTTTTTTTCAAAAGGACATGTTTTCTTGTTACAAATAAGTTAGAATAGTAGCGAAATTAAGTTACTATGTATATAAAACTAACTTTAGGCTTCCATACTTTATTTACGGAGAAATAGGAAAACCTAGTTTAAGATGATTTTCACGAAAATAAATGACGTGGGAATTAGTTTCACAAGTAGGTAAATACAATTAATTTAACGCCAGTTGTCACCTGAAGTGAGCGTCAGCGAATGGTGTTAGCGATACTAAGTACTGAGCCAAATAAAAAATAGACTTCTTTTCAAACAATTTTTGCTTTCGAAACGCTAAGAAGAAGACCTCAAATAGTTATTTAAATGTGGTGAAGAATCATACCAGTTACAAATTTTAAAACTTACGTTTGTACCTACCAGAGTTCAAGTGTTTTCATCGTAGACTACCATTTTTACAAAAGAAACTGCCCTAGGTTCACTTAATTAGTTCACGTTAGCACTTCCTCTCTCCTTAAAGTTCATCATTATAATTATTTTCTTTGCTACTGTTTCATTCTTTTTATTATATGTATATATTTATTTAGGTTAGTTTAATATACTTTATGTATATATTTATTGTATTATGTAAATGGTACACCACAGACTACCTACAGTATTTGTCTGTCCTTCCCCTTTTAAATCCATCCAAAGGTTGTCTTTAAAAGATCGCTCTTAGCGATAAGACCGCCCATTGTGTCACCCTTTATACAGTTTCTATGTTTAGGTCTGTAATTTATATGGTGTGCATAATAAAGAGTATTCTATCTATCTATCTAGGTTCGACCAACCTTTCTTTTAACAGACATAGTTTAGCTTAAACAAGAACTTACACTGGTGGTTACTTACGAGTCGTTATTGAAAATAGGAACCGGCTACTAACGAAGTAAAAAATAATCAAATGTGCGGCTTTCTTGGAGTCAATTAGATAGTTATTCGTCAGTGCACAGCGAAGGCCAGCCTCTGATTCATTACCACTGCTGACATAGCTAGCATGCCAGCGTGATTATACGTATAGATGTGTGTATTGGATGCCGTGTTATAAAACTGATGGTTTTGTTTACTGGTTAATGGGGATTTTATAATGTTTTACATAGTTTTACTATAGGTACAGAACATTTTAGGTTTGTTTGAGGCTTATACTCCCGTTTACTGGAAGATTTATCAGTATACTTAAAGCTCTTATTAAATGAAATGTGAGGTGTTGTGACTGATTGAACAAAATAACAACAATCAAGCTTATATAAAAGTTGTAGGACTACCAGTGCATGTTCGAATTACACTGGTGATGGTAGAACTTTGAATTCATTTATTTTACAGATTTTTAGACACAGCAATAAAGATTCGACTAGACTAAATATAGAGACTAAATAACAGCAAACCTAATAATCATCAACATAATTATTCTATCACTAGAATTAACAATTAACAATACTAACTAATATTAGACAAAACATTACCTACCAAACAGCATCCGAGTGCAGGCAGGACACAGCGTAATTTGTCAGTCGCATATCGATTATATCGATTCTACAATCGATAGATTTATCATGTTAATCGATCTAATTTCATCAGTTCGCCCGGTGAGCGATGGCATTCGCTGTGGGAACGCCTGCGCAATGCCAGTCATGCCATAGAATAGTAACAATCGATTAATAGATGGGACAAATTAATGCAGTGATTTATATATTGTAAACAACAGGACAAATAATGGTTGTGACTGAGTGATTTATTAATGACTATTGTGTGCGGTGATTTAAATTCATTTGAGCAGAGTTAATTAGTGCGGTGTTTGCACATTCAATGTAAATAGATATGAAGATTTATTTCTTTACCAGCATGTCGATTCTGTAAAAATCTCACCGTGAAAACTTGCGTGGAGTGAGCTGTCATTCCATCTGATGCTATAGGGATTGGACACTAATGACAGCTCACTTCACCTAAGTTTTCACGGTGAGATTGTTACAGAATCGCACTACTGGTGTAGTTGTAGGTAAGAACCTATTTGTTAAACTAGATATCTTTATATAAGTATAGATTTTTTCATGAAAAGTACATATCGACGGTTAAGAGGAAATAGGGTATAAGTGACAAAAAATGTTATGTTCAGGAGAGCCGTTCAAAGTTTAAAATTTTAGAAAAACTGACGTATTTTTGTCATTTATGTTTTTTTTTTTTTTGCTAGTACCTATTTAAACGCCAAAAAAGTCATCGTAGAGCCATGGTAGTTAGAGCATTCGAAAGAGCGGAAAATTTTACTTAGGATGGCATAACTCATTTTTGACCAAAATGTCGCTTAGCCCTACTTTCTTTTTACCGTCGATATATTATTTTGTTCTAGTAAATGTCTGGTTCCAATTACTTACTGTTAATAAGTTTTGACAAAAATATTGTGTTACAAAAGGGCGCTCAAAGTGTTTCAGAAATAACTTTGATAAGACTGACAACGATAAATTCCAAACTTCGTATAATTTTTTCAAATAGAATCCCTTGCTCCTCTAGGAAGCTTTTCAAATGTAGGCAAAAATCCTTCCCAATTTACGTTACCTTTCTATGTTTAATAATACTATTGCGACCACCAGCGTTCAATCCGCGTAGACATGAGAATGTTTGGACTGTGGTTTAATAACCACCCATTGTGGTCGGGGCCCAATTCGTTGGCCCATTGTGTGTGCACCTATTGCAGTCTATTATTGTTTGAACAGACTGGGGCTAATGGATAGATCATTAATTTGAGTCAATGAACTTTAGTGATTGTTGGCCTTCAATTGAGACGGATTTGCAAGGGCCTACGAGCTACGAAGCGTAGCAATCTAAAATATGGCGTAGAGGTTCGAAATGAGATGCGAATGTGTGTGGTGTACGCTGTAGGATCTAATTCAAATGTGTGATTGTGTTGGGTACTTTTTATCTCGGTAGGATATTTTCCGAAATCCACTGCGCGACACCGCGGGAAAAAGCTAGTAATAAATAAAGAACAATACAGTACCTCCAAACTCAACAACCGAGAGGTTTTAGTCTACATCCACAATTTCTTAGTAAACTCCTTGACGATCACAGTTTGATGCCTGAGTAGATAACGGAGTGATGATTGAAGAGCATTTCAATTGAATAAGTACACAGACTTAATGGTCGAATGACTAATCAGTTTGTACGTAATTGTGCAGTTCTTATTACGTTTAGGTACCTACCCACTCGATATAATTTCTGTGAAATCGTGAAATGTTTGTAGAAAGTTTTTTTTTAAATATTAATGACGTTCGCGCTTGGCCACTTTCACATCTGTCTATGTGTGACCTAATCATTTTTATGTGACTTGAATGAACTTGAAGAATCCCAGAATAAAACTTTCGGGAGTCATATTAGACCACATACCCTACTCTCCAGCAAGGAGTTTAACTCCATAGAGGTTGATGTAGCGAAAAAACAAATGCACATCAAAATAAACGAAAAATTTAATTAAAAAAATAAATCTACTAAAATTAAAACAACAAAGTCATCGAGTCGCATTGTTTCGCAGTCTGGTTCCGCTCAGCGAATTGTTTAGCGGCGAGAAATTTCAAATTTCGAAACTATGGAATTTGAAATTGAAAAAGCTGGAAATGCGTGGGTGCGGGGTGCGGGGGGCGGTGGGCGTGGCTGGGGCGGGGCCGTCCCTAGCCGGCTGACGCATAGGTGCTTATATTGCGACGACGTTGATAATACCTATCAGTTATTTTCAGGCGTGCTAAATAAAAAAAAATATTCGTCGACGATTAGATAAGTGATGGACGTGAATTGTTTTCACTGTCATTGAGCTGTACCTACTGCGTTTTTTAGGGCAAACTTGATTGAACCGCCAGGGCCAAACAATCAACACCAAAAATCCGAAGACATGTGACATTTAATTTGACCTCACCAACCCGCAGTGGGCTCGCGTGGTGGATTACGCCCCACTCCCTCTCACAGAGAGGAGGCCCGTCCTGTGTCCCAGCAGTGGGAACAGTATAGGCTGATTATGTAAGTAGCAGCCGATTTGTGCCTGGTTGATGACAATAGGCTCGCCCCCTATTACGTGGAGCTAAACAATTGCTGGTGAAATGTAGATAGGTACACCTCTGCCTAACCCTTTGGGGATTACAGGCGTGATCCTAAATGTGTATTTGTAAAGTCATCCTATCTCAGCCTATAGCTAGACTAAGGTTCTACTCTCTCTACCTGGTTGCACTATAACAGTAGTAGTTTTCGTCATTAAATTTTCTTAGAAAATGCAGTGGGAATATCTACGTACGTTTGTATACCAATTTGTATGAAGTACCTATATAAATATTGAGTTACCGTGATTGGCCACTTAACGTAATAAATTATTTCATAATTCAAGGCTATTATAGAATCAAGTTGCTTCAAAATTACCCACTACATAATTATTATTGACGCATTACGTCAAAATTAATCAACACATCAGATCCATTTAATTTTTTGTCGAGCTGACCCCTAAAATTTAAAATTATAGAGAATGATACGCAAATAATTACTCTACGATACGGCGCGTCAAAATCACTTTGTCTCAAACGTCAGTGCGCAGACGACGAAGATATCTTATGGAGTGGTCTACTGATAACCATCGCTTAGCCGCTGCGCAAGTTTACCCTTGTGTACCATTGTGACCCTTACCCTTGTAGCTATAGGCACCATTTTTACCGTTCCCAACTTTCTTCGTACATTTGTGTACGGTATATTAACGTGTCAATCGCTCCTCCTTCTGAGTCGTTATTAATAATCATGTCAATCCGCTTGCCGTGAGAAATATTTTAAATCTAGAGGGGTAACCAATAATTTTGACGATGAACATTACGATTATTGGGTAATATCGGTTTGTTGTATAATTAATTTCTTGTGTAATTTTTATATTATTGTGGGAGTTAGCTGAATCATGCTCCTCTTAATGGAGTTTTGTTTTTGTTTTGATTTTAAAGTTTGTTAGCATTATGCATGGGTTTTCAAAGCCTTGTTATTATGTATTTGCAATTATTTTATATAATTGCGTTGATTATATCAACTAACTGCCTCGACTGCCTCGCGTCGGTGTAGTGGTCACAAGCACTACTGGTGAGCATCAGGTCTTGGGTTCGATTCTCAGGTTGGGTAAAGTGTTATTAGATTTTTCCATCAGGAATTCCTCATTAGCAGCCCAGAGTCTAGATTTGTGCAAAAGGCTAGCCCCTTATTACATGGGACTTAAAAATAACTGGCGTAATGTGAGTGTACTATAGGTACATCGAGGAAACTTACACTTACAATTTGAAAACAAAATCCCGTGCACACGATGACCACATCTGTTAGCAAGCGTTACTATAGCGGCCGAGCGCTGCAAGCAAGAATAGCCCTTAAGGTGTACAGATATACATACATAATCAGCCTATAATGTTCCTTCTTCTGGGACACAAGCCTCCTCTCTTCGAGAGGGAGTGGGCTGTAATCCACCACGCGGGCCCAGTGCGGGTTGGTAGATGTCACATGACTTCTAGGAAATGCCAGTTTCCTCACGATGATTTCCTTCACCATTTTAAGAGCAATGGTGATGAAATAATTTACACAAGTAAAGTGCTTTGCTGAACTCGAACCTACGACCTCGTAAGTCGTTGCCATTTCTACTAGTCCACCACTGCCTTATCTATGTGTTTGCAATGATTTTATATATTGTGTTGATTATATCAATTTTGTGTTAATTTGATGTGGTTTTTATACTTTCAATTAAACGTTCTTCTAAGTAACAGGATGGGTTATTTATGGCATGTTTCATTGTAACAAGTTGCTGCTGTATATTTTAGTCACTTGTCCTTCCTTCTTAATACTTACCTAGTATTCTTACCGTTTTATTGCCAGTTCAGAAAAGGCTCTATATCTTCTTGGAATGAAAGATCGAGGCTAAAGTAACTACTGAATTATACCAGTGAGGAAGGTACTCAGTCACATTTTTCAGTGTATTTTTTTCGTATATTGCTTAGACTTGCGTCTAACTACTCTCTCGCATGATGCAACAACAGCTGTAACAGGTCACATCATCTGCCTAGCTTTTTCCCAATTATGTAAGGGTCGGCTTCCAGTCTAACCGGATGCAGCTGGATACCAGTATTTTAAATGGAGCGACTGGCTAGCTGACCTCCAGCATCCAGATACTGGGTAAGATGATTCTCCTTGGTAAGACTGGTTGGCAACAGCTGTAGGTCTCACGAATAATGATTGAATCAAAGGTAATGATAGATTCCTTTTGCTTCTGTGATAGTAAGAGTTCCTCACCTGGGTAGGAATGCACTTAATGTAGTTTCCAGTAGAAGATTTTTTGTTGAAGTTTTAGTACGTACCATGTGTTTAATACATTGTTTTCACAGCAGCATAGAAGCAACATGAATAATGTACCCAGGAGTGTTTTATTATCTTAATTTAAGGGGACTACATGACCTAAAGCGCGGTCGCTGTCGGACTGCACAGAAAAGAAAGAGAAGCGCGATTACGCAACGCTGGTAAGTTATTGAAAAATATGAAGCAATTATCTATTTACAAAAAATCTAGTGTTTGAACTAAAAAATTCAAACACTAGATCTACAAGCAACATATTGCTTTTAGAATAATCTGACAAAAAATCTGAATAATTGTATTTATATTAAATGCTTTGAATTTTTATTATTTCTGTTGAAGGTTGTAGTAGATACAAAGGTATAGGAATTGAATTTCGATACAATGATCAAATCGTCAACAATCGTTTATTAGTCGAATTGGTTTCGATTTCAATTCACGCCCTTTTCGATGATCAGTCACAGAAATCGATTCAAATTGTATCAATGAAAAAAAGTTTCATCAATTTAATGAAAATCATCGTACTGACTAATCGTTTACGCAGTAGGCAACCTTTAATATCACGGATGATGATGACTCATAATACGATTTCACACTGAAAGCGTTTTCTACAGTCGACGCTTTAAGATGACGCTTTTGAATTCTGATTGATTCTGAGTCATTGGCTGTTTGTAGTAATGATTCTAGTTCATGTGTTCTTGGTAAATACACTTAGTGAGGTACTGATGACCTGAACCAGATGGGATAATAGTCTACAACGTGGAAAGCTTAGATTTTCATTGAAACGGTTCTGAATCATGAGAGTTTAGAGTACCTACATTAGTTTTGTATGTTTATTGTTCTCTGATTGTCGATATGGAAAATATTTCTTGTCTATTGACCTGGATATAAGCAGAGAATTAAGAATTGAAGGAGACGTATTTATCAGAGCACAACCTTAGTTTTTTATTTTGTTTATTATCGCATCAATAGATATTTGGCCAACCTGCCTGTGTTATAAAGTTCTTGGAAATGTTACAGAAAATTGCAGTCAAGATGTGACGTAGGTTATAGCAAGCTACGCCTCACCTGAGACTGGATTTATTATATAATAAAGCATCAATCTTATCCAAATCGTAAATGTAGGAGCCAGAATATTTGGTATATACTTGATATGGCAGTAAAATGAGCCGCCAGTTGCTGACTAAAATACATGTTACGCATAACTTTGTAACCTTGAGAACCGTTCACCTCCCAAACTATTTAATCACCACTCGAAAAATATCTTAATCTCTGCAAAAAACATGGCGTCATTTTAGCCTCCCGTAAGTATAGGTTTGCTAATATCCCTTCATTAGGGTGGGAACTGTATCGATGATGCTGCGATCGCATTCCGATGAAATTGGTAATCAGATAAGGATCTGGGGAACCTACCTTTAGTCGATAAGATGACTGTAAGTCTTTGTTCCTTGGATGAGGCACTTGTGACTTGAGCATGATGTGTGAAATGTGGTCAAGTGCCGAGATGGTGGTTATAAGGCTATTAAATTGAGGTCTCTATTGTTGAGTTTATTAGGGTTTGTTTTGATCGGACAATGGTTTTGCGTATGTGAATTATACAGCTCCAATAAAATGAGTAAGGCGTCATATTGGCATGTTACCTATTGATCTTTCATGAGAAGGCAAGAGCCTTTAGTGCAGTTTTACCAGAACGACAACAGTCAATGAATGTAACAAATTGATTGAATTCCCAATGACATAATTTCTTTGTATTCTACTCCGCTTCTTATTACTTAGATGTACGTAGTTCCATTACTTACGCAATGGGTAATCAGTCTCGCTTCCGTGGTCCTGACTGTCTATTCAGAATAATTTAACCAATTCATTAGCTACCTTTCCAGCATCCAGTTTGTCCCAGCGACCTTTGCCAGCCACAGGCGGACGACACACAGGGGTGTCGTAGCGTAACCTGGGAGAGGCCTATGTCCAGCAGTGGACTGCGATATGCTCAGTTGTTGTTGTTAAGAGCTATAATTTTTAATTGTACTTTTATGTGTTGTGCTATTTCATTTGTGTGCACCAAATAAACGGTTTATCTATCAGTCTGCTATAACCATAATCAGCCTATAACTTTCCCACTGCTGGGACACAGGCCTCTTCTCTGTGAGAGGAAACATACGATGGTGGTCTTTCTATCTAGCATCTATCTGTCTCTCTATCCTTTCATAACCAAATCAAACCATCCATATCCATAAAATTTGTCGATCTTATGTGAAAAACACCCTTATGCTAAGAAACCTAAGGGTTTTTTTCACATAAAATCGACCCGAACTAAAATATTCATCAATTCTAAACTAACATATCCATATTATCCTAACTTCTTGTAGAAGCCCAGTCAGAAATGACGCGGCTCCCTTGATTAAAGGCCGCGCCGAGTAATTTGCACCCAAAATTAATTTATTTAACATCATTCTCTGTCGGGTGCGTTTCGATGCGCTTGCGATGGTACGCTCACTGGGTAGCATGACTAGAAATTAACTAAGATTTTCTAGAGAAATTAGGGCGTGAATATATCCTTGTTTTCTTTCATTTACCTTCTGGCATGAATATCACGCTTGCATTCTTCGAGATAAGCAGAGGGTACCGATATTTACCAAGTTCTGATAAAAGTTCCATGTTATACTTTAGCGACCGAGCCTAAAGCAAATAACTTTATTTAATTAAGATTCTGTGCTGCTACTGAAATTTTCCTCATGGAAACTTCTTCTATAATTTTCCCCTAATCAGGGATAAATCGAAGACCCGAAGGTTCACTGAGTATAAATGCAGCCATTAGTTAATTAAGATCGGTCATTTAGAAGAAACATGTTGGTACCAATGACATTTCCTGGACTGACAGGACTGACATGTCACGGCGTTATTGCAAGCGCACAAAACATTGATAGACTAATACAATAGCATAGTCATTCAGAAGGAGATAATAATTGATCAACGGCAGGAGGAAAGTCAGATGAAATTGAACTGATGTTTATTTTGTAGACGGGATCGAATTTACAGTCAATCACTCGTGATTTGTAGTAATGGAGAAGAAGTGGAATCTGAAGCGATATCAGTCACAATTTCTTCTCTTAGATGTTGAGATTTTCAATTAAGTATGTTCATTATCGACGTAGTTCACGGATAGATACTTCAGTATCAAGAAATAAAAATGAAAGTTTATTCGAACACAATTTAGACAAAATTAATTTATTGAATTAGACATAAAAGTGCTTGAGAATCTTCAAAATGATCCGATATCTGTGTGATGCTTCGTTGTATCATTGAAGAGCTATGTTATTGTACTGGCATGTTCTAGTAACGATGAAATCTAGCTCCATTTATTAATTTTATCACTTGACACCTCATTCACGTGCTACTTATCAGACACTAAACCTACACGATTTACTTTCAAAATCACATAAATGTCAGCCCCAGTCGGAGTCTTCTGCTTTGTGTAAAGTGCATTGATAATAATCTGAGCCATTCTCAGGCGCAGAGAGAGATGGATATAGGATTTGCAACGCGTGCGAGAGGGACGGGCGGTCTTGAATAGAAACATCAAAATTTTACAGCGTTTTTATTGCGCTCGCGCTGATCCGAGTGTTTACATGTAAGCGTCCGGTTTGCTTTCGGCGTTGGGCAGTAGGTGGCATGCTCCGAATATTGAGGTAAAACTACTTTTTTCAAGTACCTATCTTAGATACATTTTTGGAATAATTCGTTGAGATTGAAACGTTAATTGTCGTGTGATTTTTTTTGATAATTTAGTCCGTAAATGTCGACATTAATTTGGATGTATTGAGAAGATTTGCAAACACTATAAGTAGTATTTTTTGTGACTACCTACACACACACAGGGTGGGCCCAACAATCGTCAAACCGAGCCAAATGAAATGAAATCATTAAAACGAACAACAAAAGGGCAGATAAAATTAAAATCCAAATAAAGTTATGAATTTATCACTACGCTGTCCTTTAATCCTATAGAGTTACGTTAGGGGCAGATAAATTAAAATGTTAATGCCAGTAAAATATTGAGCAAACACGATTCAGTCTTAGGGCGAGCGAGACGAATTCGGCATGCAGGCGACGAGTGTGAGAAAAGGTGGTACGAACCAAGTGTCATAATTTTTTTTCTTTTTCTTCATTATTAGGACTAAAATATCTTTGGAGATAAAGTTGTCAAAAGGTACAGTCAGATCTTATTGAATTTTAATTTACAAACCGAAATTGGAATTAACCAGCTTCAACAATTGTTTAGTTTAGTAAATAAACGTATTTTCGTGTAATAGGAAACAATCCTAACCAACAGAATTTCGCATAAAGAAAAGGATGCGCGCGCATTCCATAGCTTGCATGGTCGTGCACTATTTTGCATGTCAAGGTCGAGCACTGCTGGTGTAGTGGTATCATGCAAGATTCCCATTCTTGCGACCCGGGTTCGATTCCCGGGCAGTGCAAATTAGACTTTTTGATTTTGTTTTCTTTACTTTTTCTGATTCATTTTTAAAATAAAAATTCCGGTAAGTATTTCGGTACCTATTTATTCGGTTTCATGTAAATAACGTCCATGTAACATTCAAGTTACAAATGCATTTTTACTTAGGTATTTTACATTTTTTTAGTAACTTTACGATTTCTTGGTATTTTTATGCACACAAAAAACCTCAAAAATAATTTCCACATTTGTATCTCAAACCATCGTGTCCGACTTTTAATTTATAATTATAAAAAATAAACCTCAAAATACCGATCATTCCTTACCACTCAGATGCGGTAGGTTGACATGGGAATCGCTACGTTCCGAAGCGCTAAAATTCCCATGCAAAAATATGCCTGTAAGCATTTCATGGGAATGAAGCGAATTAAGTGTAACCCCATGATATTTCGTCATGGTATTTCTGACTCATTGACGAAATCGCTAGACGGATATGAGTCAAAATTATTGACAGCGTCTCGATTTGTGCTCCAGTTTTAATTTCTTAGAATCAAATTTTTTGTTCGTCTATGTAGGTGTGAACTCGGTCTGTAACATGTTCAATAGAACTTTTTGTTTCTTGTAAAGGTTTTTTCTGTCAGTGTCAAGTCATTTGTGGACTCCTGAACATGGTCATTATATAACGTCTTAATTCATAGAACGGACGGTCGTTAAGTATAAAAAGTAACATCACGGAGGTGCACCTATAGTCAAACGGTGAAGGAAAATATCGTGAAGAAACCGGCATGTCCTAGAACCAAAAAATCGAAGACATGTGACATCTAGCAACCCGCACTTTGCCCGCGTGGTGGATTACTCTCTCTCACAGACAGAAGACTTGTGTCCCAGCAGTGGGAATATTATGGGCTGATTATGCTGTACCGATCTGTAGTACCAACCACATTTTGCCAATTATGGTTAAAAGTCCCATGTAACACGGGGCGAGCTTAATTAGTACAGATAGAAAATTTTGGTTACCACCTCTAAAGTGGGTAGGTACCTACTATTCATTGCGTACTGAGAACACCAATATCACGTTATGCAATGAATAATAATAATATAATAATAAGTTCTGTATTTCTCCTCACAATGACAAGCTTATTCTCGGTTTCACATAATTATTTGTTTATTTTAGCAATGTAAGGACCTGGTGTCTGAATTAGGCGTAAAATGCCTGTATTACAAATCACCAGGTCCCCACCCCACGGAAAAATAGAAAGTTATGATATTACAATCTAACGTAATAGATAAGGAGATTTAAAACTAGAAACTTAAGTTATTATTATAATTTTGGGGGTAGAAGTTAAAAAAACTGTAAATAGCACTTGGGAGTCCGGAAAAGGATGCTGATATAGTGCATAGCCTTCACCTCCTTCGTCCTCTCCTTCGACCTTTTCGGGTAACCACTGAAAATCATCGCTGTGCTGTGGGTCCCCTATAGCACAACATCATGTTGAGTGGAAGCCTTTCTGTCACAGTCATGACGTGCAGCAGATCCAAACTCTATCCGTCCGAGTTTAGAACATTCCCAATTCGCATTGAAGTCGGATGTTTAATTCGGATTCGGATCGGATGTAGTGCGAAACCGCTCTTAATATCATGACCAGCGTGTCCTGTTGCTTGCACACTACAGAAGCTGATGGGCGCTACGGAAGGTGCCAAGCTCGTAGCCAAGTTCTAGGCTGACTGAATATAGATTGCTATCGACAGAAGATGAGGTCAGCTTATACTGGGTTTTTACTACTGACGTGCCTATTGTACTCTAGGTATCTACTTTTTCGTAGTAGATTCCTTTTCTACTCTCCCATTATTTATGACTTTAGTTAGTCACACAATTAAGTACAAAGTCATCGCCTCTGATTCACACAGAACGATTTATAGATTTTTTATAGCGA
Organism: Gortyna flavago; assembly: GCA_963669345.1. NCBI lineage: Eukaryota > Metazoa > Arthropoda > Insecta > Lepidoptera > Noctuidae > Gortyna > Gortyna flavago. The sequence goes on from OY770128.1 coordinate 15,611,311, forward strand.
AGTATTACAGTCGGTGGTACTTTTTTTTAATCTAGCCTATTATCTAATAAATAATTTAAATACAACTAAACTCCTAAGTAACTATTATATTAAGAAATCGTCCAAGAACGTCTTTCTTATTAACTACTAGCTGCGCCCCGCGGTCACCCGCATAAGTTTCGATCCCGTGGGAATATCGGGATAAAAAGTATCCTATGTTTCAATCCGGGTTATATTATATTATATAAACTATCTGTGTGCCAAATTTCATCCAAATCCGTTTAGTAGTTTTTGCGTGAAAGAGTAACAAACATCCATCCATCCATCCATCCTCACAAACTTTCGCATTTATAATATTAGTAGGAAGTAGGATGTTAAAGGGAAGACACTTGATTCACGTAGAGTCGAATTGTAATGGCTCTGAAAATACCTGAGGAAGTTCAGAAACTCGAAAGATCCATTATTCTCTGGATACACGTGGAAATGTTTCAGTAGCACCCAGGAGTTAGGAACAAGTCGCCTACATTGTCTAATCAATTGACTTCGGAACGAGAAAGTTGGTTAAGAAAGAGATTAAAACAGAAGAAGAACTAGCAGGGTGGAGGGGGGTTCAGGGGATCAGGACGGAATGAATTGACTTTACTTCTTAGTGTCTTTTTGGAGGAGCAGTGATGGGCCAGTCGTAACGGTCCTGACTTAAAAGTTATACGTCATGGGTTCGAACCCAGGCAGGTGCTTTACTTTGTAAACATAATTTCATTATCACTGCTCTCAAAACCGATACGAGAAAACCGGCATGTCCTAGAACCAAAGATTTGTCAATCTACCAACTCACTGGGCCCGCTTGGTTGATCATGGCCCAATTCCACTGGAAAAGAGGAGGCCTGTATCCCAGCAGTGGGAACATTATAGGTATAGCCTTTTCGAATCCACGGCAGGAGAGTTGAACTTCCGTGAAAAAATACGCTCATCTGTTTCAATGCAAATTAATAATATTCCATTCTATTTGACGCCAAGATCCTATCTCTTATTTTGTAGTAGATTCCTCTCTGCCATTACGAATAAGTTTAGTCATAATTAATTACGAAATCATCGCCTCTGATTCACGCACTACTTAAGACCAGATCTAATTGTAATGACTCGGAAAATACCTATTACAAAGTCCAAAAAATTCTCCAGAAACTTAAAAGATCCGTGATTCTCTGAATTTACGTCATTGGCCCCTAATAAACTATTAGGGGAAGGAAATGATTCAGACTATAATTGAATGCTTATTATTGAAGTGAATCATGTATTCAAAGTAATGAATAGGCCAGGCCAAGGGAAAACCCGGGAACAGGTAAACGATTTGGTATCAAAGGTCCAAGGATCAAAGTGCAGCCTGCATCGAAAATGAATTGTTGTAACGAAGAAGGACTCCAGAATCTGGCTTTGAACTGAATAAAACTATCCGTAGAATTTTTCATACAAAATCACGATACTGTCACAACCGTACCAACAATGATACTCGGGCGGTAGACGGCTACAACCGTAACCGTATAGAGCATTATGGATGAAATCTGTTTACGTGTGGGTATGGCACACATTGAGAGCAAGTAGGTACACCACTTTTTAAGTGATCTCAGCCGTATTGCTTTAAGCATAATGTCTATACAATAAGCAAATAAATTTTACACTGCGGTAGCCGTGTTTGACGTAAAGAAAGTACTAACCAAATTGTACTGTAATTGTAATTGTACTGTCATTTCACGAACTTTTAAAATACGATTACAGCCATTACCGCGCCAGAAGGTGTTAAGATTATCATTGGGGAAGCAAGTGGTTGAATAACATAACACCACGACTGAATTCCCCGAAAGGTTTGGCAGAGGTGTACACCCATATTTGGCCAGTTATGTTTAAGTCCCGTACAATAGGGGGCGAGCCTATAAACATCAATCGGAAACAGATCTAGACTCCAGGCTGCTACTGAGAAATTTCAGATGAAAAACCCTATAATACTTTTCCCGGCCCGGGAATCAAACCCATGCTCAAGAGTAGTGTTTGCTACCACTAGACCAGCAAGGCAAATGGTTGAAATGTCCATTACATAATACATTACATAGTACGTTGGGACACAGGCCCCCTTTCTTAGAGGAGTAGGCTGTAATCCACCACGCGGGCTCTGTGCGGGTTGGTAGCTGTCATGTCTTCGATTTTATTTTTTCTAGGACATTCCGGTTTTCTCAAGATGTTTTCCTTCACGGTTTTGAGAGCAGTGGAGACGAAATAATTTACACAATGTAAAGTGTCTGTCTGAGTTCGAACCTACGACCTACAACTCTTGAGTCGTGGCTGTTACCACTGGGCCACCACTTCACCTCCTCTGAAAGGCTGCTAAGAGGTAAAGTTAAATGAATAGACACTTTGGGTAGGAAATTGTTCCTGACTCCTGGGTGCTCAATTATGGTGATGAAATGTTCATTAGAATATCATAATAAGAACACCTTTGAGTGTCATATGGAGCGTCCAACTGTAGCTTGTTTTATTGATCTGAAAAGTTTTCGCAAGCTTAGCAGCCGATAATGATGTATGAGGTTAACATAGACCCAGACAAATTTTCATTCCTTTCGTGAGCTCTCTGATGGCTTGCAAAACCTTGGTCTTGAAAACTTGGCCACGCCGTGTACAGAAGAGCGGAGGCGACTTTTGCGTGTTTGGTGCTTCTTGTCCATGTCTTCAAGACGAAGTTGCTTTGTGGATTGAAGCGCGTCACCTTTCGTAATAAATAAATAGTCTTCAAGTATACCAACTTAATACTTATCAACATTCAAACACCTATAAAGGCGGCAACGTATCAGCGCTATTGTTTAAATAAAAGCTTGTAAATACAATTAATTAACTAACTCATTACACCGAGAACTGGGGCTAATAAAATATTATGTTATGTTATTAAGAAATTACTGTTAACGTTTGTTACTCCGCTATTAAATGTGTGTTGTGGATGCTGTTGGATTTGTGTGGACATGGCGGCATTTGTGTTTGACAAGTATAAAGTCTGAAGCTCTTTTTTCATTTCGAGAAATAGGAATCAGACAGGGTTCTTTCTATTAGCAGAAAATAGGAAAGAAACCTGGCAGTATCGCGGTAGTAGCGCTAGTCCAGAAATATCTAGACAAGTGCTCCTCTTTTCTGCAAGTGCAGGATCCGACTCTGATCGGTATAGACTTAGTTGAACATCCTAATACATCTTTCCAACTATTTTCCTGCCAAGCAATTTAATTGAATCGTCGTTCTCAAAATATATCTTTATAATTTCACTACTGTTTCAATTGTAGGTATTTTATATTCAGCAATAAGTCTAGATCTTCGAAGTATTTGAATATCGTAGGAATTTACCAAGAACAATGTCTTAAAAAATATAGGTACCTAACACTTTAAGCTTGCTCCTCTAGATTATGGTCTGTCTAACACATCTACTTATATTATTTTATGAAAGCAGATCAACAATATTCTTTCGCTCCATCAAAGAACAATAACTCGTAAATATTTATCACGCGTTGTAAATGAATATTTTTCAAGGGGCACTAATTATTTCCACAATCTGCTGGTAGAAACACAGCGAACAATTGATTTGACTCAGGTTTTTCACTTTTAAACCTTCACCATCGGACGTTAATGGTCATTAAGGTGAAAAATGCTACTTCTTATTTTATTATAAAGGGCCTTTTATGATTTTGTGTATGTGCTTGTGGGTTGTACCCTTTTTGTTGATGCTTTCACACGATTTTGAGGAATGCCCTTTTGAGTTTATTGGCATGTTGTTAAAAATGTTCTGTTGAGTTTATCTTTGGAGATTTATTCTTTTAAATATGCCTTCTTCTGACATGTTGTTTTTTTAGCATATTGAGTAATCGATAAACTCAATTACTTGCTTTAGACTTACCTAATAGAGGGGCTTGTGGCTAAGTAATAATAGCCGCACGGGTCAATCGATCAGGTTAAGCTACGCTTGCCGCGGTTGGTCCGTGGATGGCTGATTTACACATCAAAACCCCTCCGTACTTCGGAAAGCAAGTTAAGCAGTCGGTCCCGGTCCCGGCGGTCATTCGTGGATGTTTGATAGTCGTTACAGGTCGTCAGAAGCCCGAAAGTCTGACAACCAGTCTTATCACTAGTGTTGTATTATAAATTTATAACCCATTAACTGGGTTGTGGACGTCAGATAGGCAGTGCTTCATGTGAAATACTGGTATTCAGTTGCACCCGGTCAGACAGGAAGCCGACCCTAACATACATACTTGGGAAAAGGCCAAGCAGATGATGAGACATACCTGATGAAAAGTGCGACAGTCAGCTCTGGCTTCATTGAATCCAAAGAACTTATAAGAGATTCAGATTATGATATCATATTCTTATCTTTATTGGTAGAAGCAGTAGCCATCTTGAGAATAACAGAAGCTTTTCAGATGTTATATAAAACCTTCAACCTATTCATAACTCTTGCAGCCACAAAGTCACAAACCCATCTTATCCACACTCTATCCTTTACGCTATCAACACAACATCCTTTCCATGCGTCATTATAAGTCACAATTCATTAAAATTATCGTCAAACTGACTTCAATAGGGATGTCGAGTGACTGCTATTGCAAGACATATCGACATTATAATCTCCGATCACTATCGACATTCCTGCACAGTCACTTGACTGGGGTGGCTCCGTCGCTTTGTGTTACTAGTACCATATTAAGCGTCTAATGTATGGAATTTAATTTCTAAAACTCATCCAATACTGTAAAGACAGTTTGTAGAATGTTCGTAATGGCGTTTAAGACGTTTCGTTTAGATCGTATCTTATGACATTGGTCGTAAGTTGAAAGCTAATCAAAATGTTTTAATCGATGACGCGATAACATTAGTGATGCGCTTGTCTTGTTTTTGTGGTAGTTTTTGCTATCGATGATTTATTTAATTTTCTTTAGTGTATGATTTATTGGTTGTTAATATTTCATGAGAGTCTTGAGATGTATGATTTAATGTTTGTAGTTTAGATCGCTAATAATAATGGTCATATTTGATTTTAGCTACTGCAGGCTGGATATACGACATAGGTACTCATACGTACATTAGTATCTATTACGTATGTATGTTATTCTCATTGTTTAACTGGTTCATAGAAATATCTAAAAAAGGTTTTTTTTTGTTTAGCCTATTCTGTCCCACTGCTGGGCAAAGGCCTCCCCCAAATCTTTCCAGGAACTCCTTTCCCGCGCCACTTCGATAATGGTTATGGAAGAAATAATAGCAAATATCTATTTAACGACTGCATTTAATGATTGTAATTGAAATGCGCAATTGATGTTTTGAAAACTTCAGCTTAATAAATACTTCTATTTTTTTTTATTTATTACCGTACATAACTAAATTGCAATGTTAAACTGGTATAAACAACTACTATTCATGATTTCAACAAAAAATCATGTATTTGAAGTTAAGAACGTTTACGCCGTACGGCATTTCATACAAATTTTCAAACCCTTGTTTTTCGAAATGAATGAACCCATTTAAATGAAACTTCATAAGCATAAGCAGGATACAAAGGTCTAAAAAGTTACTTAAGAACATATTAGAAATGTCTTATTTAAAAAAAAGATAATTGGAAATCTTTGTTTCTATGGAAACTTTAAAATCGGTCTAATTTGGCTGTAACACAATTTTTTTTTTTAATTCTTAAGCAACTTTTTAGACCTTTGTATTCTGCTTATGCGTATGAAGTTTTATTAAAATGGGTTCATTCATTTTGAAAAACAAGGGTTTGAAAGTTTGTATGAAATACTGTACGGCGTTAACGTTCTTATGGTAATTGTGTAACAAACATGCTACAATGGCATGTGGCAGTGCCTTTCTTTTTGATAGTTTAACAACATTAACGTTGATGAACAGACACATTTTACAAACATTTTGTATGTTTGAAAAATTCAACAGTTCTATTCAGTCTATCAGTGCAAATTATGTTCTGTTCAACAGGACATACTCGTAATTTGCAGTTGAGGGTGCTGAATTGAAACGAAAAACTAAACCACCATTTCTGCAGGTCATCGATATCGACACTCCCGAAATACTACCAGTCCAACCACAGCACTAAAGGTGAATGAATTCTTTGCATTACTTAATTGATTTGTTAGATATCTCTCGTTGAGTGAGCCGTGTTTAATTGAGATTCTAAAACATTATATCGTTCTTTTGGCTGTGGCGAGACCACCTAAATTGATTTCAATTTGTTACAAAAAACATGACCTGACCCGTCAGGTGAAATAGTTCCGATTATTAATCGTCTGTAAAATAATTAGTTGTGAAAAAGCTGTGCTATATCCGTAATTTGTTTTGTCAATCTTATTTTTCTCATGGTCGTAAAGTGTGATTTATGTTGAACTATGGGCGGAGTCTAAAGGCAAAGAAGCGACCTGCGTCTCCTGTAGAACAACTTCCAATAAGTTTTCATAGAAATTGTTTCATCTACGTGCTCATACACATGAGCGTGGACTGGTGTCGACAACATGCCGCTTGTATATTTGAGCACCGTACTCAAATAAATACACACGCGGCGCATCGGTGGCTGCCGTCGAGAACGTGCCGCTATGTTGTCGACGGCAGCCGCCGACGCGTCGTCGGCGGTCGTCGACTTTGGCGTCGACGGCTGCAGTTGCCTCTGACGTTGACGCTTGTGTGTGTGCACAGTAAGTCGCAAACCCGCCGTTTCGCCGCGTCTGTTTGATACTATCACTGGGTAAGACCTATCTAAATAATTTGGCTGAAAATGTTATTTAAATCATGTTCCATTTAAGAATTTATGTGGTAGATAGTGCCAATCCGACGGTGGTCAATCAGGGCTTTACACTGCACCTTAGCAGTTATTTTAAATTGTTTTGTAATCGCCTGTATATGTTGGTAATGTCGTCAATTAATTTTCTAAACGTGCTGATTCGTGTTTGAACGCATTATTCTACCCGTTCTGGTCCTGAATGTGTGTTTTATTATTAATTCGGCGTTCCAAAGTCGCTGATTGGTTGATAAAGGTCCAAGGCTTGTTTTAAAGTCGAGGCCGGATTGGAACCCAGAAGCATTCATGGAACGATATCAGTAACAGGCTTCTAAGTAGATAGGGTCAACTGCACATTAGTGGTAAAAATTTGACATATACCTAGTAGCAATAAGGGCAATTGTTGTTGAGAGATTAGAGCAGTGGTGGCCCAGGAGTAGAGCAGTGGTGGTGGCCGAGTAATCCCCGACTTATGAGTTGTAGTTCCAGGGATGTGCCTTACAGCCGTTGCACGGTGGGGTTCCCATTGGATGGGGTTCCCATTCCCCGGAATTGGTCTTTTAAAAGAAACCGGGACCAACCCTATATGCTGATGGTGACCTCCGGGGTGGTTTTAGTGAGGTAAAAATCCTACAATCCCTGTCCTCCCTCCCCGGAGGTCAGGTGACTTTTGAAGGTTCCCCGAAAAAAAAACGCTTTGTAAATTATTTCATCACCACTGGTCTCAAAACGGTGAAGGAAAATATCGTGAGGAAATGGAATGTCCCAGAACCAAAAATTAGACGACATGTGACATCTACCAACCCGCACTGGGCCCGCGTGGTGGATATGCCGACGCCCTCTTACAGAGAGGAGGCCTGTGTCCCAGGGTGGAACATAATAGGCTGATTATGCCTGTTGTAGTGCAAGTGTTAGGTACCACTGATTTCTGGTTACCGGCTTCACACACACACACACACATACAGGCACTGGAAGTCAGGCTTCCAAGTAGGTAGTAGTTAATACTTAGATACATATTACCTACCTACTTATAAGCATAACTTCCGTAAGTACTTGACTTTGTTGATCTCATTCAGAACGAGTCCAATCTTATAATTCTTATCATGATTTTATAGTATTTTCAAACATTTTATTAAACTTTAAAAACTGTAAAGAGTCATAATTTTTATTAATTTTCACAGAGTTCCACAAATAGACGTTTTATTGATATTTTACTCGTATTTTATTGGGTTGTCAAGTCTATTAATTCTTGAACTAAGTAGGTAGTTAAAGTTCGCAATTATGACTGCATTTTGCAGTAACGGGACGCTATCTTTTATTATTATGTATTTTTTGTCTAATAAAGTAGGCAGATCAAGTTTATTGAAGCCCACCAAGCTATAGAGGGAAAATTATGGGTTCTATAAAAGCCACTGAGGACCTGGGAATCGCATTAAAGAAAGATGGCATAATGCTCATAGATTCATTGGAAAATTGCGACTTTTCGTCGTGTCGAGATCATGATGTAGACCAATATTTTTTTAAATTATAAAAACAAATGATAATTACTTACTGGTTTTCGGGAGCCAAACATACCAGGCAAGTATCTAAGTAATAGATCAGAAAATGCAGAAACAAACAATGCTGTGGAATACTAGAGCAACTTTTTACTTTCAAGATCATTACTTGCAAGAATATGACTTTATCGTATGAGTCTGTAAATATATCCATAGACGAACATTCTTACAGTTTCTCATAAGTTGGTACAATAAGCAATTGCAAATATGTTCTTTATGCTAGTCAGCAGTAGCATCTGTTAAGTGAGCCTTCACTGTCAAACTGCTGAGCAAAGGCCACCCCCAAACCCTTCCAGGCATCCTTTTTTAGGGCCACCTCGATCCAACCTTTGTGGTACGTGTCTAGGGCCTTTACGTCGATAAATGATAAATGATTTTATTTTTGTAAGTAGGTTTGCACAAACACTTTTACAGTCCAATCTATTTTTTTTAAACTAGATGAGTTTGGCGTTTCCTATCTGACTACTCTGAGAAGAAAGGCCGAAACACCTTATTTATCTGTTCCGTGGCCGAAACAAACTCAGAGGTCACAGTCTCTTTTAAAGTCCAGACATAATCTTGGTCAGGTTATATGAAGACCATGTAAATCGAAGTCTGAGATGGTCTTTTGAGGAAAGAACCACACAGATTGAGAGGACCTGTCCTGTCAGTGCACGCATTTGTCAGAAATCGTGCAGCTCAACTCAAAACATAAGGAGCTCAACGATTCAACGAACAATACCAAAGAAAGGATATTTGGGTAGGCCACATAAATTACTCAAACTGCCAGACCTAGACAAAACTAACAGAACAGAGACAATAATAAAAAATTACAAAATGACCCACATTGTCTTCACATGCACAATAATTAAAATAATAATATAATACTTTACAAAGTAAGCAAACGTCATTGTTTATATAAAATTCATTAATGTCAATGTGACTCGCACTTGTCCGGTTTTTTTTTATAACTGACGATAAGTTTCTATGCTCGGAGTCTAGAATTTTCAAATTCATGGTAACAGGTTGCGTGGATGTCCCTACCACCCTGTAAGTTATTTTCACATCTAAAACCAGCATACAAAGAAATAACCCGTAACCGTGGGAGTACAATCAAACAATTCACCAAACCAAACATAAGGGCTTATTCGAACTCCCAGCAATTATACGTCCAGTTGTTCTACTGAACTCGGGACATCGGAATCGTTTTAAGTCGAGTACACACTTGAAATGTTTGTGTTTTGAGAGGGCTAGTCCATGGACGAGTGGATCTTGTTGTGTGAATACCGTAGCGATACGCTCGTGTGTTTGCGGCCTTAGCAACTATGGTGTGTGTTTTCACTGGGTTGTAGGTGCTTGTTCGTGGATATAGGATCTATGGTGTATGGCTATTGGATGGCGTAAAGAAAATATATGTGTTCATTCAGTAGCTTACTGCTTACTCGTGGTTTTTTCAGTCTATTTAATCTGTTGTTAACTTACGTGATTTTGTTGTTGTTATTTTGATCAATAGGTCTTGGGTATTCAGCTAAATCCGGTTAGACAACCCCAACATAGTTGTGAAAAGGCTAGGCAGGTGATGATGACATGAGGTCTTGGATTCGATTCCCACGTGAGGCAAAGTGTTATTGGGTTTTTCCATTAGGATTTTCTCAGTACATGCCCAGAAACTTGTGCCCGGTAATAGGCTATTTATTTCATGACCCTTAAACAAGACTTGTGAAATGTGGCTGTATTAGCTATATGTACACCTCTGCCTAGCCCCTCGTAAATAATTCGCGTGAAGATGTGGTTATGTGTTATTTTGATCAACTAGTTATTGCGGTAGCTAATTTGAGAATAACTTATTAGACTCTAGATAGGGCTTTCAGAAACCTGGAATACTCATATTTCCAATTGACGTTATTTCAAGTCAAACAAATATCAACTTTAGTACAAAAAAAATAAGTTTTAAGATTTCAGAGTGACTAGTACTATTGAAAAAGTTATAAAAGTTGTTAAAGTTATTTTTTCAATTACTCATATTTGTTTACATGTATGGCAAATAAATCGCAAACGCAGTATGGTACCTTCAACTAATAACAACTTCGATCAACAATGCCAACAATCATTAATACTTCTGAGAGCAGTGGCGGCCCAGTGGTACTCGAATCGGCCCCGATTTACGGGTTGTAAATCGTAGGTTCGAACCCAGACAGGCGCTTTACTTCGTGTAAATAATTTCATCAGCACTGCTCACAAAACGATAAAGAAAAACGTTAGCAAACCGGCATGTTACAAACTACAACCAAAAATTCGAAGTATGTGACGTCGATCAATTCGCCCTGGATTCCGATCCTCTCGAATAGGTACAAGTAGGTACAGCAAAATAATAATCATTTAAGTAAGTAGTAGTAGTTTCAAATCACCACTCAAAACAGACGATTTTTGGGAAAGCGCAAAAGAATATCTCGCTATGAGGACTTATCCTACTTGTTGACGCATAAAATTAAAACTGATTTGATTTGATTAGATTAATTAATCACGAATGCTTGAATTTTGGACGTATGATTAACTAAAGACGAGAACTGAGTAAAAAAAATCCGGAAATAATTCTGACCTATCTACTAATGGTTGACCCATTAGTAGATAGGTCAGAATTATTTCCGGATTTTTTTATTTCATTAAGCATGCATTAGGTTTTCCTAAGTTTGCTATATTTGAAACGGATTTAAACTATTCCCGGTATCTTAAACATTTATCAAGCGTAAATAATAATATACAGGTAACAAATAAATGTCACAGTGTCTTGTCAATGTATAAAATTGTAGACTTTGCAAGCAATTGAAAAGTGCAGCGGTAGGTACATAAAATTGCTGCGTTTAGCGGCTAATTGTAGACTTAATTTTAGCCCCTGGTTTTAAGGGTTCCGTACACGGATTAAGTTTTTTATTAACTTTTATCAGCACATAGGCCCCATGGCCTCATACAATATCCTAGTATCTTTTCCACACCACCTGCTCGCTAATGTCAAATTATATGTCATGCAAACCTAACCTAAAGCAAGTCATAATAGCACTAGGTTTTAGCCGGGTAATAATAAAGGGTTGAAAGTTGGTCCCATAGTGAAAGTTGTTCAGTTCGATGGTCTAAAGAACCTCTTAAAGTTTGTTGGGTTAATTTTGAAACACATGATATGTAGGCATATTCTAGATAAGTACCTATATTCTTTAATCGGTCATGGATAGGGCAGTAAATTCTGTAGATACTCTGATCCATTAATAGCTCACGCAGACAAAATTAACCTCTTTAGAACTCCACTACTGTTTATCCTTAGATATGATCACGTCTACAACATGTACGGCTAATTATTTACACTGATTCCTACCCAACGATTACTAGCTAATAAGCTATCCTTTTTGGCTTAATACTGTAGTAAACCTAGATAAGAATATGACTTGCAACAATGAAACGATACTTACTAAGTTTTCTATCCAAAATAGTTACGTCCAGGGGTCAAGCTTATTCTACAAAGTAGGTCCTTGCAAACAATGCTCGGTTCCTATAAGCAGAAACGAATCGTTTTGCTTACCAATGGTAGTATTTTTGATTGCCAAGCTAGGAATATAAATAGATTTGTAAACAAATTTTACCTGTGATAGCTACTTCCAAATGGGAGACTACAGAATGAGTTTCATATCACCATCATACCTACCCCATCACCAATGACCGTCTAATTCCACTCACTCACTGCTAAAGCGGATCACACACTACAACGCACCACGCGACGGGGCACGGGAAACCACGCACGGGGGCGCGTTGTCAGAGTCCCGACTCCCGCCGCGTGGCGCGTCGTAGTATGTGATCCGCCTTAGTGGCTTGTACTTATACTCAAATATGCGCTACCCTTTTCAACATGTGGGTGTACTATATAGAGCTACACCTCTACCTAACCCTTTAGGGAATACAAGAGTGATGTTATGTTATTTTTACTTAAAAAAAAAAACTGTATTTACGGAACCCAAACAAAATTCAATCAAGTTTGTAAATATCAGAATTTTTTGCTCCACAGCCGAGCTTGTTGCTGCTAAAATATTACGCAAATTAGCGAAACGCTTCTAACTACAGTAATTACTATAGCTATTAACGCGATACGACAGCGGTACTCAACATGTTAACAGGGAGAAACATGTTAAAAGAGAAAGTTTGAGAAAGGTCCGTTTATTTCCCCGACAGTGCAATGTATCACTTTAATGCACTGTAGAGCAATTCTGTGCTTGTGAAACTGCAATTTGGTTTATGGTTTTGAACTGATAAAAGTAAGAGATTTTAATTGAGATAGTATTTTGAATTAATTATCTCTGTCTGTAACGTGAAATAACGTAAAGCTGAGATTACCAATCCATCTGCTAGTGTGTAACAATTTTTTCTTTGATCGTTCATTTCAGCGAACATAGTCTTTATTTAAAAGTGTCTGTTTTAAAATACTGGATCGGCTTCTTCAAAGAGTCCTCTTGGTGTATCAAATTATGTTAGACCAAAACTACATCACTTGAATTGTATGTAATGCTGTTGATGGCATAGCAAAGGTCTATAAATGCAGGAGTTAGGAGGATTTAGTGGACAAACTCATAGGTAAAGCACTTATTTAAAATATGCACATAAAAGGCACTTTTCAATGTCAACATATACATTAAAATAGAGTTGATTCTAGTCGCTCCTTCCAAAAGCTAGTTTCGTATTTAAAAGAATGGGCAAGAAACTCCACTCTAACTCTTTTAAAAAGTTTAACAATATTTTGTATTCATTAATTATATAATTAAATGTGAAGACGATAAGTACACCTAGAATAAAATTACTATTCAATAATTAGTAAAAATAATTTAAAATAAAGCAATAACAGATAAATTAATTATGTGATAAATACATGACAGGTCAGCAGGTGAGGCATCGTCTGGGACACTGCGAATCAATGTTGAAAACGAACTATAAATAAGTTTGTGAACTGAACCACAGTGGATTAAAAAGAGATGGTTAAAAGATAAGAACTAATGTCTATAACAATGCAGAACAATATAAACCAATTACAACATTACACGACTCCAAATAACGCTAATCAAACAGACAATTTTACATAACAAACATATTTATCACTTTTACCTAAGCAGAAGCAGACAGACATCCATACTAATCCATACTAATATTATAAATTCGAAAGTAACTCTGACTTTCTGTCTGTCTGTATGTATGTTACCTTTTCACGCCTAAACCACTGAAAGGATTTCGATAAAATTTGTTAGAGAGATAGATTGCATCCCGGGGAAGGACATAGAATAGTTTTTATCGACATACCTCGCGGGCGAAGCCGCGGACGGAAGCTAGTGGTAGGTAAATATTTATTAAGCAAAAAAAGGTGTCGATTGAAAAAGTTTGAGATACACGTATAGGGGGCCATACGCCTACTGTTGGCCACAAGTATGGTAGTGATAATTGTCCACTATTTACATAATTGGCGTATTCGTATTCGTAGGTAGGTACAGCTATTAAGTTGCTAGACGAATATAACAGTTTGTGGTCTTGTAATATTTTAGTTATGTTGTCTGTGGTGCGGTGTTAAACCACCTAGTTTTGTAACGAAATAGGTTTATGGTTTTCGAAGATTGTTTTAGGAAAATACTATTGAAGGAAATTAGTATGAAGAAAACACCCTTTTCTTGCAAATACTTTTTAATAGCACAACTGTACTCTTTCACAATCCAACAACGACTAGCTTTACACTACATTTTACCATTTAAAACGACATTTGCCCCACCCAGAAATAACGTTAATATCATAAACATTATTTCCAAGTGTTGCCAAAGTCGAATAATACATTTAGTTGCCATAGTGGAAATACATTTTAAAAGTTTGTTACAATATTAATAATTTGTACTTTGAAAGTGTTGCCACAGTGGATATTATAATGTGGTATATTTTTTTAAAATTAAATCAGTGAAATCTCGCCATTAGTGCAAGATACGCAGGAGCTTTTTAAAAATGTATTTTTTATTTCTAAAATCTTAAACACAGTTTTCGTCTAATGTTTTGGGGCTGTTTATCTATTATTCTATCAATTATACAAAGGTTAAATAATATTAGCTATCGAAACCCTACTGAAGTGATAGGTATCGATACAAACACGTTAAAATTAAAATAAATGATTTGACGTAAACTCATGCTTCAAGTAAGTACTACTACAGCTAAAACTAAATTGCAGTCGTTGATACAAAAAAAAAACATTAACAATTTTTTCCCGGTAATATATTATTTATACAGGAAGTTTTTTTTTATCACCATCCATATTTTTGGAGGGTGTTCTACCCATGAATATGAACAACTTTCACTATGGGACCAACTCTGAAATCATGAAAAAAAATCTCTACTTTTGTATTAAACAGCAGATTTTTTTTTCGTGATTTCAGAGTTGATCCTACAGTGAAAGTTGTTCATATTCATGGGTAGAACACCCTGTAAAAATTTGGATGGTGATAAAAAAATTTCCTGTAAATTGATAACCATCTTTGAGGTTTCGCTAGCTGATTTAATTTGACCCTGTTTATAAATAAGTAATTTGATTTGCCTTTGAGCCTTTGAAGTTCCCACCGCTAGGACACAGGCTCTCTTCAAAAGGAAGTGGGGTTTGGGTGGTGGGTGGGTGTGGGCATTGATACTTGCCCGGATGAAAACCTACAACCTCATACATGAGAGGCGAGGCCTTAAACCACTGTACCATAACGATATTTTACATTATTTAATTTAAAATAACATATTTTTTTCTTCTATTTTTGCTACGTACTACGAACATTCTTATATAAGTCCATACTGATTGTATTGTTAACTAGCTTCTGCCCGCTACTTCGTGCGCGTGAAATTTCACCCTCCTCCCATTTACCCTATTAGTGGAGAAATGTCAAAAAACCTTATTTATGTGATTATACCTACTCTTCACAAAGAACACACCCTCTCATGTCTCTAGGACCAGCGGTTTAGGCTGTGAGTTGATATATCGGTCAGTCAGGACTTTGAATTTTATAATTATATATTATAGACTAGGACCTACTTGTTTGCAAATGCTGTAGAGATCCAAGTTTTGTAAACTAACTGGCTGCGCCCCGCGGTTTCACCCGCATAAGTCTCGCTCCCGTGGGAATATCGAGATAAAAAGTCGTATCCCATGTCCTAATCTAGGTCATGATCAACCCATGTGCCCAGTTTCATCCAAATTCGTTCAGCCGTTTAGCGTGAAAGCGGAACATACAAAACAAAAAAACTTTTAAATAATAGTATAGATAATATATATTTTGTCTGCGGTGCAAGCGTGGCACTTTATCCGTCCATAAGGAAATATTACTGGAGGTTTAGCCTCTATAATAGTCATATTATACCTCAGCTTTATATCACGTAATATTTATAAAATTATATTTTACAAATATACTAGTATCTAAACTTCTACTTTCCAAGAACGTTTAGTTTTACGGCCCTTTCAAATTTTCCTTCCTACGAGCTGATGGGACATAACTATGACGCCATGCATAAGCGGTACCTAGACATTT
Organism: Gortyna flavago; assembly: GCA_963669345.1. Lineage (NCBI taxonomy): Eukaryota > Metazoa > Arthropoda > Insecta > Lepidoptera > Noctuidae > Gortyna > Gortyna flavago. The sequence goes on from OY770128.1 coordinate 15,627,198, forward strand.
TTAGCCTCTACCTGAGAAATTCTATCTCCAATAATTCGTGAACATGAAATGTAGGGATACTGATAGTTTACCTTTTCTACAAACAGTAATCTTACAAATTATCGTCTAAGCATGACGCACCCTAATAAAATTGCTTCACACACCAATCCGTGGGTTTTGACGGATATTCCTAATCCGTATACAGGTCGATCGAGGTTAAGCTTCGCTTACTGCGGTTGGTCCGTGGATGGGTGATCTTTACATACCAAAACCCCTCCGTACCTCGGAAACCACGTTAAGCTGTTGGTCCCGGCTATCATTCGTGGATCTTTGACAGTCGTTACGGGTCGTCAGAAGCCCGAAAATCTGACAACCAGTCTAACCAAGGGGTAAGTATCGTATTACCCAGTAACTGGGTTGTGGAGTCACATAGACAGTCGCTCCATGTAAAAGGCTGGAATTCAGCTGCACCCGGTTAGACTGGAAGCCAACCCCAACATAGTTGGGAAAAGGTTATGCAGATGATGATAACGTGAGCAAATTTGGGTGTACTATACCTACAATAAAAACCTCTGTCTATCCGTTCAAGAATTACAGGGCTGATGTTAGCTTATACCTATTATAAAACAAAGTCGCTTTTCGTGTCTGTCTGAGTGACCGTGTGAAGGTTTATGTGTATAATACATTAATATTAATCTTACATATTATAACAAAGAAATCTCGAAGTTTTTCAAGTAGTGAAAACTGGCTGGTGGGGAGAGTTTTCTCTTTATTATGTGACTAGCAGCGCCCCGCGATTTCACCCGTATAAGTCTCAATCCCGTGAGAATATCGGGATAAAAGTATCCTATGTCCTCTCCCGGAACTCAAACTATCTCTATACCAAATTTCATCTAAATCGGTTCAGCGGTTTAAGCGTGAAGTTGTAACAGACATACAAACAGACACACTTTCGCATTTATAATTAGTATGGATATATTGTAAGTTTGTTTGTTACTGTTTCACGCTAAAACGGCTGAACGGATTTGGATGAAATTTGGCACATTGGTAGACCATGACCTGGAAAAAGTCATAGGCTACTTTCATCCTGAATCACAGACGAAGCCGTGGGCAATAAATAGTGTTGAATAATATGATGTCATCATATTTCGTAGTCGCATGGCAGCCAGTCCCTATCCCACACGAAATCCAACTCTCCTCGACTTGCTAGCAGTAAGTAAGTAGTATGTTTTCCTTCACAACCAGTTCCAAAAAGTTAAGCAACGGTTTCTGACAATGTCGAAGAACGGAAGCGAATATTATAAGCAATTAGCTACCCAAACAAAGTCTATTAGAATTGTGAAGTGTTTACTTTAAAACTACGCTTCAAAAGAATAATTCCACAAAATGTCGGTGTATCCAAACTTCAAAGTAACCGAAAGTATTGCATTTTTGTTTGAAACCATTTTACTACAGGATATTTTCGTTTTGCGATGGATATTATTACGGTTTCTTGAACAGTCAGCAGCTTTGATATTCACTTTGTTTAATTTTCTTAGTTGAAGATCTGCAGCCGGTTCTGGGAAACCGATTAAGTTTATGATATTCTAGAAAAACGATATTTGTATTATTGATAATAGAAATAGGAGACATGAGCCACCTAACGTCGTCTGGCACAAAGTATAGTCGCGAACAATGTGTAATATACTATTAAAGCTTGAGCACCGTTGTTTTAGAGTTGCTTAAGCGAGTGTGCATTTTATTGAACAACCGTTTTTAGTGAAATATGTAAACACAAAAGGTGAAGCTTACTTTATGCTTGTTTATTACTTATTTTAAATGTCAATAATATAAAAAAACAATAGTTTTACAGCTTCTTAATAATACAATTTCGGTGAAAGCACTCTTTTTATCGTAAAGTCAATAAAACGCCACGATGCGAAATGTGAGCACCGCAATAAATACACAATTGTTTATAATTAGGTACGCTTCTTACTTTAATGGTGTAATAAACGCGCAAATTACGCTCCGATTGTTTTTCTAGAGTAAACTTTTCGATGATCTACGACTAATGACGTCATTCAACGAGGAAACTTCAAAGCTGCGCCTGAATACAAAAGCACATTATTATCCACATATGGGCAACACATCAAATAATACAACGTGTTCATAATAAGCTTTATTATACCAGTTTATGTTGAATGTTCCGTGTTGTACAAAATGTTTGTCAGGTAAGTTAAATTAGTTACGTTTTATAAATGTCATATCAAGAAAGGCGCACAGAAACGCCAGGTGTAGGTACACGAGATTGTTTGTTTAACACAATTAGAGTTTTGCACGTGTATTCTAATTATAGAATGTGTTCGGAACGCTTCTCACTGTCCATCACACGGAATCAGGCAATGTCTGCTTCGTATTACTGCTGCCCTATGAAAAGTTAAACAGCTGTGCACCGCTGTGAAAAATATGCACTTCACTTCTTTAATTTATTTATTTATCTATAAATGCAACTGTACAATCTATTTATGAAGCCATTAAGCCAACATTGACTGCATTTATAGCTGTAAAACTGGATTATTAAGAGGTTCATAATTTAATTAATGCAGCAAAAGAGATAATTTAGTGGCTCGCCCACACGCATCGTTAATATAACAAATTCATATCCCCACCTTCATATCTCTAATCACGCGAAGCCTAATCTGCTAAAATCTTAGCCAAAATAGCGCGAAAATCGTTTGGGTGTGCGCGTGCGGCGGGGTGGGCTCAGGTGAGCGTCAGTCCGCGCCGCGATCTCCCACGGACAGGGATCCACGCACGACACGCCGCGAAATTTCGGAACTGTTTAGAAAAATCGAACGCATTTCGTTCTCTACACAGAAAAATAACATAAATACAAATAAAGTCGTTTAAAGAATAGAAATGGAGCGATTTTTGGAGTAAAGGGTTTTTTGGGTGTTTTTTCGGGTCACGAGACATGGTTACAGCCGAGGTGTCGGGGCAGTGATGTCCGTCGAGCGATGCGGCCTGTTGTCATCGCCGCTTGCTTGCTGCTGCTCGCGCCCATCACCGATTCTTGGTGGTGAGTACCTGAAAAGCTCTATGAAAGACAAATTGTTTCTTAAAAAAATCATTTTCATAAAGTAAACAGTACCAAACTGACAGATCAACAAAATCTAATAGGAATCGTGAGCCTAAACAGCTGATTTGTGTTTATTAGAAGTTTTTGTCGATTCTCGATTCTGTTGAAGTTCTCCGTCGCGGAGTTTTTGTTTGTGCAAACTTTTGATTTTAACTTTCCTTTTTTGTATTCTAATTTAGATTTATTTAATAAATGGATCAATTTATTTGGTCTTATCAGTGTTTTGTGATGATAGTTTGTTATTTAATTGATAATTTGTCTTACCGTGCTATGTTTTGGTTAACAAAGAAATCTTGCGCATTCGATTTTTGATTGTACCACGGAAACGAACAAAGATATTTTGTACATATGCTTAATTAATTAAAGTGTAATTTACTAATCAATATTTGATAAGTAGGTAATTAGTCTTATTCAGATTTGATTGATTAAATCTTTACAGATTTTATTAACCTGATTTTAAAAGCTCCATAGAAAGTGAAAACATCTCTACACCTGTTCAGAATGCTTTCATTATTAATTTAACGATTAAAATAAGTTTTCATTAATTAATAGTTCATGTGTTCACAGAATTATTACCTGTAGGTCAGTTACATAACCTAATGAATCCTTGTTACTCCATTACGTATCCTTTACATTAATGTGCATGTATGTGCTGCAATAACATGCACATAAATGTGATATACTAATGGCTCTAAAATATTATTAAATGTTCTACAAACTAATAATGGTTCATATCACTACTTAAGAGCGTTTACGCCGTACGGCATTTCATACAAACTTCCAAGCGATTGTTTTTCGAAATGAATGAACGGATTTTAATGAAACTTTATACGCATAAGCAGAATACAAAGGTCTAAAAAGTTAGGTGAGAACATTTTCGAAAAATTGAGTTACAGGCTTACAGCCAAATTAGACCGATTTTTAAGTTTCCATAGAAACAGAGATTTCCAGTTATCTTTTTTTAAATAAGACATTTCGAAAAGACCTTTGTATCCTGCTTATGCGTATGAAGTTTCATTAAAATCGGTTCATTCATTTCGAAAAACAATCGCTTGAAAGTTTGTATGAAATGCCGTACGGCGTAAACGCTCTTAATACTTTGGTCGGTACATTACCTTGTGATTACAGCGTTAATGATTTATTAAATGCAATCATATTCATATCAGTTTGTTGTCCTACATTGCAAGGAAAAAGACTCCTTTCAGATTTTAACATTAAAATATAGCAAATTTGAATATTTTCTCTGTTCTTAATTAAAATTTTATTTTTGTGTTCTTGATTTTAAAGGTTTTGTGGATTTATTTTGCATGTTTGTGAGGAATTAAAATTTTAGAAGTCTGGAAATCGTTGATGGTTGCGAAAAGATAATGAAAGGAAACGTGTTTATTGGCATAAAACGATTGCTGATTAATATTCTCCAATCTCCCGTTGATGATTGATACTGCCTGATGACATTTTCCAAAATAATTACCTGAGTGAAGGAAAATATCAGACAAAGGCCAGGTTTTCTTTTAAAAAAAGTTTCTTAGGTATTACAGTTCAAAATCTTTAGAATAAGCTTGTCGAGGATATTAATTATACTTTTTTTACTTCTACTAATTAAGTACCATTTGTTTTATTCTTGCAACGGTATGGTATCGGTAAAGGAACATATTAATACCATATTAGCCTATTATTATCCCATTGTTAAGAAAAGGCCTTTCCGTGCCTCGGAAACCACGTTAAGCCGTTAGTCCCGGCTGTCATTTGTGGATCTTTGACAGTCGTTACGGGTAGTCAGAAGCCCGAAAGCTTGACAACCAGTCTTACCAAAGGGGTATCGTATTACCCAGTAACTGGGTTGTGGAGGTCAGATAGGCAGTCGCTCCATGTAAAATACTGGTATTCAGCTGCATCCGGTTAGACTGGAAGCCGACCCCAACATAGTTGGGAAAAGGCTAGGCAGATGATGAGGCAGATGATGATGTAAAGAAAAATCCTCTTTTCATACTGAGAAGACATGATCATTGATCACCATGCTTGCTCAAGACCACCAGTCAATGGCGTCACGGCCTTGCCTCAGGTTGTGGGTTCAAACGGGAACATGAAACCTCTCAATTTTGACTCTAAACGACGGGTGCAATATCACGAAAGACATAATCTAGGATGGTGCTCACTGAGGCATAGATTAATGTTCGTTTGATAGTTATAAGACCTCCAGACCGTATTTCGGCCAAGGCGGCTAATTTCAATGGAGCCATTATAGTGCACAAGTGTACGCGCATACACAGGTGCACTCCCTCTTCCCTCACTCTCATAGTCCGATGGGACGGCAATCCAACACGATTGGAGAGAGATCAGGTGCAGGACCAACTTCTTAACGTGCTTTCCGAGGCACGGAGGTATCACACCGCCAACTTCCAAACTCCGGGCTGTTACTAAGAAATAGCTATAGATAGTAACTACGTGATATTGGCAAAATTTTGGTGTCTTTTCCACCAAACACATTAATGAAGAGTTGAAGTTAACAGAGGCATGTTTGAACGGCTGAAGACATGATGAACACATCAGTACTTTTACTTTCAATATAAATAAAAGGTGGCTAAAGAAGTGGCTGCAGATGCTCGCTTGATAGATATTGGTTACATAGCATAATCAGTCTTTAATGTTCCCACTGCTGGGAGACAGTTGTCCTCTCTTCGAATGGGCTGTAATCTACCACGCGGGCCAATGTGCGCGTTGGTAGATTTCACAATGTATTCGAATTTTTGGTTCTACCTCTAAAGAAAACTAGCAGCGCCTCGCGGTGCCGATCCCGTGGGAATATTGGGATAAAAACTATGTCCTCGGGACTCAAACTATCTCTATACCCATCTAAATCGGTTCAGCGGTTTAAGCGTGAAGAGGTAACAGACAGACAGACAGACACACTTTTGCATTTAGGTATTATATTAAGTATGGATTTTTGAAGTTTCTTCACCATTTTGAGAGCAGTGGTGGCCCAGTGGTAACGGCCCCGACATAAGAGTTGTAGGTCGTGGGTTCGAACCTAGGCAGGCACTTTACTTTAAGTACATGTCCAAAATAAATTACTCATTATCTGTCTTCTTTTTTTTTGTATTTATTTTGCAATGTAGACCACATTGCAAAATAAATACAAATATACTTTTCTTCTAAAATTCGATCCATTAAATTCGATTTTTCCATGAAAACTTAAGGAATTTATTTGACTAAAATGGTGATAGCAAAATTAAATACAAATACTCTCTCCAGTTTCATTCTATTCTTAAGAATTTATGTTCAATAAGTTTTGATAAACGTCTATTGCCCATAGACACACTTTCTTACAACAACGTTTGTCATAATAATAAATAATAACGACTTTTAACGGCTTTAAAGCTCACGTTTGAAGCATTACCTACTTATTTTACAAGATCGATAGCGAATATACGTTGTTTGGAGTGGAATAGATATTATACGGCATCTTAAAAAAAACAGCTTTTATTTTTATTTAGATAAGGTGCTATAAAAATATCTGCCACGGCTTCAATGGGAGACAGTATTTTGTATTATAGATTACAGTAGTGCAGATTTTTTTTACCCCGGATTAAATAAACATTTACTCTATTCTCTATAACGTGGTTCACAAACTACGCGCGATTTGTCGCTTCGTCAATGAAAACAATTGCTATCTCATTCTGACTATTCTGTGAATGAACACCGACATTAGCTGACTACTATGGGACGGTTTCATGCAACTAAATCAATTCAAATTTATTCGCACATTTTTTTGTATGAAAAAATGTATGACATGAGATAAATAATGTATCTTTACTATTGTAATCTATATACAGAATACTGTATCCCATTGCAGCCGTGGCAGATATTTTTATAGCACTGCAAGGCAAATGTCTCTTCTCAAACAGAGAAGGCACGAGCATTGATCACCACGCTTGCTTAAGACGGGTTAGAGTTTTCTGACTTATATTAACAACTAGCTATTGCCCGTGACTTCATCTGTGATCCAGATTGAAAATCCTATGTCCTTTTCCGGGTCATGGTCTACCTTTGTGCCAAATTTCATCCAAATCGGTTGAGCCGTTTTAGCATGAAAGTGTAACAAAGAAACATACAAAGAATCAAATCTTTTCTCATTATTAATATTTATTACTAACTAGCAGCGCTCCGCGGTTTCACCCGCATAAGATTCCCGTGGGAATATCGGGATAAAAACTAGGTATTCTATGTCCTTTCCCGACAATCAAACTATCTCTATACCAAATTTCATCTAAATCGGTTAAGCGGTTTAAGCGTGAAGAGGTAACAGACAGACAGACAGACACAATTTCGCATTTATAATGTATTGATTAATTATTATTAATTTATTATTTATTGATTGTATGGATTAACTGTCTAGGTTACCTCACGATGTTTTTATCCACACACAGTATCTAATGTCTAAAATAAACTCACAAAGTACATAATTATGTTTTGGAAAAGTCAAACTGGTTTTTCTTTGCTGAACAATATTATCTAAGAGTTTTTTTTTTTTGAGCTTGCTGGCTTTGTGGCACTTATGCAAAATCAATTCGTTTCTTTATGAACCGTAAAGGCTTATTAGATTCATTCATCAATTTCATCAATATTTTGATGACGTCTTATTGGGGATTGTCCAAAATTTCTAACCATTCGATTTTATTTTATTTTTTGAAAATTTAGAGCATTTTGAGAAACTAATTTGAATACTCGTATTTTGATGGTTGGCTCAATAGTTATTTTTTTATAAATATTAAAAAATTAAAAAATTTTAAGGTAGGTTACGTCATCAGTGGCACTAAAGATTAAGTGCTGTTGCCTCACTAGGACAGAAATAAAAAATTTCAATCTGTCAACACAACGTCATCCACACCTATCAAAGTGTCAAAGTATCAATCTATTAAAAATTTTCATTCCATAGCATTTCATTCCATTTTTTTTTTGTATTCCATAGCTCTTCCGATATATTAAATATAGTCGATTGTTGAAACAATGTAATCAGATTTATAAACGAGACGAATAAGAGGCAAGTCGGAATGTTTAAATTTAATATATTTTTGACATATTATAATTTTACACTTTACACTGACGGATTGTAGACAATACTTGCCACTTACTTTTTATTTTATTTTTGAGGTAACGATACTAAAATGTACGGTCGCAGGTGACGTAATTTGAAGGGCACAGAAGGTCAATCGTATTTTATCAAAAATATCAATAAATATTAATATTTTTCGTAAATTAATTAGTCCATAATGATTAGTAACGCTATTCCTCGAAATGGTTTTTCAATCACAACATTTAAAAAAATATGAACAATGCCCATTGTTTTTTTAGTTTTTATCTAATAAATCTTATTAATAATGATTTATCATTTCAAGTCGTTTCTATGATTGGGTAATAGAAAATGGCGCCTGAGTGCATTATGATTGCATTTCTAGTAGCAATTATAACTAGACAAAGGTTGCTTTGGGGCTTTTAGATGCCTATCAGCATCTGGAAATTACTGAATCCTATAAGGTTTAAATTATTATTATTGAGTTACCTAATGATTTAACAGAAGTTGTTTGTTTTGCACTTCGCTAGGTACTAACCAAGCAGTATCATGGACTTGTTGACCAATAACCCACAGTTTTTGACGGAAGATTTACAAGAGTTTTATTTGACTAGCCATTTCAAGCAATGATTATTTTGCCGGTACTGAACAAAACTTTCCCCGAAATTTTTACAATTTTCCTAGGTCACCCCAAATCAGCCTTAGTTTAACTTATGCCAAGAAAATGTTATGTCCTTCGATGCTGTCAATCCTTTGTGGGTTTTCCCGTATCCTACAAAAATATGTCTCTACTTTTAGTGTGTCCATTATCCATTTTTCTGAGCCTCTTCCGCTATTTTCTTCCACACATTGTTGCAGTACTAAACTAATACAAGAAGAGCCAGGTGTGTTCAATTTAGCTCATTAAGACCAATCGCTTTTTTGTCAACGTATCTAGTAGAGTAATTACTCTATCAGATTTATAACAAGGAAGCGCAATAAAGATGATTTTCAACGATCTAATATATGCCCACCTTTATGATTCAGTGTCAAATAAATATTGTACGATGTTAATATGACTTATTATTATTTATGTTGTGATCCGTAGACATTATTAATTATAATGCCTTAGGACAAAGCTAAGGTAAATGCTACTTTATCATTAAAAGAATTAGGTTCAGAATTGATTAGTGGGATTGTGGTCCGCCGAATGGTTGCCCAAAACTATACTGTCGATATTATATAAAATGCTGAGATTCAAAGATATAAAACGTAGGTGTCGTTCAGTTTCTATAAAATTAAGACGTGTTAATCAAGTTATATGTTAAGATCGCTATTCACGTTCTGTTTAGAGATCGCTGTTTATAATAATGTTTTTAAATTCCAATTGATTTATACGAATTTGTTAATGTCACAACAAGAATGGGCATTTTTTTTTTCATATGTATACCTGGCTTATGAACATTTTGCTTCATAATACTTTTGCTTTCATGATAAAGCTCTAAAGAGCCAGTGAGGGGCTTTCCCTAACACTTTTGAACATAAACATTTATTTTATCATTTTGAAAATACTGATATAGGTACTTACCTACCTTTCGCAATATCTCTAAACGCAATAACTGTCTTAAGACTGCTTCCACATACTACTCAAGGATTGAAGAATCGGAAACAAAGTCCAATGTACTCTGAAAGCATCGCTCCATGTCTTGGGCAAACTTCCTAAAAATATGATGCAAAAAATCAACTAAGTGTACTTTTAGGTGTCCGCAGAACGACCTTTTAAAATATCCAGGTCACCAATGTTTAAATAAATCACTACTAAAATCTCCTTTCAAAATCCATTTGACATTTCCTTTCACCAGTCCCTGTAGAAAGTAACCAATCGACCACCAATCATCGGCCTGTTACTGAAAAACTTGTCCTATCCGTAACCACAGACCACACGGCAGAACAGTTACAACAATAACATTAAATAACCAACCTTATCGCTATAATAATAAATTTGTTATTGGCACATTAATCATTTCGTATGAAATTCAATAAAGTCATATTCGACAGGCACCACCGAGCTTGGGACTTTAATTTGCAATTAATCAAGGCAAGAGTTAAATTAGGAGTTTCGTGCACGATCAACAAAAATGGATGCGCGTACGCAACGCTGCGTCCATAATGCGGGATGCATATTATTATTATTTGTTGGCATTATTCGGGTAATAAATGTTCGAATAATAATTTATCTAATGGATGTAATAATATGTTGGAAGACTAATAAAGTCATAGCTGGTGTGAAGATTAAGATTTATGATTTGAGTTGGTTTTTTGCTAGGTTGTATTAGTTTTATGGATTTAAAAGGTTTTTATGTAATGTTACTGGTTTTGGATAATCTATAAAATATAGGGTCACCTCTAAGACTGTCAATAACAACGTCAATAGTAATCATGATCAGATTTTTAAATCAAAATTATAACCGTTTCGAAACAAGTCACAAGTGCCAACTCCCTCGCACTCTACACGCATCTTTACCACACTTTATGGTGGGCAGTAAGTCAATGGGGTCTGATGGGACGTCCAAACCACGATGGTCACTGAACGCGCCATAATTGAGAGGAATGACTCAATTTTAGCAATTTGAAAGTCCCCCCGGCAGATTGATGGATTGATGTTAATGTTCTTCCTACGGAGAAAATATTGACTTCATAAATGATTTTTTGCTGCCACGAACATCGATTATTTTCAAATAAATTGGTAGGTAGCGTTAATTCAAGTTTCAAAGGTTATAAATGGATTTTGCACGGGATTAACTTAATTATGGTAATTGAGTGCGGTTCGAGTGTTTTACACTGAGGCCGGTTTCAGTTGAATTGAATTTAACAGATTTTTCTACAGTTAGGTACTTTATAAAACTTTATAATCAGCATGCTTTATTACTTTGTTGAGAGTTTTAGTTAGTTTGTTCTGCGTTTAATCCTGTAAGGCTGTGTTAAACTGCACTATTTTCTAGTTCCTAGTTTTATTTTTTTTTATTTTTGGGCCGTTTAGGGCGAGATCCACATAAATAAGTTCAGCATTTAAAGATGTTAACCAAAGACCGTTCCGAAGGTTCCAGGCTAAATCTAAATTATATCTACTCGTTGATGAAGACTAAATATTTCAAAATTCAAAATAGTCAAAAGTGCCTTTTTTGTGTATAGTTGAAATAAATGATTTGACTGTCACTTTGTTTTATTTTTTGGCATTGATTACAACAGTGAAACCTTTGTATTGCAGCCTCTTTTAAAGAAGCCAGATTTTTAATCTATCGATAGTGTCACCTTTCATGCGCACCAAGCCTTAGATAAACTTATCTACATCCTTAAGATATCCATCTATTTAACGCTTAATAAAGCTGGTTAAGTCCAACAATTTATCTCTACAATAACTTTAAATTTAACATTACGATTGCAAGTGTTACGTGTTTCTACTTACTGGTAATAAATCTGTGTGTTCTACGTTCGCAAATACAGAATTAAATATAGATACATAATATACAAATTATGCGTATATAAATTATCTTGGTGGTACAGATTTCGATCAGCTGGTCTATTCAGTAAAAATCTTACCGTGATAAACATAGGTGAAGTGAGCTTATAGTGAGCTGTCATTAGTGTCAATCCTTAGCATTAGATGGAATAACAGCTCACTTCACCTAACTCACGGTGAGTTTCGAACAGAATCGACCGGCAGTTCTCCTAAATTACTACTACTGCTAATAAATGTACTATTAGATGTCAGTCACAAGAGGCGAATGTAGGCTGGAAAAACTCCAGCTGTTGATAGTCCCATAATATCATTGCCTGTTATAGTGGATAGTCAAACGAAGGCGTAAATAGTCATACCCAAGAAGAAGGAAAATTCACTTAGAAACTTTCGATCTAGGGTCGTTATATTGACTCTCGAGGAGAATTCAAGAGAAAAATCTTGTGTAAAGATATTCTCCACCTACTAAACAATATTGTGAGTCTTGCAGGAGACGTCCAAAGGATACGGGGGACCATTTAACGAAGCGTCGGGGTATGATGAGAGTTACTAGGTAGGTATACTTACTCGATGTTACTTTGGTGATCTTTAAAAATCCTATGATATCTATGTCTAGAAAGACAGTGAATACTGAGATGACGACTAATAGAGAATTATGGAAGAAGAAAATACATGACAATACATATGTCGCAGCCAACTGGTTAAATTAGCCATTCAGTTAACCGTCTGGCCTTTAGAAGTAGTGGTCGTATCACTTCGCTCTCTCGGCTCGCACGCGGTTGATCACAGTTCTAACCTAACCTAACCCATTTGGGTCGGAGTGCCCTGGCTTAGTTACTGCGACCAATTCGGCTCGCGCGTGATTGGTTACAGACTTCCAACCTAAACGGTAATTGAATATCATTCAGGAAATAAAAAGCTAGGTGGTTAACTGAACGGCTAATTTAACCAGTTGGCTGCGAGTGCTGCGACACATACATGATAAGCGCAGGAGAATAATGCTCTTTTAAAATCTTGCGACATTTTCGTTGTCACCAAAAAGAACGCCACATCAAGCCAAAGAACGGGTTTCAGTGATGGTTTCCAAACACTCATTCTGAATGACATGTGTCAACAAAAATCCGGAAGCCAAGAAAACCCGTGGGCCAAACCTAGTTTCACAACCCGCTAGAATTTACTTAATGATGCGTTAAATTAGATACACACTACTTAACTATAAAAGTCGATATCTATTAGTTTCGTATGTAGGTGTCCGGATTTCATTCGCCCACGGATTCCATACTAAACGGGATGTTATCGTTAATTGCATTTTTTGTTCGTGTTAATGTTGATCAATGTGTTGCGAGATAAAAATAGGTGTTATTACATTCTACTTAGAGGATACTTAGTTTTATAATGGGGCTAATCTATGGGTATGGCGTTGCATGCCAATAAGCTGTTATGTGGTTTGCTTGAACGTAAATTCTTGATCACACTTTACGTACGAAGTGTTACTTCTGACGGACCTGCTGAGGATATATGTGATTGCTTTACTTACTTAATTAATTTGAATTTCAAATAAAACATAAGTAAGTACCTACTCTTCTATTTCCATGCCTTAGGTAATTAAACAATCGTAAATGTTATAAAAGTTGAGACTTGGCATGTGATACGAAGGAATGAGGAAAACGTCGTGAGGACAGTTTTGAGTATGAATGTTCAGGCTATAAAGGATAATTTTTACCAAACGGCTCACACCGAATCAGAACAGAACGGATTTTACAATTTTTAAACCACATTAAATCGTGTACACAGTATTTAAAGTCTATTTACCAAGCCGCGCACAGCAGCTTGACCGCGGGCGTCTTCCGCGACGCGCGATCGTAGCCGAAAGTATGCTGCACTCGCGTACGGCTCCGTACGCCCGTCGTCGTATCCGATCGAACCCTTTCGGCTGACGTCCAAATTTTTATTTACCTCTTCTGTGTTTTATGATTATGTTCTTAATCTTCCAATGAAAGAGCCAACACCACTACGTCAACTTCAACCATTAAAAAAAAATAGAACACGTCAACACGGTAGGAATGAAACTATTTGACTAGGCGCAGAAATTGATACGTTCGCATGAGCCGATCGTATGCGTCGACATCCTGCTGAACGCTATCGCCTGTCGCCGCATTCGTTCGTATCCTTTCCGACCCGATGCTATACGAGCCGTTTGGTGAAAATCTTCCTTAAGAGTAGAGGAAGACCAAAGAAATGATGGATAGACTGTGTGAACGATTATAATTATGAAGACTATTAGAGAAGTATGGAAGAAAAATACAAATGTTGCGTCGACCCCAAATAAATAATAATATAATAATAATTCTTTATTGACATAATAGGTTACAGAAACTTGTTTGAAGCCTCTGACTCCCGAACTAGGTGTACCTGTATGTCAGGAGTCAGCGCCCTCTCCCATTTTATTTGGCTTAGGTACTAATGTCAACATAGGAATAGACAAACATGTGTGCAACAAAATACACTTTTAAAAGAAGTAAACAAAATAAAATAAAATACAATAACACAAATAAAAGTATGAAAAAATATCAAAACTATAATTATTTATTCTTAAACTATATCGTGCTGTGTGTTTGTGTGGGGGTGTGTACGTGTGCATGTGTGTAAGTGTGCATGGGGTCCCGTTCGTGTTTGTGTATGAGTAGGTGTATGAAAGAAAGGGATGTGTTCCTTTGTAAAATGAGATTAATTATTTAATATTTTCTCTACGTCCTCATAATCAAGAGTAAAGAGCCAGTTCTTTACTTTAAGTTTACATTCGTGTAGTGCTAGCGGATAAAAATTTAAGATTCTATTAATCTTGTTGTATAAAAATACAGAAAGAAAAGCGTTTTGTCGTCTTGCAAAAGCCGTACGGCATTTAACAGATTCGATTACATTTGGAATTGTTCGCTTATTTCGAAGTTTACCTGGATCATATGGGGTATATAAATCGAGTGAAGGGCCCGCAGGATGATGATGATTGTCTTATAATTCTTGTTGAATAAGATGAGACGGTGTTGCGTGGCATAAGTAACTCCACGCGTTCCTATTGGATATGACAACGCGTGTAATTGTATTTGTCAAACTATCATTCGATAGTTCAATTAGACCAGATTCCTACTATAAAAGTTGGTTTCAATGTGTGCAATAATCTGCAGATTTGTCTTTTCAACTGAAAATCTCGAGACAACCACTGTAATCTAACGCGAGGCGTACACCTAATTCGTCATCGGCCGAGCAATGCTCGTACGTCACCGGCCGAACTCAGCCGATCGAACCAAACATACCTAATACAAGAATGTGCTCGTGCGTACACTACTTCAAACGACATCGCCCAATGACGTCTGATAACTAGGTTCTACGCACTGACTTTTTTTTAACATAATTATGTTTGTCGATCGTCCGATGACGGATTACGTGTGAGGTTATCTTGCCCATTTTTGAAGTTATAACAAAACCTTTTGGTTTCCCTAAAAACCAATTAAACATGTACAGAGCGTTCATATCTAACAGTGGGTTATCTATCAAGTTTTATTGTCGTTATGTAACCGGTATCCGAATGTTTTGACCGCAGTGCTGTTACAAAAGCGGATATTACCGTGTTTATTATATTACTTAAGGGTTAGTGTTTTCGCTGTTCTTTTGTTTATAAAGTTTTTGTGATGAAGAGGAAGGGAAAAGTGCTGAGTTTCTTTGTTTTTGTTATTTTCACTATCACTGGAAGATTTCTTGGTGATCGCTGCTGAAAACCATCTTTCCTGATTTGTTTAATGTAACGTTATAAAATTTTTCTGCATCAGGATCCAGGATAGTCTTATATAGCTGCCACTTTTCATAAGGTAGGGATATCGCTGTGGCTGCTAAACCAATCAATGCATAAAAAAAACATGTTCTACGGAATTACCATCAACACCTTTTAAAAGTTTTTATTTTACGTGCATTAACAATTCTTTGGAACACTGCAGCAATGTGCTCCTACAGACATGGATTGTTATTCCCAGACACTGTTTAAACGATTGCATTGTCAGTAGATCTTGTCACTTTTAATTTTATACATTAAAATTGGAATGACATTAAGGTGCATACAAAACCGACCAATTATTGCCGGTTGTCAAAATTCAAGCAAATGTGCATAACGGGACCTTTTCATGTTCCACTGTTGTCACAAACAGCTTGTCTGTCAATGCACTCTGTCAACACCTTTATATTCAAAGATTCTGCCCCTTAACAGTTTGATAGTAGCCAGTTTAATGCGAAGTAAATAAATTAATTACGTTATATATCTAGTCGTGATGTCGGATAAAACCACCTGTCAGTTAGCCGTTCTCTGTTACTATAATCATAACAAAACTATATTAGTTTAATGTATTAATCCGATTTTATTGGTTATTTATGGTCATTATACTGGCTCGTGGAGTAAACAGAGCACGATAAATGGATTTGGTGTCAATGAGATGAACGGGCGAAGAAGAAATATAATGAAGAATTTTTTTTTTGTTAAATTTACCTGCTCTTGACCTCGATCACGCTTGATGGAAAGCGATGGATGAGGTCTACGATAGAACGACTGCACCCAGAGGTTGCCTGTTGACTCTTGCTTTGAGGGCAGACTGTTTAAACGTAGAAGGGAACATAGACGCTGGCAGAGAGTAAAAGTGTGGACTTTTACTGTGCGCGTAATAAACGTGGATAAGAAGCACTGAGTATGACTGGTCGGGATATCAAACAAGTGTGGATGGTACGCTGCAGTACGTCTAGTAGTCCGGTAGTAAAAGGGCGATGGTGGGATCAGGTTGTGGAGCTCCTGCGCACTTATTGGGTTTCGCTTCAGTCTGTAAATATTGTATGCCATAATA
Organism: Gortyna flavago; assembly: GCA_963669345.1. Lineage (NCBI taxonomy): Eukaryota > Metazoa > Arthropoda > Insecta > Lepidoptera > Noctuidae > Gortyna > Gortyna flavago. The sequence goes on from OY770128.1 coordinate 15,643,742, forward strand.
AAAAGCTACCGAAACACAAATTGAAATTATGGAAATGAGGAAATGGATTCCATAAAATAATATATCTACATATTTGTCTTGTAAATACTTAAATCAATATCAACGCAGAGACAGTGTTTCGGAATATTTAAGACATTCAATGTCGTACCTACTTCATACTTTCATCAATCATATTATCACAGTTATCGCATAAGTAATTTTGTCTTAAATCGATAAAAAACAGCAAATTGAACGTCTTATGAACGAAAGAAACTTCCAACTGTAAAAGAAAAGGACTCGCTTAAAGAAAATCGTCAAGTTGTATTGCGTCTTCTACTCAAAATTTTGCAAGATTTTTGATATCGGATCTTGTCTACCTTTTCCACTCAAATCAATCAATTAACCGACTTCAGTATTCCGCTGTCCACTGCTAGAATCTCTCAAGTTGCAACTACATCCTGGATCTCCGATTTTCGCATCCTATCTCTCCCTTGGTCTTTGTAAGACCCATTTTGTCGGTGGGGCATCTCACGCTATGTTTTTTCAAGATAGAAAAGAAGACTATTCTAGGAAAGCAATATAATTTTTACAAAAAAATATAATTAGGTTTTTCATACCTTTCCTATATCTATCCAGATCGGGCAGTGTTAATGGGTTTTTATTAGGAGTTTGGGAGTTGGCGGTGTGATACCCCCGGGCCTCGTTGGTCCTGCGCTTGATCTCTCTTCGGTCGTGTCGTATTACGTGCCGACCCATCGAACTATAAGAGTGAGGGAAAAGAAAGTGCACCTGTGTCTGCACACACGCTTGTGCACTATAATATCTACCGCGCCGAAGGCTAGTCTCCTTTGAGGTTGATCGCCATGGCCCAAATACGGTCTGAAGGACTAAGTATTATATTTTTCCCCACGGGTTCATAAGAATTCGTCTGTATTACGTAATTGCACAGTGCGTTGTGCGAACATTTTGTGATACAAAACAGATTTATTCATCATACTCTGTAGTAGTTTTAGCTGAAGTTAGTTTTAATTGGCGCAATGTTTATTATTTCACTTTCAATCAAATATTGCGGGACTCCGTCGAGACTTGTCTGCGTTATTTTAGGTTGATTCTTTTTTTGTCTGGAAATAATAACTAACTGTTGTGTTATTAATATATATCTAGTGGTTCCTATGCTCACTGAATATATAAATATCTGCTTTCTTTTAATGAGAACAACGCTGTTATACTTATAACTATCACGATTTCTCCACAGATGTTGAATGATATAATTTTTTTCATGGTCTGGTAAACCGTCGTAAAAATGTTTCTTATGAGTCACCGAGACTTTGATATTAACATCAAATCCTGTAAAAAACTTGTCTATAGGAAAATCAAAACAAAGTATTGAAAAGGTCCACCGTAATAGTCACCATCCACTAAAGAGCATTGCTTTTTTTTTTATTAAATTTAAACCAACGAATAGACAGCCTAAACCAAAACACCCAAAAAAAAAAGACACGACAGCCCATTCAAATGACAAAGCACCTCCTAATTTTACCTACACAATAAAAAACCGAAGCGGCATACCGGTGCGTATGAAACTAGTTCATTTAGCACTCGGTGCGATGCCCTGTCGCACTGCCACCCGCACAAGTTTGCCGTCCGCTTAGCGGTGCGTCGCTAACTATCCGTTGCTTGTAGCTGAGGTACGCGGGACAGATGTGAATGTAGGTAGAAATGTTAGACTTGGGTGAAATGGTACAGTAAATTACATTTTCTTAAGAGCGTTTACGCCGTACGGCATTTCATACAAATTTTCAAGCCCTTGTTTTTCGAAATGAATGAACCGATTTTAATGAAACTTCATACGCATATGTAGGATATAAAGGTCTAAAAAGTTACTTAAAAACATTTTCGAAATGTCTTATTTAAAAAATATAACTGGAAATCTGTTTCTATGGAAACTTTAAAATCGGTCTAATTTGGCTGTACTTAAAACTATTTTTCGAAAATGAAGAATGACGGCTGACGATGATGATGGTGTATAACAACTTAATGGCATTTATCATTTTAATAGCTGAAAATGTGATATCAACCAAGAATTAAACAGTAAGTAGTATAAAAAGATTATTATAAACTATGGTGGGTGGTTTATTATAAACTTTTAGGATTAAGTTGCAAAGAAATGCCAGTTTTTGGGTCTTGGGAGGATTGCCTACTATTTCATCTGGAGGTTTACAGTCCATAACTTGTGATAATGTTCTAAGTTTCATTTCGTAGGAGATAAGATGGTCCATTATAAAGCTTGTAACCATTAAACACTCCTCTCTATCTACAAAATGATCTGCCTCAAAGTGCAAGTTATCATAAACTCGTACTGAAGTCACATCTGTATCAATTTCATAATCTATGCCGCTGAACATTGTGAGGATGGACGTGCGTCATTGTGCATAGTATTTCACCAATTATCGCATCCAGACCATTATGGATTGGCACAAACTACTGTGGCGGTAAATCCACATGGATGACGAATTGGATTCAATGTGGTCAGAGTTGCGGACGAAGAATGTAAGTGCTTAGTGAAGCCTTGAGTAACTGTGAATAAGTCTTAGGATTTTTTAATACATATTTTTTTTATAAAGTTAGAGGTGAATTAAAGTCAGAAGGTTGGGTAAAATTTGATTTGTAAGCTCTGCCAGGCTAATTCAATGAAAAAACCGTATCCTACTCAATTCTGTTTCTGCGCTGTCTTGCTTTCAAACCCTATTTTCAAAGGCCACAGACGTTGGTTCACCTTCAGCTCACTTCTTACACCATAGCAATAATCGTAAACAGTGTCACATATGACTGTGACTTCGTATTGTAGATATTGTTGTGGATACATAGGACACAACAAAACTATTTCGTACTAACTTCCGCCAATCCATCAATTGAAGAGTGAAACTTACAAAACAACTTCAAATGACAAAATATCGAAAGCTGACACACGACTACACTTTCGAAAGCGTAAAGCGACCTAACAATACGTACAGGACGGTGTCAGACCCAATTTTAACGACATGTCAAACACACCATAGCCGCTACATGCCATAGCCGCCATGAGAGTTCATGATGCGGCCGCTAAAACGAACAGACAACATTGCTCATAGGCACACAAACTTTTAAAAGTGTTTACTTACATACAGTGACAGAGCAATCTAGTATGACGATTGCGGATTGTTGACTGATGCCTCAAGAACTGTTTCAACCACCCTTACTGCTTACAAAATACAGTCTATTTTCTTAGTTTTTCTAAAACGTATTTGTGTATAGCAATGGTAATAATGTTTACAGTTAAGTCGTCATGCAGCCGCTAATCGCGTCGAAGTCGCGCGTTAGCGCCTCGCCCGGTGTCCGCAAACAGTGTCATTCATTGTCACCCTAGTTGAATAGAGGCCTTTCCTGATGGATGGTTAAAAGGCTTTCAGTTTGTTATTAATGTTTTGAATACTGATCCGTGGTAAAGGATGTTATATATCACGTAATGATACGATTTCAATTCTATTAATTTTCATTAATTTCAATGTCACAAAATCTTCAATAAAAATTTTACAGACAACTAAAGAAAAACTCTTAGAAAAATATTTTTTAATTTTCATTTTCCATTTTCAATACTTTCTTTGGAACGAATTTTGGTAAATGCAAATATGAACTATACCGCTTCATTGTCGCATTGACGTCTCAACCGTGTATAGAGTAATTAGTTCGATTATTCTCCGTCATTTATAGACTGTCATCAAAATAATTATACCTACACTGCACAAATATCAGTCAATCCCAAATCAATTTCGATTTCGAATACCACGAAGTATTTCAGCCAGTTAGCCAGTCCTGTAAACAATTACGTAATAAATCTCGGGCCCGTTAGCCACAAATATATTTCGTCGCTCTAAACGACAGGACCGCGTGCCAACTTCATTGTTGTCATAGGTCAGGGTTAAACTGACGCTTCGTCAGTGCGTCACCACCTGATGCTTGTGACAACTGACGGATGGAGCGTTAAAGCGTGAAGGGTCATCTTCGCTTGTATTAATCGTTGCTACTTTGGCCACCAGCTCACAGTACTGATTCCTACCGTCTAAGAAAAAGAGAACTTTGCTATTTTACTGGTAATTATTGCGGCTATGGCTGACAAAACAAAGAAATGAGAAGGAAACTGATAGGATTCTAACTCATATTAGGACGTTTTCGAACGAAATACAGCGCTATTTTGATCAAGCGCGATTTTGACGGTTTTTCAGTAACTTGACCGATTCCGAATGTAACACACTATCAGTAGCAATGGGTTTTATTTTGACAGTTCAACCACATTCATTGCGTTCTTTACGTTGTTGAGCAGACACATTTTTCGAACATATGGAGCAATGGATTAGCAATAACTTTCAAAATGATTCAGATGGAGATTGATATTATGTTACGCATAGGATGCAGGCTGAATTGATAATGATGACATGGTCAGATGTGGACGACACTGGTTCTTATATTACAAAACCGATTTGAACAATTTTATGCGTTTGGTTCTTGCTCAGTGACGTAAAAGTTCACGTTATCTGAAAATATTTATGATCTAGTTCAGAACAGATTCGAAAAAGAACTAGGTTTATGGAGTTTTAGTAGGCAACAATAGATGATTACAAAAGAAATGGGGGTTATCATTTGAGTCGCCAAGAACTGATTTAGATTTGATTATACAAAGTTGGGACTTGCAAAAGCTGTCGTAAATATCTACTTATTCAGATTAATATATTACGTATTAATGCAAAGGATAAGTCCGACTTCCTCGTGATCAAATCAAAGATCATCCTCTTTGATGCCATCATAATCCATTACTCATTACCTTTTAACCAACCACACACTTGATTGTTTAATAATTTCTCAGCGCACTTCTATGCGACAAGTACGTACAGTTAGTATTGGTGTCATTATATCTAACCACTTCCTCGCCTTCAGACCAGATGGGACTTTGAAGAATAATTAATTGACATACAACTTATCACAGCTAATTTATTCGTCTGAGTATACAGAGGTGTGTCGCCATTCTGGCAAAACTCCATTTTTCGTTACCCCATTGGAAATGAAACTCTAAATCTTTATACATAAAGTTGATTTTTAGTTTATTGGTCTCTGGATTTGGATGAGAGAATCCTGGTGTTAGAAACACCTAAATTTTAGCCAAAATAAATTCGGATCCGTTCTCTGACGTAATCGTAACTGTACTAGTTTGACGTATAAATTATATAGTAAATATTGAAGTAACTAAAATTGGATAGGGCGCTGTAAATACGTGCTAAAACGTAGTAGTAAAAGTATAGAAAAATTATAATCAGCCTATAATTTTCCCACTGCTGGGACACAGGCCTCCTCTCTGTAACAGGGAGTGGGCCGTAATCCACCACGGGGGCCCAGTGCGGGTTGGTGGATTTTCTTGAAGTGATTATGTAATTTTACTCATTTTCAAATAGGTACCTAAGATATCAATTAACACTTAATAAATAGTGATAAGCAAATGATGCTTTACGTTTTAGGTCAACCAGCAAATAAATATTATTATAATAAATATTGAAATCTAAACTTCGCATAGAACTGCTAATTTTATGAGTCTTAAAGCCGTAAATCAATTTGATATTTTATTGATATTCAAAATGACAGATTATTCGCCCACTGCTTTATTCTCGTGAACCTAAAAGTGGATTAATATAATTCGTTTCTGTGTTTATTGTTAGCTAAATTAAAGTGATGGCTCAGTGGTTAAGACCTCGCATTTCATGCATGAGTTTTTGGGTTCAAATTCGGGCAAGTACCAATGTGACTTATTCTGTTTTGGGTTCAAATTCGGTTAAGTACCAATGTGACTTATTCAATTCTGGGTTCGAATTCGGTTAAGTACCAATGTGACTTATTCAATTCTGGGTTCAAATTCAGTTAAGTATCTACCGATGTGACTTATTCAATTCCGGGTTCAAATTCGGTTAAGTACCAATGTGACTTATTCAATTCTGGGTTCAAATTCGGTTAAGTACCGATGTGACTTATTAAATTCTGGGTTCAAATTCGGTTAAGTACCAATGTGACTTATTCAATTCTGGGTTCAAATTCGGTTAAGTACCAATGTGACTTATTCAATTCTGGGTTCAAATTCGGTTAAGTACCAATGTGACTTGTTCAATTTATATTTATGTACTTACTTGCTCAGTTTATCTTGGAAATTACTGACACCAGTGAAGGAATGTCATCGTGAGGATACCTGGAATTGTAGGTAATACCTATACCTAAGTCTGAAATTGCTCCCTATTACATGGGACTTAACACATAATTGGTGTACTATAGGTACACCTCTGCCTTGCCCTTTGGGAATTACAGGCGTGATGTCATGTTATGTATGTTATAACATATACTCACTTACTTACTTAGCACTTACTTACTTTACTTGACTTATAAGTCAGAAATCGTCAACCCAATTGCCATTGATCACCACGCTTGCCATGGTGGAGGCAACGTGCCGCTCGTGTATATAAGCACTAATTCAACTAGAAAATTTTCCGTTTGTGAAAGTAACAACAACCCTCTAACACAAAACAATCCCATTGCACATTATTCATTTTCTGTAAAACAATTTTATCTGAATCAAGTGAATGACATCTACCATCTTCCTTTTGTCTCAAACAAAACAGCTACACCTTCACTCACAGCTTGATTCTCTGCCTATCCCATAAGACATAAAGCGCGTTTCCCCATTGGACATACATCGCCAACTGTCAGCGCGTGCGCATTGAGATGCCACTCGCGCGCACCGATTGATTCAGCTAATATAAGCGATCGTAATGATGATTTTCTAACTTGAAATGCGTTAAGTAGTTTAAGAGATGAGAAACTGTTGAGTTTTCTAACAAGGTGGATCGAAAAAGCTTCCACTAGCTCTACTAGTTCTTCTTCTGATAGGTGCATCAGTTGGTCCATCACAATTCGCGCCATTAGGCTATGAATTCGTTTTTATAGGTAACATGAAAACAAATCCAGTATTTTGCGGCTACTGAAAAAATGGTTCTAATTGGTCGACTTATTACATAAATAAAGAAAACCTGTTTTTCTGCCTATGACAACAAACAATATTAACGACACCTTTAGTTTTTGATAGATTGTTAGATCTGATATCCAATGTCAGTCGGTAGGCACCGTTGACCCAATTATACTGGCTATTTTGCCAACTATTGATAAGTTTCCTTGCGAACACTAAACCGTTCAAATATTAACTTCATACTCTGAATATCTCTGCTAGACACTGATATTTTATGATTTCTGACTTACCTTAAAACAAACTCAAACTCAAAGCATTTATTTCAATTAAACCATTTACAAGCACTTTTGAATTGTGAAGAAGTCGGTCAGTCAGAAAATATGAAGCTAGTTGCCCATTCCAAAGCGTAAGTACCTATGGAGAAGAACGGGCAAGACACTATGTAAGTAAGTCATGTAATGTAAGTCAGAAATCAAGATTTTGTTTATCTGTTTAATTTCCATATTTCTCTATTAACCAGTGGGCTACTGGGTTGTGGATATCAGATAGGCAGTCGCGCCATGGAAAACACTGGTATTCAGCTGCATCCGGTTAGATTGGAAGCCGATCCTAACGATTTATTCCAGTCTGATCCCCTGAGTCCCCCCCTCCCCCCTCCTCTATCCCCTGCTAATTCACATAGTTTCAAGGCTAACAGATGATGATGATGATGATTTCTCTATTAGAGTCCCCTTTCTAGCCATATCATCTTACACACAATCCATCCATCGTTTCTTTGGTCTTCCCCTACTCTGGCAGCTACATAACAGCAGCATACTCAACATTCCTCACAGCATTTTCCTCATTCCTTCGCATCTGGCTTATATAGTATAAAAATGACGTAATGACCACGCTTGACAAATTGATTGGTGATTGAGGTATCATTAGCACAGTTGATGCTGCCAATATGTGGTCAATAGACAGTCCCTTAACTGCCCTTCATGGAGAAAAGAAGGTGACTACCCTCCGAACCTGCAGCATTCTTCCGTTACGTCACCTGTCCCAATCCTGTCGTCTATAACCATAATCAAACTACGTATGCGTGGGAAGATCTTGGAAAACAATTCAGCTAACGTAAGCTTTGTTAATGATTATGAAACATGTGACGCAAATCACGGTTTTTATAGGTTTATTTTTAACCATTTTTCAACGGGTTTTGTTGTAGCTGTCAAAGCGACTTCCTATTAACATGTCGCAAGATTGGCTATGCAAATATGGATTGTTGAAAAATTGTATTTGGGTGAGGTCATTTACCTTTTTTTCGGCAGTGGATCACTGCCATTCACCTAAACTCTAGATAGTCTTGTCTCTAACCTCGACTCTGAAAAAATAAGCTTTTAACTAGGTAGAAACTGAAGCTTCAAGAAAAGTAATTTTTAAATTACGCAACATCAAATTAAGGACACTTTCTTCATCAAAATTACAATAGATTTGAGAAAACCTCTTTAGATGAACCAATCATCAAAAGAAAATTACCAGCTATGATTTCCTTTGCGCCCTTCGCCTTGACTCCAAAGTATAACTACAAGATCCTGATTTCTAGAACTTGCGAGTTTGTTTAGCTTAAACTCATCTACATTGTTGTAACAGAATTCAGACATCAATCTGCATGTTCCTCGTACGGTCTGACAAAGATTACTGTGACATCTGAATTTGTTTCGGTCACACACACACAAAGTCATCTAGTTTTTATTTATTTTTCACGTGTAACAGGGTTTTTGGACGAATTTACAGTAGGTAATAAATATGAATTATACGGTTTAAGACTTTATTTCTCAAAAAGAATACAATTCACTTATCATGAGAAATACAAGTTAATCATAATACTGGATACACAAACTTATGAAGAACGGTAGGTACAGAGGCCAGCACATCAACCTACCCCAATCTGTCAAATTTTCCCAATTGAATATGAACCTTATTCCCTTGTGGTAAAGTTGAAAATCTATCAAGAAATTTGACAGATTGGGGTAGCTTGATGTGCTGGCCTCTGTACTTGAAAATAAACTAGTAAGCTGTAACACGGCTACACATCAAGCTATACATTTCCAGTTTTAGCTGACCTTGCATTGTATAGGTTTTTCATGCAATTAGAAGTCAGCTTATACTGGTTATGTATAGCTTGATGTGTAGCCGTGTGTACATGCGCAAATATTTTCCTTACAATGCTGTGAGTAACAAGAAAAAGTTAGTGTACCATTACATATCGTTTTTTGATAGCAATTACATATTGTTATCATCGTTCAACTGAAATTATGTTCTTGCTTCTATATTATGCAATCTACTAGTGCAGTGAGAACAAGCGAAAATACCTACGCGCGCTAATCGGCGCTCGAGGAGTCTCCGTTAGATGCTATAGCTACTCGATTATCGTTCTGGTCACCGTTAACTGTCTGGTACTTGCACTTATCAGCCTAGAATTTTCTAACTTTATTAAGGACGAAGCCAGTTTAACTAGATGTGACTGCATCACATCTATTTACCCCGTTAGTCTCGTGGTCACAAGTGCCAGTGCTGATTGTAGCATCCTGGGTTCGATTCCCAGGTTGGACAAAGTTTTAATGGACTTTTTCCAGGGATTTCTCAGTAACAGCCTGGAGTTTGGAAGTTGGCGGTGTGATAACCTAACACGTTAAGCCGTTGGTCCTACGCCTAATCTCTCTCCGGTCGCGGTAGATTACGTGTCGTCCCATCGCACTATGAGAGTGAGGGAAGAGTGAGAGCACCTGTGTCTGCGCACAAATTTGTGCACTATAATATCTTCCGCGTACATGGCCAGTCACCGCAGAGATTGGTCGCCATGGAAAGTTCCATGGCAGTTGATTCGTGTAGGTATTCAGAATCTTCAATGTCTGACGATTTGTCTAACTTTTGGGTGATGTGTGCTGCTGGACGAGCATTACACGTTGCAGACAAATTGTCAAACGTTGACTTTCCCAACATTATGACAGCAGGTCACCAAAAAGGTATACATAGAGTTGTAGATTCGTCAGATATGGGGCATTCCGTCAGCCGTCAGACTGAGATCCATTTACGGGAAGACACTCAAACTTTAGATAAGACGAAAAAGGTTCTGTTGTAGATTTTTTAAATAAATACCTATTAGCCACGACCTACGACTACATGTCCGAAAAGTGCGAGATCAAGCCATAGCTAAAGAAAACAACTGGTAGGCGTAGACGCCCAAATAAACCACGAAAAAAAGCACCAGACATAATATCAAGTATTTAATAGGGTTGAAAACCCTATCCTACCCTACTATATACCTAATATAGTATCCTGCTACCTAATATAGTATTGCTTTATTATAGGCTTAAATACATTCTAAATTTCTAAAAGAAATAATGTAGGTGAGACTACTATATTTTCATTTCAATATAAAATGGCGATATGTGTAATAATTACAAGTTATGAGCCTTTAATAAAAAATAGAAACCCGTTAAAAAGGCTCAAAGTAGCAAAAAAAAACGCATTAAAAAAATATATATACATACTAAGTACTGATATTTTTTTAAATTTTTGCCGCCACTATATTTTTACAGGCAATGTTTTTCGAATACTATATCTATATAAATAAAAATGAATCGCCGAAACGTATGTACTTACGCGCATAACATATGAAGGACTGCACCAAATTGGATAATAATTTTTTGTTGTGTTCGGTATTGCCAGGACAAAGTTTGTTTGACAGAAAATTTCGGAAATTCGAAAACAAAAACGTGCACCCTATGCGAAGCTGGGGCGGGCCGCTAGTTTGATATAAAAAAGTAGGCGACACTAGCCATAATCCGGCTCGAAGAAAAAAACACCCAAAACATTTTCCGAATACCACCGACATTACGTTTACCGCTATCATCGTTCTATGAAGTATTACGAAACACCAGTTCGACAAAATGTAAACACAACTGAATACCGTGGGGGTTAATAAAATCATTTTGTAAACCAACCTGTAATTCACAGATCTGTTTTGGTCGTAACTTACGTACTCCTTGACTTTTACTGCTGTACTTGGCGTTCATTTTTACTGTAGTTGTAACAAGGCCGTCTAGTATACCATGAATACAGAATTATTTCTGTTAATCTCGAATATTCTGTAAAATAGAAGTTGGAATGGATGTGGTACCTGTTTTACCTAGTTGAAAAGTGATTTCATTTTTCTGAAAATGTTTTCTGATGACAACAAATTACGGTCTTGGTAATCGACGTAAGCTTATAGGATGTTATTCGATGATGCTACTGTAATGTCAATACTTAAATTTTTTTTGACAGTAAATCAAAGAAACATTCACGTTCTTGTGTAAACTGACGCACGTGTGGCGGTTAAAGACTTTAACAAAAATACTGAAAAAGTTGATCGCTGTAGTACCTAACTATAAAAGTTTCAACATGAAAACAGTAAAATAGAACACTCCATAATTTACTGTATCACTTGAAGTAAAATTCAGTTTAAATATAACATTTTTAATTATAGCGAAAACAAGAATCACGTGCTAAACATTTTCTTTTCGCGAAAACATGAATGAAATTAAAAAATAGAAACGCTAAGAATTTGTATTACATTAAACTATTTAACCTAAAACATTCAAGGAAGGAATCATTTGAAAAATGTGCAGCATAAACATTTCTAGTTTGAAATAATGAAGACCGATTGCTATCAAATCTCGGTTGATTGAAAGTGTCAGATAGACGGATAATATTGTAACAAACTCTTACTTACTTTTAACGGGATCGACTTTCTACGAGAATCGATTCCGGGAAGCAGACGGGTCTAAATTTATTCGAGCTAGCTTGCACTCGATACTCTGACAATGAACTCTAATCGAGTAAACAAAGGATCTGTCGGCGCGACCTGGCGCTCGCTTGTCGACGCTTGAGTGGCGGATCGTAAATCGATTCCTAGTTAGAGAACAACACTATTCGTATTGAGTGAGTCGACTTTTATGACTGATGTTGTGATTATGAAACTTTTTGACTTGGATATCTGTTGATAGGTATATGGTAGCTAACGTAGATGAATCAATACTCGATAATTTATGTGTTTAGCTTACTACGCACAGCCAGCTCCTATGATTAGCTAGTAACAATAAATATTGAATGTTTTTAATATGAATAATGATATATAGTTTAATTTTGGTCTTATAATAAATATTTTTTGCTATCCTAGACTTTTTCATAGCAATGTTATGCAACCTTTTTTATGAAGGGTAAGATTAGAGGAAGACCAAAGATATACGATAAAAGGATTGTGTAAACGATGATAATATTATGACTAGAAGGGACTAGGTACTGAAAAATCCATCAAGTCTATCATTTCACCAGAATGGGTGGAAAAATTATTTCATCCTACGAACACCTATTAAAATCTTCACTCTTTTGTTAAAGGGCGTCTGGCAGCGCAGTTATATTAGACCCTCGTATGATCTGCAAGAAAAACCGACGGACGAGGGGCCGACTGGCTCAAATCTGCAGGAACGAGACAGGGCTACTGAAGGAGATCACCAGGGGAGTGACCCTGGGCGCCACGGAGTGCGCACACCAGTTCAGGAATAGAAGGTGGAATTGTACCACACAGAGACGTAGTATGAGGAAGATACTCATGAGAGGTAAGAGTGAAGACATTATAATAAACAACACTTCAACAGAACTATAATATTGTCCTGTAAACAGAGGTTTATCGGTAGATCAATGACAAATTATTATCATTATAAGTGGCACTATGATTTATTACTCGTAGTGTGACAGCTGCTGACTAATCACAAGACAGGATACCTACACCAGAAACAGCATCTAAAAATCCTAATAATGTGATAATGAGATTATTGTCAAGGACAAGGTGAATTTCTCCAAAAGCAGAGCCTTGAAATTTAAGGGTCATTTGAAGGAAATGTGGATTGATATTTTTATGTAAATCATTCATAGTTATAGAAGACCGACAGCCTTATAGGGTAATGGTATTTCGCATCGGCAAAAATGGCATATTTCAGTATTTAACCGTTTTAGGGGATGAATTATGAATAATCCGTCTTTAGTGCTTCCTGTCGTTGTAAAAGTAACTCTTGTGCAAAAGGGCTTTAAAGGTCCGTAGCTTACCTACTGTCGCGCTTTTTGATTTTTTTTTCAAAATGGCAGCCGAGCATGAGACCTATGTAATTCGATAACTGACATCAATAATGCAAACAGAAAACGTAATAAGACGAAACCCCGTAGTGTCACATTTTCGAGATATTAACGTTCAAAGTTGATCACGTGATCAGGCGACAGTGGGTCTGTATGCCAGGCTCCATATAAAAATCTTTAACCCCTTTCATGGTTCTAGACCTTTCTTTCTTCTTGCTTAGCCTATGCGTTATCTGTCAGTGAGTAAATTTAAGGTTGAATGGAAGAATGGATTGGAAGAGCTAGGCCCGACCCGTATTTCGTTTAGAAAATCAAAAGCATCTAACATATATGCAATTTATAACCATTATTAATAATAAATCGTGTATAATAAAGTTGTTGAATATTATAATAGTTACGAAAGGTATAAACATCTACTTTCACGTCACAAAGGTTAAGGCTTACCTACTGAGTATCTGCAAAATGTCACACAGCTCCTCACGTTTTGCTAATAAATATCTTGTTATAAACATACTGCTTGCTCGTGCAAGCAGTATGTTTATTTCACGAATACATGTCTTGAAAAATTTTGTGCTTAATCTGTTGGTCATGGTTTGTTTATATTTTGTCTGTATCTTTGTCAATTATGATGTAGACACGTCCAGTACATGTGTCTTAGAACCACAGAGTAATTTTTGATAGAGCACTTAGAACCGATGGTTGGGAATATCTATGGGAACAAAGAGGATTTTCTCTAGCAGTAGATTTCTTCAGGACGCTGTGAGGATGATGAAATGAAACTCATAGATTTTTTGCAATATCATGATGGCCCAGTGGTAAGGGCCTCGTCTCTCATGCATGAGGGTGTATCCGGGCATATACCAATGTGACTTTTTCAATTCCTATGTACAGACAGACGCCAGCACATCAAGCTACTACAATCTATCAAATTTCTTTAATAGATTTTCAACTTTATCGTTAAATCATAAGGTTCAAAGTTGATTGGGAAAATTTTACAGTTTCGGGTAGCTTGATGTGCTGGCGTCTGTACATTATGAGTTAATCTTGGATATTACTGACATCGATGAAGGCAAACATCATGAGATATGGATGGACAGTGTGAAAGTTGATATGGCTTGAAGAGGGTGGCCACCGAGATGACGACTAATAGAGAAGTATGGAAGAAAAATACTTGTTGCGCCGACCACAATTATCTTGTGATAAGGGCTAGAGAATGATGATTATAATGATGTCAGTCCCGAAACATTCTCTAAAAACTTCCATCAGTTCTGAAACCAAAATAACCCCTTATTACAAATCCAAGTTCCATAAAACAATCTCAAACAAAACGTCTCGATCCAAATCGATAAAAAAACATCGTCAAATAGATATATAAATTATCGATATCACCGTCGATGAGTTCACCAACATTTAAGATATTGTAGGATGAGGACTGCTACCTGCTACCTTTATTAGCCGATGGACAAAAGAATGCAAAACGTGTTAAATCGTACTGATGGATATCGGGACCTAATTCGATTAGGCAAAAGGAGTTGATTTTTATGCGACCGGTCGTTTATCTATACGAATGGTTTAGGGATGTGCCTGATGTCGATTTTATGATGACTGTTTTGAAATTATATTTTGGAGATATCGATGTTTGAGATGTGTTGAAGCCTTTTTTTTTTTTGATTAAGATAATGCTCTTTTTATCGTCATGTATATCTCATGTGTTCCTAAAGGAAAATAACGGCTAATTTTACATTCTTAAATATTTTTTAGAAGCCATTGAAAAACTAGATAATTTCATTTCGCTTTATCAAATTCTTAGACGTTGTAAAATTGTATCGAGCCGTCCTAATTTGTTTTAGAGTCACTCATAATTTAGTCATGAATTCCAGTTAGCAGGCAATTATGTAGAGAGACAGCTCGAAAGGTTATCAGGAACATTAATTCCACACCTACACAATATCGATAGAGTGACAACACTACGGCCCAACCATTCGTCGTCAACATGCATTCATTTCGAATTCATTAACGTAAATTAAGTGGTATTTGTCAAATTTTTGGGCGCACACAAAATATTTATAAAATATACTACCCTGATTCTTTTATAACATTCTTCAATAACTTATCTGCGATTGTGCCCACACCTTTTTGGTCATATTAACCAAAAAAATGCATGCTCCTAAATTTTTTATTGCATATAGGTGCCTATAAAATATAAAATACGCGTGGATATTAAAAGTCAACACTTGTGTTTACGACTTTGTTGGGTATCGACAGCCATTTTGCTAATGTAAAATACATTAGTTAAATACTTTATTGCTGGGCATGATAGCTTAATTTGATGCTTTTGTTTCTAATAAAAGATCATCGTTTTTAAGCGAAACGGGATCATCTTTATCTTATTAATTGAATTCTCAAGCTTCTAAATCCAGGATTAAAATCCATTTTGGAGAGATAAGGGTGGAACGTCATCAATACTAAATTAATTATTAAAAAAAGTAAAACAAAGATGGGAGTCGCGTGGGCGGTGGGTCCGGACGGGTGTCGAGGGGAGAGGGAGGGGGTGTACGGTCAACAAATTAGGTTAAAAGCCTATAAATTGATGCGAACAGCGATGGGTGGTGCGGGCGCAGCGGCCTACAGAGCTGAATTAGTCCCGGATTTTTTATCACTTGGTGACAAGAAAAAATAACGGGTACAGGTTGATGTGTTCGAATGTTATAATTGCTGGGAATTGGGAAATCGGAATGTTTCTTTAAGTGTTAATTAATGGTTTATTAAAAGTTAAAAGACATCCCTTCAGGTAGAATTTATTTTCTTCAAGGAGAACCAACAATCTTATAGACTTAGCAGAGTCACACTCACATGACTCTTTTCAGTTAACTTTACAATTCTTGAAAATAAGTTACAGATTAATTAATTATTTACATCTGCTACTAACCAATAGATAAAATAATAGTGATTGCAAAATACTATTTTAACAACAGTAGTGCTATTCTGTAAAAATCTCACCGTGATAACTCAGGTGAAGTGAGCTTAAAGTGAGCTGTCATTAGTGTCAAACCCTATAGCATCAGATGGAATGACAGCTCACTTCACCTAACTTCTCACGGTGAGATTCTAACAGAATCGACCGGCTGAGAATACTTATAGTACAAGCGTGGTCAAAATTCAAACTAATGGCGTCATATTGATTTTTCAATACAATTTCGCCTTACGTGTTTACTACCACTAGCGCCCTCCTGTCAATGTCAGTCAAGCGTCAAAAGATCCTTGCAGCACTTCGTCTACAACAACCTTCAAACCCGTCATATATCTGCATCAAAATCAAACCTATATATAGTCCCACTCAAAATTAATTCCCAAATCCCCCTGTATAACGCAGCAGTACTCATGAGAAAAAAATAATCATCGTTAATTGGTTCCTTTCATTAGTAAGTCCGTGGTCGCTGCATTCCAGGTACACTTCTTTTTTCTGTGTCAAATCTTTATCAATGAAAAAAGGATTTCATTCTTATTTAAATTTCTTTATCAGCTGTCTGATGACCGCGGAACGGTTAAATAATGTTTCACTTACCCACTTGGTATTGGTACCGTTAATTTATTATTTTTAATGTGATAGGGAGGTTAATTTTTAATCATTCTAAGTCGGAAGTTTATAGTAGGTATGAAGTAGAACAATAGATACTTGAAGGTTTCGATTATCTACCTACTTAATAAACAAATTAAATTAATTCATTGACAGACAATGCACAGCCTAAACCGCTGGATCTAGAAACATGAAATTTTGCATAAGAGCCCCGACCGAAACTAATTTTTTTTTTATTTTTTTAAATGGCATCTCGCAGTTCATCCTTTATGAGGATGGCTACTGCTTAACCGGACTTTCCTGTGGATGCCTCGAATTAAGGCCTCCAGCCAGGGCATACAATAACTTAAAAACTAAGCGACAGCGCTAAGGGTAACCCCCTGCGGGGTTCGGACCTCGGCTCAGGGCGTCGTTGGAAGAGGACAGCAAGGGACAGGCTGGATCGGTATTATTATTAGTGTTTAGGGGCGAATTTAAAACTACAGGCTCAGCTGCGCGGGCTGGCTCGAGCAAGGGTCGGGGCGGGCACGGTGATGGTGCGGGACGTCGCGACGGGCCTCGGCGGCGAGGACGGAAGGACGGATGTCTGAGCTTGTGTTTGTGTTGTCGACTGAGAGTACTCGTGGCCTTACTGCTCTCCTGGAGGAGGGTAGTGGCGTCGTCGGGGATAGTGAGGGTATGCCTTGGTCGGCGAATCCTACTTATGCGGGAGGGAGTGTATCGGGAGGCCGCCGCAATCAGGGGATTGGGGTGCTTTATGGCAGAGTCAAAGAAGCGCTTGGAGAGGCGTTTCATGAACTGCTGGATGGTGGGGAGTCTGAGATCTAGATGCAGATTCACATTTCGGACATAGAAGGGGGCTCCCGTGACCTTTCGGAGGAAACGGTTCTGGAGGGTTTGCATTTTATGCAGAAATCGCGGCTTGGCGTGTGCGAAGACTACGCAAGCATAGGTCATGATGGGACGGATGACCGCGGTGTAGAGGCGCAATTTGCACTTGAGTGACAATTTGCTGCGGGCAGTTATCATGGAGTGGAGCCTACCGAGAGCGAAAGAGGCGCGCGAACGCGCCGTCTTTATGTGCTCGTTGAAGGTGAGGTTGTGGTCTAGGATGACACCTAAGTATTTGGCTCGCTTTCCCCAGGGGATCGGCTTGCCATACATAGAGATCGGGCGCGGGAGGGGGGGGGGAGGACCGAAACTAAGCACAATTGCCATTATAAGTACAGTAAAAACAAAAAAAAAAAAAACACAGTAGCTTTTAAAAGCTCCATCGCGAGTACCTACAGGCACAGCATTTCAAGATAAGCAACTTTTATACTCAACAACAAGAAAGCCAATCAAAACAACGTACACTATAAAACGGCAGCACGATATCAAATCGTAAATACCGCGACACCTTATCTCGCTAGAGCTGACGCCGGACCCAATCCCAATTCCCACTCAAACAAAATAGCCTAATTAAGTTATAAACAAACCCACAAACACGGACTCCGTATATACTCAACGAAGGGACCATACGGGCTAATCTCATGCGACCATTAACTGTCGACAGCTCCCAGCAAGGAGTCCCCAAGAAACTCGTAAAGATTACCACACGATAACCTGACTACTGAACCCTCAAGACCTCACACATGCCACGAGAACCCAACATAAATACTCAAGAATGACTTCATATCGACAAAAAAAAGGCAGCGATAAATTTGGCGCCCTCTAACACGTAAATGTTCTTAATTATAGTGTAATATCCGGGCAGCATTTCGTATCTAATCTCAACTCTTATGCGCATACGATCCGGGCGGCTGTCGTTAGTTTTATCGATATCGATTATTGGCTTAAGCGCAGCACTTACGCGATCATAAACCGTCTTCTTTATAAAAATGTTTTGCCTTATTTTGTGTGAAAGAAGCAATTTATACAATCGTCCGTAATATTACTAATAAAGTCTACTAAGGTAAAGTTTATAGAAATAAACATAAAACCATAAGGTTATAAATGTTAAAAAGCGTATTCTTCACTAAAGATGAGTCCTTTCTATTACAAAGAACCAACTTGGACAAGGCCACAAGAATTTTACTTTCAAAAGCCTTATAAACTAAAACTCTCCATTTTATTAGAAGCCTCAACGTGTCTGACAAACGATAGCAGATCTCCAAATAAAGCTCGACTAAATATTTATAAGTGGTCGATACAGTGGATGTCAGCCTGTTGCCTCGTGGTGGAATAAACAATAGCCTCACCGAGCTATTTGAAAGTCAAACATCGCCTCGCAACCAGTAATCGACGTTTCAAGCACGAAATTGTCGGTAGACTCAACCCCATCACTACTAACCAAGGAACTCACAGGAATCGAGCCTTTTGACATTCCGACCTCTCTTTCCGACCTCAACCGAGAGTAATATGGCTATCTCTCTCATAACTTAATGCTGGGCAGCACTTTATTTTTTCTCCCACAACGTCGACCTGTCCGTCACTGTGACAGGGCGCACTTGTCACCATCGCCTCTTGCCAAATTAAACGAAATACCCAACTACGACATAGGCGCTGGAAACCACGGCGATAACTTACTTTTTTCAAAACGTTACCTTTAAGGAATTATAATACCGTTTCCGAGATAACTTTGTGTTAAAGTGTTCTTTCGCTCGATTTTAATGAGGGGAAAATGAGGGAAGCCGTTTGTTGTGGCGGTATTCAGGTTCGTCGAATGTCCAGCCGTCAACATGAGAAATGCGTTTACGGCCCGCTATGACGCGTAACAAGTTGACTGATTGCGATGTGTCGCCGCCTGCGCTTATTACACGATACGGCCGAGCGTGCCCTCGCATTTCACCCACAATAGTAATGCTCCTTCAATGTGACGCAACGCCGCCTAGAGCAACCACTGCGTTAATTAAGCGTTAACTGGTAAAACAAAAGTTAACAGCACGAAGTACACACACGATCTAACAGAGATATTCCACCGGAACGACCGGCGCGCGCATTAACAGAGCTAATTATTCCCATTAAACGGGCACAATCCATTCAAATTAGCCATCGGACGTCGTTGAATAAAGTATTCGCGTTTTGTGCGCGGCTGAATGACGCTCGGCCCCTTCCGGTGGGTGGTTGCTGTCACAACACGCAATGCGCGTCGCGGACGCACCGCACCGCATAATGAGACGCTTACTCGCATTAGCTAAAGAAATTGACAAGTGAACAATAGCGGGCCGAGGGAAAAAACGAACGCGAAAACTGCAGAAAGAGCCGGACAGTGTCGTATCGTATTACCCGACGTAAAATATCTGGGGGAAAGGAATGAGAAACGATCGTTCCATTTAAATACGGGGTACGAGACGGGTGAGTTGGTGAGTTCGCGTGCGTTCAGTAGCGTGAGAATGCGCTTTATTCGGCGGCGACAGCGCGTCCCTGGCCGGGCCAGCGCGGGACGTCGATAAATCAGGTGCGCGGCCGCAGCGGGCTCGCTACGCTCGTATATCGGCCACAGCGGCCACAATGGCCCGCCGGTGACACGCTGACACTGACGCAATTGCTCGCATGCGCCGTCCGCCGTCACGCCGACAGCCGCGGACGTCCACCGGCCGCCCCGCAACCCCTCGCCGCACCACCGCCAACCCGTATTTATTGCGCTAAATATTTGAATTAATCAGATGAGATAAAATGGTCGCGTTCGTTTAAACATTCCGTTGCGGTCGCGGTGACAACTCGATGTATTGTCTTCGCATTAAGCTGATCCGCGCTTAAACAAGCTATCGGGCTCTTTTTATGTAGACGATTTACTTTGTCTGCGCATATTGTCTCTGTGACTTTATAGAAAGTGAAATCACCGAGAATCTCGGCTAATCAATTTGCAGCACTAATCTGTACTTTCCATCTTTGTAAGGTACTAAATGGTAATAAAGGTTGTTATGATCGTTTTACGAGCGGGCCGCGGTTGGTGCACGTAGGTAGTGAGTATGACATACATGTTTACGACACCAGAGTTGCCCGACACACGATACTTGACATCTCGGCAAGGAAACATCGCGCCGCGCGACGCATGTTTCTCTCGAGCCCGTAAGAAATGGGGATGAAGATATTACGTGTAGGAATTTTGCAAGGAATGGACCTGTGATAAATCATAGTAAATTATTAAACAAACCTAGTGAAGCGATTTTATCTGAAGTGTAAGCCGATGAGCAAAGTCAACACGTTCTGTGATTGAGAGACGTAAACACAAACATTTCTATTAGAGAATGAAAACGCCAACAGACGAAAAACGGGGTTAAAGAACATGGTACAATGAAGTCGGTTAAAGATCATCAAACCTAAACCTAAAGAGATGGACAAGGGATGGTGAGCCCGTAGCTACGCTAAAGAACTCAAAATAACAGAAACAGAAGATGATGATGATGGTAGCAAAAACGTAAATAATAAATGGAAAACGTCCAATAAGACCGTAACAGAATTGGTCAACAGCACAAAAGGTGGTTAACAAGTGACCTGATGACATGATAAGATAACAATCTTGAAATTATGCAGCACTCAAAGTCAGTCATAAAAGGCACATTTGAACGTCAAAATTTACAAGAAAATGAAATTACTGACGCCAGCAAAATTGTCAGAAAAATAACACGAAAAGTATGATAAAGCAACCGATCAAATGGTTTCTGATGACAATAACACACAGCGAAGAACACGAGATATGAAATCTATTTCACATAAAATAATCCTACACATACATCAAAAAAATAAACCACAAATAAATTATTCACATAGCGTCTGCCGTAATATAATCAGCTGTTTATTAACCCTCGGATGCGAGCAACAAGTGTCCTGATCTCGGCTTGCATCCATCTCAAATCTAAAATTCCTGAACGGGAGTGCGTGAACGGTTAATTTAAAGTGGCCTGTGAGCGAATGCGACTGCGATCTGTATCGGGGAGCGAGTTTCAGTTTATCAGTTTCTAGCGGGAACGTCCGGCCGATTTGTGCGACGGTCCCTGGAGTAGGCTGTAGCGGGCGGAGGGTTGAATATACGGCGAGAATCATGCCAGTTTCCAATCGTTGACAGATTTTGGCGTGATAACGTCTTATAAATAGTTGAACGCCGGCTACACGCACGAAAAAGCATGACTCATTGTCACGTTATGCCTGAGCCGAGTGTGCAAGCGAGAGCGCGGAACAAGCGATAGAGAGGCACGATCGGCCTTAGCGTTCGGCGGCTTGCGACTCATTCTCTTATGACGTTATCACGTAAAATTACCGTCCGAAAGCCCAGTTTACAGACAACCAATTTTTTTTTTCTAAGACTGTGCCCATCATTTAGATTCGGTGCTTTCCTCAAAGAGGGTCTGATAGCATATAGTAAAAAAAAACAGTTTTCCTAAGTACCTTCTTGGTTGGTGACATCAACTGACAAGTATGGCCAATGATATTATTTACTTATATATCAATATCATTGAGTATGGCCACCAACATTGTGCTACTGGGATAAGACAGCTGGTTCTGCAACACTAAACCAATGTAAATTTGTCCTAACTACACGCTATAATCTCATAACTTACACACTCTCGTTATAAATAAAATTAAAATTGCAAAATTCTCAGCAATTTCACATATGGGCTGAGTCCAAGATCATCTTGAGACGTCTTTCCTCGCGTTATCTGGTCAATTTGACGTTACCCCAAGGCATTCAATGTTCTATATCAACATAATTTATGTTGTTATTACCAGTGATTAATGTTGTAATTTGCGATTTATTATATGCAGAAGATTATATGTTAGGCTTGTAATTATCCGTTCAAACAAAACGTGGTAAAAAATTGCTTTTTGTGAGTTTGTGAGCAACCAAATGTCAAAGTTCAGGTTTAAAAATTTAGTGCATTTGATTCTATTTGATTATGGGTTCTGCGTTAGCTTTAATTCAAACAACAAATACTATCTTTTTAATTTTATTTGTTTAGTATGTAAATATTTTCATCACGTTAATCTTCTACTTTCATCAGCGATGATGCTGCGTCTTCTTCTCTTGCTGCTTTCTCAAGGTTTGCATCTCATCTTTATCCGTAGTTTCCAAACAAAATATTAGCTGTATTAGGTCGTCACAGTAAACGTAAGTACATCGTGTATGTAACGTTATGTAATGTACTAACAAAGCTACATAGCTTTAGGCGTTAGGTACTACTTAATAGATGCAATGCATTTTGCAGTGTACTTAATTCATGATTAATTCATAAAATGTTATGGAAACTGAGTCAGTGAAGATATCAAACGTCATATATCGTTGACAGCCCTGACAGCCATTAGTGATCTATGTCCACTAACTAGCAAAAAGGTCTTATGTTGCTGCTAAAACAAGCACCCTGTCATATTAATTACACATTTCCTACTAGAACAGGTTGTGCACTCATATTTATAGTAGACCTGTGCTCATACAAAGTTAGCTCCCAATTATCCAGGAGCAGCAACTCATTGCAGCAATATGATGAGCGAGCGCTCACGCACGTGCGGCTGATTGACTCGAAGTGAATGGCGGAACGACTTCCAAGTATTTTGAAGTTGCAAAAACACTCCCGATATTGAAGCCATACAACCTTCAAGTGTGAATCAATTTGATTCCATCGGTTTTATTGATCGATCGACAATTTCACTGAATTATTCAATGGACACAAATACCGACATTCCGCGCCCGCTCGTGGCAGACCAGGCAAAAACGCACCTCGCGAGGCACCCGAATATAATCGGCGGCGGACGTCGTCGTGGGAGTGGTTCGGCGCTGGACATATTTCGAAGCAGGAGACGCTTGAAAAAAGCCAGCGTTTGGTGATGAGAATGTCATGTCCCCCGTTCCCAACGACATATTTGCGAGTCGGGCCCGCGTTTTGTGATAATTACAGCGCATAACGCGGGCGGTGCGCGCGGAATGCGCGGCTCTGAGCTCACCGCCACGGATTTATAATGACGAGCGAGTGTCGTGGCCGCGCTGCCCTATCGACAGCGCAGCGCGCGGCAGAAAAACCGTGGCGTCCGCGGCATCCACGCGGGGCGGAGCGGTTCCCATGCGCGCCTGCACCCCCCTCCCCCGCCCCGTACACCCCCGCCCCCGGGCACCGCACCGCCAAGACGCACCTTTTTTACCAGCTGCTAAACGACTAGCGAAATATCTGGAAATTGACATTCCTCTCATAATTCCAGAGGACGCATCCTTGGTCCGTCGAAATTTAATCAAGAATGCCTATGAAAATCGAGCGTCGACAGGGAGTGACGGGGCGTAATTACGTTCGAATTCTGCATCGGATGGGTGTGCACTCTCGCTTTTTTGTCGCACGTCAATTATATAAATTGTTGGTGCAATAAATTTCGCTGTATCTCTGGGGACGGGTGGCGGGACGGGAATGCGGCGACGATACGGCTCGTCCCGTCGTCCCGCACTGGGCCCAATTAGCATGGGATCGATAGGCGCGCCTGATGCCGATCTGCTGTCAACTGCACCGCATTGCGCAAGCACCGCGGTTATCTAATCTGAACTTAATGAATGCCACAATACTATCGCCGAACTGAAGCTAGCGGTGAAATCAGGTGAACGTGCGTATTCGCTTGTGTTTGCAAAGCATTGCCAAAACCAAGCCTGAAGTAGAATGGATGTTTTACCTTACATTTATGTAACTTCATTACATAGGTGCATTGAGAACTTTTATAATAAAGTAGACGTTTGCAATGATTAACTGTGATGGCCCTGATTGCTTTCTTCTTTAGACTGTGTCTTCACTCTCGTCTCTGCTCCTAGTTCCATACGTAGCAATCATTACTAGTTTCCCAATCATCACATAATGAGATTCTGTTTTACCACTGAGTGGTGACTGGCAAGACATACCAATCTGCTGTGTTACACATTTATCCCAGTATAGTTCTTCAAAGTTATATGTTATAAAGGCTATACTGAAAAATTCTCGAATATCAAACTATCAAACAAGAATTGCATTTTCCCGCTGCACTTTCTAAACCACATCAATAACAATATCCCGCAACCAAAGCATACAGTAAAACCCATTTCTAACATAAATCTCCTATATTCACCTATAATTAAGTATTCAACTCATACGAAATCATCTCATCAAACTGATTGCAAAATGACAATAATGTGCAGCATAATAGCACAATAATAGGCTATAGAAACTGACGCTTTGTCCGCTAATGGCTAATAGCCTTTAGCCGTTGTATAGCCGTTGCGGTTTGCAATTATCATGGGCTCCGTACCGTGAAGCGGCAACAATTGGAACTAGATTATTAACATGCTGTATGACTGATGCAATTATAAGTTAGATAGAGTTTAGATCAGTCCAATAATTTGTATTAGACTCATTATTATAGTGGAAAATTTATTTGAATTATGTGTTAAATGACGTTGTGAGAGGTGAGTGATGAAGTCCCGCCCTGTTGTTGTCCCTCCAAGTTGTGTTCAGAGAGAAGGACGACACACTTCATACTTCGGTTGCTAATTGACAAAAGATGTAGGGAAAAGTAATTCTACACCAATCATAAAATTGGGCGGGGATGATGTTGTTCATCATTCCGCATGATCAACTGTTGAAGTTCCTCAGGAACTAATTCAGATAAATTAGAAGAGCACCTATCTTTTTTTCATTGCAGGTACACACGGCTACACATCAAGCTATACATTTCCAGTTTTATCTGACCTCGCATTGTATAGGTTTTTCGTACAATCAGAAGTCAGCTTATACTGGTTATGTATAGCTTGATGTGTAGCCGTGTGTACTCTTGAAAACAGCGATATACCTGCAGCGTTAATCAAAATTTTCTGTTCGATGGAGTGACGAAATCACAATATGTTTCTTCTTGTCCAATGAAGCTGAGAAAATACGAAAAATAAAACAAGCGAAGAATAAGTAATTGACTAGATATTATATTCAAGCTTTTCATCAACTAAGAAAGTCGCATTGAAATTACAAACGCGACACTAAACTTGAATAAATTTCTCTTATTAACCAACGCAATATTTAAAAACAGTATACATTCAATCTATATTCATTGAATCGCGTCCTGCAATGAAACTACACCCATCCTACAATGAAACTTCACCTATTACAAAGTCTATCAAGAAGAACACAATCTTATTGTAACTTCAACACCTGAACAAAAACATGGGCATTCTGTTGATGTCCAACGAATATTCAATGGATGTCTGCCGCAGCGATTTTCACATTATTCATGCCGACTGAATATTCATCCAACATAGGTTGACCTGGCCATTAATTGTTATAGCCAAGCCTGTTAGCATGGGACACACTGGTGATGAAATTGACAAACTGGTGATGGGTAACATGCTTGGATAGTAGAACAGTGGTTGGTGGGGTTCCATCAGTTTCATAATCAGATACCACACAGTCAATGTAGTTTTCTTTATCAAAATCTTAATCATCATTTGCATCATCAATGTCAACTACTCGTATATTTAATTTAGGCACAACTAAAAAAAATTGTCCAATAAAACTTTCATATTTTTCACTTAAATTCAGTCACTCGGAATTTAGTGTCCCTTTCAGATTTTTTCAAACACATATTTTGTCTTACTACGTACGTAGGTGATATAAAAATACCCAAAGGAAAGCTGTATACTCGTATATACTTGCTTTTCCATTAGAATTTTCATGTCATCATACAAAATTTTCCTCCGAGCAAGTTGGTTCTAAAGCCCAAAGAACAATCTCTCATTGTATCCCAAATGTTTTATGGATGGGACCTTCGATTTGTGAAGCTCATCGTCTTTTATTACATGACTCTTGTGAATATTGATTTTTAGGTCAACAGCTTCACTTTGTATCATTTGTTCGCCTTTATGTCGTTTAGCATTTTATTTCTATGCTCTACGATGACCAAGACTAATGTGTACGGTGATAAAATGACCGGCAAACTCGAAAATGACTAGTATTGTTTCGCAATGTGTGTGTCATATTAAATATGCATTGTTTATGTTGATAAAGTCTGTTACTACAATAGAGTGTTTGTTTTCATTATTGAGTGCAAGCTGTAGGGTTTAAAGCTAATATAGCTGTTGACATTAATGTTTATTTACAATTTGCTTGATAAAGTTAGAATTTATACTTATCAATCTATTATGTTTGGTAACTTATGGTACAAGATTAATGTTAAGAAAATAACTCAGGCCCGAAACCTGGCGTCTTATTGGCTGATATTGGTTTGTTTTCTTCTCGTACTCTAACTCAGTGTTTTGCTTTGTCAACAGACACAAGGGAGACGGGGTTCGTGAACGCGATCACGGCGGCTGGCGTGACGTACTCCATCACCCGAGCATGCACCGCGGGATCCCTGCTCGAATGCTCTTGCGAAAAGGTTTGACATTTGTCTTCCCAAAAGTTCCGTATGCTTGTGAAACAAAGTTGAGCAACAGTTTCAGTTGCCACATCAAATGTTCCTTAAAACATTGTTGCGCAACTTTTGTCCACTATGACATACATTGAAGAAATAAAAAACATAATTGACAACAATTCAAAGTGTATAAATAGTATAGTAAATAAGCTCCTGAAACAAAAATAATTTCTTAATTTTTCTATCCTGACTTCGAATAGGTACACAGTTTTTACCGTTTAGTTTCGGAGTAAAATAATGAAAATGGAAAAACTAGAGATTCTGGAAAAAAACAACATTTGGTTAAAAATATACAGAGTTGTGACAAATAGAAGGACGAACGGATGGTCAGACGGCTTAGTAAGAAAGTTTCTTTGTTTAACTAATCATCTGTTTTCCTCAGGGAGCACCAAAACCGCGTCGCGGACGTGAATCCGTCACGCTCCCCCCCTCTCAAGTGCCAACAGAGAGGTGGCAATGGGGGGGATGCAGTGACAACGTGCGCTTTGGCCTCAAGAAATCCAGGGAATTCATGGACAGCCGCTACAGAAAACGAAGCGACATCAAAACTCTCATCAAACTTCATAATCATAATGCTGGGAGGTTGGTTAGTAAGAATTTTCTACTGGGAGTCAAGTTATGAGCTCGTAAATTATACTGTAAATAACTATAAAAACTGCTTATAGAAAAAAAAAAACATAGGTATTTGTGTTGAGATTACTTTAGTTACTTATTGAATTTAAGTATGTCTTGCTTTATATAAAATTGAAGATGGCAATTGGTTAAGCAGGCAGAGGCAGAAACGGTCGCTCCATGTAAATTATTAGTACTCAACTTCTTCCAGGTAGACTGGAAATGGACCTGAACATAGTTGAGAAAAGTCTAGGCAGATGAGAGAGAATGACAAACGACGTAAATCACTGCATTTGTCCAAAAATATAGAAGTACTAGCAGCGCCCCGCGGTTTCACCCGCGTTTGTTTGTGTGGATAAAAACTATCCCACTATCTGTGTACCTAATGTCATCCAAATTTGTTCAGTAGTTTTTGCGTGATTGAATAACAAACATCCAAACATCTTCACAAACTTTCACATTTATAATACTAAAGTAGGATTATGGTATGCTACTTCGCAAATTCAGCCAGCTTGACCATTTATTATTTTAGGATTTTTTTCACAAATAACAGTAACCATCTGTGGCCATAAAAAAATACTTCTGTCGATAGGCAATCAAGAACAATATGAAGATGGAATGCAAGTGCCACGGGCTGTCAGGCTCTTGCACGCTCAGGACGTGCTGGTGGAGGATGCCGACCTTCAGGGAGGTCGGCGATAGACTGCGGGACAGATTTGAAGGAGCTGCGAAGGTGAGCAGATATAATAATCATCATCATTCAGCTGAAATACGTCTACTGATGGACGTAGGTCCACCAAGCATTGTCATATCGACGTCCTATGCTTGTTGCATTCAGCGTATTCCCACGACCTTCAAAAGGAACCTTGACAAGCCGGTAGAATACTTACAATTAGATAGCGAAAACAGATTGTATTTTTACTCCATCAAGTAGAAAATAAGTAATTGAAAATATCTACAGTCTAGCTTCAAAACATCCTCCAGTCCCATATAATAATAATAGTCATCCAGATCGTATTTCGGCAATAGCGGCTAAATCTCAACGGAGACCAGCCTGCGGCGCGGGAAATATTACAAAGCACAAGCGTGAGCACGACACAGATGCACCCTTTCTTCCCTCATTCTCATAGTACCTCACCTTGGAAAGCACGATAAGCCGTTGGTCCTGCGCCTGGTCCACTCTTCGGTCGTGTTGAGTCTCATATAATAATAGAAGTGAGCACATTTTGAAATTTTGTCGACAGGTAATCGCCAGCAATGACGGTGACAGTTTTATGCCAGAAAGTCCGAGTATCAAGAAACCTGGCAAGAAAGACATCATCTACTCTGAAGAGTCACCAGACTTCTGCTCAGCTAACATGAAGACTGGCTCCCTAGGAACCCTAGGCCGCCAGTGCAACATCAGCTCAGCGGGAACAGATAGTTGTGATCAATTATGCTGCAGACGAGGTTACAAAGAAACCTCGGTCAAAGAAACTGAAAACTGCAACTGCCAATTCAAATGGTGTTGCGAAGTAATATGTGAAACATGCTACGTGAAACGAAATATACAAACATGCTTATAATGTGATAGACGATATAATAAATGTTTAATATTAAAATATATTTGTGCATTTATTTATTGCCTTTCAACGTTTTATTATGTACAACTTTTCTTCTGTGCTCGTCTCCTGTTTGATAATCTGAGAGATAAGACAGTAGGTCAATTTTATATGTTTTATGTTGTCCTTTCGCCGGGTGGGATTTAAGGTCCATTTTTCTGGTAGCTGGTAGCTCTTCATCGTGATTGTCGTTAGCTTCGCCCCTTCTATCTTCGGATCCTATAGATTCTAATGACTTACTATCGCCTCTTTCTTCAGTATCTTTTTCATGGTCCTCTTGTTTATGCTTTTCTTCTTCATGATGCTCCTCCGGCAGACCAAGATATTTGGTTGGTTTCTTTCTTGGTTTAGGCCCCAAATAACCGATTGTTAGTCTTGGATATCGACCGAAATTATGACCTTTTCGGAAAAGTTTATCACATTCAGGAACCTTATTCTCTTTTTTCATGACAATGTAGTTGTAGAGCATTTTTAATTTTTTAAGGTCACTTAATGTAAATCCGACATTCTCTTCCAAGAAAGAAATACTGTGTGGATCCTGTAAGTATGGTGGTTGTTTATATTAGATGACTCATATATTCCTTTACAAAGAAGACGCGAGTATCTATTAGCTTTTGTCAAATTACAATGATATTAATAGAAAATATTAAAATAATTATGCGGTCTATACCAAAATCAGACTTAACGTTCCCACTGCTGTGACATAGGCCCCCTCTGTGTGAAAGGGAGCCAGTGCGGGTTTGGTGGATATCACAAATGTCTTCGAAATTTTCGGTTCTAGGACATGACGGTTTCCTCAAGATGTTTTCCATCACCGTTTTGAAAGCAGTGGTGATGAAATAAATTACACCGAGTAAAGCGCCGGCTTGGATTTCGAACCCACGACCTACAACCCGTAAGTCGCAACCGTTATCACTAGGCCACCACGGATTAGCAAAAATATTACAAATAGTAAAATTCTAAGAAATAGGTACTTATATAATCATTGATATATTATTTTCGTAGATACGTGACTCAGTCAGCGCTTGTTCCTACTAAACTAGGTGATTGCCCCTAGTGAGCACTCAGTAGCGCACGGAACATCGTTGATGACACAGCTCAATAATTTCAGTTTTTTTTGCGCGTTACGTACTATCAAAGTTCATAATCGTAAGCATTAAGCGACTAACGCGATTTCGCTCGCACGACAGCGTCGGCTCCTATCTCTGTCCTTGTCTATCGGAACTGTAGGTTTGCGACTGTTATCACAGATGTGTGAGTTTCGGTGCATGTAGTCGTGCGCCGAGCCTAGGTTTAGTGGTTGCAATGTTAGCGCGTCACATACCTTCCTTTATTTAATATATCAATGTACAGACGCCAGCACATCAACCTACTACAATCTGTCAAATTTCTTTGATAGATTTTCAACTTTATCGCTAAAGTATAAGGTTCAAAGTTGATTCGGAAATTTTGACAGTTTCGGGTAGGTTGATGTGCTGGCGTCTGTACATAATGAATAAAAATCAGAAAAGATCGCTGATGAAATGATTCTTACTTACCCGAAATTCAATGGTCGCACGTCCGGTTGCTGAATGTTTGTGATGGTGGAAATGACCAGCACTGGCGAAGTCGTACTTGATGTCATGAAACAACCAACGATCGTCAGTCAGTTTGTGGAATAAGTATCTTTTCTCTGGAATAATAAAAAATGAAAGTATTCATAACATAACTTCACGCCTGTACTACTAAAAGGGTATGGCAGAGTTGTACCTGTAGTTCACCCACATGTCACCAGTTATGTTTAAGTCTTGCCTATTGTATCGATATTAGAAAAGTTACTAAACAAGAGAACACAATTTTCCTGTCCGGCTCTAATAAATTGAGCTTCGATTTAATTACTTTGATCGCCACATCGATATAGGCAACTGATATATCTATCTATTTCTAAGGGGATTAATTTTTTAGATATCATACAGCTTCAGAATTTGTTAAAAGTTCACTTGACTTTGATTTAACAAATCACTATTGATTTTCCGGTTTAGTTTCGAGAATTTTAGTACTATACAGGAAAAAAAAAATAACCACTGCGCAAACTGTAACCATGAATTCATGATATGATTCTAGACGTTAAAATTTTTCGTCGCCTATAAAAAAATATAGTTTTTCCATACATTTTGTTCGCGTAGTCATTGCACTTTTCTATGAAACAAAATTTTTAATAAACATTTTTTTTTATAACCGACGCGGCTACGGTAAATTACTGTTGCGCTAGAGGCGAACGAAACATACATCTAGAATCACAGAACAGATAAATCTAGAATCATATGCAGAATTCACGGTTATAGATTGCGCACTGGTAAAAAATATCCTGTTCTTCTTTTTACAAGCTTTTATTTAACTTGTCGATACAACAGTGAGGTGAGTATAGTTAAGACCAAGACCCCTCCGTGTCTCGGAAAGCATGATCTTTGACAGTCGTTACGGGTAGTAAGTAGCCCGAAAGTCTGACAACCAGTCTTACCAAGGGGTATCGTATTACCCAGGAACTGGGTTGTGGAGGTCAGATAGGTAGTAGCTCCATGTAAAATGCTGGTATTCAGCTTCATCTGGTTAGACTGGAAGCCGACCCCAACATAGTTGGGAAAAGGCTAGGCAGATGATGAATGAGGTGAGTACGTTACCCGGAATTATATTTTCTTCTATAACCTTGATATATTGGTCTCGATCCGGCGAATTGTGCTGGGGTGGTACTCCAGCTATTGACAGCACTGCCTCCGCCAGCTCTCCTCCCGTCCAAATACAATCGTAACCCAGATTTACGTGCTTTAATTATTAGAAGAAAATACATTAGAACATTCAAGGCAAATGTAAAGTTTGAATAGAAATAACTTACTACTTGTAAACCAACGTGCTTCATCGTCGACCACTAATCATGACTATCAGGGGATGGAATGGTAGAACAGTGAGTACAGTGCGTCGGTTGCTACTTAAAAGCAACCTTATAGTAAGGAGAATAAAGATGCAAAATCATAGGTAAATAACTGTGAATGTACTGTACAAGCTCAGTAAAAAGTATAGCAGTTAATGGTAGGGAAGGACGAATAGGTATAAAACTTTTGATTACATCTTTCTATAGATAAGATTTAGCATTAAATTTTAATCACGTATAGAGCCTGTCTGGAAAGACATTTGGGTAACAATCCTTTGAGGCCTTGCCACAGCAAAAACCGACCAAGATAGCCAGAGACCAATGAAGCCAGTCCAAAAAACCCTTCATATTACCTATTAAAATAAAAAGGTTCGCAATCTTCTTCAAATAAAAATCATCAATATCAGCTAAGAGGCATCCACTGCTGGACATAAGCGTCGCCACATAGACCGGTCCTGTACCCTAATTGCGTACGTAACACACTATCAATCACAATCTCAATCATTTTCAAGGATATTAGTTATCCATTGCTTCATAAATGTTCCTTCATGTTCGAAAAATTTGTTTGCTCAACAACGTTAATAACGCAATGAATGTTATTGAACTGTCAAAATGAGAGAAATTCCTGCTGATATTTTGTTACGTAATTACCCCACTGTGCTTTTCCCGTCCCACGGATTCCTGAGACCCTAAAAATATATCACACAAATACTTACCTGAACTCCTTCATTGGTGAAGTTCAGAATAGAGTGATCAAAACAGCCCAGTTGACCTCGACGGTTGACGAAGAACACCCATCTGGTCTTATCATCTTTCGGTGGAGTTGGCATCTCCAAGAAACTAAGCATGGTCTGTCTTTGAACAGCATTGAGGAACGTACGGATTCGATCGCGAAGAACTTTGTCTGTAAAATGGAGATACTTGGAATTGGTACTTAACTAAATAAACTTATAATCCAGAAACACATGAAACATTAATAATATAGTTTTGCACATTTTTTGACGTGATAACGTAAAGCAAGACTCATTGTCACGTTCCGCCAGAGCCGAGCGTGGAAGCGAGAGCGCGGTACAAGTAATAGAGAGGCACGATCGGCCTAAGCGTTCAGCTTGTGACGCATCTATCTCTTATGACGTTATCACGTAAAATTATCGTCGGTAAAGCGACTTTAAAGACAACCAATTTTTTTTTTTTTATTAAATGTTTTTAGATAATAAAGGCTAATCGGACGAATAGTGCGCCAAATAAGTTGCCGAAACAATGATTCTTTTATTAAAATCAGAAAATCAATACCGAATGTTCGTGGTAAATAACGAATATACACCCGGGCAACTCGATTATGTGTTCGTAATCATATCTATTCGTTTAAACGTTGCAGTGTTAATTCGAATATTTTGACAGAATTATTCGAACACAGGATCTATGTCGTCACCATCTTCAGAAGCAAGGAAATAATTTAGAGAAGTAGATAAACAAGGTTTATAAAGATACGTCACATAGCTGTCAACTTACGCATTCTGTACACTAAACTGAGTAACATTCAATCAATTAACCTATGACAGTCCACTGCTGGACATAGGCCTGTCCCAGACTGCGCCTTCCTTCGCTTTTCGCATCCAGTCTACCCCAGCCACCTTCATTAGGTCGTCAGTACATCTAGTTGGCTATCATCATCTAGCTGAGGGGCGTCCCACACTATGCATGCCGATACGCGGTCTCCACTCCAGGACTCGTCTGCTCCACCGGCCATCGGTTCTTCGACAAACATGGCCAGCCCACTGCCACTTCAGTTTGTTTGAGTACCTAACATTACATGTGTATTTTTACATCCGTTATGTATTTCTAATTATAAAAGAGAGATCTTTTATAATTATGATAATATTCGCTAAAAGTTACATGTATTATCAATGTCATTTCAAGATTAGTAATACTTACCATTAAAAGAAACAACATCAATATAATATGGTATGATTCCTTTAGGCCACAGTTTGAAGTTTCTGATCTCATCGTCACTTAAATCAAAACCTGCTTCATAGTCATAACCCAGCAGTTTTTCATACACATTCTGTCTGACTATGTTGGACGAATGATCTGGCTCGAATTTTACATTAACATCTAAGACGTCTTTTGGTGATCTTCTAAGAGCGTGGAAGTAATCTTGCTGTTTGGAAGCCGTGAGACGGATTCCTAAATCAAAGTGTGGTGGATAAATATAAATAACATTAAGCTTATAATTTTTCTAGTGTTGGGATCCAGACTTCTTATCCGTGAACCTTAGGTGATCTACGACGCGAGCCGTGTCTGTTGGTGGCAGTCATGCCAATTCCTATTTCTTACCGACCAGTCATGTCATCAATTTGGGAGCATAAGCATTATAATTTATAGGAAATGCTTCAACATACTCAGTAGACAAACAGGTGGTCGTATTTTATTGTTATCTAGTATTTTGGCAGAAGAAATGACGTTGCTGCGACAGCTTATCCACACAACTCCCAGAATCGCAATTTACGACATCGGCAGACTGAAGGTCATTGTGCCTACGACCTAGGAGTGGAATTATCTCCCGTTGACTATATATAACCTGGGAGTTTTCAAGTCTCAAGTGACTAGGTGACTCTTAGGCAAGCGTTCACCAGCATCGGTCGCAGTATCGCGTACAAAACTAGGTCAGATAGTGATCAACAGCAAAGCCATCAAAAATATAAATATATTTACCAATGTAAAAAACGACTCTAATACTTCAGCCCTAAATTCGAAATCCCGAAATTGAATAGAAGCTATTTCGTCAATCAACTCAAACTATTGCAGTCCACTGCTGTACATAGGCCTCTCCCAGGCTGCGCCACAACCACAACCTCCCGTCCTTCGACTTCTGTATCTGTCAGTCTGTCCCAGCTACCTTCTTTAGGTCGTCCGTCCATTTAGCTGGAGGGCGTCAAACGCCACGCTCGCCGATACGCAGTCTCCACACGAGGACTCGTCTGCTCCACCGGCCATATCGCTCCTTCGACAAACATGGCCAGCCCATTGCCACTTCAGTTTGCTTACTCTTCAAGCTATGTCGGTAACTCCGGTTCTTTTCCGGATAAGCTATTTTAAGCACAGTTTAAATTAAGGGTTTTATTAATACCAGTTTATCCCCAACGAATGCCATCCGTAAGGGATAAAGTGATTCGGGATTGTGTTATTTCGGGATATCGTTTCCGATTTCGGGGTATTTCAAGTTTCGTTTTACCGTCTAGGAGTCATGAAAACCTATAAATGTTACCGATTTAAGATTTTTTTAAACAGCAAAAGAATTTACTCACGTCTTGGGCACATAAAAAATACTATAAAAAATAAACTTGAACATTTCACTAAACCTCGCCGAAGCATACTTATGTGTGAAATAAATAAAATTACAGCCACTGATTTTATAGTATAAAAATCCAATAAGGCATTTCGATAAGGATAATTCGATTTTTATGAATAATCCTGCAATTTGTCGTTTCCTTTTTGTTTCAGTGGCTTACGTAATACTATACCTAATACACGTTAGCCTATACCATTGATGTACTATTTACTTAAATAAAATATGATAATGGTAATGATGAATTATGAATACAAATATTAGGCAAGTGACGAACCTTGAAGATTGAGCACCTCACTTAAAAAAGAACCACGTAAATCGGTGCGCATACCTGAAAAAAAAAAACTCACGGAATGCATAACCTCCTCCTTTTTATGAAGTCAGTTAAAAGATCCCGACATAATATTGCATTGCGCTCATAGATTATTTTTTCAGGGTATCACATTAAGTAGCTTTTAAAAAGCTCATAGAGAAGAAAGATATCGATTATATGCCATAGGTATAATGTGCACCTGCTTAACCCAAACATGATTCACAACACAAAAATAACATTCAAACGGCCAAAATCCGTTTGCATGAAAAATTATTCACGCTATTTCACATTCAGCCGCGCCGTTCGCATCTCTTATGACAGATTTCTCTGCTCATAAACATAAATTTTCCAGCGGGGTCGATACTCGTGGGAACCCACCTCGGGGCGCACTCGACCACCAGCATTCAACGACTTTTCACTTTCTTAACCCAAAACCAAACGAAATTAAACTTTAACACCAACTTCATAAAGAGTAATTTGGGCACAGCAAGATTGGCGGCTAGAAAATAAAGCTGTTTCAGAAAATTGCACGCTATCAAAACTACAACGGTTGCGTTCGCAATAAAACAAAATGGTGAAGGCTTTGCAGGGTTGGCATTTCAATTGTGTAATGATGAAACTTAAGACGTATTATGAAAAAATAACTGTATTACTCACGGAGTAAATACAAAGGTATTACTTTTTTGTTAAGATATAATTTTAATTGGCTCACCTCAATCGTCTTTACATTACTGAAAATGCGCTTCAGCAATATCATATGTACACACGGCTATACATCAAGCTATACATAACCAGTATAAGCTGACTTCTGATTGTACGAAAAACCTAAATAATGCGAGGTCAACTCAAACTGGAAATGCATAGCTTGATGTGTAGCCGTGTATACCTTTCAAATGCTAAGTCCACGAGTTACATACGACATGGTTTTCAAATAAATCAAATCGTCTGGCAAAGGAATTACTAATACAAATCCTCTCCATTAGTACCAAAGGAATGAGGAACATAGACAGCCCTATGTGACAGTTGCATAAATAAATGCGCGCGCATAAATTTCGAAATAAGAACATCGTTTATGGAGGAGACATCTTTGGGGATGTATTATGCTATATATTGAAATTAATGCTTTTAACATCGACTTACTTTATAATAGGAGAGAGGGAGACAGAAGATGGATTGGAGCGACGTAAACGTTGATAATAAAGGTCTAATGGAGATGTTCTTGTCTTGTACATTTTGTAACTGTATTGCATAATGCGCCTCGTATTGTGAGCTCACGTTGAGTAATATTTTAAGGAAAGCAATGACGGGAGACGTAATGGGTTCTATTTTAAGTTTATACACTTTATGTTGCATATTAAATCAAAACCATAATTAACGATGAAAACCATTAAATTATAAAATATATTTTCAGGTACGTTTATTTTCTGTGTACGATAATTATATTTTATAATTTGTGGAACCTATATCATTTAAAAATGTTTGCTGGGAATACGTAAGGCAAAGACATTTCAGGTAAAATATGAATGGAAAAGTTTCAGTAAAACAAGGCTTTTCAAGGTTTTTGATCAATTTAATATTTTTAGTAACAACTAATCAATATTTTAATTATAAATAGATACTGCTAATGTACAACCAATATTACAATAAATTGTGTCAACCCCCAAAAAGCGGTCACTGGACGAAATATATTTCAAAAAGGTACATTTATTATACAAATAATAAGATTTGAGATTCAGATAAGTTCAGCTGATTTCAATTGTATTTTTACCTAATATAAACAATTTAAAATGATACATTCACATAAATAACTTAAAATAATGAATAAAGACAATATTTACATGCGTAAAAAATGATTTCACAATGACGAAATGACAATAATTCGATTATACAGAACAATAATTTTGATTAAAACCGGCAATAGCTGTCAGGTGTAAAAGGTTAAAAAATGGCACCAATTCGATTTTCGAAATTCATAACGGTTTCGGTTTTAAATTACGTTAAAATACTTTTTTTTATCACAATAGCTATAATGCTAAAATTCAAAACGATGGCTTTAATAGATCCAGTCATGGATATTATAACTACGAAAATTAAAAAAAAACTTCAGTCTTTTAAATCCGATGCGGTATCAGTTCCTCAGACTCTGTCATTGAATTCCGAAACATTTTTAAAAGTTACCTATGCACAGAGATCCGATTTTTAAGCGTTTTTTTTTTAACAATACATTGATAAGTACTCGAATACCTGTTTTAAATAATACCGATTGTTTTAACATCGGATTTTTTTACTAAAACTAACACATTATTTTACTTTAATACATTAATTAATATTAAAGTAAAATAAAATAAATTAAAAACAAGTTTTTAATAAATATTTTATATAAAAACATACTTGACGAGTTAGTATGCTTAGTGCATTTTATTAAACACAATAATTAAGCTCAGTAGGATTAGTCTACCTATATATACCTACTTACTGGCTATACTATGTTTATATCACATATGAAATATCATTCAAGTTGATATAATTACTTGTATGATCAATAACGCTTCCACTTTTAAGTACTGGCAAACTATCGAATTTGGAATGTCAAACTTTCAGTCATCGAAATGAATCCAAAAGAAAAGAGATTTTGTCAAAAGATTGTCAATGTTAATTCAAAATGTTATTCAAAGTCAGTGAGTTATGTTAGTCCAAAGGGTTATGTTATGAATGTTCGAATATAAACTCGCCAAGTGAACGATACTGTCCAATTACAGTAACATATTTTGAAAAGCGTTGAAGTACAACGTTACTATTGTAGTAACACATACATTTAAGAACACTAATAACGGTTGGGGACGAGCATCTCTGCACCTGTATAAAATGTGTAACGACTGTCAGCCGAGTTCGCGTGCAACACTATCTCCATGCATCGGACGCAACACGCATACAATATTATACGTATAATACTGATTATTTAATTCGTTTAATATTTAATTAAAATTCTCCAGAGCGTTTATCTCGTAATGTGGGACACTTTTACGATGGCGCTACTTACTGACTGATAAGGGCCCAACGCTACCTCCGCCGCTGAACACCCAAGAAGACACTTTATGCAAATGCCATTAAGCCACAAATTCCATTAGCCGGGTTAATTATAATATGAAATTATAATTACAAGATAATTTCGCTGTTGAATATCAAAACAGTTATGCGAGCACGCACCCAACGCGGACATCCATAAAATAGAAGGTATTTATAAAACTCAAATGATTATTGCCGCTGTTATAATAATTGCAAATATGTTCTTTGAAAAACCTGTGTATTAACTTTGGAATGATATTAAGAAATATCATTTAAAGTCTCGTACATTTCATTTTGCGTACGTGTCTCCTTGGGCTGTTCAGTCGAGTATATACGATGCCTACGAATAAATAAATTACACAGTTGACCGCGTGAGGAAACCAATAAGTCCAATTTAGAATAAATACAAAATGAGTCGATGATAGAAATAAATCGTCTGTAAACTGGTCTCATTCATTTCCAAACGAACGGTGTTCAAAAAAATAAAGTTACTAGATCACATGTTCGCACTTAATAGTCAAATAAATTAACCGAACGAGTAGCTCACTTTAATTTTACGCCGGATCAATTATCACGTATAAAAGAAGAAATAAACAGTGATAGAGAAACTATTTACATAAGTCAACATGATATACGATTTCGACGACTTGGATAGATGAAAAAGTGAAGTGATTATATACAAGGTCCGTTATCTGCCTCCGAATAAGAAAACAGGTCCACTCTCGAGTCTGAGTCACAATCACATCTGTCCGACACTAAAGTTTCTCTCATTGATCACTTCGTCATCAGCATCCGAGTCTATAAACACGTGTGTACCACTTTTTCTGTGCGACAAAGTTTACACTTGACCTCGCAGCACCAGTGGAAGGTGCAGTTACATCGTTCCACCACGAACATGGTCTCGGTCCGGTACCCTCGGCCGCAGCACATGAGGTCGCAGCCGTCCACTCCGATACTCGTGTCGTTGCAGGCGCGCCCGTGTGTTCCGGGGATGCCCAGTCTCGGGTTCTTTTCGCAGAAACCCGGCGATGACTCCAAGTAAACCAAGTCTTTCGCCCCCGGCGATTTATGGTCTGGATTGTGAGGCCGCAGTTGGAATCGATATCGGTCTCTCCGCGGCACTCTGTGCGGCGCCGCGTCGTTTCGCTGCGCAGGCGGTTCTAGGTCAGTGTTTGGCATCATGACCCGCGATGCGCCGTCGAAGCGGTCTTTCAGCGAGTCGCCCACAGAGCGGAAGCTTGGCAGCCTCATCCAGCAGGTCTTGACGGTGCACGAGCCTGACATGCCGTGACACTTGCATTCCTGCCGCATCTCCGTTTGTACATGCTGCGAACAAAACAACAGAATCTACATCTCGTGCTTTAATTTATTCTATCGTGGGGAGGTCTATAATGATGTCCAAATATCTTTAAATTCCACCGATAAGTTTCGATACAGTGTGATCGATGATCTTTTAAGCGTACTCCATCGATCGCATCTCACGATCGAGCAAATTGTTACAAATCGTGAAGAGGTGGGCCGGTCGTCACCGCGCGTGGACCGATCATAAATCATACTCTAGGGACATTCATCATTCTTAGAAGGTAGATAAATGACGCGAGGATGGGAGACAGTAAATATTTTCCTATCTCGGAGCGCAGGCGCTTCGTAGAACGTCGTCGACGGTATTTATTCATTGACATGTAGATGGCCGCGTATGTTATACAGTCTAGTGTCCAAATATGTGTTAAACAATCGATGGAATGCTGTGAATATTCATCAGGTGGACACCCAGTGCGTCTGTCGTGACAGGAATTAAACGCTTCGGTTAATGACGCGTCTGGGTGGCTCGGGGCGCCCGACGTCCCTTTTTGATGAATTTTGGGAAGGAGCGGACAGTGGATATGCAAATGTGGGTGTGCGGTGGGAGGGAGATGCGCGAGCGCAACGAATGAGTGCCTGTTGCGCAGTCGTCGCGCGCTGGGCCGCGCCGCCCGACGCATAATTAATATTACACAACGCGACATGTCAAGTGGCGGACGATCGATCGTCATCCATAAAGGTAATGTAAACACGGCGCGATGACAATGGCCGTCATTGGCGATAACTGATTGTTTTATGGATGTTTATAAGGTGCTACTGTCGAGTGGCGATTGGATAAGCTTAGTGACAGGAGTGTTCGACACTTACCGATCGGCCGGCCTCGTTGTTGTGTAGGTTCATTTTTTCTCTCAGGGTTTTGCCTCTTTCGCCGGTATCGACGAATTCTCGACTGAATCGGAAGCCGAAGCCGATGTTGTCGCTGCAGCCGCCCCACTTCCAAACGCGCACGTTGGCGGCGGCGGCGGCGCGGGTGCGGTGCGGCACTCGGTCGATGTGCGAATAGTCGCACGTGCACGATTCTATGGAGCCTTCTGCGCACGCGCGCGCCACCGCGTGCGTCACGCCCGCGCTGGTGATCGCGTAGATGAACGCTGTTTCGCGGCAACCTGGTGACAATAGAAATGTTGTTTCATTAATTTATGCTAATTTATGAAGAAAGGAAAAGTGGTTCTACTACAACTTACTTAAAATATATTAAAGAGACTGGAATGCCTCTAATATGTAGGTTTGGGACATAAAATCAGGTGGCACAAAGACTATCTAGATAATCATTATTTTAGATTAAACTCGTTGATTAAAAATAGCATACCTACGTTATTAAGTAAGTCAGTTACACATATTTCACTTTGGCATGTTTGGTATTCGTATAATTAATTCATCCCAACTGCAGAGGGGTCCATATTTTAATCAAATTTTATTATTGCTCCGGGTATGGAGATAAAAAATCTCGACGTTTTAAAATATTTTAGGTATTATAATTTAATCACGCAAAACATTTGGGCTCATCAAGCAACTGCAGTCCGAGGGATTAGATTGGATTGGCTTTGCTCTTTTTAATCGTATTATTTTATTGACATTTTTAATTTGTTGACAGTATCAAAATCCTTTTCGAGAGCAATGGGCACATTAGTTTTTTAATTTCCTTAGTAAAATTCTATCTCAAGTTTCGACCTGTCTGGCTCATTTTATTCTTGATAATTTAAGAGCGTGGGCCTAAACTTTTTAAGTCTTAGGACTTAAAAAGTTTAGGCCAGACAGGGCGAGACGTGCAATCAAAGTAAGTTGAATATTCCTGATAATCGCTGTGTGTGGAGTTATCAAGTAAGGTTATAATCGTTTAAAAGCAACAAGGTCATTAAGTTTATATTCACACAATAAAGACTTGAGCAATGATTGCATCGCGTTCATTCATCCCGTTCGGAGGAATACATAAATCGATGCTCGCATCCCGTATCGAATACTATAAATAATTAATGGCCCGGCATTAGAATCAAATACTCATAAAATACAATTAAAAGAGAGAGAGGGTATATCGCTGAGATTGAAAATAAAAGAACTGCCTCTTACCTACCCGAGTGATTATTAATTTGATCATTACAAGTGGTACGGCGCGCGCAACGAATTCTCTCTCTTAATATCGATTTAATAGCTCTTGTACTTTAACGATTAATACAGAGGCCTTTGTCTACGCGACCTCGGCTCCACAATGAGACGATAATATTAACCGAACGGGACGCAAGTGACGTAACCCGTTCTCCATACGACATCATTAAAACATTTGATTATAACTTTTAATGAATCATAACACCCAGAACATGATTTCGGAGGACGTCTTTAGCGCGGTGGTCCTGCACAGACTTGATCTCGTAGACATTGTAATTTTACGGCATAATGCGCATTAATACGTCCATTCTTGAGGCCCTCATTAAACGCTCTCGCCACGAACGCATCTAACGTTATGATGGAATTCCTCAAAAGCTATTAAGGGCCGATCCCGATCGCTAAATACCTGAATGAAAATAAAACTGACAATTAACGCCGTTCTAACACAAGTGTAATCGCGTGTCACCTCGCCAGCTAATGCCATTCATTTAGTAATATAGTGAGGCTCGCGCGCTCCTTAGGTGGGCTTCCGGCCACCGACGGACCACTATAAAATCCCTTCGAAAAAACTCACCGACCCCGTATGGATGTAAAAATAATAAGGAACGCGTATTTGTTGTTATTTATAATAATAATATGTGGAACGGGCCCGGAGCAGCCCGCGCCAGCTTTATTAAGGACTCAATAAGCAAATGAAATCATTTTTTTATTGAGTTGTCATCGTGCACCGATATAAATTACGGTGCGCACACACTGCCGCGGAGCGCTCTCGGATTCGCTTTTTGTGCTTCCCTTTGGGATGTTATACAAAAGTATTTTATTCAGCAATTACTTGAGACGTTCGACCGGGAATTTTAATGTCAATTTCGCCATCATTCAATGCTCGGACGAAATTAATTCAAGGTAGGGATACGTACATACGAGCGGTCGTGGACTTGTGCATTTATCTTCTGTAATGACTTGGAAACGTTCAGTCACATTAACTATAACGTATATAGGTGAGGCCAATTAAATATGGCACACGTAAATAACGCTCGTGAAATTATGGCTTACGGCTAATCGGGTTTAACATTGAGGTGTAGGTAATGTGCGATGGCCGATGACCGATGGCGGATGAGCGTTAGGGATTACAGTCGGGATGGGCTACAGGTTACAGCTTCACAAGGTAATGTTTGTGTTTTATCGTCGGGTTATAAATCGGAGGCTTCACGGATATCTGTTTTAGTGCGTTACGAGTGAGCGAGTCGGCGGTCGTCCGGCGGGGTGCCGGCACTGGGCCGGCCCGGCCAGGTGCTTGCACCACGTCCTGCGAACACGTCTTCATAGCCCGTAGATAAATGTCGCCACATCTGGCCACCACAGATGTGAATCACTGCCCGCTGTGATTTTAACATCGCTACTTTTACTGTATCTCCAATATGATCTAACGGTATGCGGCTACCCGACCAATTAGATACATAAACGACAACTGGAAATAATTTTTAATTGGTCTGTGAGAATTTTAAACCTCATCTATCGATGATTCACGGCCGTGCCTCGACCCGTTTGACATCGTACGGTAGTGATTCTTTGTTCTGCATTACCACCCATATAAAAGTATAAATAAATTGTTTCAATATTTCATCGTGCTGGATGCGACGAGCAACAAAGCCGATTGTCGCGTTTTGCGAATAAAATGGCGACGTAGAAAAATTATGACAGATGTAAAGAGGCTCCGTCTGCTGAGCGCATTAGTCACGGTATTAAATATAATGTAAATTCCCGACACGAGCCTAATTAAACGGCCAAACAACGTTAATCCGACACCGGCGATGTATAAGTTCTAATACAAATAGCCATTCGTTACCTGCTCGTATGGGCCTGCGCAATAAAATATTCATAATTAAGGTGCACTATTATTTTATTGAGGCAATTTCGCCCCATCAAATCGCAGTCAAATAAGAACAAACATGAGTAATGTGGATCTATAAAAGTAAATTATTATTATAACTGATAATAAAGTGCTGTCCGTGGATTATCTGTGCAGATAATAAATGGT
Organism: Gortyna flavago; assembly: GCA_963669345.1. Lineage (NCBI taxonomy): Eukaryota > Metazoa > Arthropoda > Insecta > Lepidoptera > Noctuidae > Gortyna > Gortyna flavago. Next base: position 15,688,228 of record OY770128.1, read on the forward strand.
TCCTTGGTGGGTTTACAGCGCGAGCACCGAGCGATAATTCCGTCCCGACGGATTGGCAGTTAAGGCGAGGCGTTGAGGATTTATAAAAGTCAAAAACTCGTAAATCCGAGAGCGCGTCCGCCGCATCGCACTGTTAAAATAAAACTTAATGACTGTTGACATTTGACGAACACCTGGCCTCGCGGCCACTGCCATTAAATAATTCAAAATTAATGTACTAATTAAATATGTGCCTGTCCGCATTGAGTCATCACGCTGGGGTGTTTCCATAAGATTAATTTGAAAGATTGACTTATGGAGGTTTCGCGTCGCGCCTTTCGTGCCTTATTTATGACGACTTGCATTATTCAAATTTGATGAGACGTAATTACTCAAAACATCCATAAATCACTCGGTTTATAATACGGTGTTTGGCCGGTTTAGAAATCGTTCCGGCTCGCACGGCTTTATCGCACTACGATGAAGTCATTGACGTCGTGTTGTTTGTATGTAAACATGTCTTCTACGAGTATATAATGACATTTTATCTTCTGAAAAACGGATCGTAGAGATGATAAAAGACGGGATTCTTCCGTTAATCAAATAAGAATGGAATGCGACGCGTACTTGGAGAGAAATAGAAGCAAAGAAGGCAATTTCGCCGTAAAGGCACTTGGAAGATGTGGCTATAAAAAGCAATAATTCATTTTCGTTATGCCATGTATGGGTGATAATTTCACATTGAGTCCGCGTCCCGAGGCTCCGGTGCGACAATTCAAAATTACGTCGGTCGTATATCACTCATTGTGAGTGGCACAAAGCGCTGCAGCTACCACTAGCTACCAGCCAACAGCCAGCACCGCGACACCCATTCAAACAATGGACAAAGACATTTGTTTTCAAACTCCAGAAAAAAGCACCGAAAATAATTTCGTTTTAAGTGAGCTGTCCATAAACAATAAAAGTTCGATCGGAGCGTTGGAAACTGGGATTCTGTCGATAAATATGATCTCGGTCGCCTCCACCCGGTCCGTCGTCGCGGCTCTTAATCGTCTCATTTCAGTTTCACAAAACGCGCGTTATCTCGAAAACAATTCAAACGCCACAAAACCTAAAACGCTTATCTAATTGAGCATTAAATATTTCGTCGAGGGCATTTTATATCGGCTTTATTTTCGGTGTCGATCGTTTTATACGTTTTATCCACCCACGACGTCGGCATCTCGGGTGCGCGTACGATACACACCAAAACAGGAAATATTTGAAAAAAGGTCGGGTTTTATTGGCCGAGTTACCTGCCATTAGGAGCTGCGTTAGGTGTAAACGTGGCTTCCGTGGGGCTTGTACGAGTGCAGTGGAATCGCTAAACTACACAGCAGGGGGCTCGCCGCGGGAACTCGGACCATATATTTTCTATTCTTGGCTCGACAATGACGCCTTACTATTGTGTCGTTGTCATCATTTGTGTTAATACGATCCTTGAGGTTTACACCACAATGAGATGAAGTTGTCGCGTCCGAGTGTCAATGGTGTGACAACGTGTAAACTAGTAATTATAGGTGTCGCGTCCGGGGGTCCTTTGTGTGCCTGCTCGTGATTATGAGCAGACTGCGGACCTATCCGTTTGGGATTGATGAGTTTCGAGGATCACATTTGCGAGTATACGTTTTTTGTTTATTGAGTAGCGTTGTGACGGGCTCCCGCGGGGTCGAGACCGTTTTTATGCTTCTTAAATGACCGTAATTGCAATGTATTAAATTTTTTCGTCGTGTGTATTGCGGCCTGCAATACCGCCGTGCGCCTCGCCCGCCCTGCATGCCCTTAATAAAGTAATATGCTCTAAATGCACACGCATATAACATAAATTTTGTAATCGGATTGCTCTTTTTATCATGTGAAATTATTACGATGGTGGTCCGAAACCCGTGCTATATCTGGCTTTTAATTTAGAAAAATGATACTTTGCTTTTATAGTTTGTATGCTCTCCCATACAATATCAATATATATTTCGTGCTCTAGGCGTTTAGTTTTATGGTCGTCGATGGTAAATACTTTACTGTGTGCGTAAGAACTATATATCATTTGGATGCGAGCACTAGAATTAAATGATTTAATGTTTTAAATTAATATGACAGGCTTTGTGTCTGACTGAATTATTAACGGTTATTCATTGCGGTATAAGCTGACTAGTAAGTGATGTCTGAGCTTGAGTTTTATTAGAAGAACTTTCAATGACTTTCTTGAGTGGGAGTGCTGACATTTAAATTCTTGAATCGGCAAAGAAATCATGAATAACTTTAATTGGTTTTACAACATAAATAGTTTAACATATTTCTTCGTATGTGTCGGTTGGGCCCACATTTGGTACATGGCCTGAGGCTAAAAGCGACCCAACCTCACTTTTTTCTTTATGGCTAACATTAGTGTTGTGTAAACATGTACCTAATTGCGATTTGTTACCAATTTTGTGTTTCATGAATATTTTATATGCATAATGGTTTATGACTTCTCGTTTTATAATGAGAAAACGCTATTTGAATCAACAATAGATTTGTTTTATTAAGTTTTGATCACTGTTTCACTTTAAATTTATTGATACACGTAAAAAACAATTTTTCACCAAGATACAGGATGTGCCTAGTTTGGAATCCGCTGTGAAATCGGTCTAAGTTTTCTCTTTGTTAGAACTGCATGCTAATTTAACGACATAATGTTGGAAAAAAATTTTTGTCATATTTTTTTTTTATTTTATGTATAGATAACTAGCGTTTTACATTGGGTACCTACAAAATTAAATGACTAACCCCCCCCTAACCCCTACTAATAAACGTATTATATCAGATGAATAGTTAAACACCGATTTCTCTCTTTCAGTCGTCAGTAATTTGACTTTCGAAAGACGAAAACAAAGAGTTGTGTAACTATAGATACAGACGCTATAGGTACAGACGCCAGCACATCAACCTACTACAATCTGTCAAATTTCTTTGATAGATTTTCAACTTTATCGCTACACCGTAAGGTTCAAGGTTGATTGGGAAAATTTGACAGTTTGGGGTAGCTTGATGTGCTGGCGTCTACGCGTCTGTACCTACCTATCTACAACGTATATTAGTAAATACGTGTGTTTTTGTACAAAAGGACACTTAGGCGTCTCGTCCGCATCGCTGTCATTGACAACTTTTATAATATTCTTAATTGCTTCAAAATTAGAGCATCCGTTTCGGAGCTACAATAGACCAGACGGACAAACAAATTATAATATGACTCAGAGACGTTAAGGTTCCATCGCTTGAATCATGAGCGTCATCAATGAATTGAATTAATTAACACGAAGGTTATTCAATAAATAAATAAAGTTATTTGTTCTTTTGTTTTTAGCTGCTATTGTAATAAAGTCTCGTATTAACTACCTCTTAATTGTTACTGTGACCTTAGTAGGGTTGATGTTTTATATGATACGAGAATTTATTAGGCAAATTATGGCGTTTGGGTTGTTGTTAAGTCTGTTTAAGTTATTAAGTACTAATATACGGCATTGTTGTTAACGCGGAAAAAACCTGGATGAGGCAGGCACAGGAACATGGGGATTGGCACAAGAAAAGAGAGGCCTCAGCCCAGCGATGAGTGAAGTTGGGTTGTGGATGAATGAATGAATGATGAACATAGGTTAAGCTATTTCGTTACTTAGTGCTTGGCCAGACTGGCAGCGCAGGGCGGGGAGCGACTCGGTTGCGGGAACGCGCTCGATCTGCCTGGCCGCAGTCGGCTTCGTTCTGAGTGTTGTCGTCTCCAGTGTTTGTCAAAATATAATATGGATGAAGAAGACTTATTTTTACTAGAAAAAAGATCGAACTAGTTCGAGAACCCCGGTCCCCGTGCGGGCCGCCCGCGCACTCACTGCGGCCACTTGTATGATAAATGATAAATGATTTTATTTTTGTAAGTAGGTTTGTACAAACACTTTTGTAAAACACACACACGTCAATTATATTTTTTATAAAACTAGATGAGGTCGGCGTTTCCTATCTGACTACTCTGAGAAGAAAGGCTGAAACAAACTCAGAGGTCACAGTCTCTTTTAAAGTCCAGACATAATCTTGGTTAGGTTATATGAAGACCATGTAGATCGATGTCTGAGATGGTCTTTTGAGGAAAGAACCACACAGATTGAGCGGACCTGTCCAGTCAGTGCACGCATTTGTCAGAAATCGTGCAGCTCAACTCAAAACTTAAGGAGCTCAACGATTCGACGAACAATACCAAAGAAAGGACATTTGGGTAGGCCACATAAATTACTCAAACTGCCAAACCTAGAAAAAGAACTAACAGAACAAAGAGAATAATAAGAATTAAACAAAAATAAAATGACCCACATTGTCTTCACATGCACAATAATTAAAATAATATAATACTTTACAAAGTAAGCAAATGTCATTGTTTAAATAAAATTCATTAATGTCAATGTGTATATAGAAAAAATAAAAACATTCAAAATGTAAAAAAATTTGAAGCAGCTCAATCCCAAGCCTTCTTGTCCTCAATATAATCTTTAACGGTATAAAAGGCTTTCTGGCACAACTTACGTTTAATGAATGATTTGAATTTATTAAGGCTTAGATCTTGAACGTGGCTTGGTAGTTTATTATAAAAGCATATACATTGGCATCTGAACGAGCCAACTATTTTCTTGAGCCTTGTTGTAGGTACAATAAATTTGTGTTCGTTCCTAGTATTTATATTATGACATGAACAAGTCAACGAGCTATGGCGTGATTTGCCCGCGCGCTCCCCGCGCCAAGCAGCCCGCGCCGCTCACCGCGCCCGCGTGCCCACTATGGAATGGACGCTCAAATGAAGTTCTATGTTTGAGTACCTAGGCCGCGCCGCGCCCGCCCCGCGCCCGCGTTTGCAGCCTGGCCAAGCATTAACACTGTGGACTTCGTTGTAGTCTAAATAAATATAGTTTTTATATATTAGACATTATTATTAGGTGAAAATAAATTTAATAAAGTTGCCATCAATATCTTTTTATAAAAACTGAGAGCATTTCGAATGGAAAATACTCCATGAATTAAAGAAAGGGAAACTTAATGTTTCTTTGTAGGAAGTAACAGATAGAAACCTATTCTCGACTAATAAAGACATTTACAGAAACAGCTTGCACTATTCATTAACGCATTTGAAGCGCGGGTCAATAACCGGAGCAAAGAAGACATATAGACGATATATTGCGCCTGCGCCGATCCAAAATGAGATCGAATTAGCTCGAGATACAGCAGCCGAAGCTCTTAATTTTGATGATAACCCCCTAATGCTCAACCTGAACTTTGATCCACCAAAAGCTTTTTCAAATAACTCATTTAGTTGTCAGAATTAATTTAGAAACTCATTTTTTATTCATTTTATTATTTATACTTACCGTGTTTATATTTTCACAAAAAAGTTTTGTTGCAAAAACGTATTAGCAAACGCAAAAAAAGAATGCAAACGACAGAATTGAATCACAAAACTGCCTTTTTTTGCTATTATAGCAAATAATTCTTGTTGTGCCGAACAGATGTTCACAGGCTCATAATAAGGCGTATCGCGTACAAAGCATCGAAATCGGACACCGGAGATAGGGCAGCCCCGATCTGACAACAAAATAACGTCTTACCGTTTAAAAACTTGCTTGCCAAACAATATTCAATCTTATACACTTTCTGCTAAAGCTCCGGCAGCATTTATGACACGATAAAATTAAATAAAGCAATTCGTTTTAAAACATTTTAATTTCGAAGTGTACCTTTATAAATGTAGGTTATTATTTTAAATTGAAAACTAAGTCTTTATACTGTTAAATATAAAATACTTAATGCGTTGAATAAAGTAAGTAAATCTTCTAAAAGGGATTACTTCGAGTAATGTCCCTAACCTATTGAATTCAGTTGTGTAACCAGTATTGTGAGGCTAATGGATAGGTATCTATTTGCTGATTTATATCTATTGATAATAATCTACATCCATTCAAATCAACTAAATGGATTCGACGCTCGCGCAATTGTGAACCGCTGTTTATGGGATATAAAAACATGTTTTTTTTTCAATAGCCTATAGAAGAATCGATGCGGAATCAGAATCGGCTTATGATCTCATTCATAAAAAGTAAAATTATATATCAATCTATCGTAAAATATTAAAACACGTTCACAAAACGGAATTGAAAAACGTAAAAAACAGGTTATCGACAAACGGGAACTCAAACGTCACTCGACCTCATGTAATTGATCCAGGATGTTTTATCTCGATGAGTCCTTTAAATGTGCCCCCGACTCGCTACCCTCCCTTTGAATACAGATAAAATCTTTTAAAAGGGTTGCCAACTAAAGATATCACTTAATTTGTAGCCTCTTTTTGTAACAGGAATTGGGGATTTATACAAAACATCTTTTTATCCACCGTTGCTCTCTGCAGGGTTAAATGTAAAACTGTATACGATGCGAGATTTTCGATTGAGTTTTTTAAAGATTAGCCTTTTAAACATCTCAATGGTCTGTAATCTGTTTCCTTAGTATTTTAGAAGGGTATTTAGTACTTATCTTCTTAAGTTCTTTTCACTGTTTTGTTCGTTTTTTTTTGCAATATCAAAATTGAGACAAATGAATGACGCGTGTACCCAAAAACGTTTTTGCGTTTATTGTTCAGTTTTTGTCCGTGAAGGCGACAATAAAATCGTGATCGGAGTATTAGCTCGTCAACCTTTGTCAGTTGTTTGGATTTAATTAATCTAATAACAGCTTACCTCTGTCCACAATTTTGCCAAACAAGTTTTTCCCTCTGAGGAAGTTTCTTGTTGAGCAGTTCCATCTTCTGTATTTGAACTGGTGTTGGCATTCTGCGACAGCCATGCTGGCTCCTTTGGCAACTGCTGATAAGACTCCAGGATTCTCTCTGGCTAGTCTTCTCTGTTTCCGCCTGAGGGTGGAGTGAATTGCTGGGTCCATGATCAGAACCCCTGGCGACATCGGTGATAGATTATTTGGCTCCCCAGCTTTGGCTATACCCCTACAACAAAATAGTACTCGTTACAAAGATATGCTCAAGAATTACTAAAGAAGAGCTTACAAAAAACAAATCTCATTGTCCAAAAGCGATAAGATTGACTTTTATCACAGTAAAAGACAATGCTTGGCGTTCGAAAAATATAATAAAGAAAAAAAAAACTAAAATAAACACAACCCGAATGCCACTTAAGGCAATGGGTGCAACTCGAAATGAAATGCTCATTTGAAAAGGTAAAGACAACAAACAATTGACGACCGAACTGTCAATCCGCAGACGTTTAGATAAATATTTGCGTCGCGCATTAATCCTTGAGGGCCGAGCGGGTAAACACGGCCTGAGAGCGATCGAGATCAAGGCCTGTTGACTCGGCCTCGCTTCACCAACAAATTCGGCCTACAGTAAAAAAAGGCCTCGGTGCACTCTCGCGCGGTGCCTCACGTTTGGACCGCTGGAAATCGTATTACTTTTCTATTTGCTTTTCTTTGTAGTCGAGTGTTACGTAAATATGAACGTGTTCGTCGGAAATTCTCGTTTCCTTCGAGAATTCATGGAGACGATGTGATGGTTTTTAAATTTTTGTTCTACTTTTAAAAATAATAGACAAAGAGATGAAACGGATATAGGAGTGATAGTTTACGCGGCCGCCCCGTCGCGCGTCGGTGCATAGCTATATGACGACTAAATTTTCACGCATACGTGAGACTCTTTGGTAACAGATTTCGTGACTTTTGTAAATTATATAAACACGTTAGCACTTCGATGACCATGTTTAGTCAAAGATTAGGCATCTACATGCTATTACACTTCTATTTAGCAAGCTAATTTAATTTGATTAGGAGACTACCGTCGCTCAAGTTTTATTACCGTTAATCCAGTTTTTATTTCATATTTATTGAAATAAATGGATATTGACGGGACTATTAACAGCCAATAAGACATATAAGATAAACTACTACATTGACACATTTGTCAAAGCGACACTTAATTACAGTAGGAGTAATTTCGTGTTTGGCCAAAAAAATTTAATGGACTAAATTATTGGAGTTTAAAAATCGGCTAGACAAGTGAATTGACTTTAGATTATTCAGGAGATAAATCAATCTAATCTATCAAGTGGAAAATCTAAATCTGAACGTAGGTGCAATAAATTGGGTCCCTGCAGTTATGTTGACACCCACAAGCGCTTTAAGACAAAAACGAGGTATAACCATATTTGCCTGTCCATAACATAAGGTCCTTTGCACTTGTCACGTTGGTAGAAAATCAAATAGTGGTACAACACAAAGTCCTCGGGGAAAAAATTCTGAATGGCTTTCACGAACAAACGTAATGTGTGCACAGCGATAAAGCCTGTGTGAATGTGTCAAAATATTGTCTTTTGGAGGCTTGTGTCTCCTTGTTTGAGTAATTAAGAGAGTTCCTGTGCTGTTTTGGAGTACTGTGGAGACGGGAATTGTTTTAAGAGCGTTTACGACGTACGGCATTTCATACAAACTTTCACGCCCTTGTTTTTCGAAATGAATGAACCGATTTTAATGAAACTTCATACGCATAAGTAGGATACACAGGTCTAAAAAGTTAGTAGAGAACATTTCGAAATGTCTCATTTAAAAAAAGATAACTGGAAATCTCAGTTTCTGTCGGGCTAATTTAGCTGTAACACTATTTTTCGAAAATGTTCTTAAGTAACTTTTTAGATCTTTATATCCTGCTTATGCGTAAGAAGTTTCATTAAAATTCGTTCATTCATTTCGAAAAACAAGGGCTTGAAAATTTGTATGAAATGCCGTACGTCGTAAACGCTCTTAACCCGGAACATTTTTTGACATAAAATTTTCTGAACTTCAACTAGCTTCAACTGAGATAGACTATGGAGTTTTAAGTCATCATTCATTTGATAATAGATGAGTTCAGAGATTGGAAAGAACTGTACAGACTATTTTAAGATATTCCTAACCTGCACAATAGTGGAAATGAAATTGTCTATAAATAGGATATCGAAATCACTCTTACACGTCATATTATAAAAAAGTAAGCAAAATGGAGTCGATATTTCCTATCTGACTACACCTGACAAGGAATGGCGAAACAAACTCAATGGTCACAGACATAATTTTGGTCAGATCATGTGAGGACAATGTAGATTAGTTCCTGAAATGGTCTTTTGAGGAAAGAACCACACTGATTTGAGTAGACCAGTCCAGTACTTAATCGTGTAGCTCAAGTCAGTACCTACTTGATTCTTCTGATATTGATTTATAATACAACAGTTTCACTAGCATGCAATATAACACGTAGGTGTTATGTGGTTGTGTCATAAAATAATAAGTAAATAAATATGCAAGAAAAAAAAACAAGATCAATGCCAGCGATATTTCCTTGATCTTCGCAATCTGAATTTAGCAACACATGTCTTTAAAATGGAAGATTTCATTCGTGGCACGCCGCCTGCATACGAATCAGCCCTTTATTATTTAATTTGTTGGCGACTTGCGAGGCGTCAAAATATCAAAGTTTATAAACCAATTTCCGAAAACCCTTTGCTTGGTATGCTCTCATCTCGACCATGTGTCATGGTATACTGGTCTTTGTTATCAGAGGTATCGTGACGCCGGCACGCGATTTCGAGCGTAATGTAATATGGACTACGACTGATGAATACGAATGAAGCAAGGTGTGGCGATTTCTTTTTTGCTCGAGGCACTGTACGAGGATTTTATGTGCTCCAGTTGGATATTAGTGCCCGGGGGTTCAATCCGTCGAACCACTGCACTGGACATATTTTAAAAGGCCTAGTAATTAAAACTAAGAGAGGGAATCAATTATATTGATTATTTTCTCCTATATACCGTTGTTTATTTGATTACCTTTTTCTGATTTATTTTGTAGAATATTTGGTTGCTCTAAATTGAATAATGAAAGCAATTTTTCATGCTTTTATTTTTAAATAAAGATTCAATTCATTCTCATTTATACTTAAGATTGAAAATTAAAATACACAACCGTCTTAAACGTTTAAATCAAGAATAGCAACACTTATTCTGCTCTCATTTTAATAAAAGGACATTAACTCATTTTTGCATGCCTCAAGTAGTCTGTGAGTTTATTTTTAAATTTGTCCACGTTTATAGTGTGGGCTTGAGAGGAATGGGACCGATATACCATCTTCCGGCAGCTGGGTAAGAACTAAGTGGTTCGCTTTATATTTCATATTGCCTTGATAAGATTTATAGTTGAACTTGCTCACTTTATTTCGTTGTGTAAGATTATATAAAAAAAAGTAGTATGTTAATTGTGGAGCCTATTAAAGTCTCAGATGTCATCATAGTATCTGTTTTCGATGATTAATGTTCAATGTTTGTTAACAGCAAAAATAAGGAGAGTTGCATGTTTTTTTGTAATGTTTTGTCCGGTGACCGAATTTTATAACAAGAGTTATTATTTTATACTAATCTTTCTAAAGCTATTATGTTTGACGTTATGTTGATTAATAATAAACCTGACGAATGAGGTGAAAAGGATTTTAAAGATGTAATCGATGGGCAGTATTTATTTTTGTTAAAATTTAATCATTGATTGTTTGCAATAAAATTTGAAGAGTCGTTAAAAAAGAGTTTTTCGTTATAAATCATGATGATGGATTGAAAATTTTGTTTTTTTTTATTATACATACTAAGTACAACTATTAACACAGTTCACGTAACATTTACGACAGTTCTGTAGAAAGTGGGTAAAAATTCCGGTGAAGGAATTCACGCCTCCGTCGGACGTCGGACCGATTGCATCGCAAGCTTTTGATTGCTCTTATACATGTTTATATGTTAAAATAGAAAGCCTTTTTGTTTTAAAAGAGTATATTACATTGTTTTACTTCGATTTATTTACAGAATAAACTAAAATAAAAATATTTAAAGGCAGTGTTGAAGAGAGTCCTTGAAATTGATTAAGATTCGTCAAGATCAACTTTGAAAACTGTTTTGTCGAATATAACACTATTTTTCATCTTATAATAATAGTATTTAATTCTTTTAAGGTTGTAAAATAGAGAATGTAATAAGATTCTCTCATGGTAAACTTATATCATTAGGTATAATTATAAATCATGAGACTTAAATGCAACTTTTCATTGAGTAAAATTATTACGCTTAGATTATGACAAGTCACTTTATTATTTTCTATGAATTACGTTATGTTTTAATTATTATTGTATATTATTTTTATTGGGGAACCATTCTCATTATTTATTTCCATCCGTCGCCTAACAACGAGCACCATTGCCTTTATAAGCAGAGGCTGTTGTGCCGTCGCTGCTCGACGGCGGCGGACTGAAGTCTTCATCAGCGGTAAATAACTTTCAATTGAGTAAAACATTTGTACAATACAATACTTATTAATGATGTTTGCACAAAATAGTAATAGTAATTATAAAAAATATAAAAATAAAATAATTTAATTTTACTGTTCAGCTTTTAGCAATTTTCATGTCATTTCCCAAGTGTCTTTAACTGTCATGAAATAATAGCAACGCAACGTCTAGCATAAATATTTTTTATCTTAAATTGATTTATTATTCAAACAGAAAGTGTATTTGTACAATGCAATAGCACGCGCCACTGTGTGTTGACTCTTTTAATATCTAGATAATGTAAATGTAATGCTTATAAATTGTATAGAGGCGGTCTTCCATACAAAATTATAATTGAACAATTTAAAATTATACAAATTGTTCACATACTATAATAATATTACATATTATGATACTCTGATGTTTCTTCACAATAGATTTTCATTTTGAAAGCTAATCTATTGGCCGATTTAAATAAGTAAATAATTTACTTAGATATTTAATAAACTTCGTATTTAACATTTTCCAAAAGCAAGCCCAAACTCAAATCATTTATTTTAATTTAAAAAAATACAAGCACTTTTCAACTTTCAAGGAGTCAGCAAGAAAAATGAAGCTAGTTACCCATTCCAAAGAGTAAGTATAATACGCGCCACGAAAAATTAGACTTGACGAGCTCAGTAGTGGTGAGCTTGCGCAGGTAAGTCGTGTACGAAATAGTTACTCATAATGTGTCTATCTATTTAGGGATTTATCTATGACATTTAGATTAAAATTCTTAACAATATTACAATATTTATTACGAAATAATAAGATTTAGGATAAAAGTCAAGTGTCATCTTTCATGGCGCGTATTGTAGTAGGTACATTCCTTAGAGGACTGGGCAAGAAACTCCACGGACACTCTTTTAAATTAAATTTTGTACAATAGTCTATTCCGTTTATTAAACTATCTTTAATAACATTCATCAAATTAATTGATACACACAGTTTAACATAAATCAATGCTAAAATACTAACTAACCACATGACAGATCTGTTAGGTACTAAGTGTTGAATATTACTTCCATCAATATCTATGAGAGACTAAACTAAGCTGTCTTTAGACATGTCTCAAATAAACACACGGACAGACACCTTGTTGAGTAGCAGTATGCATAATTTAGGGGGAACCCCTACCCCTACACTACAGTGTAGTTAATTTAAGTGCAAGTTAAGTTACATTTAAGCTTCCTGCTTGAATTATATTCAGCAAAAGTTTTTAGATAATTGTGTCATTCATTCATCATTAAATGTAAAAATATTTACAATTCAGAAGTTCCATTCATTAATTAAATGTAATTTAAAATGTTTAATTCAATCAAAATAATCCTGAAAAAATTAAAAAAATATTCGAATCTATTCAATAGACAGTTTTAAAACCATCACAGTCATGTATTTTTAAAATCACTAAAATGTACAAAATGGTTAAACATCGAACAAGTTTATTAGTATCGTAAATAAACGTTTACGTTCCGGTCGGCGCGGATGCGTTTGCGCATTTTCAATATCAACATAATTAATGCTGCGCTTGATACATTGCTAATTGGCGCAGTATTTATGTGATGTGGCTTTTATAATGTTTACACAAAATTAATGAGTTGCGACGGCATTTTATATAATTTTGGGAAAATTATTGCGTTTTAATGTACTTAATTTGTGTTTATTTTATTTAATTTTTCATTTTATTAGTTTTGTGTTCTTTCATTGCTTGTGCAGTTTCTTAGATTTAAATTATTACTTATTTAGCTGTAAGCGATAAAATAACTGTTTTCATAATATATTCGGTATTAAGTATCGCTGACCATAAATTTAGAGGAATTACTTAAGAAATAGGTAGGTGTAAAATAATACGACCTTTGAGCCCGTTGTAAGATTGACAAATTAAATATAAATATGAAGAAAACTAATGTCATCGCCATTTAAACATAATATATTGGAAACTTGTTGACTAATATCCATTAATTTATTCATTTTTATAGAGACTTTGACGCGAATTTATATTTCAATCATCATTATCATAGTTTTTATAACGTTTTTTTGCAGTTTACGTCATCCTTTGAATTGTGACTGTAAATGTTTGGATATTTGAGCGAATGATCGCGACACTTCTTTGTTAATTTATTTTAATTAAGCTATTTTTTATAATTTTAATTTGGTACCTTAATAATAATTGATTTACTAAAAATATTTTTAATAAAATTGTTTTCTCGGGTTCCTTTTCGAAGAGCACTCTTCCAAATGTTAATTCTAATAGATTTCAAAGTCTACTGCTAGGGATTAGATGGGTCGCATACCAGAAGCTGCATGATAGTGTATGCAAATAACACTTGATGCCCCTGTCAGTCACTGACAACGGGAGGTGACAGGAGACACATTTTGTCACCGCGTTATTATACTAGCAGCTGTTATGCCAAAAAAAAAATTGTTGAAACTTAAGATATTTGCTTTAACGCATATATTTATCGTGTCATGACCATATAGTCAAGGTATATGAGTAGGCTGTAATACGTGTCTTGGATGTCAATGAGTTGGTTAAGTAGGAAACATTAGTCACTAGATATTAAATACAGATATGTACGTGAAATGTCATATTTAATCTTGCATCAACTTTATATTATTTATCACCTATTCTTCACATCTTTATTCATTTATATTCAAACTACGCAGATTTTACATTATATCCCAGACAGTTTTCAAGTTAAAGTTTATTTTAGTTCTGTCAGAAACCCATTAAATTGATTTCGTTTTATGATCAACCCGTTACAAACAGAACAACCGATTGGTTGCTTGATGTACTACAGTATTAAATTTTAGTATGCTATTATCGATTTCACACTACTACGCAAGTTTTATACCTCGTTTAATAAACTGCTAATTATTTTGAGTCCAATTTGTGTCGAACATCTGGTAAAAACAGTACGTGAGTACAATGTTGTGAGGTGTGGGACAGTGTTATGCGGAAGGTGTGTATGACAATAACAGTGAATTGCTCGCACTGTCATATATTTTACGACAGCGGGAGTAATTATCAAATAGTGTGAGATTTTACTTATGTTTTATGTTGGTTAAGCTTTTCGTGTTAGTGCACAAATTGGCTGTGATGTTTTGGACTTTTAACATAGATTAGTTAGAGATTTGACGTTAGATTTATGTGACAATTGTAAGTAACTTATTTACATAAACTTAAGTGCGACTTAGAACGTTATTCAAAGATACAAACTACGACTAAATCTACATCACAACATCATCTATGACATTAGAAACGTCAACAAGTCACCTACAAACACTAGACTTCACCCTTCAAAGATCATAACAAAACAAAACAGACACGTCACTCACCACCACATGCTACCCCGTCCTCTCCGAGGCTTGTTGGCGGCGTCGCACGTAAAACACAGAATGATCACAAATAACCACAGGCACTTCATTGCGATGGGCGGACCCCGCGTACATGAGCGCGGCGCTTCGAGTCACGGTTACGTCTGGCCGGACTAGCAAGCTGTAACCACGGCCATCGAGGCGGGGTCGCGGCAAGAATTGGTGGGAGGCATCTACCTGTCACACCGCCCGATTGGTCTCACACTTCTGTTATTTTTTTTTGTTGTAACGAGTAATCTTTGTCGTGTTTAGGTCATTAGGTTATGTGAGATAATTTTGGTAATCGGTTTGTGGTAGGCATGAGTGTTGGGTCTTCGGTGGTAGGGTTTTAATTAAATGAGGTTTTCTTAAAGAAAATTTCATAGATTTTGGCTGATGTTTTAAAAAGTTACTTTATCTTTCATTCATAAATTTAGGCCACATAAGAAAAAAATTGTGAAAATTCCTCCATATTTTATTTAAATTGATTCTTTGATATTTGGTGACGTTTTTATTGATACCTGATAGATAACACTGATTTTTGCTACATCCAGCCTCAGCCTAAGATCACTTTGGCAAATAATCAAATTCAATATTTCAATAGATGATTCACCTGAACACTATCTACAGACGCGCCATAATTATCCTTATTGCTGTATCCTAAAGACCATAAAATAAATGATAACTTCTTGTGTAATATCACAAGCACATATGAAAGCGTTGATTGAATTGCAACTTTGTTACATAATGTATCTTAAAAGTTACTCTTGCGCACATTTCTGTGAACTTATTAGGTACTTTATTAGTGTGAGTATAAATATTAAACAAACTAACACACGTCTGACAATGATGGTCAATATAGGATACGTTACTTATTAATTTTTAGTCGTACTGTTTACTGGATGAATACATTTAAACTAAAGTTTAAACTGCTAAAATAATATCACTGTATTGCATAAAAATATTATTATTTTTAAGGCCAACATTTCTTATATTATTCCTATAAATATTGTGAAAATAGTAGCTGTGATAAAAAATATACCACAACCAATTATTACATGATACAGAAAAATTAATAATAACCTTATTTTAGTTCACACTTGCCGGCGCGTGAGTCAGCGTTTCGCCCGCCGCGGTGGGAGGGGCGGCGGCGAGGCGGCGACCAATGGCAGGGCAGCGCCGTTGCGCGCGCGCATACAGACCGCGACCACGTGCGGCTCAGGCCGTGCGCCCACGCGTTACCAACGCGCTGCTGGTGTTTTGGAAAATGATTTTTCAGGTGTATTGAAATTCGGATTTTACTTATATAATGATAAATTGTTATGGTATTGAAAAACTTCTAAGAAAATCTCGTATTGTCGACTATAAGGTAAAACACACAACAAGTAACCGTGAACTGTTGAAGATTTCAAACGCATCTTGCACGTAGGGACTCGCTGAAAAGTCCGTGATATTACCGACTAATAATTGTTATATACTCCTGACCAAAATCAGTTGTATGAAGGTTAGTACATACCTACCTGCTCCATGTAAAAATTTACTAGCAAGGAGCCAAAAGTAAATAGAAACTAAAGAAGAAACGCGTTAGTTAAAATAAAAATCATCCAAATTCAATTTTAATTTTATTTTAAAATAATTTCGTAGACCCCTAAACAATTTGACCAGTTTCGTAGCACTAATAGGTACCTATTAGGTAAATCTCGATGTCAATATTCTATGTGTGGTTAGCATATTAACCTATAAATTGCACTTCATCTATACCTACTACATATTCCATCTGCAAGAATCTTTAAAAATATAAAATTGAAAGCCTTCAATTTATTCTTGCTTGCTACGGATCTACGCATCAAGCGCGTCCTTATAAAGACATCAACGCGGGCGGGCTACAGAATGTAAATAATTTGCACCCGTATCTATAGTCCGATGATAATATTTCTTAATATTCTTTTGTTAATATTTCAATTAAATATATAAGTTTAAAAAAAAAAATTGTCTATGTTAAATATGAGATGGAAAGGGAGAATGAAGGCAATGATTAAGCTCCACGTTTGTGTTTCTCATTTAAAGGTGGAAAGATTTTATAGTATTAATAGAAGTAGGTAGGTAATTTTTTTTTTCAAATGAACATAATTCTATACATACATACATAAACTCATACTTTCTTTTCATTTGATTAGGCAGGAGCTATAGAACGCCACTTGATGCTTACATACCTACCCCTTTTGCGTCATTTACATTCATACAACTAAAGGCCAATTCCCGTAATTAAAAACGTTCAAAATCTAGTCACAATCTCATCTCAGCAACAACCAATGTCAAAAACTTGTTAATTATTTCCTTCAAAGGAACTGCTAAAGGAACTGTGACCACAAAAGGAAATTAGAGGTATTTTGGAAAGATTAAAACTGAGATCAGACTGTGAACGTTGTTAAAATTGCGAGAATTGTCCCTCTGGTTATACTGAGGCACGCACGGCCGGTTGCGAGTGCTACGCACAAATGGACGCATAAATATAAAATGTTTATTTAGAAAAAAATTGTAAACAAACATTCTGCATTCTCTTTAGCTAAGTTCATGGCGCTAACTCATTACACTATACTAAAAAAGTAAGGTCTAAACGCTAATTTTGAAAAGGAAACCATTTAAAGCCACTTAAAATTCAAAACAAAAATAAAACATATTTTTTGCTCATAAAATATGACAACTGTTCTCAAGTGCTTCTGAAATCGACAAAAACTTGGCACGTGTCTTCTCTGTAAGTTACATTTGTGTCGTCAAGATATTGAGGGTTAATTGAATATCTGTGTATGGATCAAAAGGTTGAAATGTTTCTCTAGAGAGTTGACGCCCAGATGTTGAAGGTTACCCCTAATTGGTTTTGGGTGTTCCGTATTTATTTATGAAGAGGTTATTAAATATTTAGTTTTTTTTTGTCCATGCTTTTAGGTGTGGTCCTGGCAAGAATGAGAATAACTTATTTGAAGTATTTTCTATTCCTTCTAAATCAATTTATTTACAGTTCTCATTGATAATTATTTATTTGTGTTTTTTTTTTGGGTTTGATTCCCGGTTCAGGCGAAGTGTTATTGGGTTTTACCACCTGGAATTTTTCGGTACCAGCCCAGAATTTAGAAATGTGCCCGGTTGACTTAAACATAACGTGCGAAGTGTGGGTGTACTAATAGGTGCACGTCTGCCTAACCATTCGGGTACAGGCCTAACAGGCCTGTACCTCCTGTTCCTCCTACCTGTTATGTATTGTCTTATGTATTTAAATACTTAATTTATTTTACCATTTATGTACACACACAATATACCCTTAACGTAAACAGACAAGAAAAAAAAAACAGAACAGAAAAGTAGGTACAAAGGCTTTCCCCACTGGTCTCTACTTTCCGTTTGAATAACATCTCACTGCAAACGAATGGTGTCAAGAAAACACAAGTGTATAAATAAAATAATTAACAATACAATTGTTTGCAAAATCAGCATGAAAGCTGCCACACCTGTATTATTGAACAAAGATAATAAACCTATAGATACGGTCGCACCTAATTTTAACGGTACCCCGAACTAATAATTAAAACATACAAAATTAAATGTACACATTGTTGAAGTTCAATGGAATTCCTTCACGCTGACAAAATTACGCCATAATTTTTGGTAGTCACGCTAAATTCTGTTAATTTGCCAATTGAAAAATACACCTTATGAACAAGTCATAAGGTTGAAAATCGCTTGAGAATTTTCGACGAAGCGTTGAAAACTTCATTGAGTGAAACAGAAGTGTGCTGGACAATAGTTACCGTGAAATTAAGACTAGTGGAAATGAATAAACGCTCATTACGAGCTGTTGAGCATTGTTGAGTAAATTTGTACGAAAATTTCAACCGTTGAAAATTGCACCTAATACTTCACATTATACGGTTGAAGATCCACTATCAAAAAGAAATGGTAGCACTTCACGGGTGACCGAATCTTGTAAATAAATTAACAATGGGGGTGTAGAACATAAATTCAGTGTATTTTTTCTAAATGGCGTTGTTCGTGTGTTTTATGGTGCACACTGTGATAAGTGAACTGAATTGATTTGTTTGAGGTCGTGAATGAATGGCTCGAAGAATGTGGAGCATTAGCTGCTAACGCGCATGCGTCGTCGGCTGTCACCTGTTTGGAAAGAATGTTTGAAATGATTGCGTTGAAGAAATTACACACGACTTCAGGAGGCCTAGGACCTAATTCACTATGACCTTACTTCGAAACCACGTCAGTTCCTTACCTTAGCACGACATCTGTTATAAACGTATTCTCTATGAGTCTATGCCACAATGGCGTGGTTTGAATTGTCAAATCAAAATACATGTTGTCCGTACGGTTGACATTTCGATTTCTTGCAGTAAACAAGACACGATACTGACGTGGTTTGCGTAAGATTTCGCGGGGAATAATACAGAATTAAAAGATTATTGTATTTTAAAAGCAGATTTAATTTGGCGAGGCTTCTGAAAATCGAAAGTTAGGTATGAACGTTGATAAGACCACACAAACAAAGCTCCGATCGTTAGAATTAGAAGGCCAATTCCCGTAATTATAAACGTTCAAAATTTAGTCGTAAACTCATCTCAGCGACAATCAATAGGTACGGTACCAAAAACTTGTCAAAAACGTAGGGAAATTAGAGGTATTTTTGACAGATTGAGACTGATCAGGCGCCCTAAATAGGCCGCTTCGGCAGAATCATAAAACAATTCTCATCATGCAATTCATCTGTATGACAATTTTGTATGGAGATTCATAAAATATTATAAGTAGGTTTACCTACCTATATCATTTGACGATATATAGGTACAATGATATTATAAGTAGGTGTGAAACTGTCAAACAGATGAATTGCGCGATATGAATTGTTTTATGATTCTGCCAAAGTGGCCTTTTTAAGGCCCCCAGACTGTGAATGTTCTTAAAATTACAAGAATTGCCGCTCTGAAATAAAACCATACGATAATGTTAGGGTAATAAATTCCAACACCTTCCATATTTTTGTAAAAGATGCTGCTAACCTACTAGTTTCATTAACATCCAAAACATTACCTACAAAACCGGAAAATCTCATCAAAGCAAAAAAGTTAACAAAACACAAATAATGCACACCTAACATTTTTCACGCAAATTTTTCCGACATTGAAAACTTTGTTTATTCCAAACAACTGACAGCTTACTGCCAAAAATAAACATGAAATAAAAAATCTTGTCTATGATTCACAGCGCGGCGCTTTCCCATCCCTCGCTTATCTCTGACGAAACACAAATATCATCGCTCTAAGACAATGCTTAACTTTACAAATAAGTTCTATAAACCGACAATGAGCTTTACCTTAAATACTGAAACAACCCATTCAAAAACCAACTTTATCTAAGCACAATTTAGCGTCCATATCAGAATGGTTCTTTTCCGGAAAAGTTATTAGATAACATTTTTACTGGGTAGGTACTCTCTTATTGTGTCTTTATTGCTTAGAGTGAACGTAAATACGGTTTTATTGTATTTACGAATAGTCGGTCCATTGAAGAGAGTCAGTGTGGTCGCCTCCCGGAGAGTGATAGGAAAAAAAGGCCATCCAAACTCACAATAGTTTTATGGCGATGACAACTGTATTAAGTAGCCGCCCATTTTCATCTCCGGAATTGTTAAGACACCGCCAAATTTAACACTTGATGTAAAGTAGCTGATGACTTGTGTATGACTGAGCGTATTCTTTGGCTCTGTTACCGAAACTATTAATTTTCGGTGGCTGTTATGAAAATATACAATGTCATCATTTCAATCCGTTCGTTATTTCATGGTTCCTGGGCTTAATTTGGACATCTCTATTTGGGTTGGTTTGTGTCGGATTTAATGGTGATGGGAAAAAATTATGTCTCGAGAAATTCTTTGGTTGTTAATAAAAATAAGATATTGAAGTTCAATACGGTCTCTGTAATTAGTAGGATTTTATTTCCTTGTCTTTTTATAGGTACACTGACTTGTGTAAATGTTAAAGCAATTTTGTAAGATGTAGCAAATAGAGTAAAAAATCACTGTTGATTTTCCTCCACCTTATTAGATAAACATTTAGGACTAATCATTAGCTCTAATCTGAACCCAATTCCACAATCAAAATCAGCACAAAAACGAGACAAAATAAATCCAATCAAAGTCTATAAAGAAAAACAAACTAGACAAGAATCTACCACAGTCGAACCATGGAGGTCTAATTCGGCCGAGAAGCATAAACAATCAGAAAGAAACAAACTCATTTGGCATTAACGCCACATCCTTAGTAATGGCACACGGGAACATGGTTTCGCAAAAACTTCAGAAAAAAAAAATAGGCGTGCTACACACTTGTTCGGGTCGGCATTTATCGGCACAGGGCGGACGGTAAAATCAAATATGTACCTATGTAGAATAGAATAGAATACCTACTCTTTATTATGTACACCATACGAATTAGGTACAGGTATAAACGCAAATAGTACTCAGGGTAACAAAAAAATCTAATAATCGCGTAATCGAATATTTAAGTGAACGGTTAAAAGGCCGCTTGGCTTAACTACACATACACTCAATCGCACAACAGTGGTAACAATTTTTCATTGAAAAGGCCTTTATTTCCTAGCAGTAAGGGCGATTTCGATAGTGCAAATGTTACCAATAACGTTGACTGCAGCTAAAGCAGCTAAACCGAGCCGGGCGGTAAATTTCAACTGTGTCATATCAATTTAGCAAAGGTAGATACCGAACGGAGTTGGCCGATTAACACTAGCCGAATGAAAGCCGAAAATGTGCAGAGTGTAGTGTGCAATGTGTGTGCTACGGGTCGGCCTTGCTGTTCAACAAATGCTTCCGAATGAAATGAGCCGACTCGAAATAGTGTGTGGTACGCCTAAAACTAAAATTCTTGGGTGCATTTAGTCCACGATAATATGGCCGCCCACGAATGATATATTGAGCGCTCATATATACTAATAGCATTTTAATATCACGGCTTAGTCATTGAGAACACGGCACACAAAAAAAGGTGTGAGTGATCTTCTATAAAAGATGTCGGAACGATATTCAATGAAATTCCTGTTGCTATTAGAAGTGTGGTTTTTGTGTGAAATTATTTAATTAGAGGCTTAGTTTTAATTGATGTTGGTCAATCCTGGTTCAATTTAATGATTAAAGGAGACTGGCTGAAAAATACTTAATGGCCAGCAGTTTATTTTCCTGCGATAGAACCTGTATGTATAATAACCTGAGTAATAGCGTTTATACGAGATTAAACGATGGATATTGTGTTACCCAGTAACTGGGTTGTGGTCGGCAGATAGTCATTCCGTGAAGCATAATCAGCATTTAATATTCCCGCTGCTGGGACGCAGGCCTACTCTATGAGAGGGAGTGGGCCATAATCCACCACGCGGGCATAATGCGGGATGGTAGATGTCACATGTCTTCGAATTTTTGGTTCTAGGACACGACGGATTGTTTTGAGAACAGTGGTGGTGAAATAATTTACACAAAATAAAGCACCTGTCAAGGTTCGAACCCACGACCTACAACAGCTCTTAAGTCGCGGCCCTTACCACCAACCACTGCTCGTTCCTTTGAATTTTTTTTTGTTTTTTGTGTTTTTTTTTTTGTTTTGTTTTTCGTCGGCTTTCAATGTACAATATCCCAACTATACCATAGTTGGGAATTTGGGATATTGCTTGCCTGATTGATACGAGATGAAACGAGTAGTGACTTGTTCAAACTCATCCTAGCTGTCACAGCACTACTAATGTGAAACAAATGTTACCAACCAACCAAAATATTACGTAAATAAAAGACAAAATCTGGAATCCCAAGAAAAAAAATTGTATTTCTTTTAATTGAAACAGATCTGGACTTGAAACCGATATTAATTATTAAAGTATCAATGAAAACAAGTTTTACCAATCATCTATTATAAATTTATAACATAATCGCTATTTTAATCTCCAGCGAATATGTAAATCGCTATTTTAGTTTTTAGACTAATCGATCCAATTTCCGAAGAACACCTGGCAGTGTTTTTCTTCAATAAACAATCATCATTAGAAACTTAATATGCCTCTCTTTTACAAACCAGAAACTATAAATATGACACTATAATATTTGGTCGCTAAACTATGAATAAATACCGCAACATGATTCACAACTCACGCGCAGCACAGCCAACACATGCAAATTAATACAACAAAAAGGGATCAAAAAAGGAAAAATGGAGGTGTCAGTAATTTCGTTGGGAGCGGGGCGAGCTCTTTATTTTCCTGCGTCGAACTGTCTAAATTATGACATATGCATGCGTGCGTGCGCGCGGCACCTTTGGCGAAGCTTCCTTGCCACACGCAGTTTTCGGGATTTCTTGGCAAATTAAAATGTTCTTGCTAATGTAATTGTTTTTTTTTTCTATATTTTGTAATTATGGCAAATTGGAGTATCTTAGTACCTTTGTAAACTGTCAACAAAATCTTGTGACTGTAAGATATTTACAAGTAGCATCTTGAGCTTTGCTGGTATTTTTCGAATTTAATATTTTAGCTGCAATAATTAATGGCGACTGCAGAGCATGAGTTCCTGGGTTCGGTTCCCGGGTCGAGCAGTTTTATTGGGTTTTTCCGTTTGGAATTTCTCAGTAGCAGCCTGGAGTCTGGATACGTTCCCGGTAGCCTCGCCCCCTAATACATGGGACTTAAACATAACTGGTAAAATGTGGGCGAAACAGGTAGGTAGGTACACATCTGTCTAACCCCTCTAGAATACAGGTGCGAGTGACGTTATGTTTATGTGTTACTAGCAGTGCCCCGCGGTTTCACCCGCATATGTTTCGATCCCGTGGAAATATCGGGATAAAAAGTATCCTATGTGTTAATACAGGCTGTCAGCTACCACCATACCAAATTTTGTCAAAATTGGCCCAGCTGTTTGTGCGTGAAGAAGTAACAAACATGCAAACACACTCACAAACTTTCGCCGTGAATATTAGTGTGTTGTGATTTAAATTTCTACTGTGCAACATGGAAAGAAGAGTTCAAATGTCAGACTCATAATAAGCCACTCACTTCATCGTAATAATATAACCTCTGTGGTAACACCAAAAATATTCTGTTTGACATTAAAAGTGTTATTACTTAGCGCCCGAAGGCATCGAAATGAGTTTCCCTTTCGTTCGTTCAACACGCGATGCAAAAAATTACGAACTAGTTTTCGTATAATTGGCTCGGCATCATCTAGCAATTTTCAAGGTCGCGACCTTGACAAGTTCAAACGAGACGATACAGCAGCGCTAAAATAACGCTGTGTGGCGATTTTGTGGGTAACCTTTGCGTGACAACGATTGTTGGGTTTTTTATTTTAGTATTTTCGTTTATTAAATTGACCAACTTCTAATACTAAATAAACTAACAAACTATTGAAATGAAAATATAGCTCCAAATGTCTGGTTGACACTAGGTGGCTTTTACCTCGGCCAGAGGATAAGTATTACGTGACAATGCCGCCCGTCTCTTGGGCACCATTACCAGTCAACATGCGATGCGGAGGAATATTTCGACGCCAAATTTTAGTTTGTTAATAGCTTTGAGGGTTGCTTCAATATTTAAATAAAAATAAGCAAACATGTCATAAATCCTAATGCATAAATAATTGAGCGCTCAGATCATTCTTTTCTGAGAATGTTAGGTAGGTTTAGAGTTCAGAAAAATGTATGTAGATATATCCAATCTGCCGATTCCCATGGAGAAGGATGTGTACCTGGTACTTGTTGGCAGGCCTTTTTTTTTATTTCCGGGGTGGAAAATCCTCATGGATGTCCGCCGCCCTGGTGCGGGCGGCGGGGTCTGTCAGACTCTTACTACCTAAAAACCACCAAGGTGTTCCATCTCACACTTACGCCGGGGGTCACGGGAACGTGCGATCCTTCCGCAACCCCCGACTGTTGTTGGCAGGCCTAGACTGTCCTCCCGATTAACAGTGTAATTTGAAGATATTCTAAAAGACAAAGGCTCTTCTCCATAGGAAACGACCAATTGTATAAGTCAATTCATAGGTACACAAGTAGGTAAACGTTAAACTAAATATTTATATTTTTTTAATCTAAAGGAGAAAAAAGTACAGACAGTTTTTCATCCATTTTAAGTTCCACTGCATTTTCCAGTTCCAAAACGCCTTTATTACTCTACAAAGCTATTTTTCATTTTATGCAGCATTTTAGACCCAACACTGTGTCGGTATAAGATTTTGAATCCCTCAGGCGAAACCAGGTTGGGGGCTATTAAATACATTTTTAGAATATTTCAACAGGTAGGTATTGAAATAAAAATTAGGTTTGTTTAATGATCCCGCAACGTCTAATTTATCATATTGTCTCATAATATTTGGGTTTATTTTTAATGTCGTTTTATTTGAGACTAAATTACTTTATAGGCATGGCGAGCCAAGTCTACATAAATTGTGTTGCTTTTAGTGCTGAAAGCAGTAAAAAATCAAAAGTTATGGGTGAGCATAGAATCACAAAATTTTCAATCTGAAGGTCCCAAAATTTTATAACTTTAAAAAACCCTCCGCTGTCTTTTCGACATGGACCCAGAGAATTCCAAAGCGGTATAAAAAATGTTTCCAAACAAAACGAAGACGGCTAATATTCCCAACAAACAGAAAGCCTTCTAGACAATTCTGTAGGCTAACAATAAGTCATAACACCTATTTCATCCACGCGTCGTGTAAAAATTTCCGCGCCTCAACACACTCGCCACCGGAGGCGATATGCGGAATCTCCCAGCGTCACGGGAGGGCACGATGAGGTCTCGGCTAGGGATGTACAGGTTGTTCCCGGGATTACGTGTACGGATCAGGGGTTTTTCTCGTGGAAATTTTGATGATCAATGATTTGATCGTCAATTATGACTAACTCAGAGCTTACAAAAAATGTTCTCAAAAATAGTAGGTAGGTAACTCTTAGCCAAATAATAATAATAAGTTAGCGCGAATCACAAGGAAACCTTTGGAAAAAGGTAGGAATCAGGAAATTTATGGGACACTTATGAAACCTTGGGATATAATGCAGGAAACTCATAAAACAATTAATAAAGCTTTTTGCAAAAAGATTCCTCCTGGAAAACATATTTCCAAACCGACAGGTTTTTTACATAATTTGAAGACAGTCATACTATAAACTATGTTCTTAATAGCTCAAATATAGGAGTTTATTATAGCTAATATACTCAAACTTTCTTCCTATAAGCAAGAAACTCTCAGACAATTATAGCAACACTATGCCTTGAGTAGAGGGCCACGGGGTGGCAACAATAAAGCAATTAATCCATCAAGCACTGAGTTTGCGGTCGGACCACACAGCTCTGTGCCACAATACGATTTTTTGCGAAAAACAGCCAAGAAACTGTATAGTAGAGATATCTATGATATTTAATGGAGTTAAACATGTACAAGAATCTTTTAAAATGTAAAACTCATCCGAAATAAAAATTGCTCAAAAAGTTTCCCCTATAAACAAGAAAGTCCGGGAACGAGGAATTGGGCATAACTATTCGTGCAGCAGAGGGACAATTTATTGGTGTAAAATATATGGGACATTTGAAAAGATCGTTATTCGATCTTGTCCAAATAAAACCAGCTCAAAAACAGCTTGAAAATCCGGGATATTCCTTAGACGTATAGCAACACTATTCCTTGAGCAGAGGGCCACGGGGTGGCAACAATAAAGCAATTGATCCGTCAAGCACTGAGCCCGCGGCCAGACCACACAGCTCTGTGCCACAACGCGATGTTTTGCGAACAGCCATGCAGCTGTGCGAATCGATAGATATTTCTCAGGTGTTAAATTGTATTTTCTTACATGCTGATATAGATCTTCCCTCTGATGTATTTATGTTATCAAATTCTATATCACCTTAAAACAGTACAAAAGAATAGACTCATTAAATGTACTGCTCTCATAATTATGTTACCTCACGCACAAGGTCTGAAAATTGAGACTTCAGTGTTTCTCTATGACAACTCTAAGAGGGCAAGACATTATTACTTTAAAGTGTGACAGAAATATTTATAGAATTTTGCAACAAGCTTTCCTAAATTCACATCCCTAAAGCTACGGTTACACAGGTTTTTCCCAAAAACCTATATCAGGCATCATGGTGGAATACAGCTGAGACATTTAGTCAGCTTTGTGAAGAGAGAATAAATGATAAATGACACGGTGTCTTAGGTCAAGGCCCTAGAAGAGCGTTGAACACCACATGCGGCCGTAATATTCAAATACAGATCGTTTTTGACACGTAAATGTCAAATACTGCTGAAAATTACAGGTTTTCATGACGTTCGTTATAATTATGGACAGATACACTCCTCAAGGAAACTTTACACTCATTATTTACCATCAGAGAAAATCCCAAAAAATTCTTAAGTCGGTTTAAAATCTTTCTATCAGATTCATACTTCTACAAAATGGTCAGTCTCAACATTTTGCCTAATTAAGATGCGTCAAGTTCACGCTCGCAGCCTCTTAATTTATACCTACTCCGACTTTTATGTACCTTTGACGGGGTTAAAATGTTGCTAGATTAGTTCCGCGTCAATGTAAAATAGCAATGAATTATAAATCTTGCAAAGTAGCTATTAATGTTGAAAGTCATTATAATTTGAGTGACTTGTTTGGCTAATTTTAGGAGTGACATTTAGTATGGTGTATCGATTAGGTTCCTAATTATAATCGATTTGGGTGGGATGATACGTCTTTGTATGGGGATTTATTTTGTCAACGGTTTTGTTACACATAGACGCTATGCATAACGGCCATGGATTTTCAACCCGTAATATGGATAACTCTGACGAAAACGGTGCGTAAACTTATCGTAATATTGATTGGCTTTATTGATTTTAACTTCAACAACGTAGTAGGAGTTCAAGTAATAGCAACGGCTTTTATTTCGACAGTTCAACAATATTCATTGCGTTATTTACGTTGTTGAGCAAACACATTTTTCGAACAAAGGTAATTATGAAGCAATGGATTAGCAATATCCTTCAAAATTAATCAAATTGTGATTAAAAGTGTGTTATGCAATTAGGGTGTGCTGGTGTTGCGTCAATAGTCACCTATTTACCGGTCTAAAAAAAAAACGGTGTGATTTTTCTGAATCACGGATCATCGCGCAAAGAACAAAAAAACCGGTGTCAAAAACAGAAATATTTATAACTAAAAGGGAAATCAGAGCTACTCGAAAAATTATTATGTGCATAAATATTTAAACAGGGACATAAACTGTCCTAATAGACATCGGAACTGACAACACTTTATTAGTAACTATACATTTTAATTTATTTTACCACCCAAAAGCAAAAACCGTCATTTGCGGTATTTCCGATTACCGAAATTCATTAAACATGCGGCCGTAAACTTCAATTCAGATATTTGCATAAATTACGGTTTTATCGGCAACCGAAGCCAAAATTAGGTAGGCATTAATTGTGCGTGTGGTCACAGAGCTCAAGTTAAAAAGAAAGAAAATATTTAATCAAGACCTTCGATTTCGAATAATGTGAGCATTTTCGAATTTAGGAGACAGCCGATGTGATGATGAGGAATCGAGGTTTTAAATACTATTGCTATTTTGTTTTTTTTTTATTATTTAAATATGGTAGGAGCCCAACTTGTAGGTAAGTAGTGGTATCAAACTCAGATAGGTGCTTTATAAATAATTTCATCACCGCTGCTTTCAAAACGGTAAAGGAAAACATCGTGAGGAAGCCGGCATGTCCTAGAACCAAAAATTGGAAGTCATGTGACATCTTCCAACTCGCACTGGACCCGCGTGGTAGTGGGCTGATTATGCAATATGGTGAGCAGTGGTGGCCCAAAGGTAATGGCCGCGACTTACGAGTTGTAAGGTCATAGGTTCGGACCCAGACAGGCGCTTTACTTTGTGTAAATTACTTCATCATCACTGCTCTCAAAACGGTGAAGGAAAACATCGTGAGGAAACTGGCATGTTCTAGAACCAAAAAATCGAAGACATATGTATAACATGTGCCAACCTGAAGCCAGTGTCCCAGCTACGAGAGTATTAGGTATAGGCTGATTATGTACATATGTATGTAAAACCAACAAACTATTTGACACTTATTATTTTCCTCAAATATCTAGCTAACTTTATACACCCACCTCTGACCAAAGTCCAACTATTCACCCAAACCTCGCAAACTTGTATCCTCGTTTCCATCTATTTGGCGCCACAAAAAAAGGTCTCTAATACAGAGATCACTCATCAATCGAGCCGCCAATATGAACTAATAGCCTGATTACATGTTTAACTAACACGCCGACGACAACGTCTCACTTTCGAGCGTGTGAAACGCACCTTAGATGAAAAAAAGGACGGGTTCCATTGGGGAGATGTATTCGAAAAGTATAGTAGTGTGGGAGCGAGGGCATAATGAGACGGTGGTTCATGTACCTAATGGTAACGTAAGCAGCTCAAGTTTTGGTTGTAAGTTGTGTCAGGGTTGGGAGAAAGAGATTGTATGAATAGAGGATAGAATATTTGGGTAAAGCATCATAGACAAAGAAAAATATTTGTCAACAGCTTTTGCCCGCCGTTTCGCACGCGGGGAGGTCGGAAATTATCCAAAAAAAAAAAAACCCAGGTCATGACCTACCCGTGTGAAGACATGGTCTACGTGTGGTGTGTAAAGGTACAAAACAGACAGACAGTTTTACTTTCACGTCTATCTATATATATAAAGTATAGTCCGGTTAGTAACACCATTTATAACTCAAGAACCACGGGACCGATTTTAATGATCTTTGGTTTGTTGGATTTGTCTCCGTCTCGAATAGCAGAATAACTATTAAAACAGGGGGAAAATTCCAAAGAAAAAAAAAAGTTTTTCTCATACATTTTGTATGGATTGGTTATTTTGATTCTGAGGCGGTACGAAGTTTGCCGGGTCAGCTAGTAATGAATATAGAAATAATTCAAAGAAAAATATGATTGATCAATGATTTTGTTCCCAACTGTCTCAGTCTAAATTAAAAATCAAGACAGAGGGCTGTCAACAGTAAAGTGAAGCCGGTTCCATAAACATATGTGCACTTAGTGAGGTGTAGTTTGATTGTAAATGGTTAAAAATGTGTGCGTGTGAGCGTGTATGCACAAAGCGGAGGTGTAGTTTTGGCATACTTCACTATAGGTAAGTATCTTTCTCAGCGCTGTCTTGTTTTTTTATTTGGTCTGAGCCAACTGTACCAATATAGTCATGTTCAACTTGACTTAATACTGTAATTACTTCACGACTGATTCTGAGGGCCTGTACAAAGTCACATTCTATCAGCGCGAACGATGACGTAAAAGTAAAAATGTATAGTGCCAACATAAGCTACCGAAAATCTTATACTAATCCTGTTGAAAGCCGTTGTACAAATACGAAACGCTTTGAAAGCGATTGGCACTTGTCTAGGCCCTCTGTTCAAACATTTTCGTGTGCCATACTGCTACCAAAAGCCTTAAAACCTCCAGTATCAGAGGAAACAAGCTATAAAAGTGCTGGAAGGCCCGACAAAGGTATCTGGAAGCAACCCGTCTCTCAGCTTTCAATTTAATTTTATTACACGAACTACCTACCGAGGGCGTGACGGTATCTCGTCGTAAACTTATACCAACCAAAATATTTTGTAGATATTCGTCAAGTTGTAAACGGGTCCACCGTTTTTATTGATGTCCAAACTTATTTGTAAATGTTTTCAACCAATAAATAGTTCTAGAATACAACACTTTTACGATCCTGAAGATTATATGGAATATGTTTTTAATGGAACCAAATGACGATTTAATCTTTTATTAGGAACCCGTTAGGTGTATTAAGTTATAGTTTGTGGACGTATGGCTTTATCACTAGTGATATGTGGCTTTTATGGGTCTTTAAACATGAAAAATAAACTAAGGGTGTTTTGGTATAGCAATGTTTATGGTAGTTTTATAATGGGCCAGTAAAATTTGAGGCGTCCTTAAGGACACCTGCGTATTACCAGAACTGACAAGTGCGTCTTAACAAGCACAAAATTTCCCTTTGTTAATAATTTATCATTTGTGCAAGTAGCTCTAAAAAGGAACTTTAAAGCTGATCACACATTTGTCTGAAAAGTACGCGCCGCATGCGCCGTACGAGCCGCATTTTAGAATTCGTTGTATGAAATCATGTGAAACCTCGCACATTTCACCCGCACCGTACCTACGCGCCGCATTTCGTAAAATGCTGTAGGCTTTCGAATATACGACGCTGATAAATGTGCGACCACCTTTACGTTACTTTGTCCAAATATATCAGCAAAAGTTTTCGAACAGAAACAATAGGTACTTAGGTAGGTATCACAATTCGGAAAACTAACTCTAAGCACTTAGATAATAGAAATAAAATTCAATGGGTATTTTCCAAAAATAAATAGTACTGCACCTAATATTCCCACAACCATACATACCCACGCTGACATTCGTACAAAATGTTACAAAAATTTAAACTTCCAAGGAAAGTGTAGCGAAACAAACCTTATCAGATAAGAATCGATTGTTCTCTAATATCGGCACCTTGGTTCTGCAATTTTACAATGAGACATTAAGCTAATCCTTCTAAAATGATCTGAAGACACCGCCACACTTCGGTTTTGAAAACAATACCGACATTCAGACAAAGCGTTAGGACTCATTTAGACAATGAGGAACTGGTCATGTAGACATTTTGGCTGTATGGTCGGAAATGTGTGTCAATTTCCAGAAAAGTAGGTAACGAGATAGAAGGAAATATTTCGAAATATCCCATGGTCCTTCTCAACAGGATTGAGAAGCCGTCTGCCTAATATTGTGAAATCCATGCATACCCATTAGTAGTTTAGTAGTAAATAGGTAGGTACAATAAGGCTTTTCTCTAAATGAGCTCGTTCACGGAAGTACTACCATCAGTGCCCATGGCCATTTCCATACCTATTTCTGCTACCGAACAGCTTAGAAAAGTTCAAAATTGATGGATATGAGAATACAGGGAGGTGTATACATGAGCGATTTCACCTTTTTCTCCTGGGTGGGCTGCAAGCAACGTATCTGCGATGCCTCTGGTATAATTTCAGGTGCTAGGCACCGGTCACCAATATACATCAGACTCAGACCAAATAAAAAACCAAGACAGAGCGCTGAGAACGATACAGTGAAGTATGCCAAAACTACACCTCCGCTCTGTGCATACACGCTCGCACGCACACATTTACAACCATTTACAATCAAACTACACCTCACTAAGTGCACACATGTTTACGGAACCGGCCTCACTTTACTGTTGACAGGCCTCTGTCTTGGTTTTTTATTTGGTCTGAGACATCAAAGGGGCGATTCTCGTAATTTAAAGACAATTCACAGTCTGATCTGTCTCAATCTGTCAAAAATACCTCTCATTTTCCTAAATTTTTGACAAGTTTTTGACATTTGTTTGTCGCCGAGATGGGACTTTTAGATTTTGAACGTTTTCAATTACGAGAATTGGCCTTCTGGACTCCGATCCATTTCAGGTGTCAGGTGTGAGGTGGCGTCGAAGCTACCTTGTTTGCCAGCCAATAAGTAAAAAAAAAATACACCTCGCTTGGTGTTAAAGACTTTTTTAACTCTACAAGGAAAATTAAACCCATGAAATAAACATTTAAATTGTGCTTTAAAAACAACCTTCGTCTGCTTTATCTCGACTACGTTAGATAAGGAAGGTGCAAATTGCAGGCACACCTGTACAGTTAGATTTTACAGCTTCAACTGTCTTTTGTGGGTCATAAAGTTTTATATCCTGGGTTCCAGAGCCCATTTTGTCCTGGTTAAAGTCCACAGTGATCCAATTGTTACCTCTGTTCACGTCTACTCTGGTTCGGTTTAGCACAAAAAGGTAATTAGGCAATAATAAGCTTCTCAGAAAGATTACCTATTGTTATCAAAAGAAACATCTCATGTTTTAGTACTCGTGTTTTGTTTAATGTTGTTAACAAAGGATTATCCCTTTTTGTTTAACCGACTTTGCCAATTTTTACTTTCTACGAGATAATTTACAATTTGCAATTTGTGTTCTTGCAATGGGGTGTTCAGGGAAATATGTTTTTGACATACCTTTTACCTGAAAAATAGGTAATGTAGATACCTTTTGCTTTTACACAACGATGTTTACAAGGAATATTTTCCTATTCTGTATTGAATGTGAAAGAAGTTATAGGTAGCTTCTCTTATTGTTTACAATATTGAACTGAGTTTTTATCCCGATATTCTTACAGGGTCGATACTTACGTGGGTGAAACCGCGGGATACTGCTAGTGAGAAATAAAATTGCCTAGTAGTTTGATAGTGTGTTATTGGGTTTTTTCATCATGAATTTCTTAGTAGCCTTGTGCCCGGTTGATGGTAATAGGCTCGCCCTCTATTGTTACTTAAGGTCATAGCACACATCAACTCGGAAAGGGATCGTCATCGTAACGCTTTTTCCCTCGCCGTCAAACAGGCGTCAACCTAACGTAAGCATGTAACCAAAACGGATCAGCAGCTCTGATACATCTCGCCGACCGCTGGTTGACCTGGCTGGCACCAGATCAGTTTGAAGTTTGAAGTTGCCTTGTGAATGTAGAGCGCGTGTGGCCACAGTAGTGTGCTGCAGGCAGGCCGCGGGAGGTTAAGATTCCGATTAGTGTGCGTTGCTTTAAGGAGATTCATAAAAATAATACTGAATGGCTCGAGTTGATACGGTGACGATCCCTTTCCGAGTTGATATGTGTGCTATGACTTTTAAATGTAACTGGCGGAATATCGGTTTACATGCTAAGGTACACCTCTGCCAAAAACTCCGGGGAATTACTATAGGTACATACCTTATGTTTTCCATTGTAAATTCTTCAGGTTAATATTCATCTATCAATACTGTGATGTAAAAGTGTTGGTACCTAATACCACACCATCAAAATATTAATAATATCTACAGATAAAATATTCCTTCCAATACAAATAAATCTTTAACCCAAAAAAACTAGCTCAATCGACAATAAATTCAATTCCCAGCGAACAAATTCAAAAGTAATTAATCCAACAATACGTCATCATGCCTCCAACCGCATTATAAATAAGTAAAATTAGTTAACAGCACACACAATCATCATTGCGCCTGCGCATCCCACCCACTAGGTAGGCAGGAATACCAATATTAATAGAGACGTCCCGTCGACAGAAAAATGCCTTTATAATAATCATTCTGACAATTAATCTTAGAACACACACAAAGAAAAATATAATCGCTTACTCATTTTGCTAAAAATGGAAAAGAGGAAAAAAATGGTGGAAGATGGAACAATTTTAACAAATTAGGCGACAAACTCGCCACTTTTTGAAAGTAAATTATTGTATTTTAGATTGTTTTGTGGGCCGAGATTATTGATGCCTTGTGGGCGTGGCAAAGGGATGGGATATGCGTGTCTGTCGATATTTTATGTTCATTGTTCACTTGAGTTTGTATGGTTATGTGACAGCTTACTGAATGTCCATAGACCCGCTAACATAAACCTCCCACGTAGAAGGGTGGAACGATTCTAAGGGATGTTTTTCATTATCATCACGCTTTGATGGTAAAAGTTTGTGGAATGTTGTAAGTACACACGGCTACACATCAAGCTATGCATTTCCAGTTTGAGTTGACCTTGCATTGTATAGGTTTTTCGTACAATCAGAAGTCAGCTTATACTGGTTATGTATAGCTTGATGTGTAGCCGTGTGTACCTACCTACATTTAAAACAAAGATGGTTTCATTTGACCCTCTACATTCTCCTAATATGTAGAATCTGAGAGTGTCGCAACAATAAGACAAACCTTGAAAACATTCCAAATAGAGAATTAATTAACAACAGCAAAACTTAGTGAATGCAACTCTTCAAAATAATTCGGGCACAGCCATAGCATAATGAAGTCCAACAAAATAGTAGCAAAATTCCTAATCGATATCGGTATTTCTTCGAATTCCTTTCCCAACCCTACCAACTAACAATTTCTAAGATGAAGTTCAGACGACCGTCACGAATGGACCAACGTAGGGTGTGAGAGCCCCGGGAAACTATTCTCAAAGAAACAATCGTTTATTCACTCATTCTTCAGGCATTAGACAGAGAGGTCAGATGTGAAATTTTATTAAAACATCACTGTTCAGAGTGGTTATCATCGTGTGGGTTCGGAGATGCGTTCACGCCAAGACTGAATGGACAATTAAACTGAATTATACAATATAAACATGGGTTTATTGTTTGAAAGTTATGATGATTCTAAATTAGGTTTCTGTACGACTAGGCTTTTGTTTAGAAATTGTGAATTATCACGTGGGAAATAATACATAGTTTGAACCTGTTTGGCTTTGAAATTGCACTTGCACATTTTTTCTTAATTATATTTTAATTATGATATTTAGTAAAAATTATTTTGGAGAAAGTGATACTACCTGATTGATTTGTAGTAGGTACCTAATAGTAGTTGATTGATTTACTTTTTTTTAATGGTTTGTACGACATACCTACACATACTCCATTACTCTTTTCTCTTGTCCCTTTCATACTCTGTTATGGATATACATACATAATCAGCCTATAATGTTCCCACTGCTGAGACACTGTCCTCCTCTATTCGATATATTTATGGATTATATTTACCGTAAATTGAAACTAGAATACCTGTCTAACCTATGAATGGTGGTTTTCTCGCCAATTATTGACAATAGACTTATTTCAATAACTATTAGATAATAGGTATTTCATTCGTCCATGTGAATGACTGAATATAATCATTTACTTCATCCGTCATTGATTGGCTCCACACAATTTCAGCAATAAAATACTCATAAAAATATTCCAAAAATATAATATTATCGATAAAGCCGTAATCAAATCAAAAGATGGACTTCATCCCAAAACATATTTCAAAAACATCACTAAAGTAAGATGGCCGCCGTTTCGGTACATCATAATAGCAATATCCTGTCCATTGATTGTCAAAAATTAGGAATTTCGGCAATTACGTCTCACCTCCCACGTGATTTGGGAAAAAAAACATCGCACCCGGCGCATCCAAATTTTCTTAAAAGATCCGACATCTTCTTTTCGTGGGGGACGGGTGATCAGCGTTGGCGATTTTTCATGAGCGGAGCGACAATGCATGTGCAGATGGCAAGAAAACTTTTCTATTGTTTTTACAACTGTGAAGCTGAAGACGAATTGGAAAAATATATTTTTCAAATTTTTTGTAAACCAAGTTTATTTGTGAAGCGTGGTAACCCCTCAATCACAGTTTCATAGCAATATTTAAATATTTTATTTCATATAAACCTACATGGGCACATAAGAAACGTCAGAAGCTAGATGTTTTCAAATTACAGTAGGTATGAGAGGACTGTCAACAAGATTCCTACCAGGTACGTGATAAAATAAAAAATGGTCTACAGATCTAAAGTCTACAAGGCCTACAAAGTCCTCACATTTACAAAATATAAAATAATCTATCAAATGGATAAATAAAAAAATTTAATACAAAAACATATTAAAACCAAGTGATTGGATTGCCTTTACAACCACCAATACAGAGTTGAAATTAGAATTGTAATGCCAAATAGTAAGATTATGTCAAAGAAGTATGTAAAATTTTTTGAGAAATTGATAGACATTTAAGTAGTTATGCCGTTAATGAGGTGCCAGTCACGTGCAGAAGGAATTATTGCCAAATTACCTTGTCTTCAACGTAGTCTATAATCTTATAATATGCTTTTTTTTGAAATTAGCAAAAATAAAGATGTTGGTTCTGGCTGTCTTTATTGATCGTAAAGATGCTTGCATGCTATGGTGAACAGATTTTATCAGCAATCCAGTAGCAATAGTAAGCAGGATTATTCCGAGGTTTACAAAATATAAAGTTCTCCAGACCTAATTTTGACACCAGCCTTCGGTGCGGGAGATATTATAGTGTACAAGTTAGTGTGTGCGCTGACACAGGTGCACTCTCTCTTCCCTCGCTACCATATTCCGACGGGACGGGAAACGACCGGAGAGAGATCAGGCGCAGAACCAACGGCTTAACGTGCTTTCAGAGGCACGGGGGTATCACACCGCCAACTTCCAAACTCCGGGCTGTTACTAAGAAAATCATAATGGAAAAACCCAATAATACTTTACCCGACTTGGGAATCAAATCCAGGACCCCACGCCCAACAGTCAATACACCAATAAGTAATGTACACCATGTAACAGCCAACTATCGCTGGCCTCTTCCGACTTAACCCACACAAGTTTCGACAATTTTTTTCTTATTTTTTCCCTTTTGTTACCTTTGTGCGAGCTAGCGCCGGCACGAAAGGATCCTATAAAGTGTTCTAAGGCGTATCCAGCATACGCCGACCGTTACATATTTATTTTTGTGTTGTGCATTCTTGTCCTGACATGTAAATAAATGATAGATTTTTTTTTAAACAGTTGTTTAGCGATTTCGCGCTTTCATGGTGGCGCGATGGAAATCATGGCGGTCTAGTATCTATGGTGGTAAATTATGTGAGCTAATATTTCATGAGGTTGACGTGCTGATTTTTTGTTAAAGAACGAGGTTCAGTCTGAGAAAATTATGAACGGAATTTCATCTTATGCTTTTCACATTTTGGGAATTTTATGCCATTTTATTTGTAGTGAGACTAAACAACATTCATTCTATAAGGCCAATTCCCGTAATTAAAAACGTTCAAAATCTAGTGGCAATCTGATCTCAGCGAACAAAATTAGAGGTATTTTTGACAGATTGACACTGAGATCAGACTGTGAACGTTCTTAAAATTACGAGAATTGCCTCTCTGGTTATTCTCATATAATGTAGGAACTGTTTCAATTTGTCAAATCTAATGGACAAGTAAATGCTCCAGCCAGACGTAACTTGCAGCAAATGTTCGTGTGACTATAATTTCCTATTCCTACCACCCGGAACACAGAACCCTCAAGGCCTCCTCTCCAATGAATGAAACACTTTATTGCTACTAATTCACGTAATGGGTGAAATGGTGCACTATTCAATGAAAATACCAAGAACAATACAATTTTATGCTTGCCTGGTACCTGAGGAGCAAGCGCCAGTATATTACGTAATTTTAAAGAGAATAGACAGATTATAAAGTTGACGTTTTTGGCTGTTTACCGTTGTGTTCCCTAATTATTTAATTAGATTGTTTTACTGTGGTAATTCTGGATTGTTACAGGGGAATTTTGAGGGATAGTGACAGACAAAGGAGCAATAATGAGGACCGAGAAAGTGAATTGTTTTACTGGAGCTATCTGGAATCGGGAACTCAGGAGTTTCTAGTAAATTTTGAGGCATTCTATCCCTTG
This sequence comes from Gortyna flavago, assembly GCA_963669345.1. Taxonomy (NCBI): domain Eukaryota; kingdom Metazoa; phylum Arthropoda; class Insecta; order Lepidoptera; family Noctuidae; genus Gortyna; species Gortyna flavago. The sequence continues at coordinate 15,726,468 of OY770128.1, forward strand.
ATGCCATTGCAATCACTGCCTTTTTCCAACTATGTTGGGTTCGACTACCAGTCTAACCAGATGCAGCTGAATCCCAGTATTTTATATGGTGCGACTTCGATAGGTAAGGGATAGTCACCTATCCACAACACCGACTGCGGTTAGCGTAGCTTAACCTTCGATCGATCCGTGCAGCTGTTATGATTTAGCCACGAGCCCCTGTATTTGAAAAGAAGGGTAAACATGATGTAGAGAAAGAACTCAAACACAAAATAGAATAAGTTGGGGGAAAATATGGCCAGCGCTCAGCATAAATAATATTTATAAATAAAATTTTCTCAAACATGCTTGGAAAGAGCATTATTTTGACAACCTTCTTCGAGATAAATCGAAATTGCTGTACTGGCCAAATACATGCGAGCAGCGGCCGGCAAAAGTTGTATGAAAATCCATATCTGCATACCTACCACGAGCTCTTAACGCGATCCACTTTAGGACCTAAACTGAACTGTTCCTCTAATTCGTACCATGACGTCAGTTTAACGATTCAATTTAGGCCGTGCCATCTGGATACCTACCACGAGCTCTTGACGCTCATTCACTTTCAACGATCCAAATGCCGCTGAGCGTATTGGACGTCATGGTACGACTGTGAACGATGCAGTTTAAGAACCTAATCTGAAATGTCTTGCTTTTGAATAGTTTTTAAATAGATCATGTTAGGCCTCCTGTCCTGTTTTAGCGGCAAAATAAATTACATAGTAAACTCATATCTGTCGTGTAATTTAAAAATAGAACGATCTTCTACTCCGAAACATGGCAACCAAGGAAGTTACCTCCTTAACAAAAGTTTTATTTAAATTTCGAACTGGCTTGCAAATAGAAAGCTTTTTATTGAAAAAAAAAAACAAATGAACACTTTAACGCGCGGGAAAAATTATTGTTATTCGTTTTTCATCATTCATTTTGAAAAGTAATTGTATTTTCAAATTAAATGTTCTGCCTAGGTAGGTAATATAAGTACTACAGATAATATAAGTACTACTGAGTTTTCACTTCCGCGCATTATTTGAGAAAAGTACTGTACAAGCCTTGGCCACAACTTGGCATTGATGGACTTATGTGCCACATTTACACGTTCGTCCATCAATGCCTCTTTTGCTGCCCGCTGCAGTAATGTACTATTTGTATTTAATTAAATAAAGGAAATACTAATATAACACATGTAGCAGTTTATTTAATAACTAGCTTCTGCCCGCGACTTCGTCCGCGTGAAATTTCACCCTCCACCCATTCACCCTCTTAGGAGTGGAATTTCGAAAAACCCTTTCTTAGTGGATACCTTTATACACTTCACACAGAACACACTCCAAATTTAATGTCTCTATGACCAGCGTTTTAGGCTGTGCATTGATATAATCAGTCAGACAGGATCACAGGACTTTGAATTTTATATTAGATTATAAAAGTAAACCTAAGTACCTACCTAATAAAAAAAAACTCAATAACAGAAAATAAAATACCTAAATAAACCTATTTCTGATGATAACTAATCTAAACTCAATAAATAAGCAAAATCCCTAAAAACTAATATCTACTAATCCTACCTAACAGTTTTATAAAATAACCTACGGTCACTACGTACACTATCCCCATACTTTAAAATTAAAATCTATACCGACGACTTATAAAAATAAACCTAAATAATAATTTAGGCACATTTTTGGGTTTGGTGTCGGTCTAGTAACAACCCCTGGCATTTATTTTTTTGATATTTTCAATGTACAGAATTTTCACTTCTACAGATTTATTATAAGTATATAAACAACAAAAGAAATTCAAATAAACTATTTAAAGACTAAAAGTCGCGCTGATAAGCACGGTTTGTTAATATCAATTATTGTCTGTCAATAAGGTCGAACGCTCTGAACGCATCAACAGCCAAATATTGAATGAAGCCCGCGCTTTTTTTTTTTTTTGACATGACAACTCGCAGTTGCAACTCGCTAAGGTTGCCTTTCTGCTTAACCGGACATCGGACCTCCCGCCTTTTTATACCCTACCGCCACGACCTGCGTCGAGCGCGGCAACCGTTACACAAAAATAATCCTTATGGCATGATTCAGTATTCACGCGCGACGGCGCGATGGCTTATTAGCGTATTTCATGTTTAAGTTTGGTGTTTCTATACCGACTACTATGATTCTTTTTTTATTGAATAGGTAATAATATTAACTTCTTTTTATTAGGGATGAGTGAGAGTATTATAAACGTAAGAGTAAACAAATATAATCAGAAAGCTCCGAACTGCTAAGCTATCGGGAGTTACACGTGTTATTGTGAGTCAACCATAAAAGATAGACATATGCTGTTGTGGGATATTTTTTAGATAATTTTATGTAGAACATTTCCGTCATAAATGATTTCTATGTAGCTTTAACCATTAAGGCTGCACACGCGACGGAAGCTTAAAAAATGGAGCAAATTCTCCCGTTTTCCCTACATTTCCTTTCACTGCTCTGCTCCTATTCATTGTAGCGTGATGAAAAGTACACTATAACCTCCCCAGGAGTATGAAGAATAATTGTACCAAGTTTCGTTAAAATCCGTCGAGTAGTTTTTGTTTCTATAAGGAACATACAGACAGACAGACAGACAGACAGACAGACAGACAGACAAAAATTTTACTGATTGCATTTTTGGCATCAGTATCGATCACTTATTACCCCCTGATAGTTATTTTGAAAATATATGTAATGTACAGAATTGACCTCTCTACAGATTTATTATAAGTATAGATGATACGCTAATTTCTATGTTGACACGGGGACGCATATGAAGCCATAAAAGCAACTAATACAATTAATTATTTAGCTGTAATTTATAGATTACTAGCTGCGCCCCGCGGTTTCACCAGCGAAAGTTTCGATTTAGGGGTATGAAAAATAGATGTTGGCCGATTCTCATAGATACCGGATAAGCACAAAAAATTTCATCAAAATCGGTCAAGCCGTTTCGGAGGAGTATGGCAACGAAAACTGTGACACGAGAATTTTATATATTAGATACCAGTTACGAAAGAGACTTCAATTACGCACCTAAAACATTTTCGGCTATAAAAAAATCCCAAAAAAGAACGAAAAATAACTGGTAACGAAATCAGTCCGAGTTTTAATATCTTGCCAACTTTATCATCTTAATCGGAGTGTCAAAAATAAGGCTGCAATATACCGAAAGGCACGTTGGAGTGAAACGATGAAAAATTCTGTACACACACAGATCTCACGATAACTATAGTGATGGAGAAGTGAAATTACGAGATATGCGAGCTAAATATTTTTGTTTCGAAATGTCAGGTGAGGAGTGCGTGTAGTGTTGGGGCGAAATGAGTGTTGTGTTGAATTAATTTCACAAAGTTATAAAAAAAGGATAAATTAATGTCAATGGCAAAAGACCAAAGAAACGATGGATGGGCTATGTGAATGCTGATATGTTTAGAAAGGGGGTACTACCGAGATGACGACTAATAGAAAAGTGTATGTAAGGAAAATAAATTTTGTGCCGACCCCAAATAAATTGGGATAAAGATGGGAGAATGATGATAAAAATTTATGAATAAAGATAATGGTACTTAAGTTTAATTTATACAAAATACTAATACCTACCAGAGGGCTATTTTTAGGCCAAAGAATCAGCAGCCATACAACGGCAACGTGGCAATGCTGCCACCCTTTGGGCACTTTTGTCATTGACAGTGATGCGGAAGAATTTTTTATGCCCATGGAGCTCTCCCCTTTCTTATATACTTGTACATAATATTGCATGTAGTGTATCTATTAAATAGATATGTAAACACTGTCTCATTTACACAAGACGGGTAGCTGCTGTGACTTATGTCATCTGTCAGTCAGGAGAAATGGCGGGAAACAGACAAAGTTAGGCAGGCTATATACGATGGCGCTTGGTGTGGTAGTGAGCCAGTGAAGTGATATGTTCAACATAAATATGGAATCAACAGGATTCTACATTGCATATCTTGTGTTCACTGAAAAGCGTGACATAAGTGCGCGTTTAGGTCACACGTGCTAGAAAATGGTATACTATACGTATTATAGGTGACTTATGTAGTATTATTGCACGGCGTTTAGCTAATTTCACGCAATGTAATAACGGAATAACTTAAGTCATACGTATCGTAATATACCTACTATTTTCGTTAATTCTCAAGAGGAACTACTACCTCATACTCTCTCTCCTCACTATCTGATAAATATCTTGAACTGTCATCAGATCAAGTTATGTGTTACGCTAGGTATATTTTAATTCGGCGAAGGTACAGCAAATATTCTGCAACCGGAACCAACGACATGGATTAATGATATAATTTTAATTAACTTTCGTGCGAATGTCGACCTACACTGTTGTTTTTTAAAAAGATAAATATTTGCTTGAATATTTTGCTGTACTAACAGGGGCGATTTTTATTTAATAACATTAATTTATTCTATATAAATGTTGAAACATGTAATGCAAATGGATGAAAATATAATTTTGGATCCCAAAGTAGTTGTAAAGTAAATACATACATACATAACATAATCAGCCTATAATGTTCCCACTGCTGGGATACAGGCCTCCTGTCTGTAAGAGGGAGTGGGCCGTAATCCACCACGCGGGCCCAGTGCGGGTTGGTAGTTGTCACATGTCTTCGAATTTTTGGTTCTAGGACATGCCGGTTTCCTCACGATGTTTTCCTTCACCGTTTGGAGAGCAATGGTGATGAAATAATTTACACAAAGTAAAGCGCCTGTCTGGGTTCAAACCTACGACCCAACTCGGAAGTCGCGGCTGTTACCACTGGGCCACCACTGCTCTCTCAAGTAAATAGATACACTCGAAAAACATAACCCACCTTCTGGAGCAGTCAGGTAAAAAAAAAACATTAGTTCGCAAAAAAAAACCCGGCGAAACAGCAGCGGTAGTTTTTAAAACAATCTAAAAACCACCAATTTCATAAAAAAAATTTACATGAAAACAGATCTAGATACACAAATAAACAAAACAGCATTAAGTAGATAAAAATCATTGCTAAAACGCACACAAATGATACAGCTTATTACTTAGAAACATACGTTCGCAAAAAAAAAACCTGTGAAAACAGCGATAGTTTTCAAAATAAGTATCGATTTAAGACGCCATAAAAAATAATTACAAAAAATCACCAGTTTTTTCTATAAAAAAACAGATCTAGGCACACAAATAAATAAAAACAAAACACCATCAGATAAAAATCGTTGCTAAAAAATACACACAGATGATACGGCCTATAACTTGGTTAATTGAAAAGATGCATCATGTATGGGAGAGGACTTCATTAAGACCTAACTAGAGCCTTCAATTATAATGTATAGCTTTTACACTGCGCAGTGCGAAGTACCTCATTAGTTAAAGGATGTAACTATACGGTTAATAACTCCTAAGAAATGCCGTATCTTGAATACTGATTAAAGCTAAATGATCAGTAAATGAGTGCTCTTTTTAGATACCAGTTCAGAGCTGGTTGTAATATGAGCTGTTTTGATTCCTTATTAATTAGATGTGGCAGTTGTGTGTCTGTTTGTTTGTTTGTTACTAGATTATTGGAGAACTGCTGGATAAATTTCTTCAGAAAATTGTCATAGGAGGTACCTACTGACAGTACTACAGGGCCAAATTAACATCACGTCTGCGGAGTTTTGCTACCTACTTTAATGTGACCTTGTAAGGCCTACTAATGTACACGCGAGATAATACTCTTAATTATATAATTGTTTGTTCGTATCTTTGACGAATAAATTGGGATTACCACACAATTATTTCAATTTAACTCATTTAATGTTATAAATTCATTCATAAATCGTGATATAGTTCTCATCAACCAGCTCCGTCATCCTTGATATTATAGCGAAGTTTAAGCAAAACCAAGACTATAAAATATCAAGTATACTCTGTCCATAACGATTCGCAGCCAAAACGTAATCAATCCTTAGGCATATGCAGCTGGTTTAAGTAATCCGTTTGTTGGTATACATTGCCGCATTACCTACCGTATACATTGGTTGGTTATCTGTAAGCTGATGATGATGGCTAACTGCCACTGCTGGACACAGGGTTCTCCAATTACACGCTATTTAACTCGATTGTCGGCAACTCTCATCCAGCTACCAGTCACCCTGCGAAGATCGTAGCTCCACCTAGCCTGAGGGCGTCCTCCTTACGTTTTCCGATTCGCGGTCCCCACTCCAGAACACATCTACCTCAACGGTCATCGGTTCTACAGCTAACATGGCCGGCACATTGCCACTTCAGCTTACTTATTCCGTGGGTTGGCCAAAACAATATAAAAAATCCACGTTACTGTTACAAAATAACTAATAACACCCAAAATAGGCAATAACAGCCAACAGCCTGAACAGACGTAATTTATTAACTAAGCGTCACAAAAACCCGTGTGTTAACCCTTTCCGTTTGATTGACAAACACTGTTGCAGTATCAGTGTTCTCAACCCGTCGCTGCTGTCAATCCGATCTCGTTGTCACTGTGAAAAAACCGGCCAAGTACGTGTCGGACCACGCACAATGAAGGGTTCCGTAGGTGGAATGAATTTATCCCAAGAACAAACTTAACATTGTAGTTGAAAAACATGTTCTCCCATACATTCCAACTGAAAATGTAAGTTTGTACGCACAATATTGAGAGATTTACCATGTTCTTTCAAGATCATAGACTTCTTATTAATTTTCCTGTAATCTATAGGTATAGAACTGTTTTCTGTATTTTCAAAAAAAAAAATAGGCTCAGTAGTTTCGGAGATAAGGGGGGGGGAATGGTAAATTTCCGTCTATTGTCTTAAATAACTTTAATACAATTTATTTTAAAATTATGAAAAAAATATATTTGAGATCCTCACGGTGAGCCCTTTCATTTGATATGTCACACGGTACAGATTGCGAAAGTTTTTTTTTTAAATTGTCTATTTACCCCTCAAAAATGACTCCCATTTTCAAAACTCATTTATTTACGTTACACTTCTGTGTTTGGGTCACAGAGATTCATATGTGCACCAAATTTTAACTTAATCGGTCCATAAGATTCGGAGCAAATTGGCTGTGACAGACGGACAGACAGACAGACAGACAGACAGACAGACACACGAGTGATCCTATAAGGGTTCCGTTTTTTCCTTTTGAGGTACGGAACCCTAAAAATAACCAACACCACGGGGTTTGTGGTCCAAAAAAAGAGCAGAAAGCGATTTGTTAAAGATACTCTACAGCACGGTCAAAGTTTGTTGAAAAGAAAAAAAGTCATTTATTCAAATTAGATTGAGAATCAGCTCTTTTTGAACGTCATAATTACATAAGACAGTCCCCACAAAAACACTCGCCCTTCACCTTTTCCTAGTGCTTTAGCTGGGATGAAGAAGTGGCGCAACAAACTCCCCAGCAGCACAGCTGTCTGTTCAGTTAGAAGAACTTGATTCTATCTGATGTTATTAAGGATATAATATCAAAATCTACCGCGTTTCACTCCGTAGTTGACCAGAGTTAATTAACTCATCTTTATGAGCGAACTCATTGCAGGCAGTGGTATAACGAATGATTTAATAGGTAAAATGTCAAATTGGTGATGGAATATAAATATACTCGTATGTACGAATTTTAATAAAGTAGCATGTAGCCTGCATGCAGTTTTATCTATTGATACTGGCTGTATTGTCGGTAGCTATTAAAAAAAAAACATAAAACAGGAGTTCTGGATTTGAAAAGATTCGGGAGAGAGTAAGATGAAGTAACGAGCTAAGAAGTGTATTTTATTAAAAGAAGTTAATCGTATTTTCAAATATCATTTTGATCTGCACCCCTACATATTTTTTTTTATTCCAGAATGGGCCTGAACTTGACCTCGATCACGCCTGATGGAAAACGATGGATGAGATCTATTATCATATTACGAGAAAAGAGGGAAGGCCTTATTCATCGATTTACGTATATATACTTAAAAAGTTTCTTGAATTCTACTTTTATTTAAAACTCTATTCGAGGTGCCATTTATAAGAAAAATACGGGTTTCTACGGAACGTTATCCATAAGATTATTGGTGACTTTAGATCTTGGATAAACCACATTATAAAATTAATGCTTAATTACAGTATTTGATGTTCTTCGCCTATCGTAGGTACACGACATATACGATTACTTTTACAGTTCCTTTACATCGATGAAGGAAAAACATCGCTAAGAAACCTGAAGACCAATTCTCGTAATTTAAAACGTTCAAAATCTAGTCGCAATCTCATCTCGGTAATAAAAAAATTTGAAAAACTTGTCAAAATGTATTGAAATTAGAGGTATTTTTTACAGATTGAGATTAAGATCAGACTGTGAACGTTATTAAAATTAAAATTACGAGAATTGCCCCTCTGAACCTTGCACGCCTTGACCAAGCGTGTTGAATGTGATCAATGCTCGTGCCTTCTCTGCATTATTGTTGTTACCTACTATTATTTGATTTGCTTGGTCGGAACGAAGCGACGTTCTGTTGTAATTTGGACCACAACCCAAAATGTAGTCACTCTACGGGGAGTCAACAAGAAATATGTCGAAACTCGACTAAGTGTTAAATAATACATTAACGTGGTGATACATAATTGAAGAGGTGCCACCATAACGTGGAAGCGACGAATTTAACCAACTGCACTGATATGGTATGCGTTTTTACTATCTAAGGTATACTATCCTTTATTTCCAGTGTGGGTAGGTAGATGTCACATGTCTTCGAATTTTTGGTTCTAGGACATGCCGGTTTCCTCACAATGTTTTATTTTACCGTTTTAGAACAGTGGTAATGAAATAATTTACACAAAGGACAACGTCTGGGTTTGAACCTACGACTTACAACTCGTAAGTCGCTTAAAAAATATAACTATGTCTCAAATTAATTATTTTAACCCCCAGAATATCTTTAAAGTAGTTATTTACCGTTCACTAAAAGATACAGATAGGTAAAATTTTAAGATTTCGCGTCCAATAATTTCTTAATAGAGTACGGAATTTTATAATTACTAGCGATCTCGAGCCTGGCTTGTTAAGATCTTACTTTACCAATATCATTTTAATCATTGAAACTGGTAAATTGAAATTTACGACCAGTCAGACTATTTTTGTATTAAATGCATATCTACTCTATTATAAATGATTGTATCACTTTTCAGATATTTCATTAAATATCTGTTAATTGATTTACTTTAAAGATTTGGGTGTGGTGTATTTTTTGTGCAAGGTAACAAAATAGTTTAGCAAATTAAAAAGGCAGTATTTTCTATTTAAATTCTGCACTTTCATAGATAAGCATTCGCATCATAGATAAGTATCAAGAGAAGTGATAACGATTGAAAGACATTAGAAAAAAACGAGCCACAGTAAGGAACCACTTTATATGTATTAACTTAGCATTTTCCTTAAAGAAATTCCAGCTCCCAAGAGAGTCCTTAAAACAGGAGCGTAGAGTTTTAGAAGATGGCGAAAAGTTTATTAATATTACAAACACACGATGCTGAGATATCAGCCTTAGAACTGTAACTTTGCATTATAGGTTTGTCATGCATATACATAAACGAGGTTCAGCTTTAGGATTATCAGAGGAAGAACAACTGCTGGTCTTTAAAAAAATCACGTTTCTTGTAACGAGGAGTCTTCCGATTCCTTAAATACCGAATTATTTTTAACTTCAGTTTGTTATACCTAAGTGCCAATTATACTTCATTGCCTTCATCACACTGTCTCAACCACTAAAAACTCGTCCAAAAACTATACAGCAAATAAATATATAACAATAATTATCCTCCCTACCAGCCAACACGTCAGTATGAAGAGATTAAAAATTATTAACAAAACGGCCTGGAACCAGTCGAGCGTCATTCCTGATTATCAACGGGCATCAACCGTAGTGGTTCTTAATTAAATAATCAAAAAATATGTGTGCCCTTAATACTGGGATCTATAGATGAAATGCTAATGAGTTTGTGTTCATGCTTTGACGCCTAGTTTTTGAGGAATTATGACGTGACTGCATGGGTGTTTCAGCTTAGGAGGTGTATTTGACAAAGGATTTCTTAGCTGTTTTATAAAGAAATAGCTTTTTTCCGTGCATAATATAATCAGCCTATAATGTTCCCACTGCTGGGACACAGGCCTCCTCTCTGTGAGAAGGAAAGAGCTGTACCTAATCTACCACACGAGCCTAGTGTGGATTGGTAGATGTCACATGTCTTCGAATATTTGATTCTAGGCCATGCCGATGTTTTCCTTTACCGTTTTGTATTAGTATGGATCAGTTGGAAATCCAGAATGTTGTAGGTTTCCACAATAAAAACGAATTTGTATAATCCGTATTATATGATTTTTAGTACATGATGTAGGAGTAACCCGTGTGAGGGGCCCGTGGCTAAATAATAACAGCCGCACAGGTCGATCGATCAGGTTAAGCTACGCTTGCCGCGGTTGGTCTGTGGATGGGTGACCATCTTTACATATCGAGACCCCTCCGTGCCTCGGAAAGCACGTTAAGCCGTTGGTCCCGGCTGTCATTCGTGGATCTTTGACAGTCGTTACGGGTAGTTAGAAGCCCGAAAGTCTGACAACCAGTCTTACCAAGGGGTATCGTATTACCCAGTAACTGGGTTGTGGAGGTCAGATAGGCAGTCGCTTCATGTAAAATACTGATATTCGGCTGCATCCGGTTAGACTGGAAGCCGACCCCAACATAGTTGGGAAAAGGCTAGGCAGATGATGATGATGATGCAGGAGTAACCCGAAGTGAGGAATAATGCGAAGATGACCGGCTGACAAGTTTTAGCAATTTTTTATTTTATTAGGAAGAACAAACAATTGTACATTTTGTCTTACATCTAAATAAACAATAAAGTGGGTTAACGTACTATCAACAACGTCTCCACATATTACTATAAGTATTAATTTACCATTATGGTTAAGTTTCTATAACCAGCTACAATGTTTGTATTTATTTAGACATACATCTACGCAGGAACTCCCAAAAATACACACAATGCTGACTTTCCAATGTTCCGAAAATTCATTCTTACAAGCCTTTGCAATAATAACCGACATAAAAACTGGTAACATATCTATTAGCCTTTCACAATATACATTAGGACGCAATCCCCATTGTCCATCACGGAGCGCACGCGCGAATGCCCACGAATGACGACGTAACTGTAAATTTTGTCGCAAACAAAATACTTCACATTTATTGATCCTAATACCATTGTGCAGGGATTTGGATCTGTCCATTCAAATAGCAGGTAAGCGATACTTGAGGTATGTAAGTATAGATTTTTTAGTTAAGCCCTTATACGTATAATTGGTAGCATTCGCTTTGGTGAGGGATGATGATAATCTCTTGTGATCTTTGCACACAGTCAAGAGATTCTTGACTGTTAGTTGATGTGTTTTGAAAAATAATCGACGGTTATACAGAATCTTGTGAATAAGTGAATTACACGAAGCGTGGGAGAAACCTGTACACAGTATATTAACGAGAATAAGGACAATATGAACGATTGGCCGGTCCTGATCAGAGTTATATAGAACAGTAGCATACAAGTATCAAATAGAAAATGGTCATAAGGCCAACGTTAAAATCACATTGAAATGAGAATAAGGATAATATAAACCTTTCGATGGTCCTGATGAGACTGATTTGGAAGTATATGGAATAGTAGCATACGAGTATCAAGTAGAAAATGGTCGTAAGGCCAACGTTTAAATCTCATTGGCATAGTTATTTCTGGCAGTCTAGTACTGAGACTACTGGTTTAACGGAACAATTTAAATGAAGAGCTGCCGAGCTCTTCATTTAAATTGTTTACACCTGTTATCAAATAGAATGGTCATAACTTCAGAACAGTTAGCAGCTTTGAAAGGGCTTTAATAACAGGACATGTGTATAAAAAATTGTCGCATCATATTTCTTTCAAATTATTATTTTCATTTAAAATCACCCTTTCACGCAAAAATCCGACAGACCAACCATTTTCCGATCCACTGCCTTCCTATAAGCTGGCAAAATGAACTGCAGGAGAGGCAACAGCCTCATAATTACGTATACCTTGCGTTGTTATTGTTATATCTTCGCTAAATACCCGTCAAATAATAGCTTCTATTTCTAATCCTTCAAAGGGTCTTTAAGTAGTTAGTTATTCTTTGAAGTAATCTTAAAAATAAATGTGCTCAATTATGCGTATATTATTTGAAATCATTAAGCCTTTAAAATGTCAGTATTGTGATGTTTGGTTGTGGGTGGTTAAGCGGTAGGCAGTTTGAAGAGGCTAGTGTGGTCTTTATCATTTTCACTCATGATTTCCTAGACAGCGCCATCTGTAAGTTTAGGTCTTAATAATACAAAACCGAGGAGTTTTTTTTAGTAGACAGTTATTTTGTCGAAGAAACCGTCAGAAACCAGGAGATTATTTGAGGTTATAATATAATTATGTGCTCATAAGATCAATGATGATGATGACGATGAAAGATCAATGTACCAACCTAGGCTTTATATAGTTTAATTTGTTCTTATTCAAATTTTTTCTATTTAATATATATAGGTATATTAACTAACTTATTATATAAATAAATACAAAAATGAAGGACACCTAGACGTCGAAGTACTCGTCCGCATCGCTGTCATCCGGAAACGTGCCCAGAAGACTGGCAGCATTGCCACGTTGAATGGCAATGCTAATTCTTTGACCAAAGAACGACCCAGCCCTCTGGTCACGTGAAGAGACTAACCGGCGAGAAATTTCCTTAAAAAGGAGACGCGCACTCGGGCCCCATGACCCGAGCGTTTCGACCCCAAATGGCTCAAAGCTGTAGTTGCCTATAAGGTTACAGTATTTGCGCCGCTTGAGGGTCTCAGCAGCCGCAGCAGCGGCACCAGCACAGCCCGCCGTGCTAGGAACATGAGATGGCGCAAGGGTATCGACACACGTTGCGTCGCACACCAGAGGCCTACCCACCTTCCAAGGCAACAACGTCATGCCGTCTGGTCTCTTCCCATCGTCACGTACCAAGCCGTTTGGTTCTAACACCGCTGGTACGCCGGCGGTGACAAGGGCTCGACGAATAATGTGGTTGACGCTGGCGTGCCGTGCTATGCGGCCTGCGCTCCTGCAGCAAGACAGGCCATGGTGTCCGATTCTGTCGACAGCTTCAACGCAGTGACATCGATGCGGAGCAACACAAGGTGCGCCCAAGCGGAGACACGTAGCGAGCCGAAACGATGAGTCATCCATCATTGTGCCTATGGTGGATGACGGGAGCGCCTGAAGCCACAAGCCTGACTCCCATTCTCCCACAGCCAGCAGACGAGCACGCTCAACAGTATTACGTGACGTGTTTACAAGGGTATTCCGTATAATACTGCAGAGCGGCTCATCCCACCGTCTCTGGGAAGACGGGTTATAGGGCAAAACCGTATTGGGACAAGCCATTTTCCAAGCGTTCATCGCATCGGTCAAACACGGTACTTCAAAATCGACCAGTGAGGAAGATAAAATGTTCCTGGTTAATTTATCGGTACTGCGGACCGAGGAGAGGAAGGCCAGTAAACTAATACTTGAAATTTTGCGGCTTTATATTCAGTATAAACCTTTAGCTAATATATTTCTACTATTTCTAAGCCATTTCCATGGTAAACGTTATTTCTAACTGTGTAATTTAAAGCTATTTATTTATACCAAGATTTCCATCGCCCACATTGATTTCAATCGCGATAGGATAATATTTAGTCTCGTTACTTTGTAGTTGACTATAATTTACAAGCTTAGCTCGAATAAGAACTTCTGACACTTTGGATGTGCTCATAGCTACTTTGTAAGAGTTAGTTCAATATAAATATTTCTGTTGAATTAAATAGATGTAGTAGTATGGTGTCATACTAAGAATAATAGTCGCGTAGTCAGAAGCCTAAAAGTCTGACGTCCAGTCTTACCAAAGAGTACCGTTTTAGCTAGTAACTGGGTTGTGGAGATTCTATTGCATTCGGTTAGACTGGAAGCCGACCCCAATAAAGGCTAGCTAGATTGACTAAGGCCAGATTTTTCAAGAAATAATTTTGAATTTTTGACAGTTCTTCCATACAAAATCTGTCAGACGTCAATTTTATTCCACGAATAAAAATTATCTGTCGATTGCAAAATCAGCCCTTAGAATGTTTCTTATTCTAATATAAAATAAATTTATTCTAATATTATGTAAAATAATTGTTAAATTCGACTGCGCTGTCTCGATTTGGTACATAATTGGGATAAGAATATGGACGGAGGAAAGAATCATATTAAGAAATAAATTCATGATAGGTATCTCCTTTGAAAAAAAAAACTTACAGCGATGTCTCCATTATCTATAAGTACCTAGATATCTAAAGGTACATACAATTTAATTGAAGTGTCTGTTTGTAATATAAAAATAACAGCTTTGTACTAAATGCATATGATTTTATATACGGTACTTATAATAAAACCACAATTCTTAAAAAAAAACTTTCTGTTTGTTCCGGCTAATCACCGAAACGGCTGGACTATTTGTTACAAGATTTTCACGGACAGATAGCTGATGTTATAAGGAGTAAGAAAGTCTTAATTTTAGAAAAAAAAGGAACGAATAAAGATAATACACGTTTTTGTTTACCGACATCCACGCGAACGAAGTCGCGGGCACAGCTAGTTTAGGATAAGGATGCAGAGGACGATGAGACGTCTCATTACTTAGATTATTAAAACAATACTTCTTAAGTCTTCTAAACAAAAACTCAGCGTGTGAACCGACGCGTTAAACACGATATGCATAATATAGCATTATTTAACATAATTAATTAACAAAATCCTCATAACAGACAGATTGACAAAACAACAACTAAAGTATTTTACGTCTTCATATGATATCGACAGTCTCATCTGTTTAAGCAAACATTAATAATTTAACTTGACGTTTGATTTCCCTTCAGTTTCTAGATAGAGGGTGTTGGTTTTGATAAATTAGCTGTGGGATACGGAGAGGAAGCCTGAGTCCCAGCTGTGGGAAATAATAGACTGGTTATTTATGTGTGCGTGGTCGGATCCTAAGAAGAACTTTGTCGTGGTCTTTTATATGAACTCTACTAAACAGGAAAGAAATTACCAATGGACAATGAGAGTGCCGAATTTAATCCTATTTAGTAACAAAAAAAATATTAGGTACAGCACATCAACCTACCCGAAACTGTCAAATTGTCCCAATCAACTTTGAACCTTGTGCCTTAGCGTTAAAGTTGAAAATCTATCAAAGAAATTTGACAGATTGTAGTAGCTTGATGTGCTGGCGTCTGTACTTTAGAGAGGGGCTCGCTAATAAGTAATAATAGCCGCAAGATTCGAGGCAATACGGGCTGGTCTCCGCAACTCCACGTCAATGCGCGTATATTGCGATCGGTTAGGCAAGGCTGCCTCGATCGGTCCTTGAATGGGTGACCATCTTTACATACCGAAGCCCCTGCGTGTCTCGGAACATGCTTAACGTACCCAGCTAAGCAGTTGGTCCCGGCTGTTATTCGTGGATTTTTGACAGTCGTTACAGATAGTCAGAAATCCGAAAGTCTGACAATCAGTCTAACCAAGGCGTATCGTATTACCCAGTAACTGGGTTTTAGAGATGAAGATCAGCTGATAGGCAGTTGCTCCATGTAAAATACTGGTAATCAGCTGCATCCGGTTAGACTGGAAGCCGACCCCAATATAGTTGGTAAAAGACTAGACAGATTGATTGAGTTACATCATAATACATACGTACATTTATTCCGGTATAACAGAATGGATAAGTACAGTCTCGTGCATAGGACTTTTTATGTTCCAAATTAACATTTTAAACGATCAAAAATACGTTCGGTTGCCGATAGTTAGCACAAGAAGCTCATCAAATTTCAAGACCAATTCACTTTATTTAATGCAAAAATCATCCTTAGATTCCCAACCAATAAACTCCATATATCTATTATTAACATCATCAAAACGCATAACACAATCAATTAAATTCCCATAATAATTTCTATAAAATACGACAGCGTTCCCATATTCAATAATAAAGTTTTAATAGTAACAATAATAATTCATTCAGTTAATAATAAATAAAAACGGGGCGCATATTAAAACGTCCGTCGAGTATTACATTGAGCAGTAAAGAGTTTGGTTTAATGGTCAGTAATTGGTTGGAATAACATAATTTTTATTGGTATTGTCTCGGCTAGGTAACGATCTCTCTTACTCATGAAACTCGAAGACTTGTAACTTTTTAAACTTTGATTCAAAACACAATTTTATTTATCTACCATCATCTGTCTAGCCTTGTAGTTCCCGGGGGTCAACTTGCAGTGTAATCGGATGCAGCTGACGAGCTGCATACCAATCTATATCCGAATAATAAAGCTGAAGAGTTTGTTTGTTTGAAAGTGCTAATCTCTGAAACTACTAGTCGGATTAAAAAAAAAATATTGCATGTGATAGCCCAATTCTTGAGGGTAAGTATAGGCTATAATATATACTGCTTAACATCATACTAGGACCCATAGAAGCCGAACAAAAACAAAACAAAATCAGAAAGAACGCTGAGCGTAAACGAAGTATAGCGCGGGCAGACGATGCGATGCGTCGGGGAGGTTCGGGGAAATACGAAGTCGAGGGCAGAAGCTATATTTTATATGGAGCGATTGCCTTTATGAAATTCACAACCCTTGTTACTGGGTAACACGATACCTCTTGGCAAGACTGGTTGTCTAGACTATCGGGTTTCTGACCACCTGGTAACGACTCTCATCTATGAATAACAGACGGCACCAACTGCGGAGGGGTGTCGTTATGTTTTGGATGGTCTCCCATTCACGGACCGAAATAGGCAAGCATTGCTTAACCTTGAAGATCGACCCGTGCGCCTGTTATTATTTACCCACGAGCTTCATCAATCATTACTAAATGCTTGTCATTACTAAGATTTTTTTATTTAAAAATCTCGTTATACATTACGCATGACACAACATCACGCCAGCTCTCTCCGACGGCCTAGGCAGAGGTGTACCAATAGTACACCCACCCACATAATCGCCAGCCACGTTTAAGTCCCATGTAAATCTCGAGATATTTTTTTACCAAAACGGGGTGACTCAGAACCGAGTTCCTCCAAGAGTAAGGGCAAACCTCGCTTCGGGTCAATAAATAAATAAATCTCAGAGCTGCCGTTTTTTAGTTTATTTTTCATTAATATCGTAATTATGTGAGTTGGTATCGAAAACAAACCGCAATCTTCTGCCTGCCTTAATGGCTTAGGGGTCAATTATAGGCGTTCTAATAATAATGTTGTGTGCGATCTTTAGACTTAATATGTATCCGTATTAGTCATTCATTTGATTGTAGACGATTTTATTTAAATTCTGCTTAATTTTTGAGGTGTTCACATTCTTTAAGATCTTGTAAGGGAGTGGATGACGTCACGGGAATAATGATCAGTGATGAAATACATTGAGATCTGGTGCAATAAAGCTAAATTGGTGCAGTGGCACAACTTAGAAACTCATTCAGGTGGCGATATGCCCCTCTTGTCGCGCTCTCCGTGCACTAACAAACTGCACTATGCGAGGCTAATGATAACGCTATCAAAGTGATTGAATTCTGGTCGAATTTTATTTAAAACATACAAAATGGAATCATCGATACGACAAAGAAAAATAAGAAGGAGCAGTGGCGAGTTTGAATCTTGAACAAATATTAATTTGTATGGCCCAGACATAGACTTACAAAAAAAGATCTTTTCTTTATGTACCTAATGTTTTTTTAAAGTCTGTTGGCCCAGATATAGTTGTTTTTGGCTATAAACACATGGAATAAACCACGATACAGTGGTAAAATAGATTGCCTCGCAAAATTTCTCGATGAAAGATATTCCCCGATGTCATTTTATCAATGAAACTTTGCCTGACCCGGGAATCGAACCCAGCATCTTAATTGCGTAACATACTCGTACTATCAATCTCAATCTGAATCATTTTGAAAGATATTCCTAATTCATTGCTTCGAATGTTCGGAAAATGTGACTGCTCAACAACGTAAATAACGCAATGAATGTTGTTGAAATGTCAAAATCAAACCCATTGCTACTGGTAGTGTGTTACGCAAATTACCCTGCAGGACCTCATGCTCAGCACTAGCACTTGCGACCACTAAACCAAGGAGGTAGAATGGTAGGTACCTATATAGTTCCATCAAAATAACCACACCCTCTATCCACATAAAGACGTGACATTTCAAATATTGTGTTGTGGTCGGTATAAAGGTGAAATTTATTTTGTTCGCGCTCCCTCAGTTGCAAGCCGAATGTGTCTTGTATCATCATTCACGTTCCACTGCTTCGATAGTGAGTGCCTTCGATATCGATAATTATTTATTATATTGGTTATACACATCACTAATGAGTTGTGTTTGTGTGAGTTCGACGTTTAAAGGCTTGAGCATTATTTCGACACTTTGGTTTTAAGAATGATCTTCAAAATTAATTTTGGCCTGTTAGCCGTCATTTTATCGGTTGGTCATGTAGGCCCTAGATTTTTTTGATTTAGGTATAGTACAAGTAAGAAAATTTCGTTTTATTATGTTTGTGTATCTCTGAATTCGAAGAATAGAAGTGTGATAAATGTCATGCATGTTTTGCAGACCGTACATAGGTACCATCGGGACACTGGTGGCGGACCACTTTTGAACCTATACTAAGGGCATAAGGGTGAAAAGTAATCAACCGCCATTGTTCGCGGTTGTACCTACTTAGCTATTTGAGTACTGCTGTGGACTAACAGGCCCTAGAATATGGGGCCTGGGCCAATTATGTGGAAAAAATATGAATACAATTAACGTAGAACTATAGTAGGGCACTTTAGCACCACCGATGGGTTGTATATCCACAAGTACTTACGTACCTAAGTAGGTACCTATGTACGGTCTGCAAAATACGCATAACATTTATCACATCTCCGTTCTCCGAATTCAGTGATACACAAATGACATTACACAACTTGTGTTAAAAATCAAGAAATAGGTGGTGAGCCTGTTGTCAGTTACCGAGAACAAATCCAAAGTCCAGGCTCTTGAGATAATAATTATACCCAATAACACTAAATCCTACCAGCCCACACTAACATGACTATGCCCAGCCCCAAAACCCAATTGTCCAAACAGACAACCAATGAGGCGCAGTCTTATTTCTTATTTTCTAAATTAAACCCATTTTACTCATTGAAATCCTTCCATCCTTTTAATCCGCAAATTGATCCATCTTGCTGACCGTAGTAGGATTTCCACGCATATAATATTTCGCGATCGACATGCATTAAACTGATGTTATCGATGCATCTGGATTCCATCGCGGTGAAATTATGAATAACGCATTAACTCAAACATGTTTGAATCTGAGGAATTTTAAAATAAAACTTGAGTTTTTGCTGACCGTATTTATA
This sequence comes from Gortyna flavago, assembly GCA_963669345.1. NCBI lineage: Eukaryota > Metazoa > Arthropoda > Insecta > Lepidoptera > Noctuidae > Gortyna > Gortyna flavago. Next base: position 15,746,035 of record OY770128.1, read on the forward strand.
TGTCAAATTATTGAGTTTTATAGTTTCATGATAATTAACGTAAAATATAGTGGGAAGTATTTATTTTGAAGACAAAATTAAATACTCAGTATGGAAATAAGAAATAAATATCTACAGGGTTTCCACTAACGCCATCTATACAATAAATGATATACTGTTTGAAACAACGCCACGTTGCGGGGAATGTAAAAGCTACTGTGTCAAAAAGCATTTGTCTTGGTTTAATCTTCATCGAATAGATGGCACTGATGACAGTTTAATTTTTGGTACTTGTGATCATTGCTAGAGGGCGGCGGAAAGAAATCACACAGGCCTCCTCTCTGTGAGAGGGAGTGGGCCGTAATCCACCACACGGGCCCAGTGCGGGTTGGTAGAAGTCACAATATCTTCCAATTTATGGTTCTAGGACATGCAGGTTTCCTCACGATGTTTTTTCCTTCATTTTGAGAGCAGTGGTGATGAAATAATTTCGCGGTGGTCTGAAACGGAAGAAACGAAACGAAAGACAAAATGACAGATTGGTGAAAGATTTCTTTGACGCGATGCCAAAAATCAATGGTATGGTGGCCCAAGGGTAACAGCCCCGACTTAAGAGTTGTAGGTCGTTGTTTCGAACCCTGGCAAGCGCTATAGGCACTTGTGTCATTTCTTTCAACACAGCTGCTCTCAAAACGGTGAAGGAAAACATCATAAGAAAACCGCCATGTTCTAGAACCAAAAATTCGAATACATGTGACATCCACCAATCCGCAATAGATATGCCCGCGTGATGCATTAAATTAGGGCCCACTAAGTACTCCTCACAAGGAGGCCTGTGTTCCAGCAGTGGGAACGTTATAGACTGATAATGTAATGTATATTATGATGACAAAAATGAAGAATAGTAAATTGACGCAAATTGACGTAAATTGATTTCGTAGAGTAGAAATAAAAGTGGTCAAGCTAAGCCTGCTGAAGTAACAGAAGGGCAATTACCGTATTTTTAATCTTAGTCGCAATCTGTCAAAAAAGTATCTAACTTTTACTTAACTTTTACAAGTTTTTAAATTGATTGTCGCTGAGGTGAGATTGCGATTTGCATTTGAATGTTTGACCTTCTGATTTTTATACAGTTACCTATAGCTTAATTATTAAGCTGAGAAGATGAGAAGACTGACTGAAGATGAGAGTATTTAAAAGTGGCAAATATTAAGCCTTAATATTTGCCACTTTTAAATACTCTCATCTTATATATGGCAAAGGAACGCTAAGCAACTCATAAAGTCATTATGTCACTAATGTCCATTTTCACTTACACCAGGAAACACCTAAATTAACGTCTAAATATTGTAGCACCGTTGGATTTTTAACTCTCAGCGCTGAGCCGAGAGGTAAAAGTTGGTACAACAGTACGCTTTTATTTAGGCATTAATTTAATTTCGCCTAGTATTATAAAAGGGCATTTAAAAAATATGGGATGTGCTTATGACCACTCGATAGAAGTGAAAACTTACGACTGGAGCATGACGCGATTCAGCATCACCGACCGACTGGAGCCGAGGATACCCGATTCAGCGTCACCGACCAGAAGAGTTTTCACTTCAAAAATAAAACTACAGCTAGACAAAATTAATTTAATCATTCCATAAAAACCTGCAATTTCCTCAATAACTAACCTAAAGCGCGTGGCTTATATCACAGTCCTATCGGCCATATCTCCAAGACCCTCCTACATCCTAGGCCGCATATCACATCCAATCTTATCGTAAAACAAATATACGAGTGATTAATTATTTAAATAAGTACTATAGTTTACATTTTCATTAGTAATATTTCACAGTTTTAATAGAAGGAAATACCTACATAATAAAAGCTCAGGGAATTCACTTGAGCCAATGATTTAAAATAGGCAGATACCTACGTCATTAACATGATGCATAGGAATAATTATGCTTATAAAATAACTTAAGAAATACAGATTCTAAACAAATCTAAAAAGGAGAAAAACACTAAATGTCTACGAGTAGAAAAATGTATAGGTATCTACCGTTAATAAAATCGGAGAAGTTGAAAACATTCTATTAAAGCTCCAATATTTGATGTCTAAATTTTCTGTTGCATTTTTAACTATAGGCGCAAAGCCAGGCGATAAAAATCCAACAATGCCCTTTTCTGTAGGTATTAATTTAGGTGTCGGTTAGGGTTACTGAAAACGGGCTTCAGAATTTTATAAAACACACGAGGTGATAGATTCAACAAGTCAATCGAAGTTCATTCTTTCTCATAAAACTACTGAGATATGGCACCAACAGTCACTTACAAGTAAACTGATCGATCTCTTCAACACAAGTATCACATTGCACAAAACAACAGTTTACCATCTTACACCTACACCTAGAACTCACCGTCTTTTTACTTGTTACAAAGCCCCTTCCACAACACAAAGTCGCACAGTTATGTCTGTCTTTGCACACCCTCCCCTTTGTACTCACACACAAGTTTGGCGTCCTCTGCAAGTAAACCAAATTCTTTCTTTCAATCATCATTTTGTTCCTTGCTTTTGGTGATATAGCCCTTTTCGTCGTGTAGTTCATAATTTTCTTTTTTGTTGCGTGGTGGTAATGCTTCCTTAGCAGACCCATTGCTGAGTTAAAAGGACCTAATCGTTTCCAGCAAGTTTTTGTAGTACAAGATCCTGAGAACCCATGGCATTTGCAAACTTCTTTTAACTGCTCTCCTATAGAATCTACTCCAACTATGACATCTTGTTTTAGTATTTCGGCGATTTGATCGTTGCCAGCGTGTTTGAAATCCAAGAAATTCTTCGTCATTCTCTTTCCATGTCTGAAATCATCCCCACATCCTGCCATTTTCCATGTGTTGTTTTTGCCAAAATTTCCGGGACATGAGCATGACGATAGGTCCCCGGAGGCGCAAGCTTTTGCTACTGAATGTGTAATAGATGCTGCCATCAATGCATGGACGAAAGCAGTTTCTCTGAATAGTTTATTAAATATGTTCCTTTTAGGTTTTTTGTTGAAGACGAGGGAGCAGTTCCACCTGTCGAAATTGAAGGTTTCTTCGCAAGCGGCGATCGCTTGTTCCTTTGCGATGGTCAGAACGTTTGATAGGCCGGTGTCTCGGTCGCACATTTTTGTTTGTCGCTTTGAAGCTCTGTTTAATTTGCAGGCTCCAGGGTAAATTTCGTGAGTTCGGTCGCTGAATAGAGCTTCAATAGTCTTTTGTAAGAGGGGCTGAGATCTGTGAAATGTAAGCAATGTTAATTGGTTAATTGAATTGAATTTGAATTGAGTTAATGTTGATATTTTGGAGTTTAAGTCAATTGGATTTAAGGCTTTTCTAAAGAAGCTGAATTTCATTTGAGTTTCGGGTTAAGACCTCGAGTGTACTTAAATTCGTGGAACATTTCTCTCTAATTAAAATCATTTTCGTTGAAGTATAGGTACCTAATCGTTGAATTTGAAATAAACTCGTTACCCCTCGAGAAAAGGCAAATGTTCAAAGAAAATTAATGAGTGCCTACGAGCTTATAAGCTACTTCACAAGAATTAATTAACATCGTATTATTTGAAATCGCCTTAGTTCTTCGAAGAGACTAATTATGTAGGTTAATACCATTAATGTTCTCTAAAACGAATACAGGAAACATATTTTGCTACACTAGGTTCTTAACCAACTTACGTAACTAAGTACCCCGCCGTAGCTTACCGATTCTCTAGTTTTCTTTTTCAATATTATACATTATGGCACAATTTGATTTAAAAAAACTCTTTTAGAAACACTGAATTCCCCAAATAAGTTGCCTATTCTAGATGCGAAAAAATCTCAGTTATTTCAAACTTCTAAGGACACACTGAGCCTTAAATTTTTATCACAAAAATGTAGATATAAGTCGTAATTTAAAAACGTTCAAAATCTCGTCGCAAGTCGCAATCTCATCTCGGCAACAAAAATGTCAAAAACTTGTCAAAAATGTAAGGAAATTAGAGGTATTTTAGACAGATTGAGACTTAGATCAGACTGTGAACTTTCTTAAAATTACGAGAATTGCTCAGGTAAACTCACCCTTCAACAATCTTAGTAGCAAAAATAGAAACGGCACACAACAATAAAACATTAAAAATACAATAACTAAACATGTTTAAGATCTCAGGAGTCACATGATCACCATCTTTTGCTATCCACTACAAAATGATGGCGAGAATGACTCCGGCATACAAAGCAAGGTGTCGCGATACACTATCGCTGAAGGGTGGGTCTTCCAAAAATGGTAAAGACAAACGAAGAAATCAGTCTGTGTTTGCTGGTTTAGCAAATATTGAATCGAGTCATACCTTGACTTAAACTCGTCTAAGTAGAAGGTATAAGTAACCTATTTGCAGTCTGTTGCGGTTTATGGGTACGATGATAAAGAGTTATTATTTGTCCATTCCTGGAAGGCACAGGTGCACTGAAAAAAATAAGTAGTTAATAAAAATGAAAAAACATTGATCTGAACTGCTTTAAACAGTTCCAAATGAGCCTAACGTTCCAAACAGTATTTTTTTTACTACTCCGAAAACAGTTACTTAAAGCTTGAGGCAAAACGTTACAGTCATGACAGTAAACTTTAACGTTTTAAGTAGCTATTACAAAATTAACAATTTTATTCATTTGTTGATATCGTTCTACCCATTGAAATTTACCTACATTACAGTAATTGTGGTTTTCCATTTTTAGGGTTCCGTACCAAAATGGTAAAAATGGAACCCTTATGGTGGGGCTCAGTCTATCTGTCTGTCACAGCTAGATAACTCAAGAACTACTAATGCTATCAAATTGAAATTTGGAAAAGTTTTAGATGACGTTTGCCCAACTATTTTGCAAATAAAAAAGTTTTTTTTTTTTGCAACAGGGACATAAAGGGTTTCTTAAAAATTCGAAGTGGGGCTACTAGGGCATGTGGGGTATCATATGAAAGAGCATGCTACCATAGCTTATAAGTATGTTAGTACAGCGGCATGCGACCACGGGAAGGTACGTTCTTGTTTCATCCTTTTCAGTAGTCGGGGTTTTAGTTTTTAAACATGTTTTTTTAATACTTTTTAAAGCGTGATTTTTCAGTAGTCGGGTTTAGATATTGTTTTTTTTTTTTTTATTAATATTATTTTGGGGTTATAATTTCATGATAAACGTATTTGCAGAGCCGCTTTTTTTGTGGTTTTATTGTTTTACATGTACCTAGGTAATATAGGTACCAAACTTATACAATGTGTTAATGAAATAACCTAAAACCTCGGACACCCAACCGATTTTTATATTAATAAATTGATATGACGTATAATTATTTATTTTCATAAATTATTGTAAAAGATATTTGTAAATGTTGTTGTTGCGCTACTTTTTACAGATTCGTAGCTCTATTGCCGCGCCGCACTGTCAAACGTTCGTTGACACGGGAGTGACGGGAGCACTGTCGTTTGAGGTTAATCCCCTCCTTCTGTTATTAAATAATGCGTATGTTTTGCTTTGGAATAGAAAAGTGACTCAAATTTTTCCATTACACTTTTTCCAGGCTTTGGACTGGCTGCATGTAAACCTAACACGCTTAAAAATAAGCGAAAGCTAGTTGAAAGAAAAATCAAAAAGCCGGTGGTGGTAAACAAAACTTGGCGTGTTTAAAACATTTGAATCACCATATTTACAATAATTATTTAAAATAAATCAACCTACCTATTTACAATCGTTCATTGTTTGTCACAGCAATGCCTCGAAATGTCTACCACCTTGTTGAATACACGTTAAAGCACGTTTTCGTAAATTACTTTTCAAAGAACTTATCACTGTAGTGTCACTAGTACCTAATTATCGTCGTAATTTACGTTTTCGTAAATTAAAACTCAACACGACACGGCGGCCGCACGCGCCGGTGCGCTAGGGAGACTACGGAGGGTAGCCTGGGTGGCGCCAGCTCTAGCACCCCCCCCCTCCCTCCACCCCTCACCCTCGCCCGCGCTTTTTTTTACATCGGGTTGGACAGGTAGTGTCACAGTCGTATATTGTAGAGCGTAGTTAAAAAGTATTAGATACGGCATGACAAATAATTATTTTTTGGAAAAAAAATAACCTTTAGTAAAAATGATTGTATTCGGTTTTGCTGCCGATTCTAAACAAACTAGTTTCAGGTTTTGGGTTATTTCATTAACACGTTGTATATAAATATGTTTAAGTATCCTAATTATAGGGTGCGGTGCATGCAAGGAAAGCCGTGAGCAACAGCTGACAATGTATATATTTTTGAAATGTGTTAATTAAGCCCTTTCATTTAGTAACCAACACGGCAGGATTAAAAAAAATTTTTTTAGGTCATGACTTTATGTCCGCTAGAGGGCGCCATATTCAATTAAATGTGACGTCACATAGCCAATAACCAGCGGACGATCAACAAGACGCTTCCAACGATACCTCATTTTTCAAATTATGATAAGGGGTTTAGAAGTTATGAGGGAACAGATGAACATACATAAATACATAGGTACATACCGGTCAAAATCATAACCCTCCTTTTTGTTTCGTCGTACAAACATTTGCTTTGATTATACAAATAACTTTAATTATAACTTTCGTTTAGAATCTAGTCTTTTAAGTTACAATAAAAACTAATAACATAAATTATCTGTCTATGAAATATTAATTCAGGAAGTGGTAATTACAGTTAATTTAAATTACAACTCTAGTTTCACAAAATATTATTTTACGGTGAGCTAACGGTTAGAATAGAATTACTAAATAAAGTTGAAATGGAACGTAACCTTACGTCAAAGTCATCTCTCGTCTTAAAAAAATAAAAATAAAAAAAAAACTCTCGTCTTATGACAGATGGCAGCTGACATTGTCTTTGATCAAGTTCATAGCTACAATTTCACAGGGTTGTTGTTAAAAAATATCAACAATGAATATCAATAAACACTTAGTTAATTATTTTCCTATAATACTAACACGCGTATACCGGTCTATTATTGTAATTGACACCTTATCAATGACATAAACGTGACATGAGAGATCCGCCTGTAGGTATAATATTATCTATTTTGCGGCAATGCTCTGTTATCTTTGACGCTCTGCGTCACAGCTCCTATAACATTTTTTCCTCGTGAATCATTATACAGCTACAAAATAATTATTAATCTGTGCCTTGTAGTTACACAACATCTTCAATGCAGTACAGTATCTACAATATTGTAATTAGTGTTTTATTTAGTGTTCCTAAATCACATGAAATAGGTACCTACAGACTTTCAAGTAAATACAGCTACGCATTACAAATATACCATAAAACGCTTTTAGGTAAGTTATCACTTTCGCTGTCCACAAAGTAGACACAATGGTTAACTTATCAACCTAAACCATAATACCTATGGTTCATAGGACAGGGATGGCTTAAAAGCCCAAGTAAGTACCTACTCTTATTTTGTGTTATTTTGGAAACCACAAAACCACGTCGTTTGTCGTTTTTTGTAAAATACAAACATTAAAAGATCACGTATAATGTTTATCACCTACTTTGAGCAGTCATCGTTTCGGTAAATGATTCCATAAACATGAATCTTGGCAGCTATCCCTGCCAAGTTTATAACTGTTCAAAAGTAAGTATTTACTTGATCATCAAAAAGGATGTTTAAATAACAAGAATAATAAAACCAATAATAAATAAATACTAAAATTCAGTAGCCAATAAATACATCGACCAGAATAGACTCCCTCTTGACTCACATAGTGCGAGCTGACAGATGTTACTTGTCGCTGCCACCTTAGGCGTCTCTTCCTCGCGCCTAAGCTAGTGCAACAAGTTACTGTAAACAATGTTTTTCAAGTTATTGGGGTGTGGCGGCATTACCCGGTGGCCGCCATTCCCCTTACTTTCCCTACTCTGTATAATGCAAACACTACTTTCAAGAATAACATAATTACTCGTATACTTAATGGAGACTAAAACCATTAAATAATAATCTATGTGTTGTGTATGTTTCTTTACATCATCTGCCTAGTAAGTCTTAACTGGATGCTGCTAAATACCAGTATTTTAAATGGTGAGACTGTATGTCAGACCTCCAATACTCAGTAACATGGTAGCACGATACCCCTTGGCAAGACTGGTTGTCAGACCTTCGGGCTTCTGACTACCCGTAACGACTGTCAAAGATTTACAAATGGCAGCCGGGGCCAACTGCTTAACATGCTTTCCGAGGTACACAGAGACCACGATATGTAAATTATGTACCTAATGGATGTTCACCCATCCACGGACCAACCTCGGCAAGTGTGATGAACCTTAAAAATCTACCGATGCGGCTGTTATAACGTAGCCATGAGCGAGCTAAATTTATATTCTTTTAATAAAAAAATGTTGATCAATGCTCCTACTGACGCACGACGTACTGTAGGTACTACAAGTTTTATACATACGTACACCGTGCAATCAGCAAACCTATAAACCAATCATATCAAAATTTCTTATTCCCCCGACCCACTTCGTCGCATCGCATCACCTGCCAGCGCTATCACTTCGTTTTCGCTTAACGTTCTTCTGGCTTTTTTTTTTTGCCCGGCTTCTAAGCGTCATAGAAGTTAAATAGCCAGGAAACTACGTTCCCCTGAAGAGGTCCCCGTGCCTCCTCTGATATGTCCCGATAAGAGCGTCGCATTCGACAGCCCCGATAAGGCCGAATATCTCGCCGACAGCCTAGAGTCCCAATGCACTCCCAGCTCTCAGCCAGTAGACCAAGCGCACCTTAACAAGGTGGACGCTGAAGTCGAACGTAGAGCCTCCACCAGTTGAAGACCCTGATGATCTTCTGCCCCCCGTCACTCCTGACGAAGTGCACGACTTCATTAAAGGGCTCGAAGCTTGGAAGGCCCCCGGTTCGGACGGTATCACCAATAAGGTCTACAAACTCCTCCCCGCCCCTCTTATATTGCTTATGACCGCCATCTTTAATGGCGCTCTGAGCAACAACGTCTTCCCGCAAGCGTGGAAAAAGCCACCGTCATCGGTATCCCCAAGCCAGGCAAGCCCGCCAGTTACCGCCCCATCAGTCTGATCAATAATCTTCGCTAAATCTATCCTTGAGATGCTTATAAATAAGCCTCTTGCTTACTTATAAGCGTCTCAAGGACTATGCTGAAGCAATGAACCTTATATCTAAAGGGCAGTTTGGTTTCAGAATTAAACTCGTGCATCCAACAGGTCCACAACATCGTAGAGGACATCAGCGCTGACTTCCAGCGCGGTGCGACTACGGGCGTGTTGTGCTTCGACATAGCGAAAGCATGGCACAATGGTTTATTATACAGGATGTCCCTGGAAGTGTGGATCAAATCGAATAGTGTTTTTTTTTTCAATCACTTCGAAAGTAGCGTTCAATACCACTTATTTTGAGTTGGCGCAAGTTTTCAATTTCATTCTGTATATCTTCAATTTAATGCTATCATGTGAAAGATACCAATAGATAATAAATAAATAAATTCATTCATTTCAGGTAAATAACACCCATACATGTACAAAGTCCAATAAAAAAAAAAAATATAAATATAGATATAAGATAACAATAGATAATCTGTTCTGAGATGCACTAACTGTTCTTTAATAGCGTCAAAAATGAAAACATAATGTTTTAGCCCGCCTGACCCTAACTGATTTGATATACTTAATAAATATGCATAGAATTAAAACAAATACTCCCCGGGTTGGTGATTTCAAATCCGTCCGTTAGAAGACAGCTGGTAATAAGTAGTGTATTGACTTAGATGTCTAACTGATGGTGGCGCGTGTGTTGGATCATTTGGTTCTCTACAAAATGGTTGAGCTGGATGATACTGATCCACGCGTCATGTTTGTGAATGGGCGCCGTCGGTTGACACTGGTCATCTCCTAACCGCCAAGGCTTATTTTGAATTGTTTCTTCAGTTGTTTTTTTTTTTTTTTACATTGTTCTCACATATAGAAGAATAATGTACCCAGGATTTTGTAATTTCTTGATTTAAAAGAGTGTCCTTGGAGTTTCTTGCCCGTTCTTCTCAATAGAGATCTACGTTTTGGAACGGACAACTAGCTTCAACTTTCTTACTAACTGACCGACTGTGCGGTCGCTGAGCGTAGGCTGCGCGGTGGCAGCGCGTTTGCTGCGCGTACGCGGTGTTTGTGGAAAGATATCAAAATAAGCTTTATGTAATTAGCACAGAACCCAAAATTGCAATAAATTTTGGGAAAACACGCGACGCGCGCTGTATCCGTGCGTACAGAAAACGCGTACGTCTGTACGAGGCCTAACACGAAAAGTTTTGACAGCTGTCTGCCAGTGCCGCCAGCAAAAAGAGGATATGAAATCATATGACAATTAGATATGATACATTGGTCAGGAAATTAATTCAGTATGGTGTCAGTAACACCACAGAGTACTTTTTGATAGAGTGAGTAACACTGCCTTGGATCTGCTTATTTGGATAGTAGGATCTAAACCTAAGGGTGGACGTTAACGGCAACTGGATCTCCGGGTTCTAAGTTTTATGGACTACTGAAATGTAAATAACAAATGTGTTAAAAAAATATAAAAACATTTCCTTCAATTATTTTGGCATCATTTTTTAATACAATAGAATAAAATTTTTGGGCATTTTCAATCCCAAATAACAGCCGGGGGGTTAATCGATGACATTTGTTGAAATACAAAAAAAAATGCTAAAGTTATGATTTCACATAAGAAAACAATTTTTTTTTCTATTCCCTCTGGGCTACATTCTGCTTCGGAGACTCATTCACATGTTCTCTTTATTTGCAGGCACAGGTCGACAGCCGGACATTTGATTCAGTTTGGTGCTGCAACTGAGTGCTCCCCGTGATAGTGAGTACCGCCTGCCCCTGTGTTGGTACTCTGTGTGCTTAATGAAGTTTTCTTGGCACAAACTACGAGCTCAACAATGTATAGTAAGCGTAAAGGAACGTCAGGAATTTCTGGACAGCTGTATGAGTCGAAACTTATAAGTTTGTTATATTTTAGAGCGATTCATGACAAAAGGATTGTGGATTTTGAACTAGCTTCAAATATCGATAAAATAGGGGCGTTTGACGACATTTGTTTTAAAGCAAAAGTAAAGGGGTTTAACAAACCTATCTTGGTATTCATACAGGCTAAACATAGGGAAAACGAGAAACAAACACTTAAAAACGATTTGGCCACATACTTTGACAGTTACTTGAAAATCAGACATATTTTTGAATCGAATAAAAAAGACAAGATATTTAACGGTGCATTTGATGAAACAGAATGTTTATTCGTTATATATACGACTGCGAGAGACGAATGTAGTAACGATTCTGAAGTCAAAAGTGGATTTTGCTCCAATCTAGAATATTTAATTAAAACAGGCGGTACGGTCAAGCAACCGTACACATACGAAGAGAATATACAGTTTCTAACCAAAATAGCTGTCGAAGATCAAATAATCTCACTGGCTAACCGGATAGCTAAGTTAATGATAGGTGAAGTAAATTCTCAATTGATGCTGACTGATGAGCTTATTCTGCGATATCATGTCATTCTGGAGCAGAAAGTTTTCAAAGTTTCGGAGATTACCCCTGATAGACAACGGATTGCCTCCTTTCGTGATGAATTCTTTGACACCAGTGAAGATTATTTTGTGTTATTCAAAGACACACTGTTCAAAGAGATTCTTAAAAGAAGAAAAATACATCTACCTGATATAGAAAAAGAAAATGTACTGTCTAAATTCTTAGCTAACCCCACAGATGCAACATTACTGAGCAAACTCATAGGAACTGTTATATCATTTGATAATGGATACTTCGAATTTGTGAAAAAATCATCAAAAGACTATAGGCAACAATTGAATCAAGTGTCTCCGTCGACTATTAACCAAGCAGTTGCATTGGCTGTAAAAGAAATGTTATGTAATGAAATGTCTCGGGAGTTCAAAGTCCCAGCTGCGTTTGGTAACAAAGATTTAATGTTAGCTGGCAGCGATGCAAGAAAGGAGGGAAGATTAACGCACATATCGTCAAAAATCATCGACTTGTGTAAATCTAGTAAAATAGTCACTATAGATGATTCTCTAGAAAATGGATTACTGCAACTCAATGGAGGTATAGCTAGTGCCATAGGAAATATATTTGTGCTTGATGATGACACCAAATTTATGAAAATCACAGATAACTGGGATTCACTAGAAGATCTTGCTAAAAGGCTGTACACAAAATTAAAAGACGCGCTCCACAATTTGCACGAATACAAATTTTGTTTTAAAATTGTCAAGTTTCCAAAACTTTTATTCGACTGTAGTGAATATGAAAAGAATGTAGCAAAAGATTTCTTAAACAAACTGCTATTCTACAGTAACCAAGCTGATGAGAACAAAGTGGAGGAAATTCTAAAAGTCGAAATAGAAGATTACCAGCTTCGTCACCCTAACTATTTTAAAGCTGAAAGGGACGCGGTCTTTTCAAAATATCACGATGTTATACAGAACTGGTGGAAGACACCAAAAAAAGCTCCTTATCTCACACGGAAACCCAACTATTTTCAGGATGCAATAAATAACATTATTAAGGACCCACTGATGAGGTCACTAAACTTAACATATATGAGCAAAATGAAACGATGTAATTACACATTCTCGGAAGACGCAGTAAGGTCTTTGAACTTTCGGAAACAGTCGAAGACTTTTATCACTACAAAAAACAGTTTACTGACTGTTCTTAAAGTAATCCAATATTTTAAAGATAAACATGTTGTATTAGACCTTGAAAATATTGTAAACCTATCAGAAAACGACCGTAAAGCATTACACACAGAGTTAACAAAGGCGGGCCAAGAAAAAGTTCTTATTTTTGTATTTGATCAACAAATACATAATACTAGAATCGAAAATAACATTTTAGAAATTGCAAAAGCCGTTAAAGAAAAATCAACAATAGTTGTTGTAACAAACGATATTTTGGTTGAAATAGTAAAGAAATATTTTTCAAAAGTAGATAATATTATACGCGACGAAAGGATTAATCTTATTGACATGAGTGAAGAATCCCAGAAGAGTATCTTCGAGGACGCCCGAGTGATATTTCAAGGCATAGAAGTGCAATTAAATTTGATAGTCGACGACGAATCTATGGCATGTGTGACAGGAGTTGTTTTAAGTAAAATAATCAATGAAGAAACAATTGTAGTTGGAAAACTAACCGTCAATACAAACTATGATGATACAAGACACTTGTATGTTGACAGACGCCTTATAAAGACGGGAGGTTGCGTCGGTATAGTGGTTAGAACTCTAAACGATATAGAAGATGACGTGGTACTTGTAACAGCTGAACCAGGAATGGGCAAGTCAACTCTACTCTCTCACTTATCGCTTAAAACAAAGGAATGCCACCCCGAAATTTGGATAGTAAGGATAAACTTACTAGAATACTCCAAACAATTCAACATATGGAAAGAAGCAGCAACAGCCATCGATACATTGGAGACTTTAAAGTTTATCTGTCAAGTTATAATTCGCGAGAAACTTGGCAATAAAAACAATGTAGAAATTTTGCTGGAAGAAGAAAATGATGTTGTGTATCTGAAACATTGTACGGGCGATCAGTGGATTGTGTTCGAGTTGAAACTGTTTCTTCATCTTTATAATAAAAGAAAGGTAATATTCTTATTTGACGGTTTTGATGAAATCTGTCCACATTATAAGAATGAGGTCATAAAATGTCTCAAATCTGTTAGTTATCCTTGTAAGCAAAGAGTGTGGATCACAAGCAGGTCGTATAACGAAGTGAAAACCATTTTACAGCGAGAGTTTGGGGCATCTCACGAAATATGTTACTTGGTATATGCGGAAACGGAAAAATATTTAAGAACTTTTTTTGAATTTAATTTAAGGTTAAAAGAACTTAATAGAACACAACTCGAAAATGCTGTGAACTTCCTTATATACATGAGCTCAGGCGTTACCGTGAAAGGATTTGCAGATGTATTGCCTCAACGCCCGCTACATAGAGTATATAACAGCGCAACCCAATATTTATTAAATGAAACACACATTCCTTTATGGACAGACAATCTAACTGAAAATGATTTACGGACTATTAAGGCTTACAATTTCCTTGCCTTACATTATGAAAAGGAGAATACCTGTTGTGGGAATCCTTTGTATCTGTTCTTAGCAGCTTTTTTTTTCGTGAGCAACATAAAAGATGTAAACAAAGATTTAATGAGATGGAAAGAAATAAGGTTTTTACAAATTAACGCTTTTGCTTTTTACAAATGGTTTCTAGAAACGAAAATTAAAAGACGATTTGAAGATAAAAATGGAATGGACATCTATAATCCTGATATTATGACTGCTTATAAGAAAGAACTTACCAAATCAATTTTAAGGTATAAACAATTGGCCGCTTATGCAATATTCAATCATTCTAGTTATTATTTGTTTAGTACGAGCGACTTGGCAAAAATCAAAGACATGATAAAATTCATTGAACAAGGAGGAGAGAAGATAGGCCTCATATACAGTGTAGCAAACGAAATTCCGATATTCATACACATGACATTCACTGAGCATTTTGCTGTTGAATATGTTTGTGATCGTTTGAAACTCGAAATTGACAGCGAGAATCAAATATCATTGATTGATTTCATACTTCATGTGATGTTTTCTGAATCTTACTCTTTAAGTGTTCGAAAGACGCTTGACTACAAAATGGATTATGACGAAGAACTTATTAGCGTTTTTGAACAACATAGTGAAGAAACATTTAATTCGATACAGAAACAGATATTAGAGTCAGATTTACTTAGGCGCCTGCAATACAAGGATCCGAAACCAGTTTTGGTAAATGAAAGTGTTTGTCTGCTTTCCAATATTGAATGCGGGAGTGTGAATAATTTTACGAATATGCTTTCAAAAATTGTTTTTAAACATTTGTCCAACGAAAGTAATTTAAATCAATTTCTTGAAATCGTTACTGAAACTAAACTGTTGCCCATTACCATTGGGAATAGTAGTAATAAATTTCCTCTTCTTCTATTCGAAAAAATTATTAAAATTGATAAATCTAAATTAAAACCTTTGCTACTTCAGAATTTTAGCTATCTCTCCCATTCCTTAAATTATGATGAAATGAGTAGTGTAGATTTAGTCAAGCTTATACAAGAGGGCTTGTTAGAAGAGCTCTCTAAGGCTGACAGCACATCCACAATTACTACAGAACAAAAAAATAATTTTCATTTGTTTTCGTACGTCACGTCTATGGATATTTAATCGTACTAAAGAATATCGCCAAATTGGATATATACATAGTTTAGTCAACGAATGACCGAACGCCGTATGGCATTTCATACAAACTTTCAAGCCATTATTTTTGAAAGAATGAACCGATTTTAATGAAACTTCATACGCATAAACAGGATACAAAGGTCTAAAATGTTGTGGATCTTTGACAGTCGTTACGGGTAGTCAGAAGCCCGAAAGCTTGACAACCAGTCTTACCAAGGGGTATCGTATTACCCAGTAACTGGGTTGTGGAGGTCAGATAGGCAGTCGCTCCATGTAAAATACTGGTATTCAGCTGCATCCGGTTAGACTGGAAGCCGACCCCAACATAGTTGGGAAAAGGCTAGGCAGATGATGTTCTTAAATGAGTTTTTAGATCTTTGTATCCTGCTTATGCATCTGAAGTTTCATTAAAATCGGTTCATACATTTCGAAAAACAAGGGCTTGAAAGTTTGTATGAAATGCCGTACCTACGTAGTAAACGCTCTTAAGTGTGCATCACAGAACAGATAAAAAAGGTGTGCATACATACGAGCGGCAAGCGTTAACAGCAGGGGCAACTGAAGCCGTTGACACATCTACTGCTGCCATCGACAACGTGCCTCTCGTGTGTATAACAACACTTAGTTATGCTTGAGCTCACGATGGCTGAAGCATATGTGAGATTAGTCATGTGGATTGAACTTTTTTGAATGGAGACTGACCTCGTCCCGGTTCGCCATTTTGATTATTTTTTTAAATGCTGTCGCACGATAACACCTGTATATATATAGATAGAGGACATATAGAGGAACAAAAAATGTCATGTAACTGTCCCATGTTCGTAATATTAAGTTGCTAAAAGCCAATATAAGGAAATCACGTTGCAAGCGGAAGTTCTACCTATACTGATGTTATGTGGGTACCATAGACTTATAAAAAAGATAGACTCCGCGCCATGCATATCGAAAGTGAAGCACAGTAAGTATGCCGGACCGTTTGTACAAACACGCCTCACGCTCACATTTACATCATAGTATGCCGACCGGCCGCCATTAGCTACATGACACGACAGCGTCAACCGTCAAATCACACACACATAGATCGGTACGGTGCTTCACTTTCGATATGCGTGGCGCGGAGTCCATCTTTTTTTATTAGTTTTTGGTGGGTACCTACTTATTTGTAGTAGGGTAAACTAGCGACTAAGTTTTAACATTAACGACTGCTGCGTCAGTCCAATAAGAGTTTGTACATATCGGTTGCGCTATTTCATCTCCACCCCCCAGCCCCTTCCCTTATAACATTTGTAAAATGGGTTGAAATATGATCATCAGATCACTTCTTGTGAAAGATCGACTGACTACCTACAATGTTCGTGTAAGTTAATTATTAAGATCTATTATTATAATTATCTTAATTATTGCAGATAACTACATATATTGTCTTTAAGTGTTATTATATGGCTAATAGTGCATGTGTGTTAAATCGAATGATGGAATATTCATGTTCTATTTCTTTCCTTTGTAAAATATGCTAATATAAATGTGATAATAAAAATACTTTAAAACAAGCTGCCATAGAGTTTCATATCCTTATTCTTCAAGAAAACCTAGTTTTGAACAGATACCTAGCTTACGTTACCTATTAATTTGACAAGCCTAGTTGTCTGTCTGTGCTTTTCTTCATAAAATCTTTACCCTACATACCATATTCATAGGTACTTTTACACATATTCTATAACTAGTAACCATCAAAAAGCAATAAATATATCTTTATCTTATTATGACACACAAAGCACGCTAATTAAGTTTATGTCAATACCTATAAATGTGGTTTTCTATCCACTTTCTAACACAACTGTTTCTGGTTCTTTCCTCAAAAGGCCAGTCCGGCTCCGGATGCTAACAGACCTGCATTTTTATTACACGATATTTTCGATATTGAATGTCTGGAGTTCTGGACATTAAAAGAGACTTTGACCATTGAGTTAATTTCGTGATTTCTTCACTTCCCCCTTCACTTTCTTTTTTCTTTTTTTTTCGTGTTTTTTCTCAAGGGTAGTCAGATAGGAATTGTAAGTCAGCGGGGTAATATTGTGACACACTAACGTAGGAATGGCTTCCATTTTGACAGTTCTACAACATTCATTATGCTATTTACTTTGTTGAACAGACAAATTTTTCGGACATATGAAGCAATGGATGCTACAACACAAATTGTCAGCAAGAGATGTTAAAAGTAAAGATAAAAATATTCAACCGAATTGATAACCTAATCATTTTTTAAGTCTGTTTAAAACAGATCATCACGTTTGCCTTAAATCATCATCATCTTCAAGAAGAGTGATGGCTATAATGTGCCATGCGCTCGGAATAAAACGTTTGCCTTAAATATGGCATGCAAATATTCAAACAATACAATCATTTATAATGTCACTCCATGTGATTTTTAATGTAGGCACACTTCTTAAAATACCTATGCATCGTCTTCACATATTATTTTATTATATAATTAATGTATGCAAAATATTGTAAAACATTTTAAAAGAGTAACGGTGGAGTTTCTTGCCCATTCTTCTCCATACGAAAACTACCTTTTGGAAGGGGCGACTAGAATCAATTCTATTTCATTGTAATTTTTGACGTTCAAAAGTGCCTTTTATGTGCCTATTTGAAATAAATGCTTTGACTTTGACTTTATTATTAATTTATTTATTTATATATACTTTATTGTACACCAGAAAATAAATAACAAAAAATACGATTATTAATACAAAACATACAATGGGCGGCCTTATCGCTTACCTATATTAGCCATGTTTTAAATTAATGTAATCCGTTATTGCGAGAGCGCAGCGAGGGTGCTAAACGCCGTGCAGTCACACATATCTTATATACTATTTTATAGAACGTGTGACCTAAACGCGCACTCAAGTCACGCTTTTCTGTGTAAAAATGGACTACTTAAGGCGCTACCTCAAAAATCTAAAATCCTCGAAAACCTATTAAGCGAGCGAAATTGATGCAATTACTTTTGAAACGCAAAAGAAGAGTGATGGCTATAATGTGCGTGCGCTCGGAATAAAACGACGTATGTGCCAAAGTAAAACTACTTTTAGTAAACTTTGATGTAATAATTGCCTATGTTTTAAAGTAATTTCCAATGAATAACTCAGCGTTAAGCCGTGATGTCGAAAAAAGTATTGTATCGAAAAAAATTCATTGAATCGTGTATTCCTTTTACATGATACTAGACCAAAGAGTCAAAAAACATATACCAAAATGTTAAATCCCTATTCCACATACTTAACAAGTGACACAAAATAGAAAAACCATTTTTTTTTCAACATATATCACCTTAAATCACAAATAAGCGTGACTCCTTAATCCACACACGAATTAAATACTAAGGCTAAGTACTCGTAAGGCGCTATTGCGCCTTACGAGTACTCTCCATTATGGAGGTAATGGACATTCCCCAAAGATCTTCGGTCAATTTGATCTTAATTTGCTTAAAAGCTTTTATTACTGTTATGGGGTTAATACGACTACAATGAGGGTTAATATGCCTAAATATGCCTAAAGTTAAATTCAATCGGGCAGACAGAAACGTTCGCCCTTACTGAATCAAAAGCGAGCGAGGGCGAGGAATTTAAGGTTTCGGTTGTTTTGGGTGGGATAGTAGTAAATAAATTTACAAATTCTTGAGCGACTTCTTTGCTATCGCAAATGAGACCACTTGACGTCTGCAGTGTGTAATCAGAATTATGCTTTTTGTTCCATCTACCTACATATAAAAAAACTTTTTTACAAAAAAAAAAAACAACCGACTTCCAAAAAAAACTACAAAGTGATAAATAACTTTTATTTCGGAAGTCGGTGTCGTTGGTTCTGCATTTTCGTTTATTGACACCGACTTCCGAAATAAAAGTTATTTATCACTTTGTAGTTTTTTTTGGAAGTCGGTTGTTTTTTTTTTTTGTAAAAAAGTTTTTATTTTTCACTTTTTAGTGAGAGAGTTTGTAATTTATCTAAGTTACAATAGCCTAACGTCAACTGCTCATCACCTTTTACAAAATATTGCTTTTCCCGATGCTGGGACGTTAATTTTTGAGGAGTTCTCCTGGTAAGAACCTGAAGAACTCCACTCCACCACCACACGCATTGTAACGAGCATAAATTGCTTAGCAACCATATTAAACTAATCGAATCGCAACCCGTGAAATATTTATCATTGATTAGTTCCGATGGCCGTCTGTAGTCTTCATCATCAGCTCCACTTTACCAAATGATGATTTCCGAGAGCAAATGCTCAAGTTACTCTAAAAAATATCCAAATCGCTATAGGTTTGCCAATAAAATTTGAGGGTTTCCCTCGATTTCCATGGGATCCTCTCATCAGATTCCAACTTGCTGACAATGGGACCACCTTGGGAGTATACCCTTCAAGTTACTCTTAAAAATATCCAAATCGCTATAGGTTTGCCAAAAAAAGTTGAGGGTTTCCCTCGATTTCCATTGGATCCTCTCATCAGATTCCAACTTGCTGACAATGGGACCACCTTGGGAGTATACCCTTTCAAACAAAAAAATAATTTTCGAAATCGATCCACAAATGACGGAGAAATCGGTGAACATACAAAAAAAAAAAAAAAAAAACATACATAAAGTCGAACATATAACCTCCTCCTTTTTGGAAGTCGGTTAAAAATAAAAATCAATGTTTGCGAAACCATTGGTCAGATTGTGATGAAACTTTGGTAGGGTGTTCTGGAGACGCCCGTGAGGGTCCCTAATTATTAAAACATGGGGAAAAACTAACAGAAAACATCTGAGGCGGTACGAAGTTCGCCCGGTCAGCTAGTTATTGATAATTTTCCATACTGTCTTTATTTGTAACTGACTTTAAAAAAAGGAGGAGGTTCTCAGTTCGTCAGAACCTTTTTTTATTTTATTTTTTATTGTCTGCTGATTTAATCTTGCTAATGTTTAAGGCTTTAACTGCGTTACAAGCGTTCTTAAGAGTTCTAGAGTAAGTAGCAACATACTTATTAAAAGTTTCTGTGTTAATATAAAAAAGCTCGAAAAGTCTTCCCTTACTTTTCTACTTGCCCAGTCACAAATCAAAAACTTAGGGCTGATACCTTTAGTGTTCTTCTTAAAATAATTATTGAACTCGGTTTGGAATACCGAAAATAATTCTTTATACAAAATATTAACATTGTTCAGTGTAAAGTTCTGATTACTTAATTTACAATTTAAAGTACTATAAAATTTATTTAAATTAACAGATGTTATTGGTCTGGATTGAATCTGCCCTTTTTGTATTAGCATGTTGGGGTCAAAAGTTACAGTTTCACCGCTGTAATCAGAAGGGAGATAATTAATAATGGCTTTGTCTAAATAGTCGCAGCAACAAAAAATATAAATACATGTAGCAGTAGTCGTAGTTATTTGGGTTGGTTCTACAAACACATTTGACAAATTGAACGATTTAATTTTACACACAAATTAAATGTCATGATGCAAACCTAATTGTATTATTTATTATTTTGATGACATAAATTTTACATTTTACAAAATTATTAGGTACTTGTTAACATTTTAGGAAATTCACTATTCTACTTTTACAATATTTGTAATTATGTGAGCACCACGTATCTATCACATTAATTAAATTTACCTGTCATTGCTTTATTTTCAAATCTTTTTACCTATTATGGTATAGTAATTAAATTCTAGGTGCATCGTCTTCACATATTTAGTTAATGTGTACGAAATATTGTAAAACTTTTTTAAAAGAATAATGGTGAAATTTTTGCCCATTCTTCTTCATATGAAACTACCTTTTAGAAAGGGCGACTAGAATCAATTCTATTTTTTTTTGTGCATTTTAAGTTATGACGTTCAAAAGTGCCTATTATGACCCTATTTGGAATAAATTATTTGACTTTGACTTCGACAAACTGATGGGACATGGGCCTCTCTGGAAGAGGAAGTAAGCTGTAATCCAACACGCAGGCCCAGTGCTGGTTGGTGGTTTAAGTAAGTATTGGTAAGTATTTTCTTATAGGTAAATATGAAACAGAACCCCAAAATTAATAGGACATTAAACTGGTTAGATAACCTTTAAAAATCTGATGCACATTCCTGCCGCAGCTGGTCGTAGCGCAACGTATTTCAATATAAAAAAGTGCCGTATGGGCCGTCTGTTATGTGCGTGAGTTCAAAAGATATGCAGAAGAAAAGCAAGAATGAAAAAATGTAAGAAAAATTATTTATTCTGCACAAACAAAATGCACAGTACAAAAACAAAAAAAAACAAAATAATGCTCATACAAAGTAGTCAAAAAACTCGTAGGTACCTCAAGCATATGAAAAGTTGACAATTTTGTCTATTGCTTGATGTGAGGGCCAGCGACCAAAGACAACACACATTAATTGACATTGACAATATAAATTAATCCGTGATGCGCCCGCGACACTGGCAGATGACAACAATCAAAACAAAACAAAATGCCAATTGCAGAGTAGAAAAATAACTACTCTTGTAACAAACCAACAAAAATAATAAGAACAATTAAGTACTAAAGTACCTATTAAGGAGGATTTTTTCAATGTGTTGCGGCCTTAATATGGTCACTTCAACAGCAGTAATTGATATATCTAAAAATAGTTTTTCTATACGATGACAATAAAGCTACTTCTCCGATCCACACGGTCGGCGGTCACGGTCGATAGCGTTCGGTAACCGCGAACGATAACATTCTCGTTCGTCTACCCGCCGCTTTATACACGAGCTTTTGTTTACAACTTGTTATGTGTTTCATAACTGCATATGATTATTATTATTATCTATAGGTACATTTTGTTGTTATCTCATCCTTACATTTGTACATTTGATATTTGTACGTTTATTTGTAGGTATCGATTTCCATCAAAAATAAAATATATCCCATAACGTCTCCCATTAGCATCTCACTCGGAAATAAAAGGGTAGTTTTTGAAACGCGTGGTCGCATATCGATTGCAGTCCGCGCGACGCGTCCGGATAACATACATAATGTGTTCAGATAAAACAAAACCTCAAAGATAGCTAAATACATTAGACAAAGGCAAAAGAGCAATTTCTAAAACCACAAACGGAGGAAGTTTTTTTAATTTTCCCCTACGACAAATACATCCAACAAATCACATCGCTGTTAAAGATTAACATAACAAAATTGAACCGTCTATATCTGCGACAAATGATTGCACACGAGCGATTTTACATCCTCGCTCGGTGGTTGGTCTCGCGATCAATATCGCGCGGCGAGACGCGCCGCAGTACATACAGTCAACTTTCAGAACCGTGTATCCGACATTTTGGAACTGAGCTTTTGTTTGCATCTAGTTAAAAGTTGTGACTTTGTGTACCTACCTGCCTGTATTTGTAATTATGTTTATTTCTAAGGATTTTTTTGTGGTGAACATCTAAGCGTTTATTTATTTGTTTTTATGTAGAGGGTAATCTCTTGAAGTTACAGTCTGATTTAAAAAAGTATTTAAATTACTTATTTGTTATATTTGATAGCCCAATTCTTGAAGAAGGCTATAGGCTATTTAAAATCATGCTATAACTCTTAGGGGCCGAGCAAAAAGAAAAAAAGTCAAAGCGAACCACATCAAGCAACCGCTATACTTTCCAATAGACAATTTGTTATGTTAGTCAAATAAGAGCAGCCGCTAGCCACAACAGCATCAATAACTAGATGCACTGTTTGTAACATACAGAAGGTTCACTCTTAGGTCCCATAAGAACACAAGCAGACGTGCACACAAGCATGTACTACAATCTGTCAAATTTCTTTGATAGATTTTCAACTTTATCGCTAAAGCACAAGGTTCAAAGTTGATTGGGGAAATCTGACAGTTTGGGGTAGGTTGATGTGCTGGCGTCTGTACAAGACTAGCTATAAACACAATGTGATTGTCAACACAACAGTGGAACATATTTCCATGACAAAAAAGTAACGGTTGTTGTGTTACTTGCTCATTATATAATTATTGTAGCGAGCGAGTACCTATGAAATAAAGACCAATTACCGTAATTTAAAACGTTCAAAATATAGTCGCGATCTCATCTCAGCGACAATCAGTGTCAAAAACTTGTCAAAAATGTAGGGAAATTACAGGTATTTTTGACAGATTAAGACTGAGATCAGACTGTGAAGGTTTTTAGGTCAACGAAGCAGAAAGAGTAGGTATGTAAAGATCGTGGCAGGTGACGTTCTGTTATCTGCCTATCCTCATTGGGCGTTAGTTTATGTATGTTTGTTTAATAAAACAATTGCTGCTCAAAGCAACATAATCCACTTCTTTATACACACACTTTTCAAATTAAATATGCAAAAACGTCCTTAGGGATATGTAACAAAATTCAAACATGAAAACTTTTCACGTGCGGAAACCAGAACGGAGTGATTTTCAATTCATTCATAGTTACTACATATTGAAAGTTGAGGAGGCACGTGCAACGTTGAGCTTAGTTCAGACTTGACATAACGTAAATTTTTAACCGACTTCAAAAAAGGAAGTCCTGTTCGACCTGTATGTATGTATGTCCGCAATTTTCTCAAAAGCTACCCATCCTATTTGAATGGGGTTTTCATTATTCAATCGACAGTTATCCTTTGTCAAAAGAATAGATAATAGATGTTTTTACAGATTTTCGATACAAAAGGTATTTTATCTAAAGGCTTTCTGGAAGCATATATGACTCCGCTTTTAATATTTCACTTTTAACATGGAGCGACTGCCTATCTGACTTCCACAACCCATTTACTGGGTACCCCTAGGTAAGACAGGTTGTCCGACTTTTAGTCAACTTAAACTCAAAGCATTTATTTTAATTAAACCATTTACAGGCACTTTTGAATTGTCAAGAAGTCGTTCAGTCAGAAAATATGAAGCTAGTTGCCCATTCCAAAGCGTAGTAGATACCTATGGAGAAGAACGGGCAAGAAACTCCACGGACACTCTATTAAATTATATTTTTACAAAAACATTAATTACATCATTAATGTTGAATTTATTATGTGAGAACGATGTAAAATAAAACTAGTCTTCTAACTTACCTGTAACGAGTGACAAAGATCTACTAATGAAAACCGACCAACGGCTCGTGCTTTTCGAGGGTCGGAGGGGTCTCGTTACGTAATGGATGCTCACCCATCCACTAACCGACCGCGGTAAGCTTAGCTTAACCCTTCGATCGACACTTCAATTCAGCCATGAACCTCTCTTGTGTTTATTTCTCTTTGATGCATAATCAGCCTATAATGTCCCCACTGCTGGGAAAGGTCTCCTCTCTTCGAGGGGAGGGCGTGTTGGTAGATGTCACATGTCTTCGAATTTTTAGTTCTAGGACATACCGGTTTCCTCACGATGTTTTCTTTCACCTTTTTAAGTACATTGGTGATAAAATTCTTTACAGAAAGTAAAGGGCCTACCCCCTACCCACTCCCTCTCACTGAGAGGAGGCCTGTGTCCCAGCAGTGGAAACATTATAGGCTGATTATGTATGTATGTATATTGTATGTAAAGGGCCTACCTGGGTTCCACGGGTTCCTGGGTTTCACTGGGTTCCACACGACCTACAACTTGTAAGACGAGGCCTCTACCACATGGCCACCACTGCTCTCGTTTTCATTTTGATACCGATATAATAATCTATATACATAAAATTCAAAGTCCTGACTGACTGATATATCAACGCACAGACTAAACCGCTAGTCCTAGAGACATGAAATTTGGACGGTGTATTCTTTGTGAAGATGTATTCACTAAGAAAGGTTTTTTCGAAATTCCACCGCTAAGAGGGTGAATGGTGGGAGGGTGAAATTTCACGCGGAAGAAGTCGCGGTCAGAAGCTAGTAATTAATAAAAGCCCTGTAAGGTGACAAGAGAAGAAATCCTCAATGAATACATTCAGTTCTTCATTACAAGAGTATTCTGACCCAACCGTTAGGCCATATCGTAGGGTTTAATGAACCGAAATATTGCTACGTGGTAGGTGGCCTATTTAAAATTCCGCCCAGAGACATTCCGCCCAACGATTTTCTGCGCTCTCGAACACAAATCCAGTAGGTACTATAGATACTCTTTGACAGCACTTATGATGAATAAAGTGGTGTTGAAGTTTGTCATGGAAATATTATGTAAAAAGTTCGTAATAATGTAACGTTTTAGAAAAGACGAGTGAAGTAAAAAAAGGTCTTATTAAAATCTTTCGAAAAATAAGGTCTTATTAAAAGAATATTGAGAAAGAAAAGAAAGAAAGAAAGGAAATAAAGAAAATAATGGAAAGAAATGAAAAAGCAAGGAAAGAAAATTTACAGGAGTAGTGTGAGACTACATCCAGAGGTTAGTAACAGCACATAGTAAAATCCTACTATCCTACTAATCCTACTAATCCTACTATCCTACTAATATTATAAACGCGAAAGTTTGTGAGGATGGATGGATGGATGTTTGTTACATAACGGATTTTGATGAAACTTGACAGTAATATAGCTTATACATTACAATAACACATAGGATACTTTTTATCCCGATATTTTCACGAGATCGACACTTATGTGGGTGAAACCGCGGGGCGCAGCTAGTAAATACTAATAAACACGTTACCAAAACCATAAAGTAATAATCGTCTTTCCAAACATACTATCCACCAGTTACTAAAACAGTTTCCTCTAGATAGCCTCATAAAACTACTGACGGAACTTCGACATATTGTGACAAAACTTTGTGTCGTAACGGTCAGAAACTTTGCTACGAGTTGTAGATGCTACGCGTTCGATGACCTCGTAGCCGGCTACGCGTCGATTTTATTTGATTTTTACAGACGTGGCTGTAAATTACGTGTTACGGAGGTTCGGCTTGGTTGTAGTCAATTGAAGTCTGAATTTATTTCAGTCAGTCAGATTGTGGGGGCCATAATATAAACATTTGCTACGTAATTAATTGATGAAACTGTACGAGTGGCGACCGAAAAGCTGTAATTTAGAAATCATCTTTTTCCATATAAGCTATGAAGTTAGCTTCTATAATCTACAAATAGTATAAAAACAAAGAGACTTTTCACGTCTGTCTGTGTGGTCGCTTAGTTCTCCTAAACTACACAATGTATTTATAAGCCGTTTCGATGCGGATCTTTTAGACAATTTATTCCAGAAGGTTTATGTGCATGATAACTTATCATTAAACTTATGTATTAAAAATAAATCTCCATGTTTTGACAAGTCGATTTATTTTTACAGGCACACAAAGACAGACAGAGTTTTTTTTTTGTAGTGACATATTAAAAGTCCCCCGCCGCATCTGACTGTCTGTCTGAACGCGATAAACTCAAAAACTACCGAACGGATTTTCATACGGTTTTCACTAGTAGTATATAATAATAATAACCCCCATCGCCGTATCTCTACGTTGACGTCGTGGTGGGGCTTGCGCGCTTCGAACTCTAGGCCCGTGCCGGAAAAGTTTACTTTGCCGGAACGGGTCTAAGGTGAGAAGCCAGACCAAGAGAGATACAGAAATCCGCAGTGCAGCATGTGGCGAGCTGTTGGGCAGTAGCGACCCCACGGACCCTATCTCCCGGGAGAAGTCTTGTACCTCACCTCTGGCTTGCCTTTATTGGCCGGCTGGAGTGAACAATGACGAGGAACAGAGCTCCCACCTCATTCTTGCCTTTATTGGCTGGCTTGAGTGGAGATTCGCAAGAGCAAACGTGCTCGGAGGAAGGAAGTATTCCAGTAAGATGCTGGTAGGGATCTTGACCGTACTTTCGGGATTGTCCTGATAACCGTGGAATACCTCTCCACTTCTCATAAGCATCTCAAGACATGTTGCCCCCTTGTCGCTACGTCACTATGTGCTAGCGACCGTTTCCGGGGGCCCATTATTGAGTGTGCAAGTCACCCCCTGCTATTTTATCCGTGTATATATTAAACATTGATCAGGCAGGGGTCATAGTTCTTCCATAGTTCTTGGCAACCAGTCCACTTTAGCCACCCAAACCCATAGTCCAACTTTTTATTTTTACATATGCTGCAATAGTCCTACACCAACTGGGGGTTGACCTTGGGTGCACTTGCATAGTGCATACAGGGATAATCGTCGGTTGGTGTCACATTTCATTAAAATTTCCTAAGGGTCCTCTGCGAGTTGGCTTCGGCCCCTCGTACGCCTTCCAAAGCACCGGGACTCAATGGTCCCGAGATTAAATTTAAAAAAAAATAATAATAATAATAAAATAATAATATCCTTGGACATTTCACACAACGCCATTTAGTCCCAAGCTAAGCAACCTAATGCTTGTGTTATGGTAACGAGATGGCTGATAAACTACTTATATACATTTTTTTTTACATACATACATATTATAGATAAAACACCTAGACCCGGAACAAATACTTGTAGGTCGTACAAATATTTGTTCCGTGCGGGAATCGAACCCGCGACATGCTGCGCAGCAATCAATCGCTCAACCACTGCGCCAACCGTGTTGTCAAATAAATGTATACTCCTTGTAAAAGCATTGAACGAGATTATAACCATTCTAGAATACAGAAACAAGACATAAAAACAAGAAACTTTACAGATTCCTATTTGTAACAAAATAGCTATAAATATAATTTAATATAATTTTGTGTATTGTAAATATGTTACACAATGAACACTCATTGTGTAACATATTTACAATACACAAAATTGTTCTTTAACTAGCTGTGCCCGCGAGACCTCGTTCACGTGCATGTCGTGAAACAAATTGGATTGTGTGGGTTTTTTTTTGAGCGGAACCCTAATTCTTTTTCTAAAATAAAAGTAGCTTAAGTTGCTCCTTATAACATCAGCTATCTGCCAGTGAAAGTCCCGTCAAAATCGATCCAGCCATTTCAGATATTAAGTGGAACAAACAGACGGACAACAAAGGCAAAAATTTAAAAAAATGTTATAAAAACCGTTTTTACCGTTTTTTTTTTATTTAAGTATCGTATATACTTTCATATGAATTTAGTAAAAAGCTGTTATTTTGAAATTACAAACGGACACTTCAATTTTATTTATTTGCATATAATAGATTTAAGAATTTTTGTCTGAATAAAGTTGTGAATCATGTTATTGGGAATTCAATATTGAAAACTCTTACATTCTTTGAAATTGAAACGATTTTTTCATCTGAATCTAAAATCTGTGAGCTGGAACGCATTCCTTTCAATTCATTTTCATGAGAAACGTGACACAATATGTTAAAATGTATTTGAAGTTCTCCCAAATATTAATACCGTCGTTGTTACCGAGATACGGATGTGATACGGAAGAATGAGGAAAGTTTTGAGTATGAATGTCGATGGCTCAAGAGTAACGGAAGACCAAAGAAACGATGGATGGACTGTGTGAATGATGATATGGTCTAAAAGTGGGTGACTACCGAGGTGATGACTAATAGAGAAGTATGGAAGCTCATTCAAATCAGTCTGCTTACCCTTTTCCCACCTATGTTGGGATCGGTTTCCAGTCTAACTGGCTGCAGCTGAATTCATTACATAAATACATTTTACATGGTGCAACTGCATATTTGACTTCACATCCAACTGGGATGTGAAGTGGGATGTGACTGGGCAACACAGTACTCCTTGGTAAGACAGGTTAACAGACTTTCGGGCTTCTGACTGATTGTAACTGTCAAAGATCTACAAACACAGCTGGGTCCAAGAACCGACCTCGGCATGTGTTGCTTAACCTTTGACCATCCCGAGTGTCTATTGTTACTTAGCTATGAACCCGATTTCAGAATCTATTTCGTTTACAATGAAGTATATTTCTGTTTATTGTTTAACCTTTCTGCATCTCACCAATCTGCATAATATAATAGATTTACAAACACACATACCTACGTCACTAAACGTCATAATCGAAGGGGAGCGACTATGGGATGCTACGCGGTGTCATTGACCCCTGGCGTAGCGCCAACTGTGCAACGCTAGCCTACGCGGCTACGCTTTAAAATAGTAAACATGACATGTAAAGTGGCGCTCAGTCTAAAGGGACTAATTTGTCTGAGGTTTTGGATGGATGGTCATAACTTCGGTTATTTTTACGAAAAATCCTTTGAACTAGACTGAAATAATAATCCATATTCTGTCTACCCTTTTCATAACTATATAAAGTTAGCAGTCTGGCCAGATGTGGTTCATTAAAAGTACTTTATTCGGGACGTTAGCTATCTGACGTGTCTATAATACATGACAAAGCTTTACAAACATCACGTAGTAGTGATAGTAATTCACTTGGCTACAGAGCCAAGAGGGTTTTTTTGCAACAAAGGAATTACAGTAGGTATCATTTGAGACGCGTGAGACTCGTGGCTCGAATATCTTCAACTGGTTGGCACGTCCGCATCTATTGATTTTCAACATGAATAACTTTCATAGTTCTTTGAAATACATCAAAAAACTCTCTTTTATTATATGAAATTCTAAACGGAACGCAATAAACCAAATTAACGCCTTAATCTATGAATACGTCTAAATAAATTTGATTTAGACCACGGGTTAGGTTTCGACTGAGTTATAAATTAGTAACTAGTTCATTTATTTAGTTAAACTTTTCGCACAGAAAGGTACAAAGGCGAATTTCAAGGTGGTTAAAAGGTCCTTGCAAAGATTAACTTCAATTGTGAAATATTTTAAATACCGTCATAAAACAATGCTTTATTGTTGTATTCCAGATTACCCGACCGCGAAGTCATTCAATTATTAACAATCTTAAATCTCTTTTCCCGACCGTTTTATTTAAATTTTCGATGCAATCCTGTGTTTTTTTTTTCTGTTAAAATTTCGACATTATTACCTCCGTTACATAATTTATCGGCAATCACGGTTCAGGAATGTGCGAATGGAAAATTACGATTTTTAATTTCGAGTCGACAAGTTTTTACAAAAACGTAATTTTTTTTTTTGTGACAGACAGAAGTATATATTAGGTCTATATGAAATTAGCGTTTTTTCGTACTGACCACTTTGATCTGAAATATCTCCTCTTTGGTTAAGAATTTTAAATTCAAATTTATAAATTCATTTAGCTTTTACATTTGAGTTTTGAAAACAGTCATTCATTTGTTTTTTCCTCATTATTTTTTTCTTTGGCGTCGCTTATTACCGCATAATGGAAAACATGAAATATCGGTATATTTACGAGTACGAGTTCTACCGTGGCACCAGTGCTGCAGAAACAGCTCGAAGGATTAATGATGTGTACGGCGCTGGTGTCGCAAAAGAAAGCACGGTACGTTTTTGGTTTCAACGTTTTCTTTCTGGAAATTTCGACCTTCAGAACCAACCCCATGGACGGCCGGAGACCAAAAGTGGAAATGAAGAATTAAAGGCTATTGTGGGCTATTGTGGAAGCGGATCCATCACAAAGCACTTCAGAGATAGCTGCAGGCTTCGGAGTAAGTGATAAAACTGTATTAATCCACTTGAAGCAAATCGGGAAAGTATAAAAACTTGAACGATGGGTACCTCATGAATTGAGTGAATCGAACTTGCAAACACGCGTCGACTGCTGTGTTACTTTGCTCAACCGACACAATAATGAAGGGATTTTAAATCGAATCATTACTTGTGATGAAAAGTGGATACTGTACGATAATCGGAAGCGCTCGTCGCAATGGCTGAACCCTGGAGAACCAGCCAAATCCTGCCCTAAACGAAAATTTACTCAAAAAAAGTTACTTGTGAGTGTTTGGTGGACTAGCGCCGGAGTCGATCACTACAGCTTTCTAAAATCTGGCCAAACGATTACGGCAGATATCTATTGTCAGCAACTGCAAACCATGAAGGAAGAACTAGCTGCTAAATAACCGAGATTGGTCAATCGCTCTAGGCCACTGCTACTTCACGACAACGCAAGACCACACACTGCACAACAAACAACCACTAAGTTAGATGAGCTACAATTGGAATGTCTGCGACATCCACCGTACTCTCCGGACCTTGCTCCAACAGATTACCATTTTTTCCGGAATTTTGACAACTTCTTACAAGGAAAAAACATCAACTCCGATGCGGCAGTCCAAACCGCCTTCAAAGAGTTCATTGATTCTCGCCTCCATGGTTTTTTCAGTAAAGGGATCAATGAACTACCTTTCAGATGGAAAAAGTGCATAGATAACAACGGTGCATACTTTGATTAATTAAATATACTCTACAAAAAAAAATTGACTTTATATTCCTCCCGTACAAAACGCCAAATTCATATGTAAGGACCTAATATTTAGGTTATGTAGGTTTTAATATATATTTTTAAGGCTATATAGAGCACACATCGGTACCACGGCAAACGGAAATAAGGCGGCCAGTTCCTCAAATACAAAGATGTTTAGAAAAGACATAATAAGGAGGTGCAATATAGATCCCTCTCGTTGGGAGGAGTTCACAAAGGATATACCTGTTTGGAGGCGTTTCGTAAAACAAAATGTTTTATGACTTTGAAGACCAGAGGAAGAGAGAGCTGAAGTGGCAATGGGCCGGCCATATTAGCCGCAGAACCGATGACCGTTGGGGTAGACGTGTTCTTGAATGGAGACCGCGAATCAGTAAACGTAAGGTAGGACGCCCTCAGGCTTGGTAGAGCTACGATCTTCGGAGGATGGCTGGTAGCAGCTGGATGAGAGTAGCCGAAAATCAAGTTGGATGGCGTTCAATAGGAGAAGCCCATGTCCAGAAGTGGACTACTAAGGCTGATGATGATAATGAAGAGAGATCTCGACAGCAAGCGAGATCACCTCAAGAATAAACCACTCTCCAACATACAATATCATTACCATAATGGCATTCTAACGTGTCCGCACTGTGCATGTACCTTTAGACCCCGTTCACACGGAGATGATCAGTACGGTTTCTTTCGGTAAAAAGTTAGGATCACACGTCAACATCCCAATGTTCATACAGTGAAAAACAAATGCAGTATGAAACTGCCATTTGATCCCAATATTAAACAGTTAAGTAAATCTTCGCCGTGTGAAAGGGGTCTTACAGTCATTAGCCACATGAGAGCACACGCCCATAACCTATAGTTGTTAGAAACAAAAATAGTCACCGTAGCCGAAATCGGTATGTGATGTGTTTATATACCTACATGAGTCAAATAGATTGATACAGTTTGATTGTTCAGAAATTCAAGGCCATTTGAAGGATACATTTTTATACGTTTCTTATAGGCTGCTTTATCCGAATTGAAAAAGTGAGCAGTTTACTATTGTCATTATACCCACAAAAGAATATGACACGTTATGTACTTTTCATATAGTATGAAAGTTCATGAGTACCAAGTTATTAAAAAAACAAAGTTAGCATAAGCACGTCACAACAATGGTCGTTATTTATTTTTATGTCGTGCTGTCACGCTACAGCTACTGAATAGATTCTTATGAGATTTTTAATTTATTTCGCATAGTGTATGTTGTAGATTACATAGATATAATTTAAATAAATTATTCATTTTTTATTTTGGCATGTATTTAATCGAACCTCAAATAATTCCCATTAAATATTTCGTAAAACTTTTATGGACACTCTAATATAAATGTGCCTCTTTTTGTGATCCTCAAATAATTCCTATTTTGTGGTACTAAAATACTAAATAGCCACGTAACTGCGTCCAACATGGATAAAGCTTTCGCTAGCCGCTGCAGCAGCACCACTCGCTTCACTCGCTCGGCTCGGCTAGACTAACCTATTTGGTTGGAGTGCCCATACTTTACTAACTTTTTTTTTAAAAAGCGCCTGATCTGTCTACTCCTGGGCAAAGGCCATTCGTTCCACTTCTCTCGATGTTGTTCTTCTCGCCAATTCATGATGAAACCATCTGAGGCTTCCCCGCCAACTTCTTCTCAGTCTACCGCCACCTTGCTGTCTCTCAGGGCTCCAGTCTTGTGTTATACGGGTTCGCATCTTTGCATCCGACTGACAAGGTTTGTCCAGTCCCATTTCAGTCTGGCAGCATTTTGAGCTACGTGTATAATTTGCGTTCTGGAGCGCAGTGCGCTGTTTTATTCTTTTTTTTTTACCAGCCTACGCTGTTCCACTCCTGGTCAAAGGCCTCCCTCCACACCTTCTATCTTTCGCGAGCCCGCGCGTCCTCTCTGCAGCTTTGAGACATACCCAGCTCATCCTGCCATCTCCTACGTGGTCTGCCGCGACCAAACTTCGCTGTCTCAGGGCACCAGTTCTGTGCTATTTAGGCCCCAGTTTGTCCGACTTGCGGCAAACATGTCCTGCCCAGTCCCATTTAAGTTATTTTATTCTATCCATTCATATTTTTATAAACACTTTAAATCGTCTTCATCGTCATTTCAGCCTGGAATGACCTCGTTAGGTTAGGCCTCCCCTTTCTTCTGACATACTTCCCGGTTGCGTGCGTCCCTCATCCAGGTGTTGACTTTGACGATGTCGTCAACTCACCCGCTTTTAGACGGCCAAGGTTTCTATGGCCTAATCTTGGCCACCATTCGGTCCAAGCTTTACAGTACACTTTTAATAAAAGCAACGAAATCGGCCATCTTAAGTAACTTAATTGTCACTAAACAAAGGAAACTACAATACAACCACCTATCTACAACATTATATTCTCGATCCTAACGCAAAAAGCGAAGACAGGAGAATTGCAATGTTTCAGAGGTTTTCACAGTATTCAACTTTTCTGCCGGCTTTAATAGCGCATTTTCAAGTTTGGAAAAACCAGGGATGTTGACAAAAAGGATAATATTTCATTTTGTATCCTGAAAAGGATCACAAA
This sequence comes from Gortyna flavago, assembly GCA_963669345.1. Taxonomy (NCBI): domain Eukaryota; kingdom Metazoa; phylum Arthropoda; class Insecta; order Lepidoptera; family Noctuidae; genus Gortyna; species Gortyna flavago. Next base: position 15,780,178 of record OY770128.1, read on the forward strand.
GTTTTGTATAAAGAACCCGAGAGTGCTCAGAGTGCTTACCTTGTGGAGTTATTTTTATAGGATTTTTCATTGAAGTTTTGTTTAGAATAACAAAGAAACTGGAAGGATGAGATGAAGGATCCGCCATATAAATACCAAGCACTGCGGTCATTGACCCGCAAATCTCATCATCATCTGCCAAGCCTTTTTCCCAACTATGTCGGGGTCGGCTTCCAGTCTAACCGGATGCAGCTGAAGGCCAGTATTTACATGGAGCGACTGCCTACTGACCTCCACAACCAAGTAACTTGGTAATAAAATACCCCCTTGGTAAGACTGGTTGTCAGATTTTCGGGCTTCTGACGACCCGTAGCGACTGCCAAAGATCCACGAATGACAGCCGGGACATCTCACCCATCCACGGAGCAACCGCGGCAAGCGTAGCTTAACCTGATCAATGGACTCGTGCGGCTGTTATAACTTAGCTACAAGCCCCTCTAATCCGCAAATCTAAAATATATTTTCCCAGTAGTGGTGCCTTAAGGCAAACAATGGCCAAGCAAAAAACATTATTAATTTGAACACACGGGGCGTGTATCCCCTTTCTGGTTTTCTCATTAATTTGACCTTTTCTCAGCAATGGGAAAAAGAAAAACTATGAAGATTGTCTAGCGTTGAAAAACATTAATAATGATAAAATACTGTACGAGGTTTCTTTATCTTATTTTCACATTAATTTTACTTATCACAGATTGTGGAGCATCACTCAACGTCAGGGCAAGCGGTTACCTACGTGACAGCAAAAATAGAAACAGGTTGTTTGTTAGGATCTAACACTCGTATGTCGTGGCTCGTTCGTTAGGTTTTTCTACATTAATGTAGACGCAGGGTCATTGACAGCACATTATTTTTTTGTAAAATTATTATTAATTGAGTAAATTATTCCGATTGATTAAATCGATTTATTCCGGTCTGATCCCCTGCTTCTTCTGTCTGTTGCTACCAATTTTCATATCCTGATGATTATCTTTTTGTAAATATGTCATTATTATGACTCGTATACGTAAGGCCGATACTCGAAATCCCGAATCACTTTATCCCGAATGAACGCTATCCCGAATCACTTATGCCTTCGTAATCAGCCTATAATGTTCCCACTCCACCACTTAGTCCCAACGAGTGTTGGTGAATAAATATATATAGTAGAAAAGCAACAAATAAAATTACTTGATCAAGTTTTCCGAATGGAAGCCTCTGTCTCATTCTCTTTATTCCCTTAGTTACACAGATCGAATCAAATATCATCATCTGCCTAGCCTTTTCCCAACTATGTTGGGGTCGGCTTCCAGTCTAACCGGATGCAGCTGAATACCAGTATTTTTACATGGAGCGACTGCCTATCTGACCTCCACAACCCAGTTACTGGGTAATACAATACCCCTTGGTAAGACTGGTTGTCAGACTTTCGGGCTTCTGACTAAACGTAACGACTGTCAAAGATCCACAAATGACAGCCGGGACCTACGGCTTAACGTGCTTTCCGAGGCACGGAGGGGTCTCGATATGTAAAGACGGTCACCCATCCACAGACCAACCGCGGCAAGCGTAGCTTAACCTGATCGATCGACCTGTGCGGCTGTTATTATTTAGCCACGGGCCCCTCAGATCGAATCAAATACTAGTACAAATTAATAAACTAATGCACGAGATGATTAGGTATTACTACTTATATCATAAATACAACTATCTCGATTGACCTATTATTTTATACTAAATATAAAAATAAAGACTCAATCCATGCTAATATTATAAATATGAAAGTAAACCTGTGTATGTGTAATCAGAATCAGAATTTTATTTGCTCTAAATGTAGTTACAGTATAAGATTATAATAGACATAATAAAATGAGATCAGCTACATTTATGTAAACCACTGAACCGATCGTTATGTTTGACAGATTTGTAGCCTGGTACCTGGAGAAGGACAATCAATCTGCCTAGCCTTTTCCTAACTATGTTGGGGTCGGCTTCCAGTCTAACCGGAAGCAGCTGGATACTAGTATTTTACCTGGAGCGACTGCCTAACTGACCTCCACAACCCAGTTACTGGGTAACACGATACCCCCTGGCAAGACTGATTGTCAGACTTTCGGGCTTCTGACTACCCGTATCGACTATCAAAGATCTACAAATGACAGTTGGTACCAACTGCTTAACGTGCTTTCTGAGGCACGGAGGGGTCTCGGTATGTTATAGATGGTCACCCATCCACGGACCAACCTTCAAGGTTAAGCAACGCTTGCCGAGATTGGATACGCGACCCGTGTGACTGTTATTATTTAGCCACGAGCCCCTTCCTTGACCTGGAGAAGGACAAAGAATACTATTCGTCCTGGCTATTTGTTAAAATAAATATGAGATATAAAATACACGCAGACGAAATCGTGAACAGTTAGTGTCATAAGAATATGACTTAAATATGATATAGGTAGCAGGTACAGACGCCAGCACATAAAGCTACCCAAACCTGTCAAATTTTCCCAATCAACTTTGAACCTTATGTTTAAGCGATAAAGGTGAAAATCTATTTAAAAAAATTACAGATTGTAGTAGCTTGATGTGCTGGCGGCTGTACATTTACGCGCAAACCATGAATTCATTCAGCACACGATTTTAGACGCCTTAGCGGAGAATTTTTTCGTCTGTTATCAACAATAAAAGGCTGCTTCATAGAAAATTGCAATACCTACCTACGCGATCAAAATTTATGGAACAGCCATTTTTTATTTTATGACCGGCGAAAAATTCCAATCAAGTGTTTCAGAATCCATGGTAGTAGTTTGCGCGTCGATAGCCCTGCCACCCTGTATGTCCATACGCAAGGCCTTTACAAAAAGTTCAGGACATACAAGTAATACAAAAATTCTATAAAATAAACATGACTAAATACGTCACAACACTCCAGTAGCGTGACTGTCGCCATTGTAAGGGCATTATGCAAAGATTTACTTGAACTAGTGCTTTTAAAGCGAACATAAAGTTTTATTGCTCTATAGGTCAGTGTTTGAAAGGCTTCCAGACTAACCGGATGCAGCTGAATGCCAGTATTTTATATGAAGCGACTGCCTATCTGACTTCCTTAGCACAGTCACTGGGTAATACAATACTCCCTGGTAAGACTGGTTGTCAGATTTTCGGGCTTCTGACTACCCGTAAAGACTTTCAAAGGTTCACGAATGGCAAAAGGGACCAACGGCTGAACGTGCTTTCCGAGGCACGGAGGGGTCTTGGTGGGTAAAGATCGATCGACCCGTGTGGCTGTTATTACTTAGCCACAAGCCCTCCCCATGACCTGAATATGTAGATATTCTGTAAAAATATCACTGTGAGAACTTAGGTGAAGTCTTAATGAGCTTTAAGTGAGCTGTCATTCCATCTGATGCTAGGGATTCGCTATTGACAGTTCACTTTAAACTCACTTTACCTTAGTCTTCACGTTGAGATTTTTATAGAATATACCGGCTGGCACTGGAAGGTGGTTGCTCACAATGGACCTTATTAGAAGGCTAAAAGTCACCCAAAGGGCAATGAAGAGAGGCTTTGAGTTTCCCTACGTAATCGCATCAGAAATGAAGAGATCCGCAGGAGCACCAAGGTAACCGAGTCTAAAGAATTGCCTAACTTACGGCAGTGGGCAGGGCACATTGCTCACAGATGGCCGATGGGGTCGAAAGCACGACCGCGTACTCGAAGATGTAGCGTTGGAAGGCCTCCCATAAGGTGGCCCGATGACCTTGTGAATACTACAGGGATCCGTTGAATGCAGGAAGTACATAAACGGTCGAAGTGGTGGTACTTGGGGAGTTCTATGTCTAACAGTGGTGATTTTTTAACAGAAATGATGATGACTAAATATTAAAAAAAATTGCTTGCAGCACTGTTGACTTGACAGAAGTGGAAGTTCTTAAAAAAAAGGTTTAGTGTAAGAGACAGATAGAGAGAGACAGTTATATCTTGCTTCTCTCTCATGTAACGAAATATGCCTAAAAGTGACGCGTCCTTGAAATTTCACTGTTGATTCTCGTCCGTAGAATATTTTCCGACGCGGCGAGTGGGTTTTTTTTTCACGCTGATGAAGCTGTGGTCGAAAGCTAATTATTATTATTAAAGCCTGATAATATTAGAAGAGTACAATTCAAACCCCGCAAGCACAAATATTTGAACCTACAGATATTTTTTCTTAGCCGACGTTCGCATTGACGTAAAAATATCGCGACGGGCTTTTACCGCGCACTGGATTTTCAACTCTCGGTGTTGAGCCGAGCATTGAGAATCAGAGTGCATCCCAGCTCGTCAAAATACCACACTGTTGGATTTTCAACTCTCGGCGCTAAGCAGTGTGTTAAAAATCCAGTACGCAAAAAAACATACATCGGCTTACTCAACGTATTTGTGTAACGAATCCTACACATAGTGATTTGGGAATGAAACGCCCTCGCACTAGGAGGATGTACGTATTAAGCGTTATGTTATTTTATACCACAAAGTGGGTCCCGTCCCGCGGGATAAACATTTGGGTAATAATCCGAAAGGGTAATTTACACGAGAAGAGTTTTTTGCCCGTCGAGAGGCGAGAATGTTGATGCGAGATTCGCCAAGTGATAATCGCACTCAAGTTTACACTCAAGCTAAAAACTGAAGCTCGCCTAAGATTATGGCCTATGCGATATTTGTTTACGCGGAAAGTTAAAATTTTTGACGCCCAAGCGAGTAGCAGTAACATAAGTCAACTTTTTTATCTCCTTTCGATACCAGAAAATCTCTTGTAATTAAGGCTATAAACACTGTGAAAACATATGCAAGACACCTTTGTCAAGTCAAGTCAAATCAAATCGTTTATTTCAAGAACGTTCGAATTTACAAAAAAGAATAGATTTGTTTCTAGTCGCCGCCGGTTTCAAAAGGAAGTTTCGTATGGAGAAGAATGGGCAAGAAACTCCACCTTGAATCCAACCCACACACTATAATGTTGTAATAGCCACAGACATTGGTTTAGATGCAATATAATCTGAGTTTAAAGTTCGTAATAAAAGATCTATTTTTACTTAAAATAAAAACACGATTAAATATTAAGATATTGTGTTTGCTGCTTAAAAACACAGTCATAATTCCTTAACTTTCAAAAATGTTTGTAGTAGGTATCTATTTTAGGGCTGTCCCACTACTAATTTCAATAAAATAACTATATAGCTTACTTATTTTGAATAATGATTTTTATTGTATTATGAATATGATAGTTAAACAAACAAGGCCTGTTAGTATTAGGTCTGAATTTATCTCTAAACAAACGTCACCAAATAGACTTGATATTAAGAACCACACAAAAAAACTCTCATGTAGGTACTGACTTTATACTTTAAAATAATGAAGAAGAAAACTATTAACTAACCTTTTAACGTCTTAATTTATTGATTTAGGATCACCAACAAGTTACTTACGTACGCAATACATGACACAAAAAATAAAGGCCTTACATCAGATAATAGTACATGCACTCCTTCACCTAAAGGAGACTACAGCATGCACAATAAAATTAACAACTAAGCTAACAAAGTCAAAATATTAATACTAGGTAACATTTGCAACAGTTAATAAATTATTAAAAGACATAAAACAAGAAAATGTAACTTGTAGATTGTAGAGATTAATATTTTGCGAGACTCGCAGATGTCTAAATTCGTAGTTTTAGCCAACATGTTACATTGCCTACAAAGTCAGCATGGTTTACCGATCTCCCACTTATTAAAAAAATCTTATATAGGTACCCATAAATTTTCTTTTTCCAGACAGATTTTGAACTTTTCTCGACTGTCTCACTTCACCAGGCCGGATTTTGACCTGAAACTCTGACTAGACAGGCAATGCCCTGCCGTAGCAAGACTGAATTTAATTAATTGCCTTAAATTAAATTTATTTTAACACAAACATTTATTTAAAGTATGAATTGTAGAGATTATTAATTTGACATTCATGATCATGTTAAATGGCTTGGAAGGTCCTAGGTGAGTCCGAAAAGGTCAAGGGAAATAAGCTTGTAAAGTAATTTAATGAAGTTTGCCCAGCAGTGGGACAACATAGGCTAACTAAAAATAAAAATAAAAAGAATGTCAGCACGTGTTCCCAGAGAAAACTCATCCGAAATATACTCGACATCCTATACTGATTAATCATGTTCAAATTCGGTCGTGTTTATTTTTGCAATTCCATCCAAGTGTCAACATTTTCAACATTATCAAGTCCTCAACATTTTGTTACAAGCCACAGAAACACTACTCTAGTTATATTTTACAAGTTATTATAAATCTTACTGTCGAACACATAAAGTTTAAATTTGTCACAGGGAAGCTAGTTTTACCGGTGACGAAAATTAAACTTTATGTGTAACGGTTCTGTTTCAGCTAAGCTGATAAATCGTCACTGTGTCATTTTATAATGTTCAAATCGCTATAGATGTAGACACAGTGTGGTGCGTGTATGAAGTTGGTTCTAGACAAGTGTGAGCACGCATGCGCGGTCTGAACAACAAATAGGCGACCGAACGCAGGCAGACGAGCGTCGCTTCAACCTGCGACGGTCGTTTCAAGGCGCGTAAATCAAATCCTACCTTTCTCTAGACAAAATATTTATGTGTTAAAGGATTGATGGTTTTAACTGAAATTCAAAGTGTTCATTAGTATTTTTGTGTATGTTTTGTTGAGTAAGGGTGCAGTAATTAGTTTCTATAGTTGTGTGTTATAAATACACAGTGTTTTGAATATCAGGGTGTGTTATGAAAATGCAGCGTAACTGATCAGGTATTTATTTATTTGTTTTCGTACTTTTATATTCCGAATTCACGTTAAAAAAACCTGCATTTTGACAAAACATTTATTTAGAAACATTTTTGGCTATGTATTTCATATTTATTCATTCATATTTCTAAAAATATTTGAAGATTTTTGTTTGTACTTGAAGCAAACTTATTTCGATGCCCGAACTCGATTATTTCGAAACCCGGTGTGTATTATAAATGAGACAACGAATGGTTTCCTGTTGACCCTATTGCTCTAATTGGGCGGACCTGAAGCATGTCACATAGTTTCCATTCTCCTCTATATTGGATCCAAATAGGTTTATGAACTACGTACGATGCTCTTGCTGTTTATGAGTTTGTAATTAACATTTGTAATTTAATAATATTTTTTTATACTTAGAACACTGTACACTTAGAAAAGCGTACATAAGTTTACCGGATTATACAGGAAGATTTTTTTATCACCATTCAAATTTTTAGAGTGTTCTACCCATGATTATGAAAAACTTTCACTATAGGACCAACTCTGAAATCTCAAAAAATATCTGCTGTCTCATACAAAAGTTCAACACCTACTTGACCAAAATGTATGAAACAGCAGATTTTTTTTTCGTGATAAAATTTCTCCCTGTATATAGTACAATAGCTAAACTAGGCCAAAAGCCTTCTTCATTTGTATAAACCTCAATGACACGAGGTTTCTTATGTACCTACTAATCTATTCTCAAACCCCCTTAAACGTGTTATATCAGATTAATAGTTACATACTGATTTCTCTCTTTCATTCGTTAGTAATTTGACTGTCGAAAGAAGCAGACAAAGTGTTGTGTACTTAACTATACAGATGCTATAGGTACAACGTTTATTAGTAAGGGGGAAAGAGTATAATTAGTATGGAATTTAATAACGCAAGTAATTCTTTGGTTTGCTTCTGGAATGGTGTAGCATTTTTCTTTGAAATCTATCTCACAGAAAGGCGGCCTGTGTTCAATCAGTGGGAACGTTATAGACGTTATAGACGTTATAGACGTTATAGACGTTATAGACGTTAAAAATAAGGGTAGCTTTAGTGACGGTTCACGGTTCTTACAAAACAAGTAACTTTTATAAAGAAAGAAAATACATTTATTTAGCACAGACTAAAAGGCACACAGTACACCAGAGACATACATCAGGGGGCCTAAAAAGGCCACTTTGGCAGAATCATAAAACAATTCATATCACGCAATTCATCGGATCTGTATGACAGTTTTGTATGGAGATTCGTAAAATGCTATAGGTACACCTCTGCCTAACCCTTCAGGGATATATAGGTGTGAAACTGTCAAACAGATGAATTGCGTGATATGAATTGTTTTATGATTCTGCCAAAGTGGCCTTTTTAGGCCCCCTGATAAAAACAAATAAAAATTAAATAAAAAACTCCGATGCAAAGTGCCTCCCGGCTGCGCCAAAAAGGCCCAGTTCAGCAAAAATGCCAGACAACTAGTGCCTGACGCTGGTTCTCAACTGGACCTGGTGTGTGAGGTGACGGATGCATTATACAAGCAGCATCATATTTTATTTTTTATATAATTGCTTTGACACGTATCTATTTCGTGACTACTAATCGTCATGGCGGATTTGGGTGTATTTCCGCGCTTTAACACATACCATAACATCACGCCTGTAATCCCAGAGGCAAAGGTTTACAGAGGGTTTATTGAAATAGTACTGTATATAGTAGCATCATACTTAGTTGAACATTGAAGATGGCGCCTCAGGAGGAAATACTAATTATCGCCCATTTCATTATTTAATTTAGGTAAACGGTTTCATTTACCTGAATGAAATTAATTTTATTTTTATTAAAATTATTAACAGCCGCACAGTTCGATAGGTCAGGTTAAGTTACGCTTGCCGCGGTTGGTCTGTGGATGGGTGACCATCTTTACATACCGAGACCCCTCCGTGCCTTGGAAAGCACGTTAAGCCGTTGGTACCGGCTGTCATTCGTGGATCTTTGACCGTCGTACGGGTAGTCAGAAGTCTGAAAGTCTGACAACCAGTCTTACCAAGGGGTATCGTATTACCCAGTTACTGGTTTGTGGAGGTCATAGGCAGTCGCTCCATGTAAAAATACTGGTATTTCGCTGCATCGGGTTAGACTGGTAACCGACCCCAACATAGTTGGGAAAAGGCTAGGCAGATGATGATTCTTTTTACTTTATTATATCATATTATATGGTTTTCATCAAAAAATACAAATACAATTAACAAAAGATTATACTTAACTATAAATACAGGCAAGTAACTCAAATACACTAAGTATAATGGCAAGAAAACATATAACATCACGTATCTAAGGGTTGGGCAGAAGTGTAGGGAACCTTTATTTAGTGCATCCACATATCGCAAGTTATGTTTCAGTAACCTGTAATAGGATGCGGGCCTTTTGCCATCAGTCGGCCTTAGCCTTTGGGCTGCTATTGAGAAAATCCCTTCAACTGTCAAAAAATCACCACGAGATCAGTAACAATAGAAAAAGTAATTTTATCGTGTCTCATTAGTGACAGTTGAGCTAATATGGCAAATTAAACTCAATACCACTTTGCCCACATCATAAAACACATTGTTATAAAAACTTCCTTAAACCAAATGGGACTTCATAATCATAAACAAACAACATTGATACAATTCTATGCCGACATTTCTTCATCAAATATTTACGAAGCCATAAAATCACCCATGATAGATGTGTGAAAACATAATATACACTTAACAACAGGCTTTCCTCGCTGGGAAGCCGAAGAAGTACAGAAAGAAGCCTTTTATATAATATTCTCACCTCTTTACGGATACATGGTAGATTTTTGAGAAAGGCAGTAGCTATAACTACAGGAAAACGTTTTTAGGAGACTGGAGTAATTGCGTTCGCAGTTTTTGAAAAATGGTACAGCCTATAATGTTCCCACTGCTGGGTCACAGGCCTCCTCTCGGTGAAAGGGACTGGGCTGTAATCCACCACGCGGGCCCAGTGCGGGTTGGTAGATGTTACGTGTCTTCAAATTTTTAGTTCTAGGATATAGTGTGCTCACGATATTTCTCTTTACCGTTTTGAGAGCAGTGGTGATGAAATAATTTACACAAAGTAAAGCGCCTGTCTGGCTTTGAACCTACGACCCACACAACTCGTAAGTCGCGGCCGTTACCACTAAGCTACCACTGCTAATCCACCGTCTATATCGCAATATAGACTTGGGCAAACTACCGGAATAAAAGACGGATTTACCACGGGCTTCTAAAAACCTATTTAACTTGATCTGCTGTCAAATCTTCTAGCCTTAAGATTGGGTAGTGGTGTTTTGGTCAAGGTCTATCTAATTTAATTTGACCCTGTATAGCTACGAGCAATAATAGATAGGACATATTATCGATCCCACTGGCCAAAGGAATCTACTCTTTTTCCACTTCTCTCGATGTAACTGCCCTGTAGTGGGACAATACGGACCTCAATTCTTATCGATCGGAACTGTAACTATTCAGCCTTAAGACCCCGGTGTAAGTTCGGTACAGCAGAAGCTTTGGCCGTTGC